>OU383775.1:17365305-18086878 GCA_910950805.1 Acrocephalus scirpaceus scirpaceus | reverse complement strand
ATTGCAACAAGTCCTGGCTCAAGGAGTCTCCAGTCTGCTGCAGCCCTTCACCTGTGGCGGAATCATCTGGTGCTGACATGGGGGGAGCAAATGTGGTGATGGGCTCTTGGCAGATGAGGGTCTCCTCGATGTGCTGCTGTTCACTGGGCCTGATACAGATGCTGGTGCCTTCCCTCAGTGCCGTATCAGGAGCCTGCCTGGAAAAATAACACTTGTCAGTGCAAGTGACAGCCCCCAGTCCCTGCCATGGCCCTGCCACAGGGCATCTTGCCTACCAAACTGCTCCAGTCAAGGGGTGGGAGACAACATATAAATACCTTCAAACACTGCATTTTCCACATTCTGGCAAAATCATGGCCATACAGTCTACATGCTGCATGCAGACTGCTGTCGGTGGAATGGGGGAAGCCCCAGCAGCTGCTCTCCCCATGGCTGGATGGCCGTGGCAGCAGAGGAAGGTCTCTCACCGTGCCCACTGCTCTGGGACCCAGTGCTTTGGAGTTGTTCCCACTGAACTCAGGCTGCTGCTACAGCAGCAACATCACACGTTTGATAACAAGAGTTGGAATGGCACACAGGACATGCACCAAGAGCTCCGTAAAAACAAAAACTAAAGGGAGTGGGCAGGGGAGTTAGAATCGTTGGCTCCTTTTTAATACAAGCCTACCTGGATTTAAGCAGGGACACTGGGCTAATCATACTGGGGACTGTAGGCCTTGTCTCCAGCAGTTCCCAGCAGTGTGCAAGACGTTTTATGTAGAAAGGGGCAGATAATGTTGTGAAGAAGGGGTGGTGGTTGTCTCATGCAAATGAGAAAGGGTTGTTGAGTATGGTGGGGAGAGGTTTTGTTGGTGTTTACAGTTCTTTTGATAGGTATTTTTGTTGTTACGGTATAGTTTTGAACCCTTTTCTGTTCTCCCTTCCAGACTCCTCTCCCCATCTGTGGTTACTGCCTGGCAGCTCTGGCTTACAGGGTTGTAAGAACATGTGGGGGAGGGAGTGTATTTGCCTGTGTAAGAGACAGCAGGGAGTGGGGCACACTTGTTGCTAGGAGGCCTGACAGGTTAACCTGGCACCACTGTCCCGGTTTGGAACAGATTAGAGGGAGAACCCCTAAAACAAACCTCCACCACCCCTCCCCCACTCCCAGACCTGGGTTCAGGAGGGAAGAAAAACTCCATGGAGGGAAAGTGGAAAAACCTATTTTATTAACAACACTCCCCACACAAAAGGAAAAAAAAAGAAGGAAACAGGTACTGTGTGGGAAGAGGCGCCGATCTTCTGTGTCGAGCCCTAGAAATTCCTGAACTTCCTCAGGTCAGGTCAGTCCAGAGCCGGTCCTAATCTTCGGGAAGGGGAAAGAAAAAAGGAAGAGGGAAAAAAACAAGCAAAGAATAGCAAGAATAGCAAGCAAACAGCAAGCACGCGAAGCAGGTAGCCAGCAGAGCAAGCCGCGAGCCAAAAGTGAAAGTAAAAAGCCCGCAGCCGTTTCCCCCCCCACCCCCCAGCGAGGGCCCGCCTATCAGCCACAGTCCTCGCCCAAGGGGAAGAGAAACAACTGCTAGACACAATAGAGCCCCACGATGTAGGATATAGAGTAGAAATCGCCTGCCAACCCAGGACAACCACCAAGAAAGAATTGAGAAGGGCTCCACAACTGAAAAGGACATATAGAGACTGCTGATGAATATTAATGAGGCTGATACAATCTCAGGGTATAAAAGGCAGAGCTGCCATTTTGTGAGCAGAGCTTCCGGTGTGCAGAAGGAGTTCCATCAATTTTCCTGTGCTGTTCCATCCTTTGCTTTGTAATTTTCAATGGGTTCAAATTAAATTTTATTTACTCATTCCCACCCAGGTTTTGAGTAATTTATAAGAATGAGATTTTACAACACATCCATGAGTAAGTCTTAGCCAAAACCCAAAGCACAAGACAAATATTCCCACATCTGTCACCCATGGAGAAAGGAAGGAGAAAAGCAGATGAAATAAGTGCCATTGAACCTAAATTGCCTGCATTTATCCCATGGCCCAACCCTTCTGTACAAAAGCACTGCAATTCAAACACACAGCTTAAGATCCGGGAAGAAAAGGGTTTCAAGAGCATTTAAAGCCTGATTTCTGTGGTTTTCAAGCAAAGGTAGATGCTGAATTCCTTAAACACACAAATGCAGGTCTATGAGGAACTGCATCCTTCAAAACAAGGAATGGAGGTTTAGGATTGCAGAACTGTTTCCATTGGAAAAGACATTTAAGATCATGGAGTCTCCCCAAAAACCTGAGAGTGCTAACACTACCAAGGCCACCACAAAAGCATATCCCAGGACAGGATGCTCTGTGCCTTCTTGGCCACCTGGGCACACCCTGGCTCATGTTCAGCCACTGCCAACCAGCACCCCCAGGTCCTTTTCCTCTGGGAAGCATTCCAGCCACTCTGCCCCCAGCCTGGAGCCTTGCATGGGGTTGTTGTAGCCCAGGTGCAGGACAGGGCACTTCACCTTGTTGAACCTCATACAAGTGGCCTCAACTGATCATCCAGCTTGTCCAGATCTCTCTGCAGAGACTTCCTCCCCTCCAACAGATCAACACTCCCACCCAGCTTGGCGTCGTCTGTAAACTGGCTGAGGTGCCCTTGATCCCCTCATTGATCCACATCAGTGATAAAGAGAGGAAACATGACGGGCCCCAGTGCTGAGCCATAGGGAAAACACTTGTGACGAGGCATCAACTGGATTTACTTCCATTGAATTCCACCACTCCCTGGGCATGCCCATCCTGACAGCTTTTACCCAAGGAAGAGTATATTAAAGTTCTTCTGTCTTTTCCTCATCCTTTGTTCAAAGTTTCCCCCGTCAACCAATAAAAGACAGAGCTTCTCCTTAGCCCTCTTTTTGCTACTAATGTATTTACAGAAATATTTTTACTCTCTTTTGCAAGTTTCTAGGAAGAAATTCTCTAGTGTGAAGCTGGTGAGGCACTGCGAACAGGTTACCCAGAGAAGCTGTGGATTCCCCAAGTCTGAAAGTATTCAAGGCCAGGCTGCATGGGTCCATGAGCATACATGGTTTTCTAGCTTCAAATCACATCATTAGGAAAGCTCCTCAAGATGCTTTGCTCACAATGATCTGAAGGTATTATCACCAACAAGTCATAAGTTGGTTTTATTTTCCAGGGTGAGTCTACCTCTGATGGACGCCTCCTACAACGTGCAAAAGTCCAGATCACAATCTCCTGGAAGCCAAGGGGTTTCAGACACGGATGGAAGGAGTGGCACTCCTCCTAGATCTGTGCAAAACCAGACCCCAGCTCATCTCCACGAACATTGTCCAAGTATGTAGGGTATCTTCCTTGCTCCTTTGCTTCAGCTTTTTTCCCAAGCCCGTAGCAGTGAAGTTAATTCAGCGTGACTACAGATTTGCTAGACCTCAGAGGCAAAGGGGGTTTGGGAGTTTTCTTGGGCCTCATTTGAGTTCCCAGATGAATAGCTTTGCTGTTGGCATGAAGGGACACTGAGCCATCAGAGCTTCTGCAGAGCAGCCTCCTGGAAGGCTCTGCATTATAGGCATTGGCTGCCTATTGTCCACCTTTCTTCTTTGTCTTCTTTATTCAAAGGGGAACTTAGGATTCCCCAAGTCCATTTCTTTATAACAAACAGGTATAAATCCAGCTGTCAAGGATGCCTTGCTCCACATGTTGTTTTGCATGGGGCAAGGTGGCTGTAGCAAATACCTACATAGGCAAGGGCTGCTGTAAATTCCTTTGCCACATGGATTTATGTCAGCTCTGATAATGCCGCACTGGGGGAACATGCCTGAAGAATGGAGTGTTGAAGAGGCAGGTCTACAAGGGGAGTTTCCACTTTCTCCTCCTCAGCTGCTCTGTGAGCTTATGGACTGCCTGACTCAGTGCCTACCTCTGTCCCAAATATGGGGTACTTCCTGTTTGCTCTGGGATGCAAAACCTTTTCACTGCATATGTGTGATTGAACTCTTGAGGTCCCTGAGGTGAAATGTTTGACATAGCTCCTGGTCCAGCAGATAACTTTGGCTGTACAAATGGTCAAGGAGAGCTTTTCTTTTGGAATTCAAACGCCTCCCAAGTAGGCTGGAAGGAAAGAAGAAAAGCATTCAAAAATCAGCAGAAATTCACTTTATTTTATACAATCACAACGCCTATGCTCATTCCCTCCCCACTGTCTGTTCTCCTATGTCCTCAGAAGAGTGAGCAGAAAGGTGTGTTTCTCTTGCAGATAAAGTATCACTGACGAAAGATTTCGGCTCTCAATGGAGCAAACTGAGTGGCCAGGCTCTGCTGGATGTCACGGAGCGTATCACAGGTACAGCCTCCCCTTCTGAGCCAAGAGGTCTTCTGAGGGAGTATTTACAGGGAATGCCTGTGAATAGACAGCAGAGTAGCTCCTCCAAATCAGGAGGTGCTGAGCTTGTCCCTCCTGCCCAATACCCCTGGCAGGTGTATTTGGCAGGTTTTCCCTGGCTGCTGCCGAGGTGTGCAGCATCGGAGATGGGGGCGGTGCTCGGCCTCGGGGCTCAGCCCTCCCTGGGGCATCTCAGAACCTGCCTCCAGGAAAGGGAGGAGTTAAAAATAGCCTAGCTGACTCCTCTCGTTGAAGCTCAGGGACATCTGTGATCCTCTAGGGAGAATGGTGGCAGATGCTGTTTCAGGGCATCGGTTTGTTTTGTCCTCACAGAATTCTTGCTTTGCTCTTGGAAAGTTTGGAGGCTGAACCCTGCAGAGACTGGAGGTCTCAGCTTAGGTCAAACCTCCACACTCATCTTAGAGTCATGGATTAGTGCAAGGCAGCCTCTGGGGCAGAGGGGCAGAAGCTGAGTGCTGAGGCTCCCTGCCTGTGCTGTCCAAGTGGCATTGGACTGAGCATTTCAGGGTGTGCAAGCAATGTCTTCCTGTGTCAGTGCTGTCCGGAATGCTACAAGTGCAGCTGATAATTGATTCCTCAGAGGAGCTTGCTATGTCAGCAATAGCCAAGGAATAGAAAAATTATAATCTGAATAGATAGTCAAGAAAACGATCTAGAGCCTTGCTTTAACTTGGGATAAACCCACTGCTAATTCTGACAACATCTTTAAATGCAAGGTTTAATACACTTTGTGTCCTCATTAGGAATCTCAGAAGGGCATGTTCAGTGATTGGGAATGTCAAAGGTCCTTTAAAGAGCATAGGAATTAAGTAGGTCTCCAGGAATAGGGAATTTAGTTCTGCAGGTATCTCAATCTCCTTTTCAAATATAGGAATTCAACCTAAATTAGGACTACTTTAGAAAGAGCAGATGTTCTCTCTGAGATTCAGTAGGAACAGACAGCTCTTTCTCTTCTCAAGTTCCATAGTGACCAATGTCTTTAATTGCATTTAAACTCCAGGTAACTCTCATTGCAATATGGGTACCATAACCCTTTTCCTGCTTAGCAGAATTGTTTTGGGGTACTTTCAGGAGCTGTTTAAATGTTGATGACTGCTGATGGATTAACAGCATGGAGAAAATGGAATCCCTTCCACCACATACTAATAAATAGCTAGGACATAACGTTTTGCCTGATCAGAAAATAAGAATGGTCTCTCTCAGCCAAATCTACCATGCAAGGAGTCTGTTGGTAGTAAAGTTTTTGTCTGTGTTTGCTCTAGTTGAGTTCAGAAAATGAGCAGAGAGCAGCTTTGAGAGACAATGGGAGAAAACCCTCCTGTTTGGGTTGAATTTCAGTTCCCTGGGTAGCATTTTTCTCTCTCTATGCCCCTACTTCCGTGCACATTCTAAGAAAAAATGCCATTTATCTTGGGAAGGGCAATGCCATTTAAATGTGGAGATGCTCAATGCCACGGCAATGGGGTTTGCGTAATTCTCTAAGACACCCTGAGGTTGGAAGCAGCTGGTTGTTAGAAGCCACAAAAGCATTCTGCCAAAGACACCAGCTAGTCACTGATGTTTCTAATCCAAGTGCCAAGCAGCACCCATCCCTGGTGGGCAGCAGTTCTGAAGTGTGGTCTAATTCTGCCCTTTGCTGTGTGCCACTGTGATGCTGAGCCTTGTGAAAAATCAGCCAGCCTGGGCTGGCTCTCTGGCTGGCACAGCACACAGCAGTGGGCACTGCCCAGGAGCAAAGCACTCAAGCAGCGCCTCAGTGGAGCAAAGCCCCACGGTTCCAAGTCGGGAGCATTGAAGTGGAAGTGAAGAACAAGGGGAGGTCCAAGGTGTTATGTCTGTAGGAGAGTTTATTCCAGAAGGGGCAGAAGGCACAATGGACAGTGAACAAAGGAGAGCATGTGTTTACAAAGGAAGGAGGATCTCTGGGAGGGGACAAAGTCTTGGCCAATGGGGAGGAAGAGGAGGAGGATTAAGGGAATAAATGTCAGAGCAAGAACTCAGTAAAACAACAAAAGGGGAGGGTACAATTCCCTCCAATGGAGTTTGGAAATGGAAATTGGAAATGGAAATGGAAAATCCAATGGAGTTCTGAGTAACTTGGATATTCCCAGAACCATGATTAAAGATTGACAGAGAGGGTCAGGGGGAGAGAGAGAGAGGGTGCTGATGGATTGACAGGGACAAGCAACCATGGTGTTATAAATGAACGCAGTTCAACGTTCTGCCAGTTATATATGTATATGAATGTATCCTGTGAGTTTCATTTGGATTTGTAACTATGTACAGTTTTAAGTAGCTTTTGCAGTTTTGTATGGTTGTAAGTAGTTACATGTATAATGTTGTTAAAAGGGTTAGCTCATTATTGTTACATTGTACAGTTTGAAGTGACTCTGAAAACTTTTTACAGGTATAGTTCTAATGTTGCTATAATAGGGAAGAGGGGGAAGGGGAATCTTTTGTCTCCCTCAGATTACACAGAAACCACGGCCCCAAGCCCCCATTAGCTGATGCAGATGACCAATCACAAGATGGCGGGAAAGAATGATTGGTGTAGAATGCACCCTACTAAAGACCAATGAGAACTGCGGAAATGCACCAATCACGTCGAGGATCCAAAACAGACCAATCGCTGAGGGGACCGAACCTATAAAAGAAGACTGGCGGCCCCCAAGGGTGCCCCTCTCTCTCTGAAGGACGCTCTGTTCTAAGGGGTGGGCCATATCTCAGGATATGTCGTGTGGTGCTCTGATTTGCTGTGAGGGGTTCAGAGTAGCTCAGCCTCCTGCTTCTTGTAGCCATTATACCTGTTTCTTTGTTTCAACAAATGATTGGGGTTTTTTTACAAACAATTTTTTTCAGCCACATTTGTAACAATGGAACACACCATTTCTGCTAAAAACAAATCACAACACCACTGAGCAAAGGGAAGAGCCAGGTGGGACTTTTTGCACATGACATCAAAGGTTACAAAAACAGACACATCCTTTTTATTAGAAATCTCTCAATTGCCTCTCTACAGTGCATTTCAAAATCTTTAGTGTGGGTTTAGACAGCGTCTTTGTCGCAACATGGCACGAATGAACAACACGCACACACCGAGATATCCAAGGCAAAAAAGAGGGTGTTTATTCCCCAGAGCTCGACATTTATAGAATTCCAATGGTGACCATGGATTGGAAGATGGAATTGTCCTCTCCAACCACAATGGTCAAACCAACAGTCCATCAATTCTCTCCTCCTGTAGAAAGGAATGCAAAACAATCATATTTTACATGAAAAGTGCAAGAGAAACTCCATGACAAAAATGCAAACATCAGAAGGCTTAGAAGAACTTTAGAAGAAAAGGGGGACACATCTTAATGGAGATAAAAGGCAATTTTTCATTTCAATCAATGTTCATGCAGAACCAAATGTGAAATGATTTAGTAAAGGTACAAAGTCTGCCACAGGTAGAAGCCTCTGTTTGCAAAATTAGTCCTGAGGGGTTGGTGGTTCTGTTTTGGCGAGGATCTGCTGCTTTGCCCGTTTGTGGATCATGGGGCTCTGTGTGCTATTTTGCTGATCTTAGCCAGAGAGGCTTCCAAGAAGCAAAACTAGAGGTAGATCCTTGTTTGCATTAAGGCTTGGTGCTTAAGAAGCTTGTGTCTCTCTCCCGGCAGTGCTTGTGGAATGGGTTTATCCCAGGAGCCCTGAAGTCATCCAGTGCCACGCCCTGCCCGTGCTCTGGTCCTTCCTGGGGAACAAGGCGCTGCCGGTGCGAAGCGCCAATGTCCGCACTGTGCTCACCAAGCTCGCCTCTGCCCTCTACAAGGTGATGGGCACAGAGCTGAGGAAGCACGCTGCCAGCCAGCCTCCACATGTGCGGAAAAGCCTCTCCAGCATTTTGGGCTGGTGAAGGCTCCATGTTCTCCAGGAAGCTGACAAAGGGCTGAGTTGGACACCTCTGAAACTGACATTTTAGCTGTGCCAATAAAATGACCAAATACTATGGAAGGATGTGCATCTGCCCCCACTCTCTCTACTGCCCTTCCTAGTCATGGCCTGGGGGGCCTGAAACCACTTGTGATATAGGACATGGTGAAGGCCAAGCATGGCTCGGCCTCACACAGAGGTGAGTGGGGAGCTGGGCTGCTCTGTGGCAGGAGGAAGGGACTTGTGCCAGCCCAGAGAGCCTGTGCACATTCCCAGGGAACAGTTCTGCCTTGCATGTTCTGCCCCTGCAATGAGCTGTGCTGCTCCCAGTGCCCCGTGTAGCTGTAGGGCTGCTCAGGCGTGGGGCAGGGAGAGGAGCAGGAGGGTGCATGTGCAGCTGAGCCATTCCTGGAAAGCACAGGGCTCTGGGCTCCCTGCTGTCCCAGGGCAGCCCAGAGGCCAGCCTCTTCCTGTGGAAGTGGGTCAGTCTCTCTGGCCTGCCTCAAGGGGCTTCCAGCAGGAGCATGTTTCCCTGTGCAGCTGTTTAGAAGTTTTCAGGAACTGTGTCCCATGAAATATGGCACTTTAGATGATTTAGATTTGCACTGCAACCTCTGATATACTTTTTGTCTCCACTTTGCAGACCTGCCCGGCTTAAACTTACCAAGAAGTTTCCCACTCTTCTTAGCTCGAAAGAAGCCTGCTCAGCATCGTTCATGCCTCTCCCATCATGGCAAGTGATTCTGACCTGGTTGCAGTTCACATGGAGCTTGTGCGCACGGCTTGTGCTCCAAAAGGCGGGTTTTGTCTCCTGCCTCCTAGGCACAAGTGCCATTTGTTTGCAGCTTTCTCAGCTCGAAAGAAGCCTGCTCAGCATCGTTCATGCCTCTCCCATCACGGCAAGTGATTCTGACCTGGTTGCAGTTCACATGGAGCTTGTGCGCACAGCTGGTGCTCCACATATGGGGTTTTGTCTCCTGCCTCCTTGGCCAGAAGTGCGACTTGTTCACAGCTTTCTTAGCTCGAAAGAAGCCTGCTCAGCATCGTTTGTGCCTCTCACATCACGGCAAGTGATTCTGACCTGGTTGCAGTTCACACGGAGCTTGTGCGCACAGCTTGTGTTCAGAAAGGGGGGTTTTGTCTCCTTGCTCCTAGGCACAAGTGCAACTTGTTTGCAGATTTCTTAGCTCGAAAGAAGCCTGCTCAGCATCGTTCGTGCCTCTCCCATCACGGCAAGTGTTTCTACACATGGTTGCAGTTCATACGGAGCTTGTGTGCACAGCTTGTGCTCCAAAAGGGGGGTTTGGTTTCCTGCCTCCTAGGCACAAGTGCAACTTGTTCGCAGCTTTCTTAGCTGAAAAGAAGCTCTTTCAGCAACGTACCTGCCTCTCCCATCACGGCAAGTGATTCTGACCTGGTTGCAGTTCACACGGAGCTTGAGCGCGCAGCTTGTGCTCCAAAAGGGAAGTTTTGTCTCCTGCCTCCTAGGCACAAGTGCGACTTGTTCGCAGCTTGCTTAGCTCGAAAGAAGCCTGCTCAGCATTGTTTGTGCCTCTCCCATCACGGCAAGTGATTCTGACATGGTTTCAGTTCACATGGAGCTTGTGCGAACAGCTTGTGCTCCAAAAGGGGGGTTTTTTCAGTTGGCTCCTAGGCACAAGTGCCATTTCTTCGCAGCTTTCTTAGCTCGAAAGAAGCCTGCTCAGCATCGTTTGTGCCTCTCCCATCACGGCAAGTGTTTCTACACATGGTTGCAGTTCAAACAGAGCTTCTGTGCACAGCTGGTGCTCTAAAAGGGGGGTTTGGTTTCCTGTCTCCTAGGCAGAAGTGCGACTTGTTCGCAGCTTTTTTAACTCGAAAGAAGCCTGCTCAGCATCGTTCGTGCCTCTCCCATCATGGCAAGCGATTCTGGCCTGGTTGCAGTTCACACAGAGCTTGTGCACACAGCTGGTGCTCCAAATATGGGGTTTTGTCTCCTTTCTCCTTGGCAGAAGTGCAACTTGTTTGCAGCTTTCTCAGCTCGAAAGAAGCCTGCTCAGCATCGTTTGTGCCTCTCACATCACGGCAAGTGATTCTGACCTGGTTGCAGTTTACATGGAGCTTGTGCACACAGCTTGTGTTCAGAAAGGGGGGTTTTGTCTCCTTGCTCCTAGGCACAAGTGCAACTTGTTTACAGCTTTCTTAGCTGAAAAGAAGCTCTTTCAGCAACGTACCTGCCTCTCCCATCACGGAAATTGGTTCTGATGCTGTTGGAGTTTTCCAGGGATCTGTGTGCACAGCTTTGGCTCAAAATTGGGAGGTACTTTTTCTTTTTTCTTTTCCACAAGTCTTGATTGTTTTCTGCGTTCTTAGCTCTAAGGAAGCTCTCTCGGCAACCTACATGCCTCTCCCATCAAGGGAAGTGATTCTAACACTGTTGCAGTTTCACAGGGAGCTGTGCGCACAGCTTTTGCTCAAAAAGGGGAGGTTTTTTTCCTGGCTCCTAGGCACAAGTGCGACTTGTTCTCAGCTTTCTTAGCTGAGAAGAAGGTCTCTCAGCATCATCCATGCCTCTTTCATCATGGGAAGCGATTCTGACAGTGTTGGAGTTTTCCAGGGAGCTGGGCACACAGCTTTGGATCAAAATGGTGCCTTGTGTTTCTTTGCTCCTTTCCCACAGTGCTGCTCGTTCTATGCTTTCTTAGCTCAAAAGAAGCTCTCTCAGCAACGTCCATGCCTTTTCCAGCATGGCAAGTTATTGTGACACTGTTAGAGTTATCCATGTCTGCAGCAGCTAGAGGAAAGGCTTAGATGCCTAGTTGCTGCTTTCCCATGGCTGATTTGTTGAGAACTTCAACGTCCGTTTTACATGGAGCTGTGCACACAGCTTTTGCTTAAAGTTGCGGGTTGTGTTTGTTTGCTCGTTTCCACAAGTCCTGCTTTTTCTCTCTTTTCTTAGTTCAGAAGAAGCTCTCTCAGCAATGTGAATTCCTGGTTCACCATGGCAAGTGATTCTGACACTGTTGGAGTTTACACAAAGCTGTGCACACAGCTTTGGCTCAAAAAGGGGGCCTTGTGATTCTTTGCTCCTTTCCAGAAGTGCTACTTGTTCTCTGCTTCCTTAGCTCAAAAGAAGCTCTCTCATCATTGTCCATGCATCTCCCATCATGGGAAGTTATTACACTATTGGAGTTTTCCAGGGATCTGTGTGCACAGCTCTTGCTCAAAATGGGGGGCCTTGTGTTTCTTTGCTCCTATCCACAAGTGCTGCTTTTTTTCTGCTTTCTTAGCTCAAAAGAAGCTCTGTCAGCAACGTACATGCCTCTCCCATCATGGAAAGTTAATCTGACACTTTTAGAGTTTTCCTGGGAGCTGTGCGCCCAGCTTTGGCTTTAAATGGGGAGGTTTTTTTTTTTTGCTCCTTTCCACAAGTCCTGCTTGTTTTCTGCTTTCTTAGCTCAAAAGAAGCTCTCTTAGCAACATATATGCCTCTCCCGTCATGGGAAGTGATTCTTACACTGTTGGAGTTTTCTAGGGAGCTGTGCGCACAGCTTTTGCTCAAAATGGGGGCCTTGTGTTTCTTTTCTCCTTTCCCAAAGTGCTGCTCGTTCTCTGCTTTCTTAGCTCAAAAGAAGCTCTCTCAGCAACGTCCATGCCTTTTCCAGCACGGCAAGTGATTGTGACACTGTTGGAGTTATCCATGTCTGCAGCAGCTAGAGGAAAGGCTTAGATGCCTAGTTGCTGCTTTCCCATGGCTGATTTGTTGAGAACTTCAACGTCCGTTTTACATGGAGCTGTGCACACAGCTTTTGCTTAAAGTTGCGGGTTGTGTTTGTTTTCTCGTTTCCACAAGTCCTGCTTTTTCTCTCTTTTCTTAGTTCAGAAGAAGCTCTCTCAGCAATGTGAATTCCTGTTCCACCACGGCAAGTGATTCTGACACTGTTGGAGTTCAACAGGGAGCTGCGCACACAGCTTTTACTCAAAGCTGGGAGGGTTGTGTTTCTTTGCTCCTTTCCACAAGTCCTGTTTGCTCTCTCCTTTCTTAGCTCAAGAGAATCTGTCTCAGACACGTGCAAGCCTTTTCCAGCATGGCATGTGATTGTGACACTCTTGGAGTTTTCCATGTCTACAGCAGCTAGAGCAAAGGCCTGGCTGCCTAGTTGCTGCTTTCCCATGGCAGATTTGTACAGAACATCAAGGTGCGTTTTACATGGAGCTGTGCACACAGCTTTTGCTCAAAATGGAGAGGCTGTGTTTCTTTGCTCCTTTTCACAAGTCGTTCTTGTTTTCTATTTCCTTAGCTCAAAAGAAGCTCTCTCAGCACCATGCATGCCTGTTCCGCCACGGGAAGTGATTCTGACACTGTTGGAATTTTACCGGGAGCTGTGGGCACAGCTTTTGCTAAAAATTGGAGGGTTGTGTTTCTTTGCTCCTTTCCGCAAGTCCTGCTTGTTTTCTCTTTTCTTAGCTCAAAAGAAGCTCTCTCAGCAATGTCCAAGCCTTTTCGAGCTTGGCAAGTGATTGTGACACTGTTGGAGTTTTCCATGTCTGCAGCAGCTAGAGCAAAGGCTTAGCTGCCTAGTTGCTGCTTTCCCATGGCAGATTTGTACAGAACTTCAAGGTGCGTTTTCCAGGGAGCTGTGTACACAGCTTTTGCTCGAAGTGGAGGCGTTGTGGTTTTTTGCTCGTTTCCACAAGTCCTTCTTTTATTCTCTTTTCTTAGCTCAAAAGAAGCTCTCTCAGCAACGTCCATGCCTTTTCCAGCACGGCAAGTGATTGTGACACTCTTGGAGTTATCCGCATCTGCAGCAGCTAGAGGAAAGGCTTAGATGCCTAGTTGCTGCTTTCCCATGGCAGATTTGTAGAGAACTTCAAGGTGCGTTTTACATGGAGGTGTGCATCCCGCTTTTGCTCAAAGTTTGGGGGTTGTGTTTCTTTGCTTGTTTCCACAAGTCCTGCTTGTTTTCTGTTTTCTTAGCTCAAAAGAAGCTCTCTCAGCAACGTGCATGCCTGTTCTAGCACGGCAAGTGATTCTGACACTTTTGTAGTTTGACTGGGAGCTTTGTACACAGCTTTTGCTCAAAATGGGAAGTTATGTTTCTTTGCTCCTTTCCACATGTCCTGCTTGTTTTCTGTTTTCTTAGCTCAAAAGAAGCTGCTGCAGAAATGTGCCTGCCTGTTCCACCACGGCAAGTGATTCTGACACTGTTGGAGTTTTCCATGTCTGCAGCAGCTAGAGCAAAGGCCTTGCTGCCTAGTTGCTGCTTTCCCATGGCAGATATGTAGAGAACTTCAAGGTGCGTTTTACACAGGGCTCTGCACAGAGCTTTTGCTCAAAATGGGGGCCTTGTGTTTCTTTGCTGCTTTCCACAAGTCGTTCTTGTTTTCTGTTTTCTTAGCTCAAAAGAAGCTCTTGCAGAATCGTGGATGCCTTATCTAGCACGGCATGAGATTCTGATACTGGTTGGGTTTTTCATGTCTGTAGCAGCTCGATGAAAAGAGCTTCTTTTGAGCTAAGAAAACAGAAAACAACCCGGACTTCTGCTAACGAGGAAAGCAACACACCCCCTCTTACCACACTGAGGAAAAGCTTTGTGCACAGCTTCCTTGATTACGCACCTTGAAGTTCTGTACAAGTCTGCCATTGCAAAGCAGCAGCTATGCAGTTAGACCTTTGTTACGACCCGCTCAAAGTGAGCTGAATTCGTAGTTGTCCTAGCGTAAAAAGTAGAAAATTAGAAATACTTTGTAACCAAGGGACCAATGCACTTTATTAATATACCCACCAAAACTGATATGTAATAACGAGGAAAAGAAACAGAGCAGAGAGAAAACTATATAGATAAAAGAAAGAGAGAGAGAGATAGGAAAGATAGGATAATTACCACAGTGAGAGATGGGGTCCTTGCAGCTGTCCAATGAGTCGCCTTCGCAATCCTCGTGGAGTATGGCCAATAGATTGTCGCCGCAAACTCTCATGGAGCTGATGGAGACCGTCTTCTGTGGGGAGGTCCTCAGAGGGGGTCTCCTTTGAGGCCGAATATATAGTCCTTTCCGAGGCGAGAGGCAATCAGCCAGAGCGTGGG
This sequence comes from Acrocephalus scirpaceus scirpaceus, assembly GCA_910950805.1. Lineage (NCBI taxonomy): Eukaryota > Metazoa > Chordata > Aves > Passeriformes > Sylviidae > Acrocephalus > Acrocephalus scirpaceus. The sequence continues at coordinate 18,072,505 of OU383775.1, read as the reverse complement.
AGAAGTCTCGTGAGTCTAGGCCCAATGCACAATGCGAGGGGGGGAGAACAGAACAAGCTGATCCTGCTACACCTCAGGCACAGGTGGTCCAGGGGCAGTGTAGCGTACTGTGACTACCATTATTTCAGCAGGATGTATGTCCAGCAACTCTGTTCCCAAGCAAACACACCTGGCCCAAATGGCAATTCTGGTAGCAGTTACATCACCTCTTGATGTTTCCCTCTTGTTCCTCCCCAAAGTTTCCATGATGAAAGCGTGAGACATGTAAAGGGTCTTTGGGTCGACTGTCACAGCCTTTGCTCTTGCTGCTGCAGACGTGGAAAACTCCAACAGGAGCAGAATCTCTTGCCGTGCTGGAAAAGACATGGACATTGCTGAGAGAGCTTCTTTTGAGCTAAGAAAACACAAAACAACAGGACTTCTGGAAATGAGCAGAGCAACACACCTTCCCCACCACCCAGAGCAAAAGCTGTGTGCACAGCTCCCTGGAAAATGCAGCTTGAAGTTCTGCACGAGTCTGCAATGGCAAAGCAACAACTAGGCAGCTAGGGCTTTGCTCTTGCTGCTGCAGATGTGGAAAACTCCAACAGGAGCAGAATCTCATGCCGTGCTGGAAAAGACATGGACGTTGCTGAGAGAGCTTCTTTTGAGCTAAGAAAACAGAAAACAGCCAGGACTTCTGCAAATGAGCAGAGCAACACTCCCCCCCCCACCACAATGAGCAAAAGCACACTCCACAGGCTTATGTGCACTGCTGGATGAAATACCAAAACTGAAATCATTTCCATCACACAGAACCGTTGTCTTTTGATAATTCTGTTGCATAATAATTCCGATGGTTTGAGAATGCAATTCTGTGGTCAAAGCAGTGGAATTTATTCCCATTAGTTTTTCTCTGTGTTTTCTTTGTTTTGGTAGGTTGTTTTTTTGTGGGGTTTTTTTTGTTTGTTTGTTTTGGTTTTTTTTTTTTTGGCTTTTTTTTTTAGAATCGTATGCCCACTGGAGAGGGAACTTTTACAGCTATGCTGTTCCTTGTTCATGTTCTGAATGACATCTTTCAATGAGGGCTATGGGGTTTTTTTCAGCTAAGGCTGCTAGCACTGTCTAGGGGAGACTACTGTCCTGACTGTATACAGTAAACTTTCGGAAGGAACAGTTACTTCCTTCATCAGTTTTGATGTTTCACTGCAAGGCAGAAAATGCCCACACTGCCTGTTCGCTCGCAGAGCTGTGCTTGTCTTTCTCCTGATTTCATAAGTAAGCAAAGCATAACAGAGGAGGCCTGTGGTCAGGCATTTCTGTCTGGGTCACAGCCACAGGAGGCTCCGTTTCCACCCCATCCAAGCTTTTGGCAGACTTGGGCAGTCTTCTGCAGCTTAAGGATTAGCAGGCTGTTTCTGGCTACTGCTGAAAGATGGATATTTTCTAATTGTTGAAAAAAAGAAAAAGAAACTCTTAATCCCAGGCCATGTCCTTGTTACCTATCTAAAATGCTTTTTCTGGTGAACACCCACTGCTCTTTCATCAAACTTGCAATGAGGGGCTCTACAAACAAGAGCATTCCAACAAGCCTGCACTAAATGCATTGACAAAAAACATGCATGCTCTGAAATGAAATCTTATTTACTGTGGTGTTATTAAAGTGCTAAATAAACAGACAAACTCAGAAGGGCTGCTAGGATGTGGGCAGATGAATAAATAAGCTTTGATGCTAATGTCAGTCAATGTTAATTTCTATCCTTTGAGGAAAGTGTGATAAACACAACTGTCAGAATTGTGATCTGAAACTGCTCTAATTAAATTAGATTTTTACTAGAATGAAAACAGCTGAGCACCTTGTTTTATTTCCTTTTTAGCTGGACTAATTCAGAGAATCGTGACTTTCCAGTACTTTCATGGCCAGATAGGAAAGGTAAGATTTGTTACATATAAACAAGGATCTGAATATGCACAAGATTTTTGTATAGAATTCTGTATTCATATTCCTTTTGTTGTATTTGCTCCCCACTATTTGCATCTTAATTTAGAATCTGCAATCTTCAAGGGGGAATTATCTCTACTGGCCATAAGTGCTTTCTTTGCAGTAATATGGGGAGATGACGTAACTCCCTCATGAGCATCTCTCAAGTTTATGTGTTACAGTAAAGAAAGCCAAGGGTGTTTCAAGGTTAAGAACTATTTCACTGCTGATGAGAATAATACCTTGCCATCACTGTAAAGAAAGGCATGAAGGGATAACAACTTGAAGTCAGATGATCTCTGGATAATCCTTCATTTTTTGTCTCTTCCTTGTTTCAAAAAATCACCTTGTTCCTGTCTGTAGATGGTCAGAAAGACCTATTACTTCAAGCCATGCAGATTTACTTTGTAAATGAAATTGTGATTGGGCTCAGATCTGGGGGGCTACTCCTTTTCAGTAGAGCTGAAAATGAAGCAAGGTGATAAATTATTTCAGTACTTTTTAAAATGAGACCACTATTTTCCAAAGCATTCTAATTAATTACAGAGAATAGCATAGCCAAAAGTAAATAACCAATATATGAAATAATTCCCTGTGCCCGCTGGAGATGGTTTTCCAGCTAATCCCGGCTGCCCTGGCTGGGAATTCAAGTCTGGTTGGGCAGTGGCTAGCGGACTGGCCACTACCTCTTTAGTAGTTCAGAAGCCACACGAGAGGTGTTAGTGAGGCTTGACGAAGGTAAGAAGAAGGAGGCCTCGTGGCAAGATAGAGTTTATTGTCACATTCACCCCATGGTGCAGGCACCCACTCATCCCAGGAGAGAGCGAAGGAGGCGGGCTCATTGCTTATCAGGGACCAGGGGAAGGGGGTGGATACAAGAGAGAAAACCAACCAGGGGAATGGGGAGGGCACATAGACAGCAAACAGGAAACGAGGGGTGGGGGACTCCCAGCTTGCTCCAATCCGGGACTGAGTCCCTTGGAAGTCTCTGGAATAAGGGGGAGAGGCTTCCCGGAGGGGGGCAGGCACTGGGAGGAGAGCAACAGATGATTGACAACATATTGCAACAGAGGGGAACAAAGGGAATTTCCCAGGCGGGAGATTGTACCAGATGGGGAGAAGTACAGGGGAAACTTGGGAAAAACCATTACAGAACAAATGATTATTAACAATAAGTAAAAACCAGAAAACGCGGCGCTACAGATATATATACATATGTTTGATTTGTGAGTGCGATTGATTTTAATTTAATTAATCTAAAAGCGATCTGTGTCAGAAGTTAGTGCCACAAAATAAAAATATGAATTTATATATGGCTAGATTTACATAGAGAAATATTGTCTTAATATCAGAAATATTGTCTTAATATCTGTGCCATCTATCAATTTCCAAAATGCATTAATTATAGCAAATCTATCTGATGAGGAGAAATTCGATTAATCACACAATTTCTTCCATGCGTGGGCACTAGATGGCACTGAAAGACAGGCGCTGGGGTGCGGAAAACAGGTATTTTACATTTGCTGTTAATGTACTTAAGTGGAGTATCACTGCAGCATAAGTGATATCCTGTAATCTATTCTGTGGGGGGGGAAAAGAAAGAGTCACAGGAATTACAGAAGCTTTATTGCATGACTCAGTTGTTTCTTGAGTCTATGGAAGAAATTGGTACAATTAGAGACGAAGTGGCAGGACATGATATTAAGGGACCAGGGCTGACTGCAAAGTCCCTTTGCAGATGGGGGAAATGCAACTTTCTCACTTGCTCATGTTTCTTCACAGAAGAATCTCCTACAGAATTCATATGCTCCCTTCCTGTCACCACAGTGCTCCTTGAGTGCAGTTCTAGTCAAACTTGACCGCCTCAAAAACAGCAACTTTCACAGCATTTCACGCTCTGGTTCTGCCCCGTCTGACCAAAGGCAAACCCTTGGGCTGATGGAGGAGACACAGCAATGGCACTCAGGAGGAGGCCTGGGTCAGAACTGGAGATTACAACGAGCCCTCAATTAAAAAATACTCCAAACGATCCCCAGAAGGGAGTGTTAGCAGTAAAGGAGGGGATTGGAGTCCGACTCAGGCTGCAGACTCTGGCTCTCGAACCATCAGCAGCCTTACGCGGGTGTTTCACATGCTTCAGAAGGGTTTTTAGGGAGCCAATTACACTCAGGAAAGGGTGAAAGTGAAACAGCTCATCATGTGCAAGGGATCACTGCAGATTATCCCATATGTTACTATGGTTTTAAAAATTACAAAGACATACTTTTATTCCAACTGCAAAAGGAAGCTCTCAACGGTTAGGAAACTCCACGTCTATATTTCAGCCTGTTCTGTGCACCAAATAAGAAAGATGCCTTTTGGGATAGAAAAGTACACAATCATGCAATCAAAAACTGAGGCCTATGCACAAATTTGGCATAATTACGTATGAAACAAGCTTTTCCTAGGAATTCAGCACCGGGCTTATCTTATAATCAACATTATAGATAATGTTGTTTCCTATGTGCAATTTCATATGCCATACCGACATGTTTTTAGAGATGAAGGGTGGTCCAATCTGTGTCACTGCCTAGGATGAAACTGTCTAGGGGCCACTGTGGCCTTCACGGTGTAATCTCCTCAGATTAACCGGGAATTCTTTCAACCCCAGGCGCGACTTTCCCACAGTTTCGGTACATTTTTAAAAGTGTGTCTATTAGACTGTTGTTCTTTGGGGAGTTTTGGACAGGCTCCGCTCATCAGAGCCACGCCCCAGGAACCGGGAGGGCGCGAGAGGCGGAGCGGGCCCTCAGGCCAGCCCCACGCCACGCTCAAGATGGCGGCCGATGGGAGCCGAGCCAGGCGCCGCGCTCAAGATGGCGGCGCCGGCTGTCCCGCCTTCCCCCGCCCCACCGGCAGTGACTTCCGGACGGAGCGGGAGAGGGCGTCCGTCCCATTGTAACTGCGCCAAGGTGGGGACGCTGCGGCCGCCTTTCGCTTCCTGCCGCCTCCCGGCCCGCGACGACGGGCAGCCGCCGCCTCCGGGGCCGCGTCGCCGGCAACCGCCAGGTCGCGAGGTGAGAGGAGCCCGCCGGGGCGGGCGGGCGCCGCGGGGCGGTCTCTCCGCGGCGCCGAGGTACCAGGTCGGCCGGCGGCGCCGGGGAGGAGGCGGCGGCGGCCGCCCCGCGCTTGTGTAGCGGGGGAGGAACCCCCGGTCCGGAGGCAGCGCCCCGGGGAGCCGCGGGACAGCGGCGGCCCCTCCGCGGGGAGAGCCCTGCTGGGGGCGGAGGTGCCCTTGCGTCGGCTGAGCCGTACCTTAAAATACCTTGTAAAAATGAATTAATTTTTCACCTTCACTTCTGAATCTTTTGTGTTTATTTTACTGGCAGCTGGGGCCTTTTTTGCCCCCTCTTTATTTAAAGGTGTTCAAGCGACTAACTTTTTTCGTTCATTACGGACTGAGATGTGATCAAACCTTTCGTGTGCTCCTGCCCTTTGTTCAGACACACGGTGCTTGTAGTTGCCTATTTTATTTGTTAGGAGAAAGACTCCTTGAGAGCAGGTCTGCAGGCAATGGTTTCGGAAGGGAGCTCACATGGCAACCTTTGTCTTGGGAAATAAGGATACAGTAATTCCCGACTTCTGGCGGCACAACCGATGTTGTGATAAGGTTGTTCATTGCTTCCAACGGCGGTGGAAAATACTGGAGGTGTGCTGGAGGTGGGGGGAGTCTGGGCAGAGGTCTGTCCAGAGTGGTGTGGAAGCCTCTTCAGTTTCTGGATTCAATGCGAGCAACCAGTTCCCATGTTATCTGTGGAGTTGGCACCTGCAGCCAGTACAGGAGCTCTCGCGGTACCCTGCTTTGGGTATGGCTTAGTTCCCGTATCAGGGACTGCTCACCTGCTGGTTCTTCATATCCTCGTCCTAGGCGAGGTTGAGAGGACACTAGAGGTTTAATGAAAAACTTCTCTGCAAGTAAGGCAATAGGACACTCCATCTCTTTTTCTCAGCCTCTGGAGAAGATGGAAAATACATTTTTGCAGAATGGTTGATGGTTCACATTGCATGGGTGTAAATGAGAACCAGCTCTTTAGGAGAGAGATGAAGAGCTGTAGGTACTCAAAGTGTGTCTATAGCATGTGTGTGATTTAAATGAAAAAAACCTCTCTGATCAGAATTGCAGGTAGCTTGTTACAGAATATCTGACTTGGACAAACCTGTGAAATAGTAACAAACACTTAGTACAAGGCATCTGGATTGTCAGTGGTTTTATAAAGTGCTCAGCTTTAAGAGTGTCGACTGGTGGTGGATCTACAGGCAAAAATAGGTGCCAGGATGGGATGAATTGAGACGGGAAGGAATAAGGGATTTCTTGACTGGACAAAGGAGTAAGAGCCTGAAGCAAGCAGCCTGCAGGGATTGGTGCGGAAGAGATCTAGTGTCAAACAGCCAAGGTGGGGCCAGGTAAAAGTGTATTAGAAAAATATAAATACTTCAAACGTTGGCATGGTGCTAAGGCTGCCAGAGTTCAAGAAGTGTTTGGACAATGCTCTCAGGCACACAATGTGATTCTTGGGACTATCCTAGGCAGAAGTTGGGCTGCTTGTGGTTCTGTTCCAACCCAGGAGATTCTGTGGTTTGTAGTCTCTTTTGGCAGATATTTAAGCTTGTAAACGAACCTTCACACTATATTAGAATATATACCATTTATAACCAATATACACCATTTAGACTAGATAACATTTACAGACTGTATTTATTTTACATCTATTTATGTTTCTCTCTGAATATAAAATAAATGACTTGTGCTTCTTTAGTTTTTTAGTAGCTCCCAGAAACTCTAACTAGTGCTGGGGGGCTGCTGTGCTGATTGTTTGTGTAAATTGAAATACAAATTAGAGGCAAACATCTAGGTGGGGGCTCTTTTGTTTAAGTAATTATCTTTAAATGTTAAAGTAAGAAAACAAAACAGTCTTTGACACTCATGTTCTGTTTCAGAATAGGGCAGTTGAAGGGCAGCTTTACCATTGTTTTAGTGTAGGATATTTTGATGGTCATTAAATAGAAAAAAAATCAGATTCCGCAGGAAGATTTGTTTTCTCCTTTAGAGTGAAGGGAGTGATATCCCATAGTAATATCATAGCCTAGTTAGAGGACACAGTTATTTTGAGATTAGAAGCTTAAATGTGTGTATTGGTTAAAAGCAGATGGATGTTGAAGTGGGGACTTGACACTAGAGTGACGCACAGTATGGAAGAGTGCCTTAGGATTGGAAACTTTGTGCCGTGACCCAGGAGGGGTTTTTCCCCCTTTCAAGGGACACAGTATATATGTAGGGAATAAAACGCAATGGTTGGGTTTTCCAATTTTAGCCTGCTTTTGAACTCATTGTAGCAAAGTTAAGGTTGTTTGCAGGTTATATGAAGTGATAAATAAGGCCTCGTGGATGTCTGTTTGCCTTCAAGGCATATGGGAGAGGGCAGTGTCAGTGGCTGGGCTTTCCTGTCTCTAGAGCCATACCTTTGCTTCAATGGATTTGCCTTCTCTTGCTCAGGTAGTGCAGGGAAGACACAACTTGAGGATGAAACTTTCTTGGCATACAGAGTCACAACATTGTTGAGATTGTGGGGTTTTTTCCTCTTCATTTCAATTTTTTTTCACTCTTTCTTTCCACATGCGCTACCATCGCAGATTACTGGCTCTGTTAGAGTGTGCCACATGAAGCTATTTTTGACTGCTCAGAGAATTACTGTAGCAGGAACAAAGGACAGTGATGGGGGAGAAGTGGTCCCAAGAGGCCTTGAGCAGAAAGAGATGAAATTCAGATTAGTAGCCTCCAAAAAAATCTTGCCATAGAAGAGGTGAAAAGTAAGACTTTGAAAGAACAAAGGTAAAAACAACATGTGAAAACACTTAGTTCTCATAATGTTACCCTTTTCCATGAGGAAGCTTTTTAAATGGCTTTCATAGTAATGTTTTTCATATGTCGACCATAGATTTATTTGGGCAGTAAGCTTGACTTTTTCTCTAAGCTTTTGAGATGATTGATTTACTGGCTTTGATAGAGGGATAGAATTACTTTCAAACTTTGAAATACATAATGAGCACCTCATGTAATTAGCAAGCCTACATCTATCTCTCTTTAAAGTGATCAATGGCATTAATTTGGTTTGGTAACCATGGCTATTTTCTCATTCAGCAGCCATATGGTATCTCTGAGTTTAGTGTGATTTCCTGTAGGTGGTTTTTACAGAGTCAGCTGGGCTTTGGTGTGAAGTGCAGCAAAAATTAAATACTATGGGAAGGTGTGCAAATGTTCTTGTATTAAAAGAGGGAAAAAAAAGCAGGTTGCTTTAACATTGATGTAAGAGTAGATCGTAGCCTCTAAATGACACTTTCAGGGAGACTGTAGTGCTAAAGCAGTAAAAATTTGTAACTGCTGCTTGTTTTACACTGAAGTTTTTTAATGCAAATAATGATCAACAGATCAGTGTTTTGTTTTAAACAAAATACTTTTTAGCTTTTCTGTAAAAAGGAGACCCCTCTTTCACTCATACCCTTTTAAGGGGTTTTCTTCTTAAGGTGTGATAGATTAATGCTGTTGTTAAATGTATCATGACATTAATAGAACAGCCACAGGAAATTTCCATCTGAATTCCAAATTTTGAGGCCTGCAGTAATCTAAAAAGTGTGAACTTTATCTGTCACATGAGAAGTGGCTAAGGGAACTGGGATTGTTTAGTCTGGAGAAAAGGAGGCCCAGGGGGACCTTACTGCTTTTTATGACCACCTGAAAGGAGGTTGTAGACAGGTGGGAGTTGGTCTTTTCTCCCAGGTACCAAGTGATAGGACAAGAAGAAACAGCCTCAAGTTGCTCCAGTGGAGGTCTAGATTGGATATTAGGAAAAATGTCTTCATGAAGAAGACGGTTGAACATTGGAACAAGCTGCCCAGGGAAGTGATGGAGTCACCATCCCTAGAAGTGTTCAAAAACCACGCAGATGTGGTGCTTACAGATGAGGTTTAGTGGTGGACTTGGCAGTGTTTGGTTAACAGTTGGACTCGAGGACCTTAGAAGTCTTTTCTAACTGTAATGATTCTAAGATTTGAAATCAAGAACTTTTGAGAAACATTCTGGGCATCAAGGAGCACAGTCCAGCTGAGCTGGTGAAAGCTAGGATAACAGAGAGGAGTTTGGTTGGGCAGCCTGGAGCTGTTTCTGAAGCAGTTTTATAACAGTGAAAAATCCTGGGGGTTTTTAAGTTGACCTTTATGCTTATAAATAGCAGTTTAAATTTCTCTGTGGGAGATTATCCAGCATGCAATATTAACAGAAATAAATCTATCTGGGAGAGTTGTGGGAAGGGGAACCAGTGTCAGATGGTGATCTTGGAAGGAGATCTGGAAGTGGAAGCAATCAAGTCAGGGGAGTGGGGCAAAGAAAAGCAGCAAATGTGGTGTTGGGAAATGGAATAGGGCAAAGCCAGGGATCACAGAAGACTAAAAGTTGCTGATGATGTTGTAGAGTAGCATAGACTTTGCAAGCATAAAGTTTCTGTTTAGTAAAGGTGGCATTGAGGAGGGACAGAGAAAGAAACTGTGTGGTATATAGGCAGGAAAGTGTCATTTAAAATTAAGTAGAAATACATCTACTAGAAAGGCACCAGACTGTAAGGTGCATGTTCTTGGAGTGTGTGGAAGGAAATGAAAATAGGGGCATGTGGAGCCCATTCCTGTGAGGGGGGAGAACCTCAGTGCTGAAGCGGGGAACCAGAGGTCTTGTGGTATGGAGAAAGCTTAAGACTTGCAGCCCCAAATAAGGGAAGCTGTATGATAGCCTCAAGAGCGACATGTTTGTGTGCCATGCCGGGTGTCCTCAGTGGTGCACAGCCCAGAGTGCTGCTCACAGTGTGCACAGCTTATAGAAAGAAGCATTCCTTCTGCCCTCCCTGTTCTTATTCCTCTCTCCATCTTTATTCTCTATGGGAGACATGAAAAACTTGGTTTCTGGGGGTTGGTAGAGTCAACACATGACTGGAAATAACATCAGCTTTCTGCATTCAAGTCTCTGAAGAAAGGTCTTGCTGTGTATCTTTATGTATAGCATTGTTGTTTTTGTAGAAACAGACAAACACAGCATGATAAAAACATTCTTGTGCTGTCTATAGTACAACATAACTCTTGTGCTATGTAGCACAAATTAATAAAAATGACTGAATTAAGCCATTACTAATAGCAGATGGGAACTGTGGTTTAGTCTTGTGTAGTCTCTCCTTGTTAATGAACTTCACATGCAGATAAAATGGGAAGGAGATAGGCTTTAATAAGGGAAAATGTTTGCCTTGTCATCTGAAAACACTTATGCTCCTGGGTGAAGCTTGCATGCTCAGCAATATCCCTTTCTTGTGCAGAGCCAGAGTGTTTGGAAATTAAACTATTGTTATTCCTGGGTTGACAAGAATATCTCTCCTCCTAGAGCTTTAATTCTTATCTTTCCTCTTTATGTAACCAGGATTGGTCAGGGGCTGTTAACAGCCTTGTTTTAGACTTCCTGGTATTTCCCTATGCCATTGCCATCCTTGCATGTGATAAGATGTGCCTGCTGGAGCTGAACTAGGGAGTCAATCTCAAAGGCACAAGGTTTATTGCCACAGCTAATACTGGGCTTGTGCCTTGCTTTTCAAAAGTATCCTGTCTGCTGTTTACTGAGTGTTTGGAGAGAGTCTGGAGGAGAATTGTTTCAGATTTCAAAGTTTTAAGTACAGCAATGTCTTCCTGTGACTTGTACATACCTGTTCAAGGAATATGCTTGAAAAATACTTCAGACATAAAGTGACTGACTTAAGAGATGGCTTCTTTCAATGCATCTCTCTTTAAGGCTTCTTTTCCAATACCTTATTTATGTGTAACATAATTTTTCTGTGTTTTAACATAGAGAAAATTCATTTGCCAATGAGCTGCCTTTCGTGAAGTGTTTGTGATTAAGTATTTGTAGACAGGATGGAACACTGGTAGTGAGATTTGAGAAGACACATTTTGTAAACATAAAATCTATTCTACCTGGAATGTGAGTGGAATGGTACAGCTCAGATTACACTTGTGCTTCAGGGTTGTGCTGGAATTAATTGTGCTGGGGGTTTTGGAGTTTGTTTGTTTGTTTTTTGCAAAGCCTCATTTGTGGTCTTCCGAGTTTTGCACTTTCGTATTACTTGTTGTAAGACCTAGAGGGTGCTTGATACTTACAGGCTTAGGTTGAAAATGCTTTTAGACTTGATGTGAACTTAAAAGACTTTCTTAGGAATTTTCTCCCTTTTGTGTTTACTGAAAGTAGTTGCTGTGCTCAGCAATACAGCCGATAGGATCCATTTCTAATGGTAGAAGTATTTAATATTGAAACACCCCTCTTGGGCAGCAGTTCTTGAAGTTGCATCAAAACTGGGTGATGTGGAAATATCTTTGGGTGGGAGGAAGGAAGAGGGGGATTTTGAGAACTAGGTAATTAATTAAAGTTTGCTGTGGTTATGATGTTTTGGGCTTAGAAAATTACAGAGTGCTATGCCACATACTTTGAATATGCAAGTAAGTTAAAGTATTTTCTTTAATACGTATGCTGCTCTAAATAATTATATAAAACTGAAGGGAATTTTTGCCTTTTGGAATAAACTTTACCCTAGTCTTAAACATGTATTCTCACTTATTGTTGATAGCTGCTTTAATACTATGAAAAACTACAGCAGGTATTACAAGAATTCAATAACTTAATCTTAACCCTTTGAAGTTAAGTTCTGTGAAATGTATGTCATGCTGATAGCTTTATAAAAACATAATGAAATTAAAACTAAAATCCATTATTAAAACTAAAAGTCATTAATATAGTTTAGAGCTCACTTCTGTGGCAGTGAAGTCCAAAATCCTGAAGGATCCTAGACACTTTCTGGGCCTGAATTAGTCTTCGGGTATTTTCTGTGACAGTGAAATTTTATGAACTGAAAAAGCAAGATTTGCTTTAAGAGTTTTGGAAATCATTGTGTAATAATGTTTATACACCAAGACAGCTGAAGAAAGTAGTTGTGGTTGATTGTGAGCTGTAACTGGTTTTTTGTTTTTTTGTTTTTGTTTTTTTGCATTACTGCTTAACTGTTACATCAGTAAACTGCTTTCCTCTGCTTTTCTTTGCTGTCAAGCAAAGCCAGTTGGATCTGCTGCAAACTGAGTTCTTTGGGAACTTGTTCTCTGTTAAAAATGGTAGAGATGGCATTAGTGGGAAAACAATTACTTGCTTTGTAAGTAGTGCAGTTGAGTTATGACTAAGTATATTGATTTGCCTGGCCAACACAAACTCCAGACAGATTTCCTTTTTTTTTTTCCTTTCCCCATGGCCTTTCCTTAAGAGGGTCACATGGTGGTTTGTTATTGCCCCGTATATGGTTGAGTTCTACAAACCAAACTACTTTCTGGGGAAATTGAAAGGAGTTTTAATTTCTTTTTTAAATTGATTTTGGTCACTGATGCGTGATGTTGAATGGATTGGGGAAGGCTTGTCCCTCTCTTAGCTTTTATTACTTTGCGAAGCACTTTAACTTATCTTTTTTATGGCTTTACTAATTGCATACACAGTAAAAAAGTTACTGACTTCCAAAAAGATAAGATTTTCTAATTTTTTTTACTATCTAGGCAGGAGAAACTGCATCTATTTGCTTGTGCCAAACATGATTTTGTTTTTTCTTAAATTGGCATCTTATCCTCTAATCCCCAAAGGTAATTTGAATATGCTGTTTAGAGTTCCTTGCTGATTTTAGGACTTAGGATGCTAAATCTGTAGAACGTACAAATTGAAGGCTGCTAAATCTGTAAAACCCACTAACTGAAGCCATAACAACAGGATTATGAGACTCTGAGATGAATTTCTTATTTTGAGAGCTCTCTCCTATCTAGTGTGCCTCTCATCATTGCCCTCCAGTTCAGGGAAGGCTCTGGTGGTCAGTGTCAAAGGTATTAGGTTAAAATTGAGTCAGTTGGTAATAATGAGTCTGAATGATAGCTCAAAACAGTTGTACTGTTTTACTCTTCAAGACACCAGCTCTTCTGTCAGCCCTGCTAAGAGGATGTTCTGTGGTATCTTGTTTGCCTTTTCTGGAAATTTATGTTCATATTTGTGTTACAAATTTTCCCCATTGTATTACAGCTTTGAGCAGAATGACTGGAGCAGAGTAGGAAACAGAAATGCAGCAAATGAAAAGTTTGAATAAAGTAAATATTTTGGTAGTTCTTAATTGGATGTGGTTGCTGCTTCTGGGTAGCCTTCCATGGTGTGCTATGTTGTGCAATAAACCATGGGCCAAAACAAGCGCTCATGGCTAATCCATGGAGAAGGGCAAGTGCTTTGTTCCACTGCTTAAATTCCTCTTTTCTCACAGTTCTCTCCTGCCAGTGAATTGAGACATGTACAGCTTCCTGAGAGGCTGCCTATAATTAACAATATCAGGTAGTTTTAGGTGTAGATGTGGCTGCCCTGTGCAGCAGCTGTGCTCCAGTGACGTGGTCATCCTTTGTCCTTATAAGGTCCTGGCAAGAGGCTACGCAGAAGGAGCTCAAGACATGGTGGGATGTGCACCAACATGGCTGATACAGCTCAACCAGGATAGAAGGCAAAAGATCTCATTTAGCACCAAGGCAGTGTTTGGTGATCAGTGAGATCATTTACATCTGCAAAATAAGACTTTGTTTTCCCAGTTTACCAAAACTGGACTGTTGTTAACTTGAATGTGAAATGCTGCTGGGTGTTTATAAATCGGGGTGCAGACAGCTAATAAAAGACTGGAGTGGTGAAAATACTCTAAAAAATGAATTGGTTGCAACCCTTCTGGAAAAAGTTTGAATGAACTTTCTTCCCAAGAAAGCTTTAAAAAATTTTAGACTGTATATTTAGTACACTTTTTTCAGATTTATCTTTATTGCAGGATAAGCTGTAGTTATACTGATACCAGAAACAGAAGCATAGAAATTTTTCTTATATAAGGAAGTTGATGAAGAACACTTACAAAAGGGCTAATTTGGAAAGCAGGTGAAACTTAAAGGATAATTTGGGTCACCTGCTTCCTGGTCACAGAACCATTATCAGTTTCCATATAGACAGATAAAGTTCTTAAAGTAGGGAGAAAGCCAGGACTGGCACCTGTATCTAAGTGGGTCAGGTGGAAAAGAAGCACGAGAGTTCTGGAGTCCACTTGCAAAAACATTGCAACAAATGTGAACCATTAGATAAGTTTTTCAAGTAATAAGTACAAGAAGTGTTAAATAAACATAAATGTAGATTTTCTCAAACCAAAATTCACAAGCAGTCAAATCTCCTTTTATGGCATGGTATCCAGTCTTTTTTTGGGAGGAACAAATGTGTTCTTAGTTTAGTTAGTTATTCTAATGGCTTTTTCTGTATTATAAGCAAGGGTGTTTCTCTAAATACCATAAAGTTGGTGAAAAGCCTTAAATGGTTTCAGGATCACTATCAGACCAGAGGATGTGGAGACTGAATGCTCTCTGCAGGGTTCTGTCACTAATTTTGACTTAAGTGAAATGTTAAGGCTGTGCAATATTAGCAGCAAATGGTACCAAGCTTGGAATTGTTGTGAGTGTGTTGGAAAATGTGGATAAGGTTCAGAGACATTTCAGGACAGAGAAGAAGCAGTCTAGGAGGGAGAAAACCATGCCTTTTGGATGAGGACAAGTGTTGCACATTCGAGATCCTCCATTTATCGTCTTTGTACAAGAAGACTGTGGAGGAGGAGATTGAGTTTTGTGCAAAGACTTCTGAGGATGTTGCAGTTGAGAAGCCAGGTATGATTCTGTTAACACAGCTGCTGCAAAGAGCTTGGATGTACTCTGATACGTAAGCAGGATGAGTTTCTACATATCACATAAGAGTCCTTCATGCTAGGCTTAAGCAGGAAAAGCTCAATTACAAGACAGTATAGAGGAAAGTAAAGAATGAAGTCTTGAAAATGTAATTATTTTATTCACAGAAAGATTAAGCAGTGTTTCCCTTACAGAATGGAAGACTACAAAGGGAAGGGAGAGGTATAAATATGGAGAACATTTTCCAGTTTAGTCTCTCTGACAGCAGAACCACTGGTAACATGCTTAAACTGCAGCAGAGAGTGGAAATAGATGCTAGAAAAGAACTGTGACCCTCTGAAACAGATTGCTTGGGAAGACTGTGGTATTGCCATTTTTAAAGTGCCTCATAAGGCACAGATTAACTATGTCTAGACCATGTTTTTCTACCTCAGTCCTGAAAGGCAGGATTAGCTGATTTATAGAGCTGCTTTCTAACCATTAGAGTATTAGAAAATCCTAGAAGGGTTTCTAGAAAGCAGGGACATTCGAATTAAAAAGGTATCAAACTGGTTAATAGCACTGGGCCCATGTTAATCACCTTCTTATTTTGTGATAATGGGTTTTGCTGTCAAAATTGCACATCGTACTTCCTCATTTCTACTCCCTGCTCTTCAAAGAAAGTAATATTGCACTGGGGGAGAGGGGGAAATACTTTTATAAATCTTCTGGCTCACTTCCATTTCATGTCTGTAAATATCTTCCAGTTGATACACTAAGTGTATACTCATGGCTACAAACTTCCAGAATCACCTTTCTTCCCTAGCTATATGTAAAATTGCTTTGGGGATCAAGGAGAAATTAGACTCTTCAAACCCCATGGTAAGTTTGATACCAGAATCTAAGATTTCAGACTGCTTAGCTCATTCCACCAAGTCAGAATTAAGACAGAAAATAAATAATTCCCTCACTAGCAGATAGCAGCCTTTATCTTGCATGCCTTTTTTTTCTAAACCTGACAATTAAAATGCATGAAAAGAGGCAGTGTACTCTGGTAACAGGAACTTGGGCCTGGGAGACAAAACTGTCAGCATCTTAATCTTAGACATGTTGTTGAATTATGATTTGCTGAAGGGCATGTTTAATTACTGGCCCTGTTTTCCACACACAGAATGTAATGATGTAAGGATTAATTTTTGTCTGTAGCTACAGAATTAAAACTCCCAGACTTATCTTTCTGCATTAAAAGTTGGTATGTAAGCCCAAGATTTTCATTCATGAATTCGTAAGTTGTATTTGAATTCTTCTGCTACAGTATCCTCAGGTTAAAGAACAATAATTTAAGATTTGATAGGTTAAATATATCTAACCCTGTGGTATTTTCCTTAGTTTTTATATATGGAAAATGCAAATTCTTTTTTTCTTCCTTTGCTTTTTTGATTCCCTGCTGTTGTTGAGGACAGCTCCTTTCTCAAAGACTTCAGATGTGCGGTGAAGTTTTTTTAAATTTTCATTCATGTTTTATAAGAATACAGAAAGATTGCAGAATTTAAATTTTACTTGAATCCTGGTCCTGTTATTTTCTGAGCAAGGAGGCTGCATTGGTATAAACTGGTTTGTCTTGGAGCATTGATAGAGCAATACAGTTGAAGGATTTATTTTTTAATTTAGGTTCGTTTAGAGGCTGAGGTCAATGCTGTATGATGTCATTCTGGTTCAACAGACCAGCAGCATTGAAGAGCGAGAGGGTGTGTGGAGGGTTTAGGGCAATGAAATAGTTTTTCCAAGGCTGGTAGCATCAGGCTGAAATCCCTGCAGGCTGCTTCTTGCAGGTGCTTGTTTTAAGTTGGGCCTGCACAGACATTTAAATTTATTATTATGGTGTCACCCTACAGGGTTTATAGTTCTTTCAGTGAATTCTTTGTAAAACAGCTGGCATCATTTTTTAAAAGGGTATGTTGAATTCTTGTTTCCACAGCACAAGTTGCCATGGATATGTCAGGTTCTTAATGTTTGTTTACAGAGGAATGAGGTAGAGAAGGTTTATGGTAGCTATTTTCAAATTCATGTTTTGCTTTCAAGTGACACTGTTCTCACTGGAGGTAATTGGCCAGTGAATGTAAATTCTACTGTCTGCTTTGAGAATTAGGTTCCCTTTGAAAAGAGTTAATGCAGAGATGTTCATGTGTATATCCTTACTTTGCATTAGCTTGTCAGTTGTTCAGGTTGCTTTATTCCCTCTGCAGTAAAATGACCCTGCTGATTTTGTGTGCTGTGTTGTGTGTTGGAGTCCTGTCAGTCAGCATTGAAAGAGGGAGGCAATGCACACACCTAGAACTAAGGAACTGCAGCTCCAAAATGTGCTGCATCTCATGCACCTGCACAAAGTAAAGAGGTCCTAGACTTGCTGTGATTGGGAAAAATGGATGGTGAATTTTTTCTGGCTAAGAACTAGCATAACAAGGAAATCAAGCCGTAAAATTCCTACGTGCATAGATGAAATACCCATGAGAGAGCATCTGAATATTGTATTATATAATACAACACTTGAAGTATGTTTCTGGTCTGTTCTCTGCCTTCCAAATCATCTTCTGTGCTCCTTCCTAGCTGCACACTTACTTTTCTCCCCTTCCAAAATAAAGACCACAAAGATAAATGTGTTTATGTAACCTCTCAAACCTTGATATACTGCTGACTTTGGAGCCCATGCAAACGACCTGCATAGCAGCAGACTCTGCTGTCAAGTAACCACTAGAAAAAGTATTCGATTAAACCAGAAGTCAAACATTAACTTGTTCCTTTCCTGGGCCACACTGGAAGAGGTGTGGGCAGGCATGTCTGAAAGCTGAGAAAAATGAGCTTTGTGTTTGTCACAGTGAAGGTGTCACTAAGTGCTGCTCATGCCTCACTGTAAGCTGTGCAGTCCTTAAGGACGAGACAACTGCTGCAGGACACTTGGTTCAGTTTTGGGTCAAATAGCCAAAAGAGTAGCAAAAAGTCAACAGGCAACATAGTGGAAAAGAGTGAAAAGGTGAATGTCCTGTTATGGAAAGTGAAAGATAAGAGAGGAACACCTGTTAAAGAAGCAGCTGCTGAAAATGGATGACCACTCTTAATGGAGTAAAAGAATTAGCAGCAGCTTTCTTGGTAAAATTGATCCTTGTGTACATTCTGTGGTGAACCTAATTGTGAAACTCCACAGCCACAATGACTGTGCTCCCTTCCACTTTGTAATCAAAGCTGGTTTCTTGAGTGGGGGAGAAGCCTGGGCATGGTCAGTCTGTGCCAGTTGGTTCCCATATGAGCTCTACTGTCAACCTTTTAAAATTACCTCACATGTAAAGCTTATTAAAAGTATTTTGAGAAAAGTGTTGTAGTCTTATACCTTGTATGTTCCAAAACTTTGAAATGTCTCTACAAAGAATTGTCTTGTGTGTTTTAGAAAGTGTAAATTAAATACCCTCAGTGTGCTAATTTTAGTGCAGTAGGTCTGAGTTTCCAGGTGAAGGTGACAAAATGTTCTCTGGGTTTGGTGTCCATAGCAATAGCCGGAGGTGCCTTTGTGAAATGACAGGTACAGAGATAGCTGTGTTTGAAACTATTTGTGTTTCATAGAAGAGCTCTTTCATTGCTTTTATAGATGTAGTGCAAAATATCTTGAGTGGTTCATGCAAGCTAAATACTACCCCCATTAAACATCTGCATTTTCCATTCAGAATAAGCAATGTGGAGTCTGTACTTTCTGCACCTCTTTAGGGATACAGTTTCATTGGGTCCTTCCTTGTGGACAAACATTCAGTCAGGAGTGTGTGCCAGGGAGGGAACCCTTGCAGAGCAATGTGACAAGTTATAGTCTAGTTTTCTTTGACACAAGTTCAGCTTCTTTGGGAGAAAAGTGGGCATGGATCTGAAGACATGTCCAGGACTAAATGAAGTTGTGAGAATCTTTACTGGAATTGCCAAGAAGTGGATTTCTAGCTTCAGGTTGTGAGGCCTGATGTGGTATTGGCTCCACGTGCTGCTCTAATATAGCCCATATCCCACTAATGTACAAACTCAGCAGCATGTTAAAACATGACAGTGCTTGGGGATGATGCCTTTTGCAGTCCACACTTATTTCATTTTATTAGATGTTGTCTTAACAATATCAATACCAATTTGTCTCTTCTGCTGATAATTTCCAATGACCAAATGCTCTTGGGTTAGAATGCTTTTACAGCAGTTCAAGCCTAATTTCCAAATAGATTTCTAGGTAAAAAGCCACCATGTTTTTGTTTAGTGTGTTGGGTTTGATTTTTTTTTTTCAATCATCCCATATACTGATTTCCCATATCTGGAGATTGTGCTGTACAGGGTAAAGCCAATTGGCCGTAGTGACAGGGAGGAAAGCCCAAAGTGCTGTGTACATCTGTTCAATTGCCTCGTTTTCCATCAATCCTCTTGACCTGACCCAACAGCCAGCATCCAAAGCTGATACTACCAACCATCAAGATCCTAATATTCACAGAGTAGTCTCTATTAAATGCTTTCAGGTTAGCCCTTAACACACAGTGAGAAAATGCCCCAGATGCAGAATGTTGGGATAAAAAAAAAAAGATACTCAGAATTTTGTTCTCTTATTCCAAAAGGGGTGACTGCTCCTCTGAATGTGTCAGTGTGAAGGGAGCTGAGCAGCCACCTTGTTTTTAAGCTCTCCTTGCTTCCATACAGCTCTTCTGGAACAGGTCATGTGATACGGGTTATGTTTTGAACTAAACTAGATGAGGCTTTAAAGTGATAATGCTCAATATATGACAAGTGTCAAGTTCTGTTTTGCTAGAAAATATTTAATATTTATCTGTTTTTATTCAAGGTGTTTTCACATAAAAGATCCCCTGTTGCGTGCAAGAACTGAAGCTTGTTCTATGAGCCATAAAAATCAATCTTAATATTCTGAATTTATGAGACTTAATTCTTCAGTATTGCTGTTTCTCTGTAATCTGCTTTTGGTGTAATTATTTTCCTTTGAGAGAGGAATGAATGTATATTACTGCTTAAAAGAATCATATTTGGGAAGTTTGTCCCAAACCATAGGTTAGGTTTTAAAACTTGAAAGTTCCCTTTGTATGCAGATGGGATATGGGAGTCTGCTGACAGTTCGTGATTTGCACTTCTTTACTGCTTTGTGCAAACAGTACTTGATAGCAGGAATTTACCTCCAACTGTGTTCTTGCAGGAATTTGTTATCCTTGATCTCAGGGGGTGTTGCTTGTTTGATCCACATGCTCTTTATTAATCTTCTTGCTGAATGCTTCAGAGAAATTGTGATAGGCAGGTATGGTTAGTTTAATAAATGAAGGCATTGTTGTATCTATTTGAAACGTCATGAGAGGACCTCTTTGCTGGCTGGAGCTGTGATTGTTCTGTAAGGCTGCCAGGGTCTGAGAAAATTCATACTGAGAAATGGTATTTTTGAAGGTTCTTGAAGGGTGTGGTTGAATTCATATTTCTCTTATCCACATAAGAGAAATGACTATGTAAACAGTGATTCTTTCACTGTGATTCTTTCTCAAAGTAGTAAAGAGCAGGTATGTGGATTTACAAAATAAAGGAGTAGGAAATTATGCTCAGCTATTTTTTCATTCTCATTTAAATAGCTTGTTATAAATGCATAGTATATAGTTGGCTTTTCGCAAATATTGAAATGAATACTGTATGTAGAATGCAAGAAGATTGTACTGTATTTTCTTTATTGATAGAATTTAGAAATGTGATGAGTATCTTAGTGTAAGAACACTAAAGAAGCAATTAAACTTCTGTTGTCAAGTGTCTTGTCCAACTGAGATGACCAGAGCCCCAAGAGAATTTACAGACCTGTGTTATCAGATGGAGTAGAGCCAGGAAGACGGGTCTGCCAGAGAGAGAGTGTCTGCGGGGGAGGTTGAGACTGAACAGAAGAATTCACACTCAAAAAGAATGTTTGAATCATGCATGTGAATTTTTTAAATATGCAACAGGCTCATGTATAAGAAGAAAAGGACCCTGTTAGACGGTGTGCTGGCTGGTTTTGTGCCAGGCACCCTCGGCCAAGAAAATGTATTTTGCTTTTATCTCTCCTAATCGTCTATTTTCTTAATTTTTTTATTAAACTTCTAAATTTTTCCAAAAAGGTGAATCTCGTTTTTCACAAGCTGAACTATTTGTTCTTGTTTCTTGCTACTGCTTTTAGTGATTATTTAGCTGAAACTTTGAGAAAGGATTCTTTGCTTATGGTGCTCTTGTGGTGATGTCCATCATCTATAAAGTCTTGACTAGGTCAGAGACCTAAGGCCTTGGAAGACTTTTATGTTGCAGTGGTTTCTTTTGTGAAACATAAGTGTATTAATTTTAAGTATCCATTTCTTCCTGTATTATTCCTTTCTCCTCCTTTTGGGATTAACAGAAAAGCAATTATCAGTTACTCATACCAGAATTCTGTATTCTAATTTCTGGGAAAAAATCTCCTAAATAGAGAAAACAAGTGAATTACTGTAAGCATATGATTTTTTTGTGAAACTCTGAATTAAGCATATAAAAAGTCACTCTTTTCAATGTCTTGCTGTGCTAAAAAGAAGGATTTTTACACAGGGAGAGTTCTGCATACTTGTGAAAGCACAGCAAGAATGCCAGTGTTCATAAGTAAAATGCACTTAAAGTGGATGTTATAAAGTCTATTTACTGGTTCATCGGTTATCTATAACTTTTACTTTCTTGCTGTATATCAATTTTTACACATTTTGGGGAATAAAAAATTGATGATTTGAGATTCATTAGTTTAAAATTTCTTCTTGGATTGGCATTTGTGCACTTGATGTCACTTCTTGAGCAGGCTTTTTGCTCTGTTTTCTGTTTCTGGCTAAATAGGATGGATGTGCGTGTTAGGGATGTGTACTGGGAAGTCTCTGCTAGGGATTCCTTAGGTCTGTAAAACTCTGGAAGTGCAGGGGCAGCCTGCTCACCCTCCTGGCCTAGAAACAGTTGTTGCACAGAGGTGCTGGTGTTTCTGCAGGCAGAAACTCTAACTTTTGAGTTAGAACGATGGTGAGAGGAGTGCAAATACACGTTACTGGGGTATTGTATGTGTTATAATGACTCATATTTAGCAAAAGACCATGGCTTGCCTCAATCCTGCATAGCTGCTGTTAAACTTTTATTTGTTCTCCCTGGTATTTTAGACTTTTTAGCAGCTGTCATTAATCCTGTGGTTGAACAGTGTGAGAGCTAGTTGGAAACAGGTGGTGCATGCTCCAAATATCTTGAGATACAAATGATGGTCAACAGTGTTGTTACTGAAATGTAGATATTTGTGCCAGCTTGTGTTGGTTTTGTTTCATCAGACCTTCTGTATTCTTTGCTGTGAAGAAGTATGTACAAAGTGTTCAAAAATTAATTTAGGCATAAAATGTTGCTGAAACATTGATTTATTTTGAATTGCTAAGGCTGTACAAAACCAGCATAGAATTTGCCAGCTTTATTGTAGAAGGTATGTATTAAAGCAGCAGCAGGATGTCATGACTCTCAGCTGAAAGACAGCTTTGTATGGAGCATTTTATTTTGCATGCTGCAATTCCCACCCCGAATATTCCCATGTCCAGTGAATGTGGTGTGTGTATATCTGGGAGATACACTTTCATATCACAGTGATATCTTTCACAAGCAGGCACTTTGGGAAGGCTCAAACTTCGGGCAGGATCTAGTATTTTGTACTTTATTTCATTTGCAATAGCCTATCCTGTAGCACAACATTAGTCTTGAGTCTTAAATCTGTTTGCAAATTGAGCCTTGTAAAGTTGCAGCTAAAAGTGCATTGTTTTGAGGGTGCTGTAATTGAAGACTTTAGAGAAGAAGAAAATTGAGGTGATTAATTGGGCCTCCTTAATTGAATCTGTGGCTGAAAGACTCTTATTAAACCTTCTAAAAATATTACCCGTATCTCTGTACAATGTTGTTTTGTTAATCTGTTCAGTCAAGTAAATGAGGGTTGGTTCAGAGCTTTCTTTTAAGCAAAGTCCCTAGACCATTAAGCTGGCTAAAATAAATGTAGACATTTGGTTTTCATTAGTGTTGTAACTGAAACAAAAACACTTTAATGACTGATCCCAGAGTGTTTTGAAGTTTGTGCAACTTTGCTAGGAAGGTATTTAAACTGTAGTATCAGTTGCAAGTTGGCCATAAGCCAGGGTTTCAAAGCAAGATGTTGGGTTTCTAGAGTGTTATGAAACAGGAAAACTTTGAGAGGGGAGAAGTATTGGAAGGTAGTTACAATAAAACTTGAGCTGGTGAAATGAAATTATCTGCTAGAAGCAGACAGTGACAATGTAGTTCATACTGTATTACAGCTTACTGCTTTGCTAAAGAGATGTTTCAGTTATTTGGAAAGAAACATGATTTTGAGCTTTAATACTTACATTAACAAAGAATTTACTTTGCCCAACAAATAGTGCGCATTTTTAGGTGGGCTTTTGGTATCTTAAACTTGCACAAAATGAGATCCTGCTTCTAAGTGAAAGAACTTAATATATTGCTTACCAGATCTAATTTAAAAAGTACTTTTTGGGAAAATATTTAGGTTGGTCTTGAGAGATGATAGCAATGAAATCTGATAAAAATTACCATGCCATCTTGGACAAATAAAATAATCTATAGCTTTACATTTGTGGGAGAAGCTGGAGGTTGTTAAAGTGCTGTGAGATGAAGATTGCTTATTCTGTATCACACTGTAGTCACAATAATATCTTGGGGCAAACCTGTAGAAATTGTTGAAATGTTTTGGGTGATACGGGGTCAGTCAAGGAGGCAGGGACTGGATATCAAGAGCTTCATCATGGCCAGACTGCATTCTTGCGGTTGCTGCTTGGCTTGGGTACCAGAAGTACTGTTAATCAGAATAGTCTTAGGTTTTGGTGTCTCAGTTTTATTTTTTGTGTCCTTATGGTTGATTTGGGCCTAAGTGGCAATTAGGAAAAAAACAGATTACTTCATTTAGAATATTAGGAATGGGTAGTTATTTGAGCTAGGGAAAACCAGCACTTCTAGCAAAAAACTCCAGAACTTCTCAGATGGAATTACAGAACTGTTCATCTGAACATGTTTGAATTTCGATGGGTTCTTTTGCATAGTTATAACCTTAGTGATTTATCTGTAGTTGACTAAAACCAAGTGTTCTTGCAAAAATACCTCTGTCTTAAGTAAGAAGCGGTGATCTGAGAATTTCGTCAGGTTCATCCCAGTTTTCCAGTTGGTATGTTCATACTCCACTTTATATATTCACCCTCTAGGAATAGTGTTCTTAAGTAGAGATTTTGCATATCATGAAGGTTTTATTTGAATGCCTGAATTAAAGATTTCTACAAATGTCAAATAATGAAAAGTTGCTGCCCTTCTGGGACAGGTCTGAAAGGCAGTTTGCCTTTCCTCTTCTCCCATATTCTGTCTCCAGGATACTACTTCAGTGGTTTCACTGTGGGGATGTTCTAGCTGAATTGTCCCACCTCCTAAAGCTTGTGGAGAACATTGTGTACTTACACCTTTATGTTCTGCAAATGGAAATAAAGGAGCAGATACAGATGAATGTTTGCTTCGGTTCCTTTAGCTACAGGTTAGAAATATATTCACTTTAAACTTGGTTTTGCTAGGCCATGTAATAATCATCTGACCACAAGATCATAGTAGAGATAAAAATTCTTGCTGAAGAGACCTTGCCTCACCTGAAGATTTTGGTAGTACCAGTTTTGTGTTGTTCCACACCTGAGAAGGAACGATTTGTCATAATTCAGTTTAAGAAAGATAACTTCTTTTTGTGATCATAAAATGCTAGAAGCTCATCTATAATTATGCTATTCTTTGAAACCACTTCAGTCAGTTTTCCTTTTTATGTATATCTTCCCCCATTCTAATAGT
The DNA here is from genome assembly GCA_910950805.1 of Acrocephalus scirpaceus scirpaceus. NCBI lineage: Eukaryota > Metazoa > Chordata > Aves > Passeriformes > Sylviidae > Acrocephalus > Acrocephalus scirpaceus. The sequence goes on along the minus strand of OU383775.1, from coordinate 18,047,817 downwards.
CATTAGAGGTTCTTAAAAATATTACTTTCAAGTCTAATTTTAGAACTTCATTTCTTGAGACTATTTAGTTGAGATTTATTACTATTTGGTAGCACCATAATCTTGGTACTGAAATGAAATACTAACTTGATGCTAGTACTAACATGAAGAGAAATATCTGATCTAGCCTAAGGCATTAAAAACCTTATTGGAAAAGGGGAGAGCTGTTCTGTGCCCTTCTGCTGTACCATTTATTCACTACTTTTTTTTTAATACTGTGATAGTTTGAGGAGAGATGAGATGGAAATGGCAGAGGACTGAATAGCTGTGAGAAGGCAGAAAGAAGCCAAATCCTTAGCTGTACAAGGCCTGTCAGAGTGTTGGGTCTGTATAGGAGCTGATGCTTTTTGCAAGTGTGGAGGAACAGAATAAGCAGGAAGAGAATGTAAGCTGGAGAAAAGTCAAGTTGAGGAAGAATGTGGAATCTTACTATCTCAGATAGTGTGAAGTTACTTAAACCAGAGGCATGAAAATCTTAACATCTTAAACAGCAGATATTTGCCTCTATTCTAATAGTCCTTCTGCTGGCATTAATAGTATGAGAAGCTAAAATTTCCTGACAACCATAAAAATGCAGTGCACTAAACTTTGCTGTATTCCATGGTTAGCATCATGTGGCAGAATTTTAAAGGCTGATTGATTTCAAAGACATTAAGGTGCCAAATTCAGATTTTTATTTAATGTTCCCTTGTCAGGAGCAGACAACTTGTTTTGCTTCTGTTGTATTTCTGTCCACTGTTAGGCTGCCACAGGGAGCAATATTCTTTCTAATGAGACTCCTGAGCATGGAGCTGCAACATCTGTCTGTAATAAGGCTTTGCTCTCTCTTCTGCTTTGTTATTTCCATATGCCAAATGCCTGGTGGCTTCATGCAGCTGAATCTTGCTCAAAGCATGTGAGGTATGGGGAAAAAAATGAAGGTGCTGTGTGCACACCCAGGAGATGCAGGCAGCTGAGGGGGAAACAATGTGAGGTGGGAATATAAATTGCAAGCTCAGGAATGTGTGAGGCTCTTAACTTCTTGAGACTATGGGGACAGAGTTTCCCAGTTCTGATGAGCTTCTCTGTGTGGTTATCCTCCATATAACTTTTAGTAAGTACAGCACACTTGTTTGCAAGGGAAATAACTTCTGTAAGTTCAGTGTCTTTTGGTATGGATGGGCTCTTTTCCCCCTCCACACCTGGAAAAGTCAGAATGACAAGAGTGTTGTTTTACTAGGGAGAATTAGGATGGTGAGTAGATGAAAATTCTGTGATTGGGAATTGGTTTCTCAATGCTGATGGAGAAGAAGAAAAGCAGGGACTTAGGGAAAGACACTGCGGTACTGAGAAGAACTTTACTTTGAGAGAAGGACCTGAGGAATCAAGAGCAATGACAAAGAGGTCTTGGGTGGCAGTTGCATTAAAGGTAAATTTTACAAGTATAGTAATTGACTTTTAAATAAAAACTGGTCAAATGAGCCATTACTATCTCTAAAGAACTGCAAACAGCAAAGTTGTATCTATGGGATTTAAAAGGCAGTTAAGTAACTGGGTATTCTTTTTACTGAATCTGTTATTTTCATTGTTCTGCTTGTAATTACTATTATATCTAATTTGACCCGGTTAAAAAGCAGGTAGAACAATTAAATGATTTAAAATATAGTGCAAACATAAGTGCAGCCTGCTGCAGAAGTGCAGACCTAATGGTTGTACCTGGGTGGGATGGAAGCTGGGCACAGGCTGTGGAGGGTGAGGTCCTGCAGCAGGAGAGGGTGTGCCACTAAAATGACATCAGTGTTTCACTTAAACATGGATCCTGTCAGTGGAAGCAAAAAAATTTCTGGGTGATTCATGGAATTGTTGACTTGTTGGTGTTTTTTCCTTTGGCTTGCCTCATTGCTTGGATAAGTAAGGAAGGTGGCTATAGGAATACCTGAAATCTGGAATTATCCCCTTTTTCATTTGATGAAAGAAGTATTTTGTCTGGGTGAAGATACTGACATGGTTTCTCTATAGAAATGGAAAATTTATAAAGTTTTTAGATGACAGAACTGGGAGTGAAACTTACAAATAAAACTTGCATTTGTGTGCTTTCCTGTTCCCATGTTCACATTACCCGCTCAACATCTCTAAATGGCCAGTGGCTGGAAATATTTACCTTCTACATGTCCAAGCAGAGCTGCATCTATATAATAATACCTAAAGAGAGATACTGAGATACTATGTGTTCATGTAAGCCTTGACAGTTTTAGTCATTTAATTGCAAAGTAGTTCTATGACAGGGAAAGCGGTGTCCAGCATTAACTATTTCTACAAATTTATTTGCTTTGTAGAAATGCACAACTTGCAGCTCTTTGTTTATAAGAGGCATAGTTTGTTTGGAGAACACAGAATTTGGCTACCTGGTGCATAATTGATGATGCAGAGATAGGTCCTCTGCCATGTATGAAACCTACCTTAAAAATGTCATAGACTCTAAAAGTGAAACATTATTCAAACAGTTAAAAAAAATCATAGTTATGAACTTACAGCTCAATATCTCCTAGGGAAAGCATTCCCTATAGAGTTGACCATTTTGTGGTAATCATACTTTTATCTGAAGAATCAGATAATTTGTTGGTATTGAGGCTTAAAAAGTTCTTATTTTGTGGATTGATTGAACACAATCATTCTATATTTCAATCACAGAAATGTAAATACCTCAGTTGTATAGACTGCAGTGTGTAGTATTATGAGAGAAACAGAAATATTTCTTTCTATGAGAGAAATTATTTCATGAGCTGCAGAAACCACTAATGCCTTTTCTAATCCATAAAAACATATGCTTCAGTACCATTGCTAATCGTTTCTCCTAACCTGATAAATACTGAAGAGAATTGTTATTTCTATATTGATTTGCATGTGATTTCTCCTCCTAAAGGTGTATGTCTGTCTAAAAACATGCAAATGAAACTAACCTGTCTCTAAAATCCTCAAGAAAAGAGACTTCTGGCTCACTTTCTTCCAGCAAGGAGATTCTTAGTTTTATTTTCTTATTGAAAGTTCACTTTCAGTGGCCCACTACATGCCACTGATGACGTTAAAGATTCCAGAAGCAAAAATTTAATGTGATGAACCTGAGACATTAAGCAGAGATTAAATTAGAATTTCTTAAGCATTCTTGGTTCATGGAAAGTAGAGCAAATCAGCAGACTGTGAAATAGCAACCTGCCTTGAAGTTTTAAGCTGGGAGTAGGAGTGCTGGAATGCCAGATTTCTGCCTCCTCCCTGACTTTTACTTTTTGAGACTTTGCACTGCACTCTTTCAAAGAAAGAGTATGAACATAGTTCAAACTCATGTTCCTATGAGTAGGAACATAGTCCCCTGCTCTTCCCGAGTGCTCAGAGCCTTCTCTGAGGGAAGAGTGAGTGGAGTGATAAACTGCCTTCCCTCTGTTACCTCATCCTTCCACCTCCTTGTTTTTCCAGTGTAAGCCAGTGTTGCAGACACTACTTTTTTTTCATCCTTCTACAGTGACCTGATGGGCAAATTGCATGTTTTAATAGTTTGGTACAAAAAGCCTAATTCTTGTTTGTGCTGTGCTGCAAGATAAAAGCGTGCACTTTGTGTTTCTGCTTAGCTTAGCAGTTACAGGAGGAAGTGGTGTGTGTATTTGTCTTTACATTTCTCAGAGCGGGATGTGCAGAGCTCATTTCAGGAGATGAGGGGGGAATGACAAACCACCTCACTATTTGCATCTACTTTCTATCCCATCCAGCTCTGCTGGAGTCCGTAAGAGCAGGTCCTGCCTGGGGAATGGAGCAGTTTCTCAGATGCATTTTAGCTCTGTGAGTTATTTAGTGGCAACAGCTGCTTCCATCTGTGTCCATGTGCAGGAAGAGATGTTCAGCTGAACAGGCAGCTTGTCTTTTTATTGTGGTGTGTATAATGCTCACATATGGTCTCAGTTTGCAAAGCTGAAGGATATGGCAGATTTTTTTATAAAGCTCACTGAGCAAAATATGACTGTAAGACTGTGTATGTTTATATTTTAAAAACAAACAGCTCCAAAAAAACACTCTGAATCTCATAGTGATAATTTGAAGCTATGACCTGTTTGGTCATCTGTCCAAATAAATTTGTGTTATAAAAGGTACGTTATTTTTCTTTGTGTATTCCACCCTAAAAGTGAAATACTGTTCTCTGTCAAGGTCTTCAGGGAGGGAGCCAGGGCTATTAGCCTGTATTGCTGGTTCTGATAGTGTACCTAGACTGTATCTTCAACTGGCTGATGTCAGCAGAGGCTAAGTTTCAGTTCATTGAGTCTGTGCACCTCAGTCTACAAAACATATTTTTGATGCAAGTGTGTGTTTGGACATTGGGATATATATGAACTGTGGATTTAGTTATTTAAAAAAAAATACAACCCCAAACCAGTAAATTGAGAAGTAGAAATTGTATTTTAGAATAAAGACAAGTGAATTTTCAGTTTTCCTTCTAAAAAATCTGGATATTGTATAGCACATAGAAATCTTTTCTTGCTAAAACAGTGGATAGTTGCCCTACTACTTGTGTTTTGTAACATCAGCTAGCTTGGAGCCCAGCAGCCAATTCTTTTCTCAAATACTGTGATTAAACACTTGTTTTAGTTGTGCTTGCAGACAGAGGGGAAAGAATGGTTTAAGTCCCATTTCTGCACCATACAGATTAATACACTGACAGTTTAGCTTTTGTGAAGAGGAGTTGTGACTTAGAATCCTTCACACTTGTGAGTTCCGGCAAGACAAGCAGAGGTGTGATGCTGCCTTAGGTCAATAAGAGGGAAGACAAACTGGATCTTCAGTCCCCTGCAGTGTGCTCAGAAGGGTGAGGAAGCATAGTATAACTAAAGTTTAAAAGCACTCTAAATATGTTAAGGTATTTGGAGCCAACAGCTAAGTCCTGGTGCTTCCAAAGAAGCTTTTGATATAGGCCTAAATAATGTTAGTTGAAAAAAAATGAAAAGCAGACCTGCTCAGATATTCTGTCAGTCTGTTCTTACGTTTCCTGTACAGATTTTTTTTTTTTTAAATCCATGTTTTATTCAAATGTTGTTGGAAGTACTGGCTCCCTTTCTGCAATACTGTGTGTTTCAGTGATCAGTATAGACATGTCCCACTTTGAAGTGGTCTATATCTAATTACCTTGTTGAAATTCCAAGTAGAGCTCCACTTAAAAATTTACACTGAGATTTCCCTTGTAAGGCTGATCGGTTCAGACTGTTTATTTTCAATCCTGGCAAAACTGCTTTTTCACTCTAAGAAAAGTTTGATTTCTTAGAAAAACTGTGTAGAAAGTGTGAAGTGGCATGGTATTCTGGTAATGAGAAACTTTGTTCTTTCTCTCCCTTGCAGAGATGTGATTTTCCTAAATGAGCACAAAGACATTGTACTAGTTTGTTTTCCATCTCAAATAAAGAATAGATAAACATGAGATCATGTTCCTGATGTTAATCAGGTATTAAGAGTATTAGAAATCTGCCATCAGTTGCACACAAATATTTACCTTTTGATTGTTTCAATTACACAGATTTGATTACATTTTGGGTTTTGAGTAAGCTACTTTATATTCATGTAGCAGGCAAGATCAGTGAGATGCTTCAGCCAAGGAATTACATTTCCTTGGACAGCTAATTCATGTGGCTTTCCACACCCAGAACAAACTGCATCATAGGGGCCTTGACTGGAACATCCTTGGGAGTCTTCTGCCCCAGTGATAATCTCTGAGGGGTGCTGAAATAATATCAGGTCATTTTTGAAGGCAAGTCTGCTCCCTTCCCATCACTACAGAGGTTTCTACCAAGCTTTTTGCTCTCTGTTCTGAAATCAAGTCATTTGTTAAATTTGCATGAGCAGTCAAAAAGTTGTCTGATAACTATTTTTAATGGATCCTCAGCCTGAAGCTGAGTATCAACTAGCACGCTGGAGATCTTCCTCTCCTACTATCTATAACTTTACTCCTAGTAACTATAAGCTCCATAGTTGCTACGGCCGCCTGGAGTCTTCGAGGTGCCGCGACTGTCCCTGGTAGAAGCGCCTTTAAAAAGGTACCTGGTACACCAGGCACACAGGCACTCTGTGGTGGGAGAAGCTGCATCCTTGTGAGAAGCTGCTAAAGCAGCCTAGCTCCACGGAGGATCAGGCGACGCAGGAATAAGATCGCGAGACTGGTTTCTCTTCTCTGCAGTCTTCTTTATTGAGGAGCTCCCGAGGGTCCGAGGCATCAAGGTCCACAGCGCCGAGGTCCGAGGAACCCTGAGGCTCAGGAGAGCTCGACTTTTAGACAGAAACCTGAGGGTAGTGCTAAGAACTTGGACCAATAACAAACTGAAACAACGTAACTGACACCCGCAACTGCAAACCGGGGAAAGACAATCTGCATGGGGGAGCAAAGGCCCATGGGGCTAATCACTCTGCTCGCCCTGACTGCAGGCTGTCTCTCCAGGAGAGACCCTCTGGGGTGAACGTGGTTACACTGCTACAGCCTGTGGACTGCAGGGCTTTCCGTGTTACAGAGGTATCAGGCGTCATCCCCTCTCCATGACAGAGCCCTGGCATTTGGGGTAGCCCTATGGGCTACCACATATATTTATTTTCTGAACCATTTCAAATGCGTATATTTAGTATTTTGGTATCTTTGTGAGTTCTCAATCCTTGTTTTCAAGTTAAAGCATTTACATTATTTTGTTTTTAATAGCCTTATAAATATATAGATACTTGCCAATAATTGTTTTGTTGGTAATGTCTAAACCTAAATATGGAGTGTCTGCTTTCACTGTGTTGTTTCAGACTTGAAATGTCTTGCTTGAAGATACCATAGATGAAATAATAAATCCATACCAGTTACTTTGTGGGGAGAATGAGTTTATGATGATAATTCCTATTAATCTTGTTGTGTAAAAAATTGCATCTTGGTCTAAAAGTCCTCAGATAGCACAGTTCTGACAAGAAGTCATCAACCAGAAAATACAGAAATTAGATTTTAATTGTATCAGACAAACCAAAAGAGGGGGTTCCTGGTAAAGCAGTGCAAAAGGGGAAAAATAGTCGTTGTTAACCTTTTTGACAGAGGGGTCTGCAGGGCAAATTGTGCGGAGAGTTGTACAGATGTTGAGCTAGTAGTCATTGGACTCTCTGTGTAATGGTAGGATGAAACTTTGCCTACTGGCAAAACTTGGTTGGCTCAAAAAAAATCTGCAAAAAAAAGTGTCAGAAAGCTAATGGATGTCTGTAGCTACAAGCAGTTTCAAGACAGACACCTGTTTTTCATAGTGTAAAACTTTGTCTTTTATTAAGATTGACAGATGAGGAAATTGATGTGACTGTTATTTTTAGATAATGGAAATTATCCTCACATCTTATTTTTATGACTTCTCCAAAACAGTGGTTTTCTTCCATAATCTCTGTGTTTTACAACCATTAACTTCTATGCTGCATCCCTGCTGCCATGGATGTCACCAGCCAGTGCACATCTGTCTCATCTGTTGGGTGTTCCAGCTGACACTGTACTGCTTGAACTTACAAAGCATTATCCAGATAGAAGAATATTTGTACTGAGCAGTTGCCAAAGTTGAAGGTAGCTGAAGGCCCAAGACAGGCAAGCTGTTGTTACCCACCTGTTCAAATGGCAAATTTGGTTCATGTCACTGCTGATGGAGAGAACAATGTACAAAAAAAGAGTGGCGCCAAGAGCTGCTGTTGGGATTGGATGGAAATCATTGAGTCCAAGGCAGGACATGCAGCTCTCTAAGCCTGTGGTGTAGCAGTACAGGGAAAGCAAGAGAATACTTTCTTCTATCTTTTTTGGAGTAAAATGTGTAGATAACTGGTAACTTGGTTTATCAAAATTTTATATGCCCATGCTTCTCTGGTCTGAGAGTTTATTAATAAGTTTGTTTCTCTTGTCTTCTCTTCCTTCCTCCCTGCTCCCTAACATGAGTTCTATGAGGAGAAGGGAGAATCTGCCCTGACCAAGGAATTTCTAAGCCTCATCTTAAGGTTCTTTTGTCAAGAGTGGGCAAAAGTTCCTGCCAACACAAACAAGATGCAGAGCTCGGATGCAGAATGTTGCATGTGACAGCAATCTTTGCAGCACGTGGATGCAAACAGTGAATCAGCAGTGCCCAGATAGCAGATAACAGCAGTCTCATGGGATTTCTTAAAACTGCATGTCATGTGATAGGATTTATGACTTAAAATATCTCAGTGCATTAGGGTTGTTTCCAATGCACAAAAAACCATGCAAAGGCTTGCATGTTCAAGTGGTCAGTAAGTTCTCCATGTTAACCCTTCTCAGGACAGTGAACTTTCATGTACAGCAGTTGAGACACACACAACCGCACTCCATAGTTTGATTTAACTTTCTGTTCTGGAAACTAAGAGCAATGTATTTGGATGGATGTCTGTGCTCCCTCTGCCTCGTGATGTGCTGCTGAATTCATCTTGTGATGAATTTGTGCTGCTTATAACTTTTCAAGTAAAACAGATGTGACTGGCTTATGACCGTTAATTTTTCTGCCTGCTTGGAATCCATTTTCAATTGCCTGGGATGTAGGAGGGGAAGTCAAATACTGCAAATCATTCTTTTAAGCTGTGACAGTCAATGCCTGATTATCTTAAGTCTCCAGTTGAGTGTACTGATTGAACCAGCAAAATCCTTCTACAAATACTGGTTTCTCTCAAATTGATAAAAAAGCTACCTCAGCCTCTTGCCTGTGACAGGCTGCTTTGGGGATTTTGGCCTCTTTTTTGACTTTAAGGAGGGTTTTATTATTCCCTTGGGTTCCAACATGATGATGACATGCATACAGTCTCTGCTCTTCTCTAAAGTTACTCTGACTCTCAGACGGATTCACTCTCTTCAAATCCTTTCATTTTCTTCTCAGAAGGTTTGTCCAAAAGGCCAAAAGAAAGGATTTTCGGATGTGTAACACTTCCAGATGCACATTTCCAGCAATGTCAGATGTTTTACCAGGCCCATCACATTAAGGGCAAGTTGAAATCCTGCTTTGCCAGGATTTGGGTGTTGTCATTTTTGTCTGATCTCTACCTGTTTCTGCTTATTCTTGTGGTCATATCGAAAAGCTGTCCTGCAGTGGCCATACCAGTTTGGGTTATTCTCCTGCTGACCTCCCATCACAAGTTCACAGTGAATGTCGGAGCTTCTGGCTGGCAAGCTGTACTTTTGATATCCATCTTGGTGTCTATTTTGTGGGGAACTTCATTGAACCAGGTGCTCAGAATATGAGGTACTTGTGTACAAATAGTGGCTAGGGCCAAAATCCTTGAAGTACCTAAACAGGGTGTAGTAAAGACATGTAGCTAAAATCCTGCAATTCCTTCCTTGACAAGAATCTGTTTGAATCATATCCACCTTTACCTCCATTGATATTTAGGATTTTCTGTGTGTCAAAACAGCTCAATTCTATTACAAACTCTCATTGTTCAGGTTGTTTCTACCTGCCTGAGACCTATTACAGAAGCACAGAATTGTTAGGGTTGGGAGGGATCTCTGGAGATCACCAGTCCAACCCCCTGCCACTGCAGGGTCACCTGGAGCAGGTAACACAGGAGCATGCCCAAATGGGGTTTGAATGTCTCCAGAGAGGGAGACTCCATGACCTCCCTCCCTCCCTGTTCCAGTGCTATTGCTTTAAAAAATATTTGAAGAAGGAACACTTTCTGTAGCACTTCAAGGCAATGTTCTCTTTGATTATGTACTGAAAAATTAAGAGAATTTGCTTATATTGTCAGTAAAAATATTGATACATAAGTTTTGACATTTATTTTTGCAATGGTAAATACACTTTAAAAAGCTATTTCAGAATCATGTAGTGGAAAACTGCTAAAGACTTATCTGTTTGTGGAGTTTTTTGGGGTTTTTGTAGGGTTTTTTTGTAACTTTGTTGTTGGAAACACAAAACATGTAGGTAGCCAAATTGCATTCCAGCACAACCTGCTAGCAGGCAAGAGGATTTCTGCTTCAGTGCTGCAGTTCATTAAAGAACTGTAAGCAGAAATGCTGGAAAAGTCTGCTGTGGGCATGTGACGGGAGATTTCTGATAACCTCAAGGCTGCCTTCCAAATTATCTTATTAATTCTGTGAGTAATATGGGGAAAACCAATAGGCTTTTTTTGACTTTTGCCCTCCAAAGTTGCAATTTTTACAGCTCAGAGCAGTTATTAGTAACAATACCTCTTGAAGTGTAATTTAAAAAGCCCCAGGAAGTGTGTTCCCGTTTTTCTTTCTCGTGCACTTAAAACTGACAACTTCTTTTCCTTTAGCCCCTAATTCAGTGTGCTGCTCTTCCTAGAAACCTGTTTGGAATGCTCTAATGAAGTTTTCACTTGCCCGAAGTACATCGAGTATAACACATGGGCCTGGTTTCCAGCAGAGACTTTGGTCTGTGTGCAGTCAGCTGCTTCTGAAGAGTCACATTCGTGGCTAGGTAAGGAGGGATGGGGTTGCTTTTTGCAGACTCTAGGAAGTTCATGACTTTAATTCTGCTGTATTGGGAAGGTGCTGTTACAGTTGTCAGCTCAATTGTGTTCAAGGTAACTAATCCAGAACCAGAAAGTGACATCTTTCTTGCTTTTAGTGAGGAGCATCAATGGAAATTTAGGTTATAGGACATAGGGGCGCAGAATGTCATGGTCTGCATTGATGATTGGAAGAAAGGGCAATAAGTATTTGCATCTCTTCTTGTGAACATGTTCTCTTTTTTATGTAGCTTGAGGTTGGATGTTTTTTCAGAATCCTTTATTTTTCATTATCATTAAAATCTTCTGATGAAGGATAACACGAACAGCTGTTTCAAATTCCCTTTTTCCTTATGCAGCAGCTTTCAGAGTGTTAGTATCCCACCTAAAACTGGGCTATTTCTCTCCAGATGCCTTTTCTTCTCCTGTTCCCTTTTGCCTTTGCCCTCCAGAGTTGACATCATACATTCTGCATTGGAGAGGGCAAGATTCCTGAGAATAGCACACACTGTTTGGAAGGCATTGTGTCTGTGGCCTGTTGTCTGGATGTTATTTATTACGTAGACAGAACTGTTAAGTCTCTCTAAGTGTTTCTCATTTTAAGACTGTTCCTTACTATGCAAATTCACCTTGACTGCTCTTCAAAACTGGTTTTCCAGCTGAAAATAGGACTCTTAACTTGCTAGTCAGTGTTAGCAATGTATTTATTTGCTGCATAACTAGGTTACTGATGCTATTACAGTTTCCAGTTCAGCTAGCTGTCTTACCTCTTTGCTTTGAATTCAGATTTGGGGAAAGCATACCTTTTAAGTCAGATAAATGGGAAAGGCAGAATAAAGAATATTAAAAAGTTTGGTTCAATCCTCAGTACTGTTCAACCTTTGATTACTGCAGTTGGGAGACTATGAAAAGTTTAGCTTTTTTCCCAGCTTCTTAAAGTTTTCTCATAATTACTGGTTTTGAAGCCAGCAGCTGTGTTACTTGATGCATCAAACCCTAACTGTTCAGCTATGAGTTTTATGTGGGAGAGGTAACCAATTGTTTATTTGTTTTTTTCTTATGACTTTTAAAGCTCTAAAACAACTGTTATACCTATTTAAAAAAAAAGAGGTTAAGAAAAGTAAGTGCCTACAATGTGTCAATATCCACTGTTATTTTTTTAAGTTCTATTTTAAGGGTTTAAAGTTCCAGCACTGGTTTTCAGTATTTTCTAAAGGTAGGAACTTCTGTGACAAGTAGCTATTTCTTGTTCAATGGTCTTTTGAGAATTTAAAGTAGTTGCCTGGCTTGATCTGAAATTGGTGAAGTGTAACTGTATTGTAACTTACCAGTTAAGTTAGAACCATTTAGAAAGGGTTTTCTAAAGTATTTTCTTGAACTCAGTCTGTAAAAACAGTGTCATTTTAATGAAGACTTTGAATATTACAGTTTCTCCCTAGTCTCATGAACAAAACTTTGGATTTTGTTTTCCAGCTCTTTCCCTTAGGGGTTAAATAGCTTGGAAATAATCTTACCCTAGGAATGCCTCATGAATGAGCATTATGATGACTTGCACTTGAATGTTGTGTGAGATGCAAGTGCAGTGATTAAAAGGTGAAACTGGTTAATGGGGTCTGTGGAACCTGGGTGCCCACAGCAGCTCCTTGGTTATTTGTTCAAACTGTCCTGCACATCTAAACTTCTTGCAATGATAAGTGGTCTTTATGCAGACACGTATTCTACACAGGGAGATTGCCTGCAGGACAGAGGCAGATTTCCCCTTCCCTATCTAGACTGCTTCTTCTAGAAATTATTTGTCAAAGTTTCTGATTCCTCTGATTTAGAAGGCTTTGTAATAAAGAATATTCAGGACAAGAGGAGATAAAAACAGAAGCAGGAGATGAGAAAGAAGTAAAGGTCCACGTAAAGTGAGGAGGAATGGTGCAGTACCAGGAGTATAAGGAGAGATTGCTTTTGATAGACTGGTAGAACTGTGTGAAATGGGTTTGGCACTAACAGGCATTCCTTTGAAGTATTTTTGTCCTGATTTTTTAAAAATTATGACTTGGTTATTTTGCTGCCTTCAACTGAAAAACAGATTGGGACAGCCTCTGTTTTCTTACGTCCTTTTTGATTTGTCCATGTGTTCTGAGTTCAGTACTGAGAAACTGTAGCTCCCCACTATGCAAAAAAACACTTTTATTTTAAGTTTCTTTATATTCCTCTGTCAACTACCATGCACTTGTATGGATTCTTAAGGAATTCTGTAATACATGGGAATGATGATCTCATTTAGATTCTTATCCCCCAAGTTTTCAGCATCTGTAAGGGGGAAAAATCCAACTTTATCAGATGGAATAGACACACAAAGAAATGTTTACTTTGATAACAAAAGAGGCTCAGTGCTCACAAAGGTTTTTGGAAGGATTTTCTTTAGTTAGAGTGCATAATTTGACAACTTCAATATAAAGAATACTATAATATATTGATACTTTTATTCACAGCTTCAGCTAAAATGACACAATCAGTGGCTTTGGCAAGTTTTAAATAGTTTTCTGTCTATTCTTAGCAACAGATTTTTGTTAAGTGGGAAGATATAACTCAGTGTGTGCTTACAAAAATAGGAAAACTGCTTTTGTCTCATGACTCCATAGAGTCTTACATGTTTACGTCTCCTTTAGATTTACTGTAGCATGACTTTTTAGACTATGGGTTGATTTAATAAGTAAACAGTATATAGAGCATTTCTCTCATAGGTCACTTTGCTGAATGTGTGATGCAAAGACCAAGCTGACTTTCCCTCTTTGATACCAAGGACTAAGTTGCTCCTATGGAGACTCCAAAAGATTCAGCAGGCATAAAAATGCAGTTTCCTTTTTCATGTTGTTTATGCTTGCATTTTGTTAGTATTGCCTTCACATTTTTGATTAAGCTTTTACTGAGTCCTTATCTATAATGACAGTTTAATTTTTCAGAAGATAAATTGAAGTGACATGTACAGAAATGTAATTTTTCAGTAGCTTGGTGCTAAACATTTCCAGCTTTAGATGCTGTTTAATCACATCCACTTTATGAAAAACTTACATCTGCAGTTCTCTAAGGAATGTTTCCTAATACCTTTAATGTTTATCATTGTACATAGAAGGAAGATATGCATAATCCCTCTATGTTAGAAAGACCCTTCAATTTAAATTTATTAAAGATTACTTTACCCTGTCAGGAGCAAAGTGTCCCCTAAATCCAGTTCCCTCCCACGAAAGCGTGAGAATTTCTCCACTGCTTGAGATCTGTGCAAATCATCTGCACTACAAAAGAGCCCCAGCTTCTTCCATTTTAGGAATCTGGGAAGGGTAAATATTTAGAAGTGCTGGCATAACAATAGCTGAAGTAGAAGGAAATTAAAATTTGGGATCCAGTGCTGAGACACATTTAGCTTAAACCTTGGGTGAAAAAAATACAAGCATTTTGGTAAATTGGTGAAACGTTACAATTTTCAGCTTTGGAGTATGGAATCAGCAGGAATTGTTTTGTGTAAAATAAAACACCCAGTTTTGAAAATGTGTCCTTTTTGTTCTTGTTTAGACTTTTTTACTATTTTTTTTTTGTCAGACCAGAGTGTGTTGTTGTTAAGTTCCTTTCTGACAGGTTGCAGGAACTAATATTTCACTGAACAATACTAGCACTGTTAAGGGAACAAGGCTCTTTATGGAAGACAACTGCTGATATGAGAACTTCTTGAATATAAAGCTCAGGGGCTGTTGAAAGAATATATGAAGTAAACTGAAATTAAGACCATGGCATAGAAATTGACTTCATTATAGGGACTCTGGTGCTTAGGTTGCAAAGTAATTTGCTCCATAAAAGATTTTTTGTAGAATCTCTTAGAGAGTTTTCAGCATCTGTTGTTTTCAACAGCTGTTCAATATTGAGCAGAAAGATTCATCTGTTCTCTGCATAGCAAGAAAAATGTATTCTTTATCTTGATAAATTCAATTGAGCTTGAGTAACTCTTTGGATATTAAAACCAGTTTTCCTGGTGTGCTGCACTTATCTTTGGGAGATTTTTGGCACCATGTCCAAAGACTGAAGTCTGTTTCTGCCAGAATTTGCTGTGTGACTTATGAGTCTATATGAAGACCATTATGGTAACTTAAGCTGATACTTGGCTTGTGTTTATGCAAGACAGCTCCAAATAATCCTTTAACTTAATTTTGAGCAGTGCTATGTTTTTCAGAAATAGACTATATAGAGTTGGCTGGATAAAGAGAACTGTACTTTTGGAAAGAAATTCAGTGTTTTGAAATTAGATTTATATTTTTTTATCCAATTTAAAAGCTAAACCAAAAAAAAATCTACATTTCATTGTAGAAAGAAATCTTCTTTTTCATTTTGCTGTAAAAGGAAATCTGTAGAGTGTAATCTCCACAGGTAGGAGACTCTGCTTGGGTAGCCTTATCTGATGCCTGAGGGCTCTTAACTCTCACTCAGCTTGCTTTGGGTTGTATGGGTCTTCAGAAAAGGCAGGTTTCCAGTTAGTTCTGTTGGAAAGTTATCAAGCTTTACTATCACTATTGTGTTTTAATAGCATTTTTTTCATGTCCCTTCCTATAATTTTGATTTTTACCATTTCCAGATGCCAGATAATTCAGCTCAGCCCCTGACAGAATTTGTTGAATTTTAGATCACCTGAGTCTGAAGGCTTGCAGAAGTTGCTCTGCAAGAGGAGCTAGACTCCTGAAATACAATATAAAACAATATTTGGAGATAATTTAGACCAGGTTTAATGCCTCAGTTTCCTTGCAAATTTCTCAGCATTTTGGTTACCTACTTAAATTAATATTTGTTACCTCTAAGTTTCTTTAGCAGGTTGAGAAACACTTCAGTATTTAAATGCCTGTCCTTTCTTGGCTTATTCTTACTGAGAGTCCTCTGCAAATTCTGAATACTGAGAGTATTCTGCAAATTCTGAATTGGAACAATTCAAAGAAATTCTTATTTCAGTGGGGTCGTTTGCCCACCCGAGACACTGGAGAGTGTGGTCATTTTTTCAGTTTAGGCACCCAGTGACAAGAGGAAGTGGAATAATACAGTCTTACTGTCTACCACAGATACAGAGACTAGCAGAGCATGTTTGCCTTCCTTGTTCAGAATCAGATGTGTCCTATGCAAAAGCTGGTATTCAGTCTTAAAGTTGATTAATCTTTTTCCAGCCTTTTGCATCGTTATCTGTTATGGGTGTGTCTAGTTGTTGCATGAGATACATTTGTTATTAAAACAAATACAGTGGTAAGCAGAAAAAAGAAATTACAAAGGGAACTGAATTTATAGTAAACTGAATTTAGACCAAGAAACCTGTACTCTATGGTAGGTTAGTCTCTTAATTGCAAATTAGTATCAGTCTGCTTCAGATTCAAGGTCTCTGGCATCTGTGGAATTTTGATAATAGTTCTATGGAACTCATGACCAGGGTCAGTGGGATTCTATGATCTTTGCACAGTAGTGTTCCACTGGTAAAATAAATCATAACAGAGCATGTTTTAAATCTGTTTAAGGTTTGTGAGACTATGAGAACTCTGTTAAATTCCTGTTCTATACTAATGAACAGGGCTCAGTTGTGGCAGGTGACCCTCATTTGATGTAAGATTTGCTATGACCATTTCATGGGGTGTTCCATTTCTTCCCCAGTAATTCAGTTATAGCCCCATTTTACCTGTCAATTCCTTATGAACCAGCAGAATTCAAGGTGTTTATATTTACACTGTGTAAAAATAGGTGTTTCAAAGTGGGTTTGGCTAGGATGGAATGGCATTACTTCTGGGAGTTCTTGAAGTAACCTCTGACAGAGCAGATGAGAAGTTGGGAAGGGACAGCAGGGATGAAGGCTCTCATTGCTTGTGGGAGGAGTGGAGAGCTTGGTGTAAGCAAATGTGACATCCAGTCCCTCTGTGGTCCCAGCAGCCGTGCAAACTGGTGTGCTGGGGAGCAGAACTGTGCCCAGTGCCACTGCACCAGCACCACACCAGTGTCTCCACAAGCCCTGCAAAGCTGGGATAAAATTGCTGGGTAGCTGTGTGATAACCCTGAGAAAGGGAAGACTTGGATATAATGCTGAAATCCAGCTGAAGGATTTCAGCCTGAGGTTTCTCACCAAGTAGTGGACTCTTAACTACTCAGCTGTTTACTGGATTGAGATGAAGGGCATCCTTTGTACTCCTAGGAATGCAAAATTTACAGGACCAGAGCGATGTGGAGCCACCAGTAAGAGAAACAGGACTTTATAATCTGGTAGTGAGGTCACTTCCTTGGAAGGGGGAAACACAGGCTGGACTTAGAGGACTCTGTATGTACTTTACATGAAACAGTGCACTGAGTTTATGAACTGTCTTGGAAGATTAAGCAGAACTACGTGTAACCTATAAAGTGGTGGATTGAACAATTTTTGTCTAAGGTGCTTCGTCAATAATTGAACGAAGCTTCAAAATGGCAGTAATAAATATAGAATGAAAGGGTTTTTGTACATGTGGTTTCTTTTTTTTCAGATCCTTGATATTGCAAAATTGATTCATTTCATAACAGAATTTATGGTGAAAGCTTTTGTTTAATCCTATTGTAAGCCTCCGTATAATCTTATTTTAAATGTGCTAATCAAGCTATGGTTTGTGTACTTGCCAGAAAAATTATTCTTGATTTGTGTTACAGTTCAAAGAGAAATGAGCGTATTTAAAATCAGTAGAAATTCTACATCCACATCTGTGGATATAAAATATTGATGCAATAGTGGTGCATGCCAAAACTCTTGTATTTCTCAGTTTATAACTTCAAAGTGAAGAAATGAAAATGTATTGTACTACAGTGCATGACTAGATTAGGGTATTAAAGTAGGTTCATTATTATCTTTACCTCTTAATTTAGTTGGTTTCAAAAACTCAATTGTTATTAGCTAAATTTACAGTGGCAGTTTTAGGTTTCTAGGAAGCTTCAGCGACCTCTGTAAAGAGGTAATTCAGTGAACCTGTCACTAATAATTTCATTCTGCAGCTAATAGTAATGGGTTTAATCCAGAAATTATGAACTGGGCCCCCCTTCCCTGAGGGAAATATTTCTTACCACCTTTAAATATAAGGAGGAGTGAGCATAGGAAATTTAACAGAACCTATGCTTTTATTTTTCAAATCATGAGGCTTTTGTGAAGTACTCTGCAGAATCCAGTAATGCACAGCAGAGTTTTCCTTGAATTACTTCCCTCTGAAGGTTTTAACTGCCATTTTAATGGAATACAGCTTTATCTGCTGTCACTCACATGTTTACCTGGAAACTAGCTCCTGATGGCTGTGGAGTCTTTGGGGTGTGTTCTGTGCACAAGAAGCCAGACTGCTCTCGGTCATGCTCTGGCTGAATCTGAAGAGCATTGATGCTCCTTCTCAGTGTTTACAGTAGCCATGCAAGGAGCTCAGTAATGCAGCACTTGTGAGGAAAGTCGTAGCAGATAATGATGTTGTTGAACTGTTGACTTGTTTTTTCTGAAAGAAAAAGTGCAATCATTCAACAAGGAACCTGGGAAAATGCGTGTCAGTGCCTTTAACAATTGTACCCCACTATATTTTAGTATTGAATTAGAATGCTAATCACTGACTTGTTTTCCATTTTGTCCTAGTGAAAGAAGGTCCTGTATGCAGGGAACTGGAATTTCAGTTTGTAAGTGTTTTGAACACAGCCCTTTGTTTCTACTTTGTTATTTTGTGAGAATTCAAAACTAGTTCAGCAATCACTTTTTGCACAGAAAATTCAGAGGCAGAGATTGTGCATCATACTTAATCCTTGTGATTTGCATTTCTGCCTTTTATTTAAACTCTGTGTACTGCATGCTCTTTCTTAAGCATTTTCAAAAAGTTTCTCTAGTCCTGTAAATCCTATTGTTTTTGCAGTTTGTACTCTAATATACACATTATATGCATGTGTTCTCCTAAGTGAACTTAAATCATCAGTGCTGCTGAAAGAAGTGCATCTCCCTCATCTGGTTATCCTTGTCTGCTATAGCCACCATCCTTATGCCAGCAAACAGGCTTGTGCACTTATGTTGAATTTAGAAAATTTATTGGGATTAAAACTAATCTCTGAAAAGGAAGTGTGTGGGTAAGGAGGATGAGCACATGTTTGCATGATAGGCACTTCCCTGTTAAAATTACCACCTAGCTCTGAAATTCTTTGTCCTCTGACCCTGGGCCTAGCATTCCAGGTTCCTTTCTCTCACTTCTTCCCAGCCCCCTTCCCCCGATATGTGTGAGCAGTTTGCTCTCACCCCTGGTTTATAATGTGCCAGTAACCAAGGATCTCAGGGTCACTCACCGTGCACAAAGTGTTGGTCCTGCCTGGCAGCTCACACTCAGCTATACTGGAAAGGTGGAAGGAACACTGGCTGGTATTACAGTCTCTTCTAATGCCTAGAAATAACTCTGTGTGCCTTTGAATGTTGTGACCAGATCCGTGTGATACTTTTTTATGTTCACTGTGAGGAAACACGTGGATATGTCATACAAGTATGAAGAATAAGTGATGCAAAATTCATTGGGATGGTTCCCTCAAGGTTAGATTTTTGGCTTTGTTTCTAAAGCAAACTTTTTGGGAAAGATTTTTTTGCTGGTAGATTTATACTTAGCTTGTTTTGGAAAGGGCATATGCAAAGATTAATATCTTCTGACAAATGGAGCAACCTTACTGAGGCTGGTCTTTTTTTTTTTTTTAAATAGCTGGGCTGTGAGTTCTTGCTGGAAGGTTAGTATGTTTTGCGTGCATTGGTTTTTAAAATGATATCTGCTGGTGACTGTTAAATCTGTAGACTAAACAAGGCTGTTCTGTGAAGTAAGATTTAAAATTATAGAAAGAATATTCAGGTTTTAATATGTGAACACTTGCTATAAAGGTTCAATGGCTTGGTAGTAAACGGATTTCTCAGGTTCATTAAAATTACTGGTGCCCATGCCCTGGAACAGGTACATGGCGCAATTAAGGGAGCTGGAAGGGAGGGAATTGCAAAGGGACCAAACTTCCCTTGAAGCCATGGAATGGCAGTGCAGCTGCTGTTCCCTGGGGCTGCCAGGAGTCTTCCACAGCTGCTGTTTCCTTGTCTCCATGTCTGATATGGAGGTGCTTTCCTGGTGTTAACTTTGTACAGCTGTGGTATACTGCTGGCGTATACCCAGGCACTCCTCTTTGCCAGGATATATTAAAAAAAAACCCCAACGGTACAGTTGTAGCCTCTAATGGCCAACACTGACTAGTGTTCTCTCAATTCTCACAGCCTGGCTTCCTTTCAGACTGGTATCAGTCTTGCTGCTTCAGAGTCCTGGTCCTCAGATCCTGGGTATGGAAAGATACTGTACTCCTAAATACATTTTGGCAGCTGATCCTCTTTAGATTCCTTAATTCTTGTGTGAAGAGAGTTAATCTGATTTCACACTACTTAGACTAAAATACAGTAATTGCAAATCATATGCAAGTCATGTCATTTCCAAAACTGTTCACCAAGTTTGATACGCTAGAGTTCATATAACCAGTAGAGAACCAAATCCTATTCCAGTGAATCTCCTAGAAACTGTAGCCTGTATAGTAATTGGATAAAATGGTAAAATTGTCCAACTGAATTTCTGCATACATCACAGAATGTATAAAGTAATCTAGTTAAAGTCTGCTCTTGAATTCCATCTTTAAGTACATTTCCAGCTGTATTTATTGAATGTAAATCTCAAGGAGTACCCTTAAGCTTGCAAAACACTCAAGTACCTCACCTTAGACATTTTGGTCAATACTGGGTCATCTTCTGCATAAAAATCTGGTTTGTTAAATGGACCTCATGCAGAGAAGCAATTTATCTGGGTTTGTGTTACAACTGTAATGCAATGTTTGTGTACCTTGTGTTTTTCTAAAGGATTTCTTGATTTGAGCATTGGTCAGGAAGATACAATTGCAGTTTTTTACTGACAACACAAGTCTTGTACTCTACAGTCAGAACTGCGTGGCTCCAGGGAACCTGTGCACAATAGAAAATGCCAGATCAGTTTTTTGAGAAGACATGCCTCACTACCCCTGGGCATAATACAAAAGGACTAGAGATAGCATAAAAAAAATCCATAGGGGAACGTTATGTAGGCGTTTTGTAGCTTAGACTTTTCTGAAGGGTTTTCCTGTAGAGTAGCAGGTGAAACAAAAGCGTATCAAACTTGGTGAACAGTTTTGGAAATGACATGACTTGCATATGATTTGCAATTACTGTATTTTAGTCTAAGTAGTGTGAAATCAGTCTCCTGCAGAAATCTGACATCTCTTTCTAAAGCCACAGAGGTTAGGGCTCTAAATGGTCTGGTTCTTGATTTATCTGAATGTATGAGGAATTCCCAGGCTCACATCTGTTTGCTAAGGGTCAGCTAGAAAAGATTGACTTTGCATTGCAGGGGCTGTGTTTGGGTAAGCCTGTGGCAGGCAAGCAGCCTGGTGAGCAAACATTGAGGTTGTGCTCAAATACCATTTTCTCTTGCTTTGTCTGTCAGGCCTTCGTTAGTGTGTTAGTAAAGCTCACTTCAAATAAAAGGTCCTCTATGGGCTCTAGCAATGCTTGTTTACTCCAAACACTTTTATCTCCTTTTTTTTTTCTTTTTTTTTTTTTCCGGGGTCGGGGGGGCGAAAATTAACTCTGGTGCTTATTCCACTTTCCTAATGAAGAAAGGTGAAGGTGTGATGTTGGTTGAGCACAAAAGGAGGGGAGCTCTTTCATGTATTGTTTGAAGGTTTAGGCAGTTAATTTTGAAAATATTAAAAGAAAATTGAGCAAAAAGAAGCTAGCAGAGATTTCCTCTCCCGTTCGTTTTGCTAAGCCAAAGGAGCTAGGCTAGGCTGAAGGTTGAACATGCAATAGATAGAAGAAATGTTTCAGAATTGCCATTATTACCTAGTTCACTCTTAAATGAATAGCAAGAACCTTCTACTTAGCTCTGTAAGTGAATGAACAGCAAAATGAATAGTTTTCTGGTATCTGCAACGTAAAAGTTTATTTTGCACACAGCTGTTAATATTGCATAAGCATTATATGGCAGTATTTACGCAGTTGCAATAAATACGGATGTTATATTTCTAGTTTCTCTAAATTAAGTTCAAAACAGTTGTCCCTATCTTAAAAATACTTGATATCTTTCAAAAGAATCCCATACATTACAAGACTTTGCTGTTTCCTGAACTAAGAATATAAATCTGAAAAAAAGTGACTTTTCCTTTGCTTCCCTAACTGAAATGGAAATACTGGTATTTGTGGTTTCTGGACTGTTGCTATATGAATTTCTCCAAATGATGGGAGAAATGCAGTTCTTTGTTATTTCTTTGATTACAGACAATTTCATGTGGTGGTTATTAAAACAGTATTAGTAAAATGCATTTCTCCTGCTGTGGAAAAAAAAAATTATACTGCAATAGTTGCTTTCACTGCCATCAGGCTGGTGGTTGTAATTTAAGTGCTGGTGTTGTACAAGGGGTAGAATTACTGCTTTTTATGTCGCTTGTTTCTTTTATGTTCAGATAAAGCATTCTGTTAGTTTTTCCCCCTGGTCAGTCTGAACTATTTTACAAGTGATATTATACATGTGTGCACTTACATAAGATATGCTTAAGTTTAGTTACTTCACAGTGGAAAAGGTACACCTGTGAGAAAGGAATGTGAATGAGAAAATATAACTGTGTGTAAACATGTTTATGCAGCTGCATTTTAATGTAACTTATTATATGTTTAGAGAATGAAACTTTTACAGCTGAAAACAAGCTATTAAAAATTCCTTCAAAACACTGTAAGCTGTAGATAAATCAGAAGTATAGATATTCTATTCTGCTTCCAGATTTATTTGGTTTTTTAACAAGTTTTCTTCATATTAGTATCTGAAAACTATTTGAGATGCTAATAAAACTGTCCTATAAACTTTCCATATTAAAGCTTTTTTGGAGAGTTTTAAATCTAATGCTTTCTTCTGTTTTTCGTGATTAATACACAACTTTCAGTTTTATTTTAGTAATGTAAATAATTTCATCCAATGTGGGAAATTTTAAAACTTACTAGTTTTTCAAGGTTTTTGTGTGATGTGGGACTTGAGTTACTGTGGAGCCTCAGATACACATTTCAATTCAGAGTACATGTGGTTTGGAAACACGGAAAAGGAAAAGATTTATGTCTGTTAGATCTCCACCAAAAAAAGTCATTAAATTTATATTAGTATTTCTATTCTGTAACTAGATAAGACAGTCTTACATGTCATAAAACTCAGCCTTCAGATTTAAAATCTCAGGATCTCAATGAAAAAAAGTTGAGGAAATGCTGCCAGTGACTTGTTTCAGTTGGGGGAAGAAGCAAGGCTGTAAAATGTCGTTATCATACTTTGAGAGCTTTTTAAAAGAATCAGTAAAGGACAAAAAATCAATAAAGGAAATAGTTTAGAATCAGACTGTATTTGTTTGCAGATTCATACTGAAGTAACTTTTTCATTACACTGGGGACTGAGAGGACATTTTCTAGGCACTTCATGGACAATGAAAGACCCTCTTTGCCCCCAGAAATTTATTTCTGTGCTTCGACTTGCAGTGTTATTTAAGCTGATGTGGCCTTAAATGTCCAGTTTCCAGCATATTAAAAAGAATGTGTTGATATCTGGTTTATTGAATGTAGTATGTGGAGTTTAAATTTTCCAAGTCCAAGCCAGATGTCCTTTAAACCCAAACAACCAAAACAAGCAAACAAACCAAAGCCCAAAAAACAACCACAATGAATAGAGCATGAGTAGTGAGCATGTCTTAACTTTTCCCCTGTCACTAGGGCTGGAGAAAGACTGCTTTGCAACGTTTAAAGATGTCTCAGCCTGTAAACTCACTCAGTTCTCAGGTTATCAATTATGAAAGATTTTGTTATAAAGTCTGGATGAGTGGAAGCTGGAGAAGGACAGTCAATTTACTTCATGTCCTCTATTGATCAGACAAGATTTCATCTTTGTGGAGGCAGCAGTCTTTAAGTGGAGGACTCTACTTAAGGCTTCTGCCATAGGTACATGATGATATTGAACCAGTTTTGCTTATAGTACAACCTGTATTTATAAGAAGGTCTGTCTTCTACACTTCAAGGGGAAGAAAAAAGTGTATAGAAGAATACCAGTGTAAGAGGATGCAGATTTTAATACCTTGAATTTCAGTCACTTCCTTTTTTTTTCATCCTGTATCTCAAACCTACAGATTGAAGTGCCAGATTTTCATAGCTGGCTGGTTTTGTTTTTGTGTATCTCTGGATGGGTAACAGAGATTGTAAATCAACTCCAATGTTCAGAGGCTTCAAATGCCAATTTTGAGAGTTTCCAGCTTCATTTTCTTATGGACACAGCCATTCTCTTTTCAGGTTCAGTTTATGCTTAGGAGCAGACAGCTCACATTTGCATGGCTGCAGTCTCAGGTAAGTCAGTTTGTATCTTTGCCTTCTATTTCTGGACCCAAGAACACTTGGGAATACCATGTAGGCTCTTGGATCTCCCTGCAGGCTGTCAGGTATGAGGATCAGTGGCAGTCTAGACCTTGTCATCTCTGATGGATCAAACTGACTCAGGCCAATTAACCACCTCAATACGGTGCTGACAAGTCCCATGTGCTGCTTGAAGCTGCAGGTTCTTGGTCTGTGCCCTGTGTGCCTCTGAATAATCAAAGTAGGTGCTGCTATCTTAGTATTACCTCAAGTGTTGCACAAAACTGTACTTTAGTATGGAAAGTAGTAAATGAATGGTTGGTTCCTACCAACCATATTTTTCCTGCTAAATTGTTTATTTTAAAAGGCATTTGGTAAATTGCCTACTGCGAGTACTGTGCTATGGCATCTAAAAGGCAACAGAAACTCTTGCGTCCAAGAAAAAAAACCCCACCAGCCAGGAAATTCTGTAGGTGGATAGGAATTGTAATAAAAATTCAATGTGACTGTAATAAAATATGTGCAGAGTACATGTGCCACATGCAGAATTCATTTTGTCATTTTAACCTCTAATTGGCTCTTTCATTCCATATTCCCTTATTCTCCCCAGTTCATTAGCAATTAATCAGAATTTCTGCAGCACCTCTTGTGCCTTCTGTCTGGCTTTCAAGGGTTTTGGAAGCCTCTGCACTTTTATCCTGAGCACTTGCTTAGTCCTTCATCACCCGTTCATCTCCAGAACACCCAAGACTTCCACCAGCTCTTTTATTAACGTTCAATGCTCAAAGTCTTTCAGCTTCTTCTGGATCTCTCTTTGGAAGAGTGAGTGACACTGTGACAAGAAGAACCTGTGATTAATGCCATCTTAAGCTCAGAGAGGCAGGTGAAGGCATCTATCCAGGAAAAGGTACAAAGTGTATCTGCACCTCCTGTGGTGGAAGGGTGGCAGTTTGGTCATGGGCAGCCAGAGGTCGGAGAAGGGGCTGGCACTTGATGGCATTGCCCAATGTCTTCAGTTGAGGAGAGGCTGTGAAAGGGTCATGGCCGAGTATTGCAGCTCTTTGTATCTTGTTTGAAGAGAGCAAATGGTCAAACTTGATGCATTACAACACTCTGTCAGTCTTACTTTGTAAATACAAGCTTCAATTTTTTATGCTCACTTTCTTACACAGACATTTGAGTCTCTACCATGGTTATGTTTATAACCTTTTCCTAAGTATTATATACAGAAATCTGGGAACTGTGTTAATCTTTTTGCTACTACTCGATTTTATTCATGAATTATGCTCTGTTGAAAAACGTTGTTTTAAAATCTCAATTAAGAAAAACACAACTTATGATAGAAAAATAAGAAAGCATCTCTTATGATAACTAAATTAAAGAATTTTTCTTTGACTGAACAATCGAAGTACTTGTAAAATGTATTGATAGATCCATAGGCAGACAGAACTTCCTGGTATATCAAGAATCATTTTGAATTAAACCAAAGCTGAATTAGTAGTGCAGATGTCCTCCAGATTCCCTGCATAAATGCATTTACAGGCAGTGAATAGGGCAGAGTGTTACTCATTTATTCTCTTGAGGCTTCCACAGATCAAATCTGACATTCCTGGTCTGCCTGGAATCACTCTAAGTCCTTCCATCCTTTTTCACCTTCCCCTGGTTTTCCTGGACCTGCATGCCATATGCTGTAGGGCTCAGTTGTATTTTTTAATCACTTGCAAATAAAGAAGTCAGCGTTTGTCTGCTGTTGCTGGAGATGAATGGTCGGGTAAGTAGCAACATTAGAAGTGATGCAGAAGGGGATGTTACAGGGTGGATGTTGGAAATGTCCGAACCAGGAATATGCTGGGAGGACCCTGGGCAACCAAAGCTCTGTGGGGCCGAAGTGTAGCATAGGGAAAAGGCTTCTCAGCACTTAATGTTGAGTTTGGTTTTCCGATACTGTAAGGGTAGTAATCTACTACAAGGCTGTAATTCAAATATATAATACACTATTTAAATCCCATTTGGACAAATACTTTTATTAAGCATATCTCTGAACATGCATTATACATTTGTTTTACTGTCATCCTTGGGAACAAAGTATCTGCATTAAATTTATGTGCTAAGAAATTAACACTGTTTTTCTGCAGTACATATAATCTAAGAGTTTTAATAGACTGTAATCCTTAAGATTTTTATAGTCCTTTTTCTCCTGTATATAAAAGCAGTGAGCAAATATTATGTGCCTCTTGTCACTTCTTTGAGGTGATTAGCAAATACAAAGGACACAGTATCTTCAGTGATACACAGTAATATTTACAAAGTTCAGAAATACTTTTATTGGTAGATATGTTTTTCAAAAATACATGGAGTCATGTGACTTTGGAAGAGTAACTTTTGAGATTATTCTTCTGGTGTTTCCAGGCTATATTATGTGTTTCAGATATTCAGAAAGTGAATACTGTATTGAAAGTCCTACTTTCATTTTGCATTATGGCTGAATTATTTGCACTGCTTTGTAGTAGTGCTGTTTTGCTCAATAAATACATTTGAGTAAAATACATTTCTTACATAAAATCTGTCCTAGATCATTAATGCTGAATAGTTCTACCTTGGATGGAAAGCAAGTTTTCCATTAGAGAATCCATTAATGTTAGAAAAATGGTGTTCTAGATAGGATGCTGATGGTATGGGGGAGGTGGAGATGGTAGCTGATGCCAGTGGAATTTCCCAGTTGAAGCTCAGTGAGGAAGTCAAGGAAGACAGGTTTAAAAAAAAAGAAGTTTCCCCTTAATAGTGGGGAAGCAGCAAATTTTCTCACCACCTGTTAAAGACCAGATCAAATTAGCAGGAAGAGCTGCCTTGTGTAAAAACTTGTATCACAACCTGAATGCGTAATTCTAAGGTCACACTAAGAGAAATTGAACCTCAGTGTTTCCTTTGGTTAAATCTTCTGCTTTACAAAGAGTAAAGGTGTTTATAGATGAGAAATTCCTTTTGCTCCAACCAGTTCAACTTGACCCTGAAAACAAGAGCTCCTGTATTTCAATAGAGAGTAAGGAGAGCACTTCTAAAAGCTAGTCAGATGCCTGTGAATTGTGATCTACTTTGGATTTACAGGGTAAATACATACCTGATTCACAAGATCTGCCCCAGGAAGATGCCAGTTCTGAGGTTTGTATCTGAGATACCCAGAGCTGAGGAAAAACCAGGAGTCGGCTCCCAAAACACAAGGCTTGTGAACATATGGACCTTAGTAGTTAGTTTGAACGTAATATCCTGGTATTCCACAGATTGAGACCCATTTATAGCACTTCCTCTGATAGGGTTTTAAGCTCCTCCTAGAACAGCTCTGCTAAGTGAGCAAATACCACGTTCCCCACATTAATACCTAGAACTGAGGATTTAAACATCTCCAGACTTTGGTAATCTCTATTTTTTCATTTTGAGTTGTGAACCATGAAATTTTCAGGTTTTCGCATTAATAGTCTGTAATAATTACGTTTGTATTTCTAAAGTCTTATAAAAAATTGTTATCTGAGACATATGTGGAGATGAGCTGCCAGGTCCTCAAGTTACCCCTGTGTGGAAGAAGCTTTTTTAGGTACAAATATCATAAAGTCTGGTGGGGTAAAAGCCCTTAAATAGCAGTAGGTATTTTGTTGCTGGAGACCTGTTGGAGATTTGTAGCTGCACACCAATGTTTTGTAAGAAATACCTGACAACCAAAGGATGAAGTCAGAGCTTGGTGCTGGGGGAGAAGCCCTTGCCAGGAGGGCTGAAATGGGTTTGAAAAGCACTCCAAATGAACCCCGGGGCTGTTTTCAGTCTCCCGCCTTCCTCGGCTTCCCTTTCCAGCAGCTGGTGCCAAGGTACTGCTACTCGTGCTCTCCACGTGGAAGGGCTGGCGCGGAGCCCGCGAGTGGCGCAGCCCCGCTGGGCGCGGGCAGGGGAAGCTGCGGCGTTCGGCCTCGCGACCCGGCCCCGATCCGAGGGGGCTGGGAGCGGGGGCTGGGAGCGAGGGCGGGGAGCGGCCCGGGGCTACCGCCGCAGGAGCAGGAGCAGGGAGGAGCCGCCGGGCGCTCCCAGAGCTCGGACCAGCCGCGGGGAGGGGCGGCCCCGGCTCCCGGCGCTCCCCGCTCTGGGCCAGTGTTGGGGCGAGCGGAGCAGCGGCTCCGGCTGCGGGGAGAGCGGGCGCGGAGGCGGGGGATGCCTAGATCGAGACCGGGCTGCCGCCTCCTTCCTACCCGCCTGCCCTGGCTTGCGGCTGGTGAGTGGCGAGAGCTGCGTCCCGTTGGGTCGCTTCGGACCTGGCCGTGCCTTCAGAAAGCGCGAGGATGGAGGTTTAACTCAGTGCGTTTATTTACACTGCAGTACTACTTTGTAATGCGAGTAGACTCCTGGGATTGTGAGAGACTTTTCAGCTGGGTAGAAATGCCGGAGAGCTTAGCACAGGACCCTGCCAGCGCTGAAGAGCATGGTGAGAAAGCAACCCCCCCGACTCGAGATAGGGCTCCTTGGGCAGATGCGCTGTGGTAAAAGTGCTGTACGAGGTTTTATTATTTGACCTTCAGAGCACGGCTTTGCAAATGGGAGACTTTAAATCCACACGCGCGTGGGAAATGAAGCGGGGAAAAAAGCCCAACAACTCCCATGTTAAGCTTTCGAAGAAAATTATTGCTGGACTAATAGTGTAGAAGTGCTTTGCTGTGTTCTCTGTAGCCAAATGCAAGGAATGCTCTGTGTTTATCAAATAAGTGTGACTGCCAGTGTGTACCTGCCCGATGTGCCCTGATGTTCTCACTGAGCTTTACCTTCTTTAATGTACTGTAGAGGGACATTACATTAGTGCCTCTACTAAAATAGGAAGAAAAATGCTAATATTAGTTACAATTCTTGTTACTACGTTACTATGTTCAAACATAGCCTTTAAATTTGGACAGAAAACAAAAAGTCTGATTCTAAGCAGATGGTGGAGAGGTTTCTTAACCTCTTACATAACATTAATATAGCCAGAGTGATGGTAGGTGTAGCTGGGGCTGTACCTTAAAGAGTGTTGGTTTTGTGTCCCTTTACAGCTGTAATATTTTCAATGCTAATCCCACAGCATGATGAAGTAAAAACCTGAACTTTCAATATAAGTAACTCCTCTTACAGCCAGAAAGAGACATATTTTGGTTTCTCCCTGCTCTGTGTAAACAGGATTAGAGCTATTTTGGATGAGAATATTTGCAATTACAAAAACTTTAAAGTCTTTTATATGGAAAGTCAGTAAGTTGTGTAAGTAAGATTTAGTGTGATGACAATGTGGCAATTGTAAGCAATGTTTGGGGGGGTTTTAACAGCTTTCTGGGCTCTTAAACTGTGCTGAGGTATACACCTACTTTCCAGAATTATGCACATTTTTTCTTGGAGTAGTGTGGTTCCAATAATTTCTGCTTGTAGCTGTATCTCATTCCAAAACTCAGAGTATTTGAAGCTTTTTTGGACTTTAATACATTTTTTTCCATTTTCCCTACATAGATTTGTCTCCTTTTTTTGTCTTTTTTCTTTGTCTTTTTTTTTTTTTTAAACAAAACTTCTGGAAGAGAATTCAGAGCTCCTTGTTAATTCTAGCTATAGTCTAATTATAGCTATTGTAAATTTTGACTTTGAAAAGACTTTGTAGTTAAAGCATTGCCATCGATTTCTGTAGCTGAAGCCCTGCAAATGATTTCTGGAAACGGTTTGCTGTTGTTTTGCTCTCTGTGCCGTGAGAAGTAACTTCAGCTTAAAAGCAAAGCAAAATCTGTGAGCGTCTGAAGAATCCTGGTTTTCCCACCCTTTGCCGTCTTTCCCAGCTCCCTCACCCCATAGCTGTCACTGGTGGGTCCGTTCTTGTGCCAGCTTGGCAACGCTACTTGCCAGTGCCCAGCTGTACGTGAGCTGTGGTGCTGGCATGGTGACATCTGGAAACTCTCTGTCACAGGAATTGCGATTCCCTAGCCAGCCCTGCAACACAGGAAATGAACTCATGGAGACTCAGGTTCAGGACAGGACAGCTTCATAGCGTTGCAGGCTGTGGAGAGAGATGACAGAAACAGCTGGTTCTTGGAGGAGGGGAGATTTCCCCTCTGCAAACCTCTTCTGCTTCATAGTAGTCTGCTAACTACTGCCTCATGGAACAAGGACTTAGATTGCTGAAAATCTTCTTGTTAATAGGGTGACATTAGTTGAGAAAATGGGTGTTTATAGACTGTGCAGAAAGCAAAGTGACCGTATAGCATTTCTCAAAAATAGGAGCTGCGTTGTACCAAAGTTCTCAAAGTGAAATGGCTGCATTAATAAATATATCAGGTAAACTTTCTTGTTGATGAAATAAGAATTTGAGACTTCCTGAAGCTGAAATGCATACATTTAATATACTTGAAATACCTGGGGGGAAAAAAGGGAAAGCACAGGGGTGGCTTATTCTGAGAAGCGCCTGTATTTTGTACAGAGAAAGCTTTTCAGGGAAGAGGTAGGGGTTAACGGCTGGAAAAGCAAGAGTCGAGGTATTGAGAGAAACCAAGCACCACATATGATAGCATTGGATTAAGAGCTGGAGAATTTAAAAAATGTCTAGCTGAGAGCCAAAATGGAGATCAACAATCATAAAACATTAAAAAGCAGTTTGACATGCTAAAGACCATTGCAGTGATAGATAAGTAGACATCTCCCATGAAACACAGTATCAAACACCAGGCACCACTTCTCTGAGCACTGAGAAAAAGCAAAGATACAAAGAATTCTGGTAATGTGAAGGAGGAGCAAACCCTCCTTTAGAGTGGCTATGCACTGGCTGGCACAGCAGAGGAAGCCTGGAGAGGATTTAACTGAGTTTACAGACTGTACGACTATTGGCCACATTGGAAAACTTCAGCATCTTATAGAACTGCAAGGCCATTACAGTATTTCATCTGAAAGGAGCTTTACCAGGTAGTGCTGGGATTGTTAAATGTTGCTTATTTTAGAAATGCACTGCTTCTAGAATCCAGCTGATTTAGATGAATTTTAACATGAAAAGACGTTACTTTGGACATCGTGTTCATCTCAGAACTATGATGCATTGTAGCTGACAGGTCTGCAAAGTCCATAAAGCCTGGGCTGGTTCAGCTGGCTGAGTGGTGCAATGCTGACTACAGCTGAAAAGCTTTAGATAACTTTGAAATGAAATTTGAATTTTGTCCTACCGTAAATGAAAAATCTGAAGTCTTACAACAATTTAGTTTTGGTTTTGTGCAAGTTACAGATTTTGGGTCTTTTTTTTTTCTTATATGGTTAAAACAATCCTCAACACTTGGTTGTTCTCTTTTGTCTTCTAAAAATCTATAAATTATCTGTACTAATATATTAAGTTATACTAAATTTCCACTACATCATTCCGTCTAGGATTTACACTTCTATGATTTCTAATTGCAGGCATTATGAGTCCAGATGGGATTTGTTGAACCAATATTTTTTTAAGTCTGGTTGGGGAGGTTTTTTTGTGGTTTTTTGTTTGTTTGTTTGTTTGTTTTTTGTTGTTTTGTTTTTTTTTTTAAGGAACTTAAGGAAAAATTCTTTCAGTTGCAGCCAAAAGAACAGGTAAACTTAATCCAAGTTTTAAAAGAACATACTAGTTGAGGAGCACCAAATCCCACATAGTTTGTGTGGTACAGCATTATTTTATTTCTTGAAAGGCTTGCAATGCAAATGGCAGCTGTCTGCTGGGTGAGCTGTGTTCACTGTTAGCTCCACAAATAATAGATGGATTACTCCATAAGACTGTCATGAAGGAACATCGCCGCTGCAGACCATGGTACATTCCAGATATGATACTCTTCCAAGAGTTATTTTGAACTGCATGGCTAAAGTGCTTTCTGAGCAGTTACTGCTATCAAGAGTGCAGTAATTAAAGACTATTCTGGTTTTCTTCCCTTAGCAGTCCAGCTGGCATAATTTCTAAAGAGATGATCATGTTTAAAATACCTTGTGTCCAGCTAGAGACATGGGATGTATTAAACATGTAGATTAACACTTTTTCTAATTGTATTTAATCTTCTGTTAAGTAGGGCTGCCTGCATTAGAACCTGTATTTTCTACAACCTCATTATTCAGAATACCTGTCCACTGCTTCAAAGCTTTCAGGTGTAAACTTTCATAAGTCTGAAAACCCCACTCTACTGGAGAATGCCAGATCCTAAAGCAGTCTGAGGAGTGCAGCAAAAATTCAACATTGAAACTTCAACACTGAAAGAGTTCAGAATTCCCAAAGACTGAATTTTCAAAGATTCTTATTTTTAGAATTTATTTTTTTTATGACCAGCATGTTCTTAGATTTCCCATGCCCATGTCATATTAAAAATCATACTATGCTTTTACTTGTCACATCTTAATTGGCTTATTTATTCATCCTCTAAAGAAAAGACCCTCATTTAACTATTTCATTGGGCGATTTTTACATCTCCCTAAGATTCCAGTCACTGCAATTATGGCAGAGGAGACAAAATGAAGTGAAGAATTAAGATTATAATCTAAGAATATATTTTGGTGTGACAGCTGCAGGTGAAGTTTTGCTGTCAGTAGATTTACAGTCACTTCTGTAGAGAGGGACACAAATGAAGTACCGTAGTACAGAATTTTTAATCCCCTCGAACATGAGTGAAACAAAAGTCGGATGACATTAGCCTGGTCCAGTTCAATGACTCAAAATAGAAAAGTTACCAAACCAAATGAAAATGTACAGTCCAGATCACATTCTAGAGAATTGGTTTGAGTCCCACTTCTTCTTAGCTGTGACTGAATAAAATACTTAATCGGATGGCTACCTTAGCATGCAAAGTAGTCTTGCTTTAGTGTGTCATTGAAAGAACTTCAAGGCAAGCAGGTGCTTCCATTGCCTCTCTAAAAGACTCCATAAAATGGACAGAACTCAGGAGTTCCTCGAGGCTTAGGAAAAAATAATTAGCTCTTTCTGTTCAAATTCTGATGTTTGAAATGGTTAAAGAATTGCTTGTTCAACAGGAGAACAAAGGCAGAATTATATGTTGTGGTAATGATGATATTTTCTTCAAACTTAGAAGTTCTAAAATGTTTCTGAATAGAAGGTACACAGGTAGATATTACATCTGTGGAAAATAGAGCATTTATCTTTGATCA
This sequence comes from Acrocephalus scirpaceus scirpaceus, assembly GCA_910950805.1. Taxonomy (NCBI): domain Eukaryota; kingdom Metazoa; phylum Chordata; class Aves; order Passeriformes; family Sylviidae; genus Acrocephalus; species Acrocephalus scirpaceus. The sequence goes on along the minus strand of OU383775.1, from coordinate 18,014,702 downwards.
TATTAAATGGAGGCTGCTGAGCTGTCTGGACAGAAGTTATAATTCCCATGTCACTGTTCTCAAGGGGCACAGGTACTCTGAAGCCAAGCCTGTGTGTCTGTGCTGGGATTGCCCAGCTGCTGTGGGCATGAGTTTGGGCATCTGTGTTTGGCACAGATGTGTGGTTTCCTTCATGAAGTGATTGAAAACAGCTACTAATGCTGCAAGTGACAAAGGTTTAAAGCAAAAGGATGTGTGTCTGTCTTCCTGAAATATCAGATTTGCAGTTTCTCTGTCTCTTCTGTTCAGTTATTACAGCAGACAATAACTTTGATCAGTGTACAGCAGTTTCAAGTGACAACATGGATGAGTCCAGCTAACTTAGAAACAAATGGAACAGTGTCATCGTGCAGCCCAGCTCTTATATGAGTGAATGTAAAAATAAGCAGCCAGAAATTCCTAAAATGTTGCTAGACACCTGGAAGAGGGGCTTTCTTTGCCTCGATGTCCAGCTCTCACTGTGTCCACTGAGGTTTGATGTTGCCTGCAGTGCGAGAGAAAACCAGACTGCTGAAATGCAGTGGAATTTCACATAACTAATATGTCTCTTCAGACCAAACTGAAGTTTAGCCTACGCCTTGAATTTGCTCTTTGTGATCAGTAGAAAGTCCTCCTTGGGCTTGACTTGCCTGGGCCAGGGGAGGCAGGAATGTGTGGAATTGAAGGCTGGAAAAATTCGCTTGTCAAGCAGCATATTCTGTTGTTCTGAGCGGTTATCTAAATAAAAGTGATTTCCCAGGGCATCTGGCTCTGCACATGAGCTAGAACAAATAGTAGAGGATTAATTTTTATTTCAGAAGTGGAGGATTTAGCTCTGTCTCAGGGAGATGCTACGCGGGGGGGCTGCCGGGGGGGCATTCCAGTCGGCAAAGCACTTTCTGCTCAGAATTAGGATTCAGGCAGTAAAATAGTTCAGCTGGCTGGGCAGGCTTAGCTCTCTGAGCACTCAGCAAAGGTATCAGGGAAGAAAATGAGTTAGAAACTTCCTTGCTTATCTGCCTTAATCTATGTATATTGTGTCTCTCTGCAAAATTCAGTGTCTGTAATGCAAGCCTTGCAATTTGACTTGCAATGCTATTAATTAAATTTGGTATTAAATAGTCAAAGCAGTTGTAATTAACTGATTCTGTTTTTTCAGCAAGTGTTGATTTATTCTTCTAAGTAGCACATAATTAATGTTTTTCTTCCTCTTTCTCCTCCTCCCTCCCATACAGGCCCATGTAAATTGGGTAGCAAACTCTTATCTGGCTGTGGTATTTGACCTTTCATGTTATTTATAAAAAATAATGAATCTCCAACTTACCTTTTTATCTTACTAAAGTTATAGTTAAGATGGGAAAAATTGGCTACTGTGAGCACCTCACATAAGTTTTGATCTTGAGCTGTGGTCACTTTTACAGTGTTAATAGTTCTCATTTACCTGCATATTACTTGAAAAACCTTAGGAGAAAATCTTTAATATCCTTTATTTACAACATGGTACATTATTCACTGCCTTTGGAATACATGTCACTGAGAAGTGAGAGCTTCTAAATCAGCAATAATTTAATCCTGGGATTATTTTTTGTCAACATGGGAAAAACATGTGGTTGTATTCTATCTTTTTAGTATTCGTAACACTTCATTTTGAGCTTCTGCTACAGACCTAGTCTACTATTCAGAAAATTTGATATGTCTGTTCAAATGGCTTGATTTACTCAAATAGGACGTTTCAAAATTTCTTTATGAACATGAATATGCCTCGTTTTTAATAGAAATTGGAAAGGAGGTTACCGAAACCAGCATATTATTGGTTGTTAAATAATCTCTTTTATGTGGGCTTGTCTCCTGCAGGTTTTCAAAGCACACAGGTAAATTGCCATGCAAGATGTGGATGGTGACACCTTTTATACCAAAATCTGTTTTTATAAATAGTGGCTATAGCTTAGTTTTGTGCACAATGATCTTGTTCTATGCATGTCAGCCATTACTTGTTAGCTGTTACACAGACACTGTTAAATCTCTATTCATTTAATTTACAGTTTGGTTTAATGACTGAAAATTGGCATAACTTCACTCTTTAACATTTTGTTGAACAAATTTAAATACTTTAAAACATTCCTGACAGTGTGGGTGACTCCCTTCTGTTTCCCTGTGCTTCAAAAGGTGAAGCTCAGAGCAGTGTTTTACTCACATTTAATCCAAAGTTATTTTTGAGCATCTAAAACCACTGCAGCTCTCTAAACTTTGCTTTATTTGTTTCTTCAGGAACATCACGTGTCCACTGAGAACTTGGAGCATGGCTATGAGCAATGCAAGTGACTCTGTGGTCCTGAGCAATGGCAGCATCTTGTCAAATGCTGCTGGCCCAGGGGTTGTTGCAGCAAATGACGGAGACATCACAGTCCAGCAACTCCCATCCAAGGAAACACCAAGAACAAAACCAAGTCCAAATGGCTGCCTGCAACTAAATGGTACAATCAAACCATCCTTTCTGCCTTTAGACAACCAAAGAACTCAGCAGATGATGTCGCAATGCTGCCACCCTTGTCCATACCATCATTCTTTAAGTAGCCATAATAGCAAGCAAGAATGTCATTCAGTGGTTGGCAGCTCAGCACCAACTCCTATGACCTCGTGCTGCATGCAGCCACACACTGAGTACTCAGCCTCTATTTGCCAAAAACACACCCCTGTCTATCAGCCTGCCTGCTGTCTTCAGCCCTCCTCATCCTTCTGCCTTCACCATCAGTGGCCTGACCATTTCCAGCATCAGCCTGTGCAGCAACACATAGCCAGGATAAGGTAAGCAGGTTGCATTATTTCTTAGTTCTCAGGATGGGCAGTCTTTCCCAGAAGTATTTTGTTTTCTTACAAAAGTAGGTCTAAATGGAAGATGAACCAAATTTCTTTCCCAGTTTTTAATGCATTACCAAGTTACTATTTCCAAAAGAAACCAAGTCAAGAGATTAGTTTTGCTGGGCTCCATGAATGTTCATGAAGTGAATTTATTCTTTCTTGGGAGAGAAAAAAAAGGCTGTTCTTTTTTAATTCTTGGGGATTGTTTGGAAGCTCATTAGCTCTTTCAGAAGACACAGGGTACACCTCTATTGTGTGAAATGAACCACTACAGAGATAGCTAAGAATACACAGAAATATCTGGTATGTCTGCATAGTCCAATCAAAACACATATTTCCTTAAAAAGATGCATTGAAAAATACTTTCAACAATTCTATTCTCAAATGTATAGGGTGTTTTTTCTTTGTCAGGCCAGCTGGTTCAGTGGGTTGCCCTCATATCTTTTCAGTGTAGATTATCTGCTAAACTTCAAAATTGTGCACAGATTCAGAAATCTGGGATTGTTCCAGGTTTTAGTCCTTTCTGCTTTCCATTTTATAAGAACTTGCCTCTTTGTATTTGTTAGCTTTGGAGTTCCACGGCTTCAGGAAGCAACAAACACAAGAAAAATCTTCTACAGCTTCCTGGTCCTGGGCAAACTCAGTCAGTCTAAGAGGCAATTTCTCAAAACCAAATTCCCCATTAAAGGAAGAAGCTTTGAAGCTTTTAAGCAAGGTTGTTATTTTCTCTGAGTTGCAGTTGGGCTACAAGGGGTGAATTTTCATCGGAGCATTAAAAACTACCCTTTTCCCTGTTCTCCAACATCTGCAACCTTGTTAAAGAACTTGGAGCTGTAAGTGCTTCTCAGTCAGTTACAGTGATTTTGTCTTGATGAAACATATGAACTAATTTTAAACTCCTAAAAATATCAGACTGGGAAAAATATGTAATGTGGAAAAACTCAAAGTGAATAAAGCTTTTTTTCTCCTAAGGTAAAAGCAGATGAAAATAGGGATGATAACACAGAGCACAAATCAGCTTTCTCCTGCCAGTTATTCCACTTACAAATGGAAAAAAATCTTAGTTGTCAGATCTGCTTACAATCAGAGATGTTTTTTCCACCCCATACTTGTTTAAATGTCAAGCAAAGATGTTGTATAATTTAGTATGCAAAGGGGTGCAGGAAGTTGAACTATTGTAGGATCAGTCATAGTTTTCAAACTATTGGAATGGTTGGACCGATGTCAGTTTTTCTCCCTGTGCAGCAGGGCTGTTAAACTTCATCTGTATTCCATAGTCATGAGGAAGGGAACAAATGCCATCCATAGTCTGGGTTTCTGGTTTTAGTCTAGAAATAAAAACAGTGAAAATTTCTTCTGGATATGATAAAATAATGTTTTCTGTTGTGCTTCACAGATACAAAACTCTTTGAACTGCTCTGACTGGGCTCTTGAGCCAAGACACAGGTTTTTCATCTTGCACTTCCTTGCCATACCATACATTTCTACAAAAATGTACAGAAATTATTAGTAATGATTTATGATAAATGGTTTGTCTTACTGCAAGCAGTCAAAACAACGCTGCAATCCAACCTTTAAAGCACCTATACTTACTTAATCATCTCTGTTAGCATACCCTGCATATCCCTATCAAATGTTAACTGGACTGCTTCCATGCCTTTTCACTCTAAGCTGCCCATAGTTGCATTATTGGACAGTGTATATGGTGTATACTGATCTGACTATCACTTAGTATGGAACCAAAGACTTCTTTTGGTTTCATACTAAGTGATAGTCAGATCAGTATACACTGGTATACACAGGTCTTCTGTCTCCATGCTCAACAAGGTGTGTCTAAATACCATAGTCTCTCATTGCATTGTGAAGTTATCACCCAGAGAGGCCACTGTCAATGTAGACATGTTGGGAGATGGTAAAAACTGAGCAACTGGATGCAGCATTGCTCATGGATGGATGTGCCCTGAGGGAGAAGCAAACTGCCTCATTTGTAGCTACTTGGCAGTGCTAAAAAGGAGAGGTGATAAATGTGTATTCATTTTTTATGTGCTCAGGTAACTTCTGTAAACAGAAGAGTAATGCTTAAGTGTGTGATATTTCAATGTGATCATTGTTCCACACTCTTAATTTTATTGCAATTTGAGCTTATAATCTGCACAGCAGCTTCTTCTCCAGGTATTTTTATTACAAGGTTCATTGGAAATCATCCAGCTTTATAAAATGTGTGTGTTTTAACAGGGTTACTTAAAATGCAGTTTCTTATACAATACATTATTTAAATACAGTATGTAGTCAAAGTACACTTAATTTAGCTTCTTTCTATTTTTTAAAAATACATTCAAATATTGTTATAATTTTAAGAAGGGGGAAAAAGATGTGATTAGATAGAGCAGGTTGAACACTCTTTGCAGACTGTATCACTGATGCTTACAGCTCTGGGCAGGTAACCAATTGTTTCAGCACAACAGGTTTTGTCAGGTTTTGAAGCCCAAGACTTAACATTTGTCAGTGACCTAATATTAAAGGAATGTGGCTCTAGTATATCATTGCAGACTGAAGTGAGTAAAGACAGATTGAAATAATGCCACACTTGTCCTATCCTCTTAAAGCTGTCTGGATCTGGAATTTTGTAGAGGGTTCAGCTTTGAAGTTTAACTAAATTACATGGAAACGTCATCTATCCACTGTATCTTGAGAATCTGGACAACTGTTAATTTTTTTAGGTTGGTGAAAAAGTTCTGTAGCATAAAAAACCTCGTTTTTAGCGGTTGGTGTTTTGCAGCATGATTGTGGTAAAAACTCTACTGCAAAAATAGGTAAAAGAGGTCAACATTTGGTTGTAATGATTCTGGTGATTTTTAGATGTTTTTCTGAGGTTGGAAGATCTTGAGTGAAGTTTCTTGTGTTATTTTGTGTACATATTTAAGAAGCAGCTCATATAAACATGTTCATACCTCTTTTTTTCAGTGGCCATAATATCTTGACCACACAAACACTCCCTGGGAAATTCTAGCCATCTCTCCATATCAGAATGCAGTTGTCTGGGGGTTTGATTTGCTTTCTAACCATTTCTAAAATTTACCTGTGTAGGAGCATGGCACATTTAATTCTCTTCAGTTGTGTTGGATGATTTTTTTTCCCCCTACCCTGCCCCTTTGGAGAGCTCATGCTGAAGTATCCCTTTTTGTTGGAATGTACTTAAAAAACTCAAGAAACCTGGGGGCTTAGACACACTGGAAGATATGTAGTTACTGCCCCTCCTTTGCTGCCACCTGCTTCTGTAGTCATCAGCAGCCTTCACCAGGGTGGAGGAGAAATGGGGAAAACCAACCAAATAAGGCTGCGAAAGAAGCATGAAGATTGATTCATAACAACTGGGAGCACTAGAGGTAGGAGTCTCTAGGGAAAAGTAAAACTGTGCAGCCCAGTAGCATGCTTAGTGGGATGAAAGAAGGATAAAATAAATAGGGGACAGTTGCATAGTTCTCTAAGAGAACTAAATACTACCTTTTTTAAAAAGCCAGAAAACTCTTACAGTCTTTCCTGGTATTTTCAAAATCTCTTCTTCATAGAGGAATGTTTGCATATAAATAGGGGAGGAAGGGGAAGGATGTGTGGAGATCATTCAGGAAGTCATCTCAGGATTGTGGAAGGCATGGAATAATAGTGGTGGTATCTCTGGTACCAATTGGATTGCTTCCCTCAGAAGTTTTAGTGGGAAAACACCAGTTAAAAGCTACCTGTATGCTTGTTAATCTTGATGCCAACTCTGCTGGAATCTCTCTGGTGATAAAATTTAGGTCTGTGGACTCAGAAGTTAGGGCAGAAGAGGTCAGGGAACTGTGAAGGAACTGCTGGTGCTGCTGCTTAGGAAAATGCTCCAGACTGCCAATGTGTGCAGTGCTTGCACTTTTGCAGTATCAAACCAATAAATTCAAACAAGCACTCTTGGATCAGGGTGAACCTGCTTTGTGTCACCCACTGTAATTTACTTTTTTAGACAATACTGTTAATGCTTTTAACTAAAGCAGACAAGTAAGGAAAACTGTTCTGAAAAGCATCTGAATTATCTGTGGTAAAAAAGAAAAAAAGGCTGAAAGTATATATGGGATGATCTCCCCATGAATATGCAATCATCTCAAGCTGGAACAGGAAAAATAAAATCGGTTTAAAGCCACACAGAATCCTTACTTTGGCTAAAATGTAAGAATTGTTCCTCATCCCCCACCAGCCTACTTTAGAGGTTTTAGCTCTCAAAGCTTAGCTAGTTTAAATTGCTGGATTCAAAGTTTTTGCTTGCTGGACCAATTTATATTCTAAGGAAGGCAAAGAACAGCATCAGGAAACTGGTAAAGCATCCAGACTTATTGTACATCTTGCTTTCAGTTAGATTTAAACCTTCTTTTGAAGTGTTTCGGCATTGCAGATTTATGTGGCGGTTCTGGGATTCTGGGTTCTGCTGTGTCTCAGAGTTCTGTGCCACACACTGTTCAAACAGTACTGCAGATACACGTGAATACTTACACTTTATTTAATACTTTAAAACAAAACTCTATAAAAATTAAAAAGCTGTGAAGTGAGGATAGAGCACTACAGCTGCCTCTTACCCATTTTAGATTTTTCCTTCTAGTTATTTGGCGTTATTTGGCCTAAAGATTAGGACCAGAAAAAAATAAAAAATGTCCTGTTTTTTCAAAAAGCAAGGGAATGTTAGCCAAATACCAATCTTAATAACAAGACTTTGTTATGAAACAGTTCCCTGCTTGATTCCAGGAAAAGGATCATTGTTATCTAGTACATTCTGTGTGGCTTGGAGAGCTGATTTTGCATATACATGTGTTTAAAATATTTTCAAATACCCTCATTTCAGCAACATGAACTGTTCACAAAGTCTTTTCCATGGAGCTTTTTTAACAACCTATCCTATTTTGAAAGTTGTTAGCTTCTGCTTTATTTGGTGCATTAAAAGATATTTTCATTTTCACTTTTTATATGAATTGTATACTAATGTCTTTTGTACAAAATACATATGCATATAACAATTTAAAAATTAATAAAGGAGCCTTTCTGCCTTCCCCTAGGAAGATTAAATATAGGAATCTTTAAGAGGAAACCTTTAGGTCAGGTTTCTGCAAGTGGGATTTCTGAAATGTTTTATCAACCTTTAGCAACTAAAAGGCAGAAGCTGTTACCATAGTTTCATTCAGGGTGTTGGAAATCTTTTGGTTCATGCTATAGATCAGGAGTTCCTGAAACAATAAAAATTCTGGCTCTATTCTCATTTAAGCCATTTATTCTATGCCAAAATAGGAGTTCTCCTCTTCTTATTATGAAGCATTAACAACCCAATGGCATACTTGGGATTTTGATGTAGTTGAGAAAAAAGAAAAGGAATGTGAAGCCATCTCATGCATCCATCTGAGTCCAAATGTGGGATTCTCTGCACATGTGGAGAAGTAAGTTTTCACTGTGACCAGATGAACTGATCTTTTTTCTTTCTTTGAAATAATTTTTCACATCACTCTAATTTGAGCTGTGCTTCTTCATTTTCACACATTTTTTATTTTAGTCTTGCATGATCTCTGAGTGTGATACCTTTAAAGTTTTATTCTGGTTTTATTAACTCATGTATTCTTCCCATATTGTGCACTGTTGGCTGTGCAAACAACTTGCTGCACTTTCTGAAGCTGAATGCAAAAGGCTGACATACATATGCAAAATTTATATGTCAAATTTTATATTTGACATATAAAAATACCATTTATAATTTGGTGTCTGACCAAATTAAAATAGCACGACTAAGAAAGTATTGAGTGCATTTTAAAAACCCCTGTCATTCTGAGCTGTCCAAGGGATTTTTGCAGGCTTTTTAATTTTACTAATTAAACATTAGTGTTTGTCTAGACTTCAGGTTGTTTGGAATCAAGCATTTTGCTGTAGGAAGGTGGTGCTTTGGTCTGAGTGCAGCTGAGTACCAGCTGATTGTATTTTCCCTAAGGTTCTGCTCCTTAGGGAATTTGGGTCCTGTGTGTGCTTGAAGATTAATTTCCCATGCCCTGTATCCCTCACCTTTCCCTGAACAACAGAAGAGCTCACTCATAACTAGTAATCTGCTGGGCCTTTGAACTGCTGTCTTTAGAAGATGTAAAGCTGATAATGGGAGGGAAACCATTAAAAACATGGTTCCTTTCTTTTGTACTAAATTGCCTGGAAAACCAGCATCAGCTGTGCTCATTCTGGAAAAGGACTAATTGGTGTGGGGTTTGAGATGACTTTTAAAACTGAGCATTTATATACACTTAGAAAAAATGCACACCATCCAAAATTATGCCAGTTTGCTGGAATGTTTTGACAATGTATAGTTGTTTTCATGTACTTTTAATTTAGTAGGAGCTTGTAGTAAACTTCAAATGTGAATATGACACACCAGACAACAAACAACAACAGTCCAAACTATGCATGACCTGATTTTCATCATTTTTTAAGAGATGGGATTTGAAAGATTTGCGTATTCCTACTTGAAAGTTTTGAGTCTTCCTTCTGGTGGGGGAAAGTGAAGAATGATCAACATCACCTTTAGAAAGCTCTTTATGAGTTATCATCATTGTCTCTGTCTCTAACTCCTTCCAAAGTCACTTGTTCTTCTTCTCTGGTATTTCAGTGTTGTCTTCATCTCTTAGTGAATAATTATTGATGTGCATGCTTTTACTTGGTCAGTGGTGCTTGAACAGAAAAACAAAGCAAAGCCCCAAACACAGTGCAAGAGCGAAATACAGAGGGTACCTGAACAATTCAGCATTGATTTTGCTACACAAAAATTGCAGTGAGATTCTACTGAATAAAGAAATCTCTTAAAGCCTGGACTATCAATGCAAAATAGAAAAGAGATGGTACTACTGACAGAGCAGTGGAGGTAAGGGAAGTTAAAGGTAGCAATCCTGATGATATTTCAGAGAACTTAGCCTCACTATTTGCAAATGAGGGTGTGTTTTGGTTCTATTCTAGTAAAATCATAAAAAGATCTATGTACTGGACTGGAAAAGCTTATTTGCATCACTTCTGACACTTCTCCCATATTTTCTAGCATATTAATGGGATTCCTTGACTCAAAATTCTTATGTTACATTTCCAATTTGTAGGATGTTTAGTTTGTTATGTCAAATGGATGAACTTTTTCAAACATTTTGCTGAAAAGCTTTGATTATGTTAAATCTGTTTTATAGGCTGTTCGATCCTAGAGTGCTTTTTTGGGGTCTTAGGTACAATACTGGAAACCTTAAATGTTCAGTAAATATTTCCTTTTTTTGCTTGCTTGTTACTGAGTGTACAAAACAAATTTCATGTCAGGAGATCCAGAAGATAATGTTGCATTATATATGTGCAAGCTTTCATTAGCATTAGCAAAAGCTAAAGAGCCTTCTTTGTGCAATTACATATTAAATCCTTTTAAATATATTAATTGTGTTGAATATACATTTGGTGTATATCACTTAAAACTTACGGCATTCTAAATTACTTAATTCACAGATACTGGAACAGGAGTTCAACACTGAAGAGAAGTACTTGACTAAATTTAGAGCAGAGATCTTAAGTAACAGTATTTTCATTTACTGCAAGAGATTAAATATGCAGAAACATAAAAACTATGATTTGTCCCCATAGTTAGATGAATAATTTGGAGAAATTGTAAATGCTTTTAAGTCTATCTTTAGAAAAGCTGTCTGGTCAAAAGAGGTTTTCTGAGAGCAAAACTGAATCCCCTGGTGTGACTTACAATGACAGAGTTTTATATCTGCACAGGAAGGAAGACTGAAGCATGTACCAGTTGAGGTGTGATTTATGACACTCCAAGTCTCCCTGCTCCAGAGCCAAACTTCCATGTGCTTAATGTCAGTCATTAATGCCTATAAGAACATGCACTTCAGCCTGTGTGGAGACATACCATCACAAAACTAGACACTCTTGGACATTTTCATTCTCGTTGGTACCATGAGATGAGGTGTTTTTTCTGTGTATGTTGTGATTCCTTGGGTCATGTTAATTTCCTGTCTGTCAGAGAAATACAAGATGTGGTCATGACCTTGTGTTGCACCATTCAACTGGGAAGTGTAATAAAACCAGCTTTGAAATAAAATATTTCTGAGGAAGGGACTTTTTGCCAATAAAAATGTTGAAAACTACTCTAGTCATCATTTAAATCCCGGAACATATCTATTAATTTCACTGTAATTACCAAGAAAAGAGAAAAGACTAATAGTTTTAGACTTGTGAAGGATCTTGAAATAATATTAGTCTGCTCCAAATTAGCTGTTGGCTTGTTTTCAAATAGTGATTCATGGTGGTATTTTACTAAGCTTTTTTTTTATTCTCTTTAATAGTTCAGAACTTTTGTTTAATTTGCCAGGCAGTGCTCTATGTGGTCCTGCCTTCAGTGCTTCAAAAGTTTAAGGAATATATATATATATATATATATAGCTTCAATTAAACCTTTTGAAGAAGTGTGTACTTTAAATTGTGTATAAACTTTGCCATTTAAAGCAGGGAGAATCCAGTTGAAGTATGCTTGATGGCAGTTTTCTTATTGACAGTTTTGGAGCGGTGTTTAAAAGTGGCTACACTTGGAGAAAAGTTTAGGGAAAGAAGAATACAAGAAAAGTTTTTGGAGGGTCTGTATGACTTGGCTCCTTCATATGCTCTCAGATTTTCCAACAAAGAAGATAATTTAATTCTTTTTCAAGACGAGTGAACCAAGTAGGTGCTATAAAGGAAAAGAGCCAGATAATATTTAGTCAGTTTTTGAATATGAAAGAGGAAAGACATTAGAAGTCAGTATTGCAAAAATGAATTTCTAAAGAGACTTAAACTGAAGACTTGGTCAGTAAATCCTGGGCTCTTATGTGGGATACTGTCCCTATGGAGCAGTGAGGAAAAGGAGTGGAGGGGGAAAACCCAACAATCCCCTCAGCCTTGGAGATGGTTATAGTAGGATCATTTCAGTTTCGAATCACCTGTATGTTATAAATTTATAGAAGTTCTAATTTTAGCATTTAATGAGTTATACAGGTTAGAATAAAATAGGTGATTTCAGTTGGATGGGACCTGCAAGGATCACCTGACCCAACTGCCTGACCCATTCAAGGCTGACCCAGTTAAAACATCTTGTCTAAATGCCTCTTGAATGCTGACAGGACTGGGACATCAACCCTTCCTGAGAAGATCTGGTCAGGTGTTTGACCACCTTCTAGATAAAGAAATGTCCAGTCTAAACATCCCCTGGCTCAGCTTTGAACCATTCCTGCATGTCCCAGCACTGGCTCCCCATCCACTTCCCTGCCTCAAGAAGCTGTAGACAGCAATGAGGTCACTGCTCAGCTTCCTTTTCTCCAAATCAGACACATCCAAAGTCCTCCACCTATCTTCCTAGGACATTCCTCCCAGTTACTAAACTTCCAAATGAAAATACACACATTTAGGATGCTAATAGGATTGCATTGACCTTTTCCCATCTCGGGTGCCTTGATGGAAGCATATTTCCCTGTTGCCAGAAGTTTGTCCATGGGACATGTCAAAACTCCTTGTTACTTTTGCAGAGTAGGTTAATAAAGTTTAATATTGATTTCATAGCAGAAAGGAAGTGAGTGAAATGCTGGCTTAGTTAAGTATATAGGGTTTGCCCCAATCTATGGGATTTTATCCAGTGGGCATGCTGTAGGTCAGTAAATCTTACACTTTTATGCTAAATATAATCAGGCAGAGCAAGAATCACTCATACAATGATTTTATTGTTAACACCTTCCTTACAATTGCTTTCCTCACAGAAAGGCAATCTTATTTGCTTCTATCCGTGAAAATAGAGCAGATGCTCAGCTGGAATTGAAGAGGTAGGTAAGAATACTGGAAAACAGATAACTTATATAAAGCTTGACGTCTCAACTGTAAAAATGTGAGTTGACACCTGTAATACAGTTGCCAAATAGTGCATTGATTTTTGATCTGCTAAGTTGCATTTTGCTTAACTTCAAGCAAAAGAATAGTCATACGTACAACATTAAGAAAAGCTGCAACATTGACATTTCACACATTTTAATGGGATGAAATAGCAGTTCATTTCAGATCATTTCACCCTGATAATGTAGACATTAAAAAATATAAAATCCTTTTGGATTATTCCTTGACATTTTATTTGTAGAAAAAAACCCATGACAATTAGTTTCATTCTTCTTGGTTTGAATAAAACCTTAAAAAAGCAACTTCCCAGAAAACTGAATTCTCTATCTCCTTTACCACATCATTTTGCTGTGGGTTGTCCTGTTCCTTAGAGATGTAAACAAGTAAAGCTAAGTGCAGACAAATACAATGAATGCTGCATGTTTGAAAAACCATCTAGATAGAGTTCATGATTTAAAAAATGGAAAACTGCTCATCATAGCAAAAAATTAAATTGGGAGGCTTATAAAAACCTTTTTGGCATCTTATTGTGTTGGATTTGTTGTCTGAGTGATTGGTAAAATGACAAAGCTCATAGGTGTTATATCTGATGTAATGGCAAAAGCTAGCTTGATATTTAGGAGAAATTCAGATTGTTCTCTTGGGTCAATGACATTCTGAAAACATGAGGATTTTCTTCTTGTGCAGGGATTTAGTTTGTATTGTATGTTCTGATGGAGAATGTACAATACAATATTGTATATCTCATTCTATCCTGCAGGGATTTAACTTATCCAGGAGTATAATAATGACAAAAAGCTACATTTTATCACTTCTAGTAACCAGATCTGTGAACAAAGGGAATAGTTTCCCTCTGGCAAAATAAAGCATTGAGGTTAAACATTTAATAATCCTTGGACAGGAGAGTCTTTTTTTTTTTTTTTCCAGTAAATACAACTATTTATTGTAACTTACCTTTTTTGACTCCAGTGAATCTTTAAGTGAAAAGCAAGAGTGCGAAATTAATCTGGTGTCCTGTGCAGGGCCAGGAGTTAGACTTCAGTGATCCTGATGGGTTCCTTCCATCTCAGCATTTTCCATGATTCTCTATTGTGTAAATGTTTTATAACAAATATCAGTGAGCTGTATATTTATTTTCAAATTTTTGTGCAGCTCAGCACCAAAATGATGGTGGTGGATATCATTGCTGGGAGAGCAGCTTCTGCTTCCCTTAGCTCCTATCTCCAGGAATGAAGCAGCAGAGAAGCACCCACGCTGATAGTTTCACATTTATCCAGTGCTGTTTGTTGTTTCCATAAACCTAAAACTAGGGCACAACAATTGCAGGCAGTGCCTTTGTGCTGCTCCATGTCAGGCTGGTAGGCATTAATTTCAGCTTGAAGTCTAACTGGCTTGTTGTTTCTCCAAGGAAAAAAAGAGGAAAAGCCCTTCTATATCCAAGTTGCAGTCTCTACATCTGCACATGGTGAAATAGAAATTAATTGCAGCTAAGTGAAATTCCATAAATCAGAAATCAAATGTTTACCCAGGGCAATATCCAGGATTGTAATAGGAATTTTAGGAAGGTAATGTTTGGATAAGTTAGTACAAAGATATGATATGGAATGTGTTGATGTTTTTTAACTGACTCAAAACCCAACTGACATTACTGTCAGTGTAAGCAGGAATGTTCCTATTTAAAATCATATTAATATATCTTTCAACCTCTTAGGTTATTGATAGCTGCCTTTTTAGCATTTTTTGAAATGATGGATGCTTCACAACAGCTAGAAAACTCTTCAAAGTATGCTTCAAAACACAGCCTGTTTTCCTAGTTTTTTATTTCATAGCTACATTCTGCAGGGTTTCTTGCACCCGCTAAGGAAGCAGCAAGCATTGATTCCTTGGGGTGTGAGGCCAAGGGGTTGCTTACATTGATACCTTTCTCACAACTGAGCTTTGTGAAGAAAGCCTGAAAAACAGTATCTTGGAATATCTAGATGCTTTTATTGTTCTCTGACACATTCAGATTTGTATTTTCCTGAAATGCTTTAGATTAATGGAATATGCTGCATATGAAGTAAATCAGCCATAGTGTTATTATTAAGTCCCATGCTGAGGAACATGTTTTAAAATACTGCTTTGTGCCGTGTGATGTCCAGGTGACTTGAAGGTTATGAACTATATTTAATAATACATAGGATTTCCAAAAGCTTGTTTTCCAGAGTGAAGCTTGAAATTAGGACCAAACTCCCCTCTCTGATATACTGTATTAACTTCCATGAGAAAACTCATTCAGTACTGTAATCAAAAGGAGACCTTGGCTCCCCTGGGAACCCAAAGTCAGGATGTTGCCATGTGGCACAGCGTGTTCCCCTCCTGGAAGGTCAAGCATTGGTCATTGTCTTTCTCAGATTGAAAAATACATAAAGCAATCATATTTTTTGTATCTGTGAACTGCCCCTATTTGAGTAGGTTTGTACACAAAGGAACATATGTTTTTTACTACCTCACTGTTCAAAATACTGGTAGAAACACTGAGGTCAAATTCTTATTTAGTCTGGAAGGTGAATAATTAGAGCTGTAGTAGTCTAGTCCAAAGCTAATGAATCTTCCTGATACTCAGTTATTTCCTAGAGTAAACTTGCTTGGTATTACAGCAGCACTTTTTAAAGACACCATTCCTTCTTTTCAGCATATTACACAGAAGCATGCTGGGCATTCAAAATACATTTCATACTGAGAAACAGCTGGGTGTTTTAACCAATCTATTTATCTTTTCTTTATGTGTTTCTTAATTTTGTGATGTTCAGACAAAGTTTGCCACTAAAAAGACAGGATGAAGCAAAGCATGTGTTGAGCAGGGGATGACACTCGCAGTTAATGGTGCTAGAACAGACCCTGTCCTTTTCTTCCTATTTCCCTTTTCCCCTCTTGGTGTAAAATGTTTATTAAATTTTAATCAGTGACTGCAGTATGTGCAGTAACTTGGTTGTGTTGGTCTTGTCACAAACAACTGTGATTGTCACTTTTTCGCTATCGGACTTGTGAGAACCAAGTACAAAGGTAATTTAATACACAGATCAACTTGGCTTTTGTCCCAGCAAAAGTGGAATTCACCATTTCTTTCTCATGAAAACTGATGAGGACTCTTGTCTATGGTTTGTTTTTTTTTTTTTTGAGGCTGATGGTGTT
Organism: Acrocephalus scirpaceus scirpaceus; assembly: GCA_910950805.1. NCBI lineage: Eukaryota > Metazoa > Chordata > Aves > Passeriformes > Sylviidae > Acrocephalus > Acrocephalus scirpaceus. The sequence goes on along the minus strand of OU383775.1, from coordinate 17,998,706 downwards.
ATTTAAACTGGCTCAATGAAAGTATAATACTTCAAAAATTAGATACAGCAACATTAATTAAGTGGGAAAGGTCTGGTTTTGCCATGCATTTCTGTATTTTGGAGCATAACTAAAGAATTTTGGGGCATAGTTTTCAGGGATAGCTTTTCCTATTGACCAATATAATAGAGGCATCACAACAGCTGCAAGGGATTGGTTACACTGCTGGAATTCACCCGGTGTACCCAGGTTTTTTCAGCGCATGCTTTTCAAAACAAAACAGTTTGATAGCAGGTGTGACCTTTAACCCTCCCTAACTTTGAAGAACTTAATCATCATCATTTGTTCAGCACTGAATATATTTTGCAGCTGGAGGAAACAGAGGGAAATGTAGTTTGGTTTTGATGGGACAGGGGGAGGATGAGGAATGCTTGTGTTGGTATTTTTACCCACTTGGTGTGAACCAAATTAGGCAAATTTATTTTAAAGTAGCCCCCATGCAGAAGAAAACAATTTTATTTGCTAATATAAACTGGAATTGTCATAGAAACCTTTATACAAGTCAGCATAAATACAAAGCCTGTACTAATCATTATTGTTGGTGTGGTTCTGCTTGTGCCAAAGCATTGTCTGGTTCTGCTTGTGCCAAAGCATTGTCTGATACTGTTACTCACAGCAGAGCTCATTGTGGCACAGACAAAAACAAGGGACTGAATATATATGGAAATTCAGATCTTTACAAATGAAAGCTAGAAATTCATATTTGAATCACCTTACTAACAGTAAATATGTCTGTTTATATTTCTCTCCCATCTGTAAACCCAGGAGTCTATGCTGCAGTTAAAAAAATTGTTATTCCCAACACTATGGCTTTGCCCCCTTTACTATACAGTTGTGAAGGCACATTCAGTGTGTGTACTCTGCCTTGGTTCATGAAAGGAACTGTCTCTTTAAATATTTCTCTTCATCAGAGTCCTGTTACTGCTCACCTCAGATTCAAGTTGAGTGAATTTTGACTTCAGTACCTGATTTCTGATCCTCCATCCTCCTGAGTTGGGAAAAGTTGGTTTTGTGGTTGAGGTTGTAGATCAGACAATGAGCAGTCCCCCAAGCCTGCCGCAACTTCTTTTCAGCCTTGGGGAATTTACTGTTTAAAGTAATTTCAGAACTCAGTTCAGTTGGGTTTCTCTACATTCTGGCTGCTGGTGAGTCTGTTGTAGTGCTACCAGAAGTTTTTAGCATCAGTTGGAAAGCTGGGTATGTTCAGTGCCTCTGGAAGTCAGATTTGTGCACTTAGTCTGAAGGTTGGTGACACTTCATAAATTAAATCTTTTGTGGCTGCATTCAACAGAGAATCTTTGTCTATACCTTTCCTTAATCCTTGAGTTACTCTGCAACTGCAGATTGGTTATTCTGCTTTTCTCCAAATTCCTCATGGCTGAAAGGAGCAAATATTACTACTGTGTAGTAGTAAATGACTCTTACTACTTTGAAAAACAGCAAATTTCATTTCAATATAGTGGATTAAGTTTTCCTGAAAATTTTTAGGGACTCTGAAATTTGAACTGTTTATCTGTGTGTGAAAGCATACAAATCTATGGTTTTGGCAACCTCAGTGTGATGTTACTAAGTGATCTATTTATGCAAGTACCTGCTTCTTAACTCAGTGCTTTCCATACTCTTTTAAAGAAGTAATATTAAATGTGTCCTTGGTGGTAAAACAAATCCTTAACTTAACTTGAAGCTGTTATATGGTTACAACTTTGGAGTGATTTTTATGTCTCTTTCTTGAAATGACTTGCCGATTCTTCATGAGGTTGTATTTAAGTGAAATTTTTGTGAATCTTACTGATCCAGTAGCTAAGAAATTGAAGTGCCCACTGAACAGTGTTAGATAAGAATGATTTTCACTTGGGTTTGCTGTCTCCTCTTCAAAATAATATATATTAGATTTTTAAGAAGTAACAAAACTTGCATAAAAATATTTTATAGAGGTATCCTATGTCATTCTACTTCATGTATTATGACAACACAGAATTTATGGCCAAAATACTTTTTTGTAATGGAATTATAAAGGACAACTATGAAGTTCTGTGAATTACAGTCAGAACATGGTGTTGTGGTTGTCTGTTTCAATCATGTAAACTTTGTCATGATTTTTAATGGTATTGAAATTTTATCATATTAGTTGATTTTGTCTCTTGTTGAAAACTGGAAAAGCCTCTGGAATAGTAATCCCAAAAATCAGCTGCATAAAATTCCACTTTTGAAAACCCAGCTGTCTGTAGCTGTAATTATTCTCTGAACTACTTGTTTGCTAAGACTCAATTGAATATGATTGTGGGCCTTTCAAAATAATTCATATCCTAAAATATCTGATTTTTATAATTTATTTGCTTACCCATGTGTGAGAATAATTAAACAAATTGGTGTGTGCATACATATTTCATGCATTCTCAACTACTCTTTTTTCTCTTCTTTCAGGCCAGCCAGACCATTCAAGTTACCAAAAAGGTAAGGATCAGTGCTGTCATAGCTGAGGTTTGTGGAATCACAAAGGTGGTAGATGAGGTGATGGCAAAGATGTTATTCTCCATACAAAACAAGAATAAGGAATATTCAAAGAAAGTAATAAACATTCAAATTAAATCAGATTTTAAAAGTATTTCTTTAGGCAGTGGGTAGTAAACTTCTGCAACTGCCATGGGAAATCAGGGAGGCAGATAGTATCAGCAAGGTCAAACAACATTTAGAAGAATTGATCTGCAGTGGGTCCCTAAATAAACACTGAAACAAGGAGCCAGGGCCAAGTTCTTTAACATCCCTAATAACACATCTGTGAATCCTGGGGAAGCAGGAAGGGGAGAGAACATGCAGGATGTCCAAACTCAACCTCTATTTACAGACAGAAAAGCAGTCTCCTCATTAATACTAGGCCAGAATTTTAAAATCTTTGCAGATTTCAATGCTTCTTGTTTTCAGCTATTTTAGGGCATTTTTATTACAACCTGTGCCTGGATACTCCATGCCTCAGTATTTTTTTGATTAGGAGTTGCTCTGAGAAGTAGCTTGGTTGTATCATTAGTAGTGATAAACAAACCTGACAGACAGGTTCAGAAAGTTTCATCATAGTAGTTTTTAATTCGTCCTAAACCCCCATGCAATCTAGAACACCAGGTTTGGATTGTATAAGCTCTGTACCATGGCAGGGTCAGAGAAAATAAAGAGATCATTCTATCTAAAACTCTCAGTGCATCGGAATGGCAACAAGAAACCATCTCCAGTGAAAATACATTAAAAACACAATCCATCTTTAGGATTTGCTTTCAGTAAAGAGCCTGTCTCTTTGTTAAGTGTCTGTTTTGAGTTACAGAAATCTGTGTGTTGATACGATTTGGGTCACACAAATATCTATTGTTCACATTGACCTTTTTACAATACAGAAACTATATATGGTACACTTCTGTCTCTATATAAGCCTGAGGACATCTGTATATAGGAGCTGAATTGAAAAGTTTGTCACTAGCCACATATTATGCTTAAAATAGGAAAAGAACCTAAACATTCTCTTTTTTACCTTCCCCTTTTGAGCAAAACATCTGAGGTCTTGGGTCACCTTTGGACAAATTGCTTGATAACGGTGGTGCTTTTAGTGGCGCTAAATATAGATTGAATTATTGTATCTCTTAAGCATTTTGAATTACTTAAAGAATTAATTTAAAAAAACAACTAAAAACAAACTGAACATTTTCTAGGTGTGAGAAAAAACAGCAGGAGAATATAAATTAATGAAAATTATATGCATTTTAATGGTACATTAAAATTAGTACCATTCTAACAGACTGAAAACAGGGCAAAATGGCATAAAAAGTGGTGTTTCACTCAAGTGTCAGACTCATGTGAGTTCATCATTCAGTGCTGGAATAGTTAGGATGGTAAAAAACCAAGAAGGTATAAGTGTGTCTGTATGTCTGGGTCATTGCATAACCAAAAAATAGTTTTAATTAGGCATCCAAAAGTGGGAGGTTTTATCCTGATTTAGAAAAATACAAAAGGATGTGCTTAGCACTAAGGATATCCTTTCTGAATGTGATTCCTCCACTGAGGAATTGACATAAGCATTTTCCCCTTGGACTCCGGCATTTTCAGACAAGTGGTTGTTTATGGCTAATCTGTCAGGGTGGTGTTCCTCCTTACAGAGGAACAAAAATGTAACTAAACTCATGTTATAACTTTATAATGGGTAAAAAAATAAAAACCCCTGCCATCTCTTTAGCCATGTACTGTGGGTTGGGGTTGAGGTTGGTTTTAGGCAACTTGGTTGGAGCTAGAGCCCTCAGCAGCACTAAATAATGCTCAGACAGGTAAAATTAGAGTGCTTAGTCCTTTTGTCAGCCCAGGTCAACTTTGCTTATCTGAATTTCAGTATGTGGTAAAAGAAAGAAGAGAAATTTGTAGGTGTAAACAAGCACTTCACTGTTTTCTGTATGTGGCTTATTATCACATCAAACACTTAGGACAGTTTCTTTTACAGCTGAAAGAATTTACCCAATTTAAGAGTGCTCAGCTGAGAATGGAACTGTAGAGACATGTCACAGTGGTAAATCTGGCACTAGTGATGAATAGGAAAGTAAAACTTCTGGGTATAACTTTTATGACTTCAGAGCAAATGTCTGTAATGGCTAGTCAGTCTAGCTTAGTGTTTAGAAAAACATTTAGTCCTATAAATAGGAAAATTCTGTTAGGTCATTTACTTCCCTTCACTTCTACTTTGTACAATTGCTCCTTTGGCAAGCTGCCCCTTTGTGATTGACTTTAATGAAAACTTTGACTTCAGATTGCTTTTCAAGCTCTTACTAATTAACCTTTTATGTGAGCATGTCAGAATTATTCCATGTTTACTTAATGGGAAATGGAGAAACACCTAGTGCTTTGGACTTCCTTGCTCTTCAAAGTTTTACTTAGACCCCTAGAGGTGCCTATTTCCACATGCTATGGAGAAACAGGAATAAGCTTGTTTATGCCATTGATTTTGCAATCGGAACACTGGGAACTCACTGCTGGAGTGGGGAGATGGACAATCCCTGCCTTCTTAGCAGCAGGACAGAAACTTTCAGTCGAGCTGATAATTGTGTTGTGATTAATTAGCAAGTTGCTCTTAAAACTGAAGAAGTGCCATAATCTTTTAAGACAGCAGAAATAAGTAAAGGAGCTCTCTGCTATAAATTTTCATGTTACACTGGTTATAACTTGAGGAGGAAATAAGAGCAGAGATCTTCTTGATCAATATTTAATGTGTACAGAGACCATTCATATAGAAGGATTCATAACCTGTAATTACTTTTCTAATGCTTTTATGGGACTTCCTATGCTCTCTTTACTTCTAATATTAGACAGTGTTGTTTTTGAAATATGAACTCTATGAATTCAAGTCTTTATTGTAAGAAAAATCATTTAGAAATTAAGATTTCTTGATCTCACTTAATTTTCTGAACATTTCTCTTGAATTAACAAAAATAAAAATATTTCACAAAAAAGAAAGAAAGAAAGAAAATTAGGTTTGCATATAACAATTCTTCCACTCATAAAATTTAGAATGAACTAGGTGTTAAAAATCTAAGGATGGATGTTATGCTGTAAGACTAGAGAGTTAATGTTGGTTAGTTTATGTATCATGTTGCCAACCCCTTGCATCTTTGAACTACAACAAATTTCATGAATCATGAGTATGTAGGGGTTGAACCTTTTTTTTAATGACTCTTTTAAAAATAGAGGAAATGTTTTCTTTGAGTTCTACTTTAAAACAGATCTTTTCCTTTCTTGGATTCTTTTCTTTAAAATGCTTAAGCTTAAACCCAAGTAGTGATGTTTTCTCTCATTTTATTTTTGACAAAGCATCTTTTTCTAGTGGTTCGCAATCATGGATAAGCTTGCATTTTTGTCAGAATCCCAGGGAAAAAGAACAGTCTGGTCTGAAAAGCTCTTTAGAGAAGTATGGATTAGTTCTGTGTGCAGCTTTTGTTGCTGTAGCACCTCTCCCTGCTCCTCTCCCATAGCTATGCTGCGCTCATCGCTGACTGGCCTGTGGTGGTCCTGGGAATGTGCACTCTGCTCATAGTGGTGTGTGCACTCGTGGGAATATTAGTTCCAGATCTTCCAGATTTCTCTGATCCGTTGCTGGTAAGTCAATATCAATCAGTTGTACTGTCAAACAAGTATTTTTTGTTTTCTGTTTTTTCCTGTGGAACCAGTAAACAGCAAATGCAAGTACAGCAATTAATATAGTATTAAATCTTGACATTGGAGCAGCAAATGATAATACAAAGCTGCAGTTGCCATCAGAGAATGCTACCCACTAGTTTCTATTCCCTCTGCATTTTGCTAAGGTCATGTGTCCTTCAACAGAATTGCTTCAGATTGACTAATGTAAACTCATCCCAGTTTTAGATGTATAGCACAGACCACACCTTCTAAGCCAGGTTCTAAGGGCTTTCTGGGGATGAAGTGATAGCCATATTGAAAAGCTAAAAGTAATTTTTATCAGATTCTATTAAATATTGCACTCTTTTTTTACTTTTCATGAATTGTCTTAAGCATAAGTAGCTTTCAGGATTTTTTCTTGAAAATATGGCGTTTAATTGTTACTCTCAAATAAAAATAAACTGTTCCTGTTAAGTTATTGGTATTTATAGTTTAGTATGTGTATCTATACATATCCATATGTAATGGATATTTCTTGAAAACAGCCAGCTTGTTAAAATTGTTTCAAAGTCACTTTCAAAATTACTTAAATGTTTGCCTTATTCTTGGAGAAATAAAGAAATACTTGACAGTTTTTAATCATATTTAATCAATAAAGAGTGATAATTGAGATACAGAAGAGGACTTTGTAGAATGCTCTTCCTCTGAAAATCAAGTGTTGAAGATTTGATGGATTAAATCATCGTCTCCTCTCGGGGAGAGCAGTAGGATGTGCAAGAGTTCTTAATCCCTTGTCACTCTCTACATTGGATCATTATTTTGTCTGACTTGTCATAAAGCATTTTACCTCTAAAAGTAGATGCCTGGAGTAATTATGCTTCATAATGAAAACTATCCATCACGTTGATCATTGATCGTGTTTCCGCTTTCCCGTTTGAGCTGAAGAATGAAAAGCATAATGGAATTTTGTGCTTGTCTCCCTTAGGGTTTTGAGCCCCGAGGGACGGCCATAGGACAGAAATTGGTCACATGGAACAATATGGTGAAAAACACAGGATACAAAGCAACACTTGCAAACTATCCTTTCAAATATGCAGATGAGCAAGCTAAAAGGTAAGACTTTGTAGTAAAAATGCATTTTGTTTTATTGGTGGTTTTGTTTCTACATTGTGCTTTCACCAGTACCCTCTGAAGTTAATATATATACTGCCACTGATTTCAATAAATACTGAATCTAATATTCTACAGTTCTTAAGGCCTTTCATATCAGGCTAGATATTTCCCATTGCAAGCTTTTTTAAAAAATGCAGAATTTTACTTTTCTCTATGGATATTTTTGGTACTGGTCTCATCCTTTTATTTGAAGTTTCTTAATTTAAAGAAAAAATTAAACTACTGTTTTCGTTTTTGTATACTGAAATCACATTGTTAAAAATATGTTTTCTCATATGTAAGAGCTGTTAAGCTGTGGGACTTGTTTGAATGGTGCTTCTTTTAATAATTTCTTTGCTAAGGTAAAATAAAACTCTATTCCGGTTTAGTCATCAAGATGACAGATGGTCAGATGATCACTATGAAAGAGAGAAGAGGCAAGCAGATTGGAACTTCCACAAGGATACCTTTTTCTGTGATATTCCAAGTAAGTGGAGAAATGATACAAGGAAAGCTATAAAGTTCTGACAGTTCAGAGTTTTCTGAACTCTTCTGTATATTGTATGCCATATGAGGAAGATATTTTTACGTAGCACATACACACAATAAACACCTTCTTTCTCCATGCAGAAATCTTGATAAAATTGGGCTGAAATGTTTCAAAGTCATTTTCAAAATTATTTAAAGATTTGCCTTATTGCTTCTATTCTATTAGCTCTTCCTCAGAAAAAACTGTATTTACTTGAAGTGCTTCCTTTAACTGTTTCCATTTCCTGTAAGGAATTTTATTAATTCTTGGTAGTACTGAACATTGTAAAATCAGTATTTTGTGTGTGGCTAGAGATGTAGTCTTTAATTCACACTTGGGAAGAAGTTGTGTTTTGTCTGTGCCATTAAATTAATTCTAAAAAACCAAAATCAAAATACTTTTCCTATATATGTCCTAAATATAGGACATATAATCCACCAGTTATATTTTGTACAGAAGGTGGGGGTTTGTTTACAGGGAAAAAAAAATACACACAAAAAAACCCAACAAAGAAAACAACCCCCCTCAAAGAAACAGAAACAAAAATAAAATGTCCCCACCTTAAAGCACTGTAGGCTTATGAAGCTGACTAAGTTAAACTAGAGGACAAAAAAGACAAAGTCTTTTGACTTTTTACAAGGCACACTGCAGAACTTTGATAAGTCCTGTTCTGGCAGAGAGATGTAGATCTTGCCTCTATTCATAGAAGGACCTGGCTACTTCCACATGTGAGGACTGATAACAGAGCACAAAAGCACAATTGTGAAATTATTTGTTTAGATTACTTGGTCTAAGAGAGCAATGACCAGGGAAAACTGGGGTGAAGAATAGATATTCTTTTTTTCAATTAGAGTATGGTTTTCCATCTAAGTGAGAGGATGGGAGCAAGGTCATCATTTCTGCTCCTGTGAACAGAACCAAATTAGACTGAGCATGTCATGAGTAAGGGAGAGGAAATGTACTTGGTACTCTGCTGAGCATTAACTTGAAGCAGAATTAACTGCTCTTAGCCAGGCCGCTGCTCTGCGCAGTCTCACTCTCCTTCTTTCCTCTGCTGTTTCTGTGTAGTCTCAGTTGTGACAATCATGAAGGAATTGCATTTCTATGAGAAAATTTGCCAGTCCATTATGTAAAGAAAACAGTTGATTTCCTCCTGACCCACTTTTGTCATTCCTGGTATCTTTCTTTGTCTACTCCAGGACCTCTAGATTTCAGTTCCCTTGATCCTAAAGCATGGTTGGAGATCATGAAGCACTGCCCCTGAATCTTTTCATTGCAACCTTGTGGAAGGCAAAAATTCTGCAGCTTCACAGCAGTGGGAAAAATCCAGCCTTTTGGGTTTTTTGAATATTTTAATTAATAATTGATAATGTTTCTTAACACAAAGTACCATACTGTGTTAGGCAGTACTCTGTGTTTGTATATTTGTTTCTCTTCTGAGCTCTGCAGACAGATCTCACTGCCACTAAGTAATTATTTCCTTTCCTAAATCTGTCTTCTGATAAATGTGATTTAATTTGTAGTTTAAGCTCCATGTGTCTGAACTGTGGATTCTTGAAAATGGCCTCAAGGATATCACAGCAATTTCCGCTGCAGTCATTTGCTTCTAAAGCAAAAACATTTTTGTAAAAACAGCTTTATAATTATTATTTATATTCCCAAATGACTTACTAAATCAGCCTTTGATTACTATTATCAGTGTACTGCCATTATGCTGTGCCAAGAATTTCATAGTTTGCTGATTAGATCTTTTGATTTTTATTTGTTTGTCATATTTCAGAAGATAGTTTGCTTGAATAGAAGTCTGTAGAGCCTCTGAGTGGTATGTAGTATTGAAGATGCCATATTTACTATAAGCACTTTAAGGAAATGGAAACTTTCATGTGGAGTGGGTCTTACAGATAAACAGCTCATCTTGAAAAGGAGGTGGATTCCCATGACTCGACGAAGATTTCCTGTGTGTCATTTGAGTGGTGGGATTTTGCCTCCGCCTTTGATACCAGGCCCACCCAAACAATCACTGAAAACCCCCTTCTGTAATTTCAGGTGATCGCTATTCACGAGTGGTGTTTACATCAACAGAAGGAGAGAGTTTATGGAATTTGAATGCAATTAAGTCAATGTGCAATGTAGACAACTTGAGGGTAAGTCAGTATGGCATTTGTTTCACTTGCACATACAGAGTATGCATTTGAAACTTTGTTTTGCTGCCCACTGCCATCCAGTAGCATATTGAGAGGACTTTATGTGGTTCAGCTCCTGTGAAATGGTCAGTCAGCATGTGCATGCAGTTAAAAAACAACTTTCAATTTGTAGATCAGGTTATGTATTGGGGAATTTCTTTGAGTTTTCTACTAATTGCATCCAGAATGGGGTAGAAGGGAGTTGCTTCAGGAAAGGACTGTCTTAACTTTTATTGTGTGTTTCCTCATAGAATATTATTCCATGGAGTTTTGTTCTTGGGTCCCAGCAAATAATTGATTTTTCTTGTGTTTTCACCTCCAGGTGAACTAGCTATAATCTCATAGTATATTCAGTTTTCTCTGACACCCAGTGGATGACTTGAATTAATTTTTTTTTTGTTAGTTTAGAATAGGTTGGCAAATGGACAGCAAAGGAACTTAGGTAAAATAGCTAGAAACACAGCCCAGTTAATTAGATGTGGATAATGATACTTGAAGAGTAATACTAATTTTCTCTTTAAACTTTACTGTATCTGTAAAATATAAGCTTGTCACTTGCTGGAGTGAACTCCTTTGAATCTCTGAGTAACCATGAACTTCTGGTTCACACAATGATGACTTTGCCTGGAAATGAAGCAATATGTTTTCCATCTGTTAATACTGAACAAATTATTTCCATTTTGCTCTTCTCCAAAACAAAAATAATCATAGACAACTTAATTCATATTTCTCATTTATTTAATGAGAAATATTTTCATTATTAGATTGATCATTGCCTGTATTAATTTAGCAAATTCCCAAACTGTTTTTTTCTACAGCAGCCATCATTTGGTGGCTTAAAATGTTGAGCTGTAGTGGAACATTGTATAATGAATCTCCCTTGGCAGTCTGCAGACAGACATTATGTCCTGGTTGGCCTCCCTTGGTGGGAGTGGGTTTTGTCCTCACATGCTGGTGAAAATGTTCCTTATTTCCCCATCAGAGATGATTGCACTGACAGGATGGCTCATGTGGTTTTATCCCTTATCACTTGAAATCAGAACGAGCCAGGTCAGCAGAGTACAGGATCTAAAGCGGCCCAGCTCAGTTTTGAATGAGCTGAGCCAGGGAGTCATCATATCACCAGTTCAGTCAGGAGATCCAGGGGAGTGGATTTTAACAAGGGTAAAAATTGAGACTGAGGGAGGAGATGCTAATCTGTGCATTTAACTGTAGAAGTTTAGTCGCACAGGCAGCTGATGCAGGTAAATTTCAGGTAGTGTAGATCATTACAAAGCAATGCAGTCTGAATTAAAAAGCATCATTCTGTTTAACAGAAGATAGTTAATTACCTCTGAAGAATATCTCTGTAATGATTGCATTACTCCTGAGAATTTTTTCTTTTGTTCCTCCCCATCTGCTCAGCTTGATAAAAATGTATTATATCAAGTACTGTTATACTTTCCGAGGGAAGGTTCAAACTACTTTACTACAACAAACAAGCCCCATAAAACCAGCTCTTCCTTTGAAATAAGAGCACTTCAGAAAATTAAATGTAAGCTGCATCATCTATACCCACAGTTGTGTAGATATTTATAAAGAATATTGTTGGAAATAATGTTTTTGTAGATCTTTATTTGTAAATTACTTAGGAATAAAGTAATCAAACACCTCAGCTGAGCAGAACAACAGTGCACCATGGTAGCAGCACTGATTTTTATCTAGTTAGTGTAGAAAGAAATTAATATGGTTAGGTTTTGCTATTATTGCTGGTCTGTTCACGTAAATTTAATATAAAAATTAGATACTGGGGACTCAGAAAGGGATGAAGTTTTTTATAGTTTTTTTAAATGCTTGTTACTTACAAATAACATTTTAAATTATTTTAACATTTTTTAGCAGTTTTAAGTACTTCTAACACTTAGAACTCACAAAGTGCTGTGCTATGTCCCACTTCTGAATGCTAAGTTCTGCTGGCAGCCAGTCCCTAAGGAGGGAGAGGATGCTAACTTGCACTGCAGCCATAACAAAAAAATCCATGACTTTGGTGATCTTCTAGTCTTACAGAGTCTTTCCCGACTGTAGTTATTTTTGGTTTTGAGTTCATGCTTGTTTAGGGTCACAGTTCTGTTGAATTAAGTGGTAAAGCTTTCTGTATTCAAAGACAGGAAAATTAGGCACTGCTTGCTGGAAATGCTAACCTTAGATTTTATATATTTTTCTGATGATAAGCAGGATATCAGCACCAACTAGTATTGGCTTTAGTATGGAACTAACAGCATATCCTCTATATATTAATTGTATTCCCATCTGCTTGTAAATACCTTAACAATGGGTTTTACTGACACTTAGGGGCTCTACCCTGCAGCTGTTCAGCATATGCTAGTCCTATAATCTTGATGGAAACTTTATATACAAAATAGTTATAGGAGGTGTTCTAATTTTTTTGCTACTTGGGTAAGAAGAGCTTTTTTTTTCCCCACCTGTTAATTGCAGAATGTTTTCCCTATAAACTGTAAATAGTTATTTTATAAACTTTAATGACTGTATATTATGTCTTCAGGCTGCTTCCCCAAAGTAGTGGATTTGTGATTCTCTGTCACTGCAGAGAGCCATTTGGGCAGATCTGCCCACAGATGTGTGCAGGTTGCACAGCTTCGTTTCCTTACTTGTTCCAAAATAAATTAAAGTGGTGCCAGTGGCAGACTCCGTCTGGAAACACCAGAATGACCTTTCCAGTTCCCCAACAAAAGGAATCACCAACAAAGCCCAATGCTACAATCTATTAACATGTTATGTAGTATTTTAATGAGATATCAGGAGCTAAGTTTTGTATTTTATTTTCTGATTTCCAGCTGCCAGCTCATGTTACTTTATCTTTGGCAGCAGTTACTTTTCTGGTGAATGTTTATGGCCTGCAGCAAGTGTAGAAGAACAGTATATAAACCTCATTGTCCCATCTTGGACCTGAATACATAGAGAAGACAATACAATCCGTTCCTCCCAGTTTGCCTATTACATCCTCATAGGACTAACCTGGAGATGTGCCATGAAAAACACAGATATGCTATTCCAGTGCTTTTTTATTTAGTAGGTTGTTCCGTTTTCCTGAGTTTGCATGTGTGAGTGTTTTTATCTGGAAACAATCAAATGTGAATTATCCTGTTTTTTTGGAGTACCAGTTTGTTATTGTTCAGAAACTGGTTGACAAAATTTAGTCCATATTAAAACTTTTATAATTGCTGAGAGAATCTCCAAGTGTATTTTTTGGTCTGCATTATGAAGGATTGCTAATAATAAGCCTGTGCAATTCTGCAGAAGAAAAAAAAGAAGAAAGAGGCTAAGTGGTTTCTTTCAGATCATCTAAATTTAAAGCATACATGGACAACTGTTTCAGGATGCACTCCTATAAAATCTGAAGCACATGTCTTTATGTATGTGACTGTATTAATATGTGTTCATTCTGTGTAACTTGATCAAAACAGAACTTTTACATATATCTTAACTATTTGAAGGACTTACTCTACTTTTTCACATATAACAGAAGTTTTGTTTTTTGAGACTTTTATTTCTTCTGCTCTTCAAAGATTGAGTTTTCTCAGCTTGAGAAAATTTCCTTGATCTAACCTTGTAACTTAAGAGTTTCACTTCTGGTTTACAGTTACTTTCAGTTTGCCTAGAAGTGTTTTGTGGTCATTTAGCTAAGTCGTGCTCTTAATGTCTTTAACTAAATCTGGAGTACTCTAGAAGCAAAAGAAAAATACCCCATAAGGGATTAAGACTCATTTAGTTCAGGAGAATCTTTAACCAGAATGTGCCATGCACCATGGGTATAGTGTTCAGAAGCATGACCTGTTATTTTGGAGTGCTTCTTGACAGTGGAATTATCTTGTGCTTGTGCTTTGGAAATCCTGTATGACTTAGGGACATGCAGTGCCTGGGTGGCAGGCAGAGCTCTTTGGGGACAGTGCCTGCCAGCTGTACAACAGCTAAAAGAGACTCATAAAATCACAGTTGTAGAAGAGACATCAGGTAATAGAAGTTATGGTAAAGCTGTCACATCCTTCCTTTCAGGATGGTAAGTCCTTGCCTCTCCTAGGAACTTCAGGATATGATTCCAAGCAGAATAAAACTTCACCGATGTATGGCTGATTGTTTATTCTCAGGAGTATAGCATGAGATTATAGAAGAGAGTTAACAGTCCTCAGTCTGGAAACAAAACACCTCAGTGCTCTTCAAATAATACTCTTAACACTTCTGCCAATTCTGTGCCACTGTGACAAGTCTGTATACTGGCTGGTTTAGTCTGATGCACGTAAGAGGATACTAATCAAAAGCAGTGCATGTGGAAATAAGAATTTAAAATGTTAATGCCAAAGGACCGTAAACTGAATTTTCATAATTTAAAGTAATTTCTTGGGTTGGTTTTTCTTGTTACTGAATATTTCAGACTGTTACTCTAGATTGTATTTTTCTCCCTGTCTGTCTTCATACAGATCAGATCCCATTCCCAGTTTGGTGATCTCTGCCAGAGAGCTACTGCTGCTTCGTGCTGTCCCAGCTGGACACTGGGCAACTATATTGCTATTCTGAACAACAGGTCATCGTGTCAGAAAATTGTTGAACGGGATGTCTCTCACACCCTGAAGCTGCTTCGCACTTGTGCCAAATATTACTATAACGGGACCCTGGGGCCGGACTGCTGGGATATGAATGCCAAAAGGAAGGACCAACTCAAGTGTACAAATGTGCCTCGCAAATGTACCAAGTACAATGCTGTTTACCAGATCCTTCACTACCTAGTGGACAAGGATTTCCTAAGCCCAAAGACAGCTGACTATGTCTTACCAGCTTTAAAATACAGCATGCTCTTCTCTCCAACTGAGAAAGGGGAAAGCATGATGAGTATTTACCTAGATAACTTTGAGAACTGGAACGCTTCTGATGGTGTAACAACCGTCACAGGGATTGAGTTCGGAATAAAACATAGGTTGTTTCAAGATTACCTGTTGATGGATACTGTGTATCCTGCCATAGCAATCATAATTGTTCTGTTAGTTATGTGTGTGTACACCAAGTCCATGTTTATCACGCTGATGACTATGTTTGCAATAATTAGTTCCTTGATTATTTCTTATTTTCTCTATCGGGTAGTATTTAATTTTGAGTTCTTTCCGTTCATGAATCTCACGGCATTGATTATCCTTGTTGGGATTGGAGCAGATGATGCTTTTGTCTTATGTGATGTTTGGAACTACACAAAGTTTGATAAACCTCATGCTGGAACCTCTGAGACAGTGAGCATCACATTGCAACACGCTGCTCTTTCCATGTTTGTCACAAGTTTTACAACCGCTGCTGCCTTCTATGCTAATTATGTCAGCAATATCACAGCAATCAGGTGTTTTGGTGTTTATGCTGGCACTGCTATTCTGGTGAATTATCTTTTGATGGTTACATGGCTGCCTGCTGTAGTTGTATTACATGAACGATATCTTCTCAATATTTTCAGTTGCTTTAAGAAACCTCAGCAGAGGGTATACAACAACAAAAACTGCTGGACAGTGTTGTGCCAAATGTTCCACAAGATTATTTTTGCAGTCTCAGAAGCATCCAGGATATTTTTTGAGAAAGTTTTGCCATGCATTGTTATCAAATTTCGGTATATTTGGCTTTTCTGGTTCCTTGCCTTAACAATTGGTGGAGCATATATTGTGTGTGTAAATCCAAAGATGAAACTGCCATCGTTGGAGCTCTCCGAGTTTCAGGTATTTAGGTCTTCTCACCCATTTGAACGATATGATGCAGAATACAAAAAACTTTTTATGTTTGAACGTGTCCACCACGGAGAAGAGCTCCACATGCCAATTACAGTAATCTGGGGTGTCACACCTGAGGATAATGGTGACCCTTTAAACCCTAAAAGCAAAGGAGAGCTGCAGCTAGATACCAGTTTTAATATCGCTAGCCCAGCTTCACAGGTTTGGATTTTACGTTTCTGTCAGAAGTTAAGAAATCAAACCTTTTTTTATCAGACAGAAGAACAAGACTTCACAAGCTGCTTCATTGAAACATTTAAGCAGTGGATGGAAAATCAAGACTGTGATGAGCCATCTCTTTACCCCTGCTGCAGCCACTGGAGCTTTCCATACAAACAAGAAGTTTTTGAATTATGTATCAAGAGAGCTATAATGGAGCTAGAAAGAAGCACAGGGTACCATTTAGATAGCAAAACCCCAGGGCCTCGCTTTGACCTTAATGACACCATCAGGGCAGTGGTGTTGGAGTTCCAAAGCACCTACCTCTTCACACTGGCTTATGAGAAAATGTATCAGTTCTATAAAGAGGTGGACTCATGGATTTCAAGTGAGCTTAGTTCTGCTCCTGAAGGTCTTAGCAATGGTTGGTTTGTTAGTAACCTTGAATTTTACGACCTTCAGGACAGTCTTTCTGATGGTACTCTTATTGCCATGGGCCTTTCAGTTGTTGTTGCATTTAGCGTAATGCTTCTCACAACTTGGAACATAATCATAAGCCTTTATGCAATAGTTTCAATAGCTGGAACTATTTTTGTCACTGTAGGTTCTCTGGTTCTTCTTGGGTGGGAGCTGAACGTGTTGGAATCTGTCACAATCTCGGTGGCTGTTGGTTTGTCAGTGGACTTTGCTGTTCATTATGGAGTGGCTTATCGCTTAGCCCCTGACCCTGACCGAGAGGGCAAGGTCATTTTTTCTTTAAGCCGTATGGGTTCTGCTATTGCAATGGCTGCCTTGACTACATTTGTAGCTGGGGCAATGATGATGCCCTCGACAGTGTTGGCATACACTCAGCTTGGCACTTTCATGATGCTTATAATGTGCATTAGTTGGGCTTTCGCAACGTTCTTCTTCCAGTGTATGTGCCGATGCCTTGGGCCCCAGGGCACTTGTGGCCAGATCCCACTACCAAAAAACCTGCGGTGTAATGCCTTCTCTCAGGCCTTTTCAGGAGCCCAAGGAGGCAGAAGTCAAAACAAATCACATCCTGTTAGCAAGTATCAGCTGGACTCCAGAAGTCAAAAACCAGAAATGGAGCACGAGCACTATGAGCTTGAACCTCTGGCATCACAAACCAGAATCTGTAACCCTGCGGAGAAAGTGACATATGAAGAAACTCATATCTGCTCAGAGCTCTTCAACAGCAGGCCTCAAAACTCGTGTGTGCTTATGCATCCAGCCTGTAACAGTGAAGTGAGTAAAGGCATCAAAAATGTTGCTAATTCAGGTGTGCTGCAGACGTCTATTGACCAACATACCATATGCCCGATTTTCTCTCAAAATAGGCAGTGTAGCTGTCCTGACGCGTATAAGCGGGTCGCAGTGAAGTGGAGTCCGCACTCCTGTCAGCAGTTAAGTGACACCTTCTGTTACCAGTGTTCTCCTTCCCCGGGGACCATGCAGATCCAAAGCTCTGTAGCTCCTATAAATGCTTTACAGCAAGCTGCCGAGGGTTACGTGCATCCGGTCCAGCACATCCTCCATTGCAGCTGCCTTCAGGGAAGTCTCAAAAGAACAATGACACAAAGCTCTCTGCCTAAAAATTTTTTCCTCCAGTCCATGCAACAGTTTCAGGCACATCAAAGAATAAACAGGACAGATACACATGCTCATCAAAACCCAGAGGAAAACGTAAGAACTGTTCCAAAGGTGATGAGCTCCTCACAGTTCCTCTGCCGAAACGCAGCACCTCTAATAGTGTGTTGCTCTGAATGTGAGAACAGTATCTCAAATAACCAAAAGGGATTCTGTCAGCAGACAGACAAGTGTGATGAAAAGGGTGGTACAGAAGCGAATGGGGTGGAAAGCAAGAAAGCCTCTCTGTCAAAGCAGAAAAAGAAAGCTGAGAGCAAGATAGATCAGCATTCTTTGCAGAATGACCGAGTTTTGAAGGCTGACCAAAATGATAAAAAACACCTGCCGACCAGATCAGGGAGAGAGGCTCACTCCAAGGATTGCCATGAAAGTTCACGCTGTTGTGGCAAGGCAATCGCAGTGAAGTGCAATTCTGTTGACTGTCAAATGCCAAACATCGAAGCCAATGTGCCTCCTATGTTAATGCGCCCAGAACTTTCCAATGAAAGTTTGTTAATAAAAACACTATAATAAACCTTTAATTTGGCAATCCAGTGTCTTTCTTTTTAAAGTAAATTTTAAAGCACTAGAAAGGAAAGTCCTGAATAAATATGAATTATAATTTGCCTTTGGAATGAAAAATGTATTTTATAGAACAATAACATTTATACATTTCATAAAGCCATTACATGTAGTAAAACCTGATGTTGTCCAGAATGTTTTTTTGCTATAACTCATAAGATGGATTATGCTTCATGTAGGTTTTGTTTCAGGGCATTAGTGTTTGATTCCTCCGTATAAACCATCTCAAGAAATAAAGCATTACAAAGAAACTCTCCTTGTTCTAAAGCCAGGGCTTGTGAGATCAGTAACATTTGGGGCAGAATGAGATTGCCACATTTCCTGAGTACATCATTTACCTTTATTCTTCTGCTGCTTTGGCAGGCTTCTGCACACCTTGAAACAGCAGCAGGACTGTAACTGTGTTCTTTCAGGATTGTTTGACAGACTAGCTCTGCAGGGTAGCCTGTTTGGGGAATATTTTTAACTATTCATCCTAACAAAATCTAAAGAAAAGCTCCTGGAGGTCTACAGCATTTGCACTGCCTGTGTTGCATTTTTGTATATGTAGTGCCATAAAACACTTTAAATTGCCTTTCTGGCAGTTACTTTATAGACTTTACTATTACATACCAGAGAATACAGGTGGAAACAATAGTCAGTGAACATTATTGACTTCTCAGTGATGACAACAAAAATACCGTTTATGCAGCTGACAGATGTATGTAAAATCAGGAGTTGTAAAAGTGGACATGAAGTGCCTTGCAATACTGAACTTTTTCCCACAGAGTTAATCTTCTGTGGAGAAAGGCGTAGTTAATGCACCAGGTTCTAGACTTAACTGCCAACAGTATCAGATTAAGTCAGCCTGAAAGGCTCAGAAGCATAAATTAAAGTATTGTGTTCTGCATGTTCCTATCTGGAGAAGTTCCAAGATGAAGTTACAAATACTGAACTAAACCATATAACCAAGACATTGGATTTCAGATGTTTTATCTGTGTAAGTAAAGGGTTTAGTCACATGATAGCTGTGGGTAATCATGGGAATAATTGCTGGTCTTATCAATCAGGGAGAGTGGATTTGAGAACAGAAACTGTGTAATGTGTTATAATTTCTATGTACCTTAATGACAAATCTCTTCATTGCTTGGTTATGCTGATGATTTTGATTTATGAGATAGAAGATAGATTTCATGGGCTGATGTGATATCAGGTACTCAGTGTGTAATGAATCACTGGAGAAAAAGCCTGGCTAATTCTGTCCAAGTGTTCATGTTGAAGGCATGCAAAAGGTTCACATCGTGCAACAAACCACTTTGGTTTGGCTGGGAGTAGTGATGTTAGTGCTTACATGTCCCAGTGACTGAAAGAGGTTGAAATCTACAGAAAAACCTAAATTAGTTTTACATGGTTTAAGAAGAGCGTCTCTCTTGGATTTGAAAGACAGTTGTCTGCTAGGGAAAGCTAGAGTTTCCCTTGGAATGGAGAATGCCACCCCCCTCCCCTCCAAATTATTATAATTTTGCAATTAGGGGCTTTCAGGCAAGGATATGGGAATAGGAGTAACAGTTCTTTAATAGGAATAAATAAATAAAAAAACCCCACAAAATACAAATGCAGTAGTACAAAGACAAGCAAGCAAGCAAAACAAAAGTCCTGGAAAAACCCTGACAGAGTCAGGGATCTGACCTGACACCCTGTTGGTAAGGGTGTTGGAAGCCGTCCAGATGAATCCTAGATGACATTCTGTGGAGTACAGATAATGGAGTAGGAAAAGTCTAGTGGTGGCGAGATGGGTCTGGTCTTCCTCTGGTGGCAAAACCAGATGCCTGCTGTTCCTGAGTCTCAGTTTTTATCCAGGTAGGAACGGTTGGCTCCACTCACATTGGGTGGAGCATCTCACAATGGGATGATGCAATGTGTCATGTCATTGGTGAGCCTTAATGGCCCATTAGCAGAAGATATCTCCCTGGAGGATGGATGGGTGGTGAAGGAGATAAGAAACACTGTCACACCTGGTTTTAACAGCTGGCCCATTATCAGAAGGCATCTGCCCCCCTCCTCCCTGGAGTCGCAGAAATACCTGCTTTTACAACAGATGAAATAGAATACAAATCTCTTAGCTACCCAACCCAAGACAGCATCGTTCTTTCTTAGTTATAAAATAAAACTCGGTTTTAGTTACCTTGGAACTTGTCATTCAGTTTAGAACCTGATTCTTTGTAATGAGAGCAATTCAAGGCTTTTCTGTGCACTGCAGATGCCATTATCTATAAGCTAACTCTTGCACTGGTAGCAAAGACACTTAAGAGAATAAGAAATAAACTGGACTGTTGCTGTTGTCTAGCTTTTTTCCTGCCCAGCACACCTGCTTGAGGGTACTTTGTCAGACTTTGTCAAAGTAGCATGTAATGCTTACCACAGTGTCCATCACATGAGCTGTCTCTCACAGCTTTGAGACATGGGCCTTCAGGGAGGTCTCCGGCCAATGCATCTCCAGAACAAAGAACATTGTCAGCTGATGAGGTCAAAATGAGATTTTTCCCTAAGCCAGTTTTCCATCCTGCATTCTGGCTAAGGAAACCGCCTTTGATTGCTTGTGTTAATAACTGGTTTTGTAATGGTGATGTAAGTGACAGAGGTTAATGTTATGTTTCCATAATTATTTATATGTTCTTAAAGGCTGATGCAGTGAGAAAAACGGGGCAGATAAGGAGTTGTGATGTAATGTGCTCTTAGGAAAGATTAAAATGAACTAATGTGCTTGGCTAGTGAGCAGGATCACTGCTGTATCTGCCTTTTGTGACTTTGCCATTTCCTTCCTGTAAACTGCTTTATCTTTTCCAAATCAGTTAGCTGGACAAGGATCAATCACTGACTTATCTAAGTTTGATACTTATGGATGTAGCACTGTGTGTGTGTGCTGCATCTGTGTCAATTCAGGTGTAAACTCTCAAATCCAAGCCAGTGCAACTCCTGGAGAGAGTGGAAGAGAATCGGAATTGGTTCCAGTGACAGATGAAGGCTGATGAGGCTATGCATTACTCTATTCCCAGAAAATCCAGGAGAGAAATAAATAAATAAATGCTAATGATTAAGTTTTACAGGCGACTGGGAGCAAGTGAGGATAGGTGGAATTCTGTTCCATTCCAGGAAGTTTTAACAAGAACCATTATATGCTGCTGAGACATCTCAAAGACTTGCCAGTGATGGCCAACTCCCAAGGGAAGCTGATGAGCTTAAAACACTGGAATTTCATTAACTAATTTTCTATTACTGAGGTCCTCCCTTGCTTTGGGGTTTCATGGGGGATGTGGATGTGTGCACACTACACATTGACTCAGTGAGGTGCTTCTCTTGTAGGCTGCCTAGGTGGGGTGAGGGCTCTGTCACTGGCTTGTGCTTCCTCTGAGAAGTTACATGGTCCTGGGTTTAGAAGATGCAGAGCTTTATTTCTGTGGATAATCCATGCTGGGATGTTTGGGAATTGTTCTGCCAGTGACGACACGTGTAACTTGAGACGTGACAGGTGAGCTTTCTGCCTTTCCAAAGTCTAGGAAAGACTTGACAGTAACTTGTACGTGTAAGGAGTCTTTAAAATGACATCTCTTTGATTATTCGAGGAAGGAAAGAGACTTTATGTGAGAAGACAGTGGTCTCTTTGTGGTTCTTAAGTTGCTGGTATGCTGTCGTCAGGAATAAGGACTACAAGCCAGAATATTCTCAGACTGGGGCTTGTATCTGAGACCAACTGCCTCAAATTCCCTTCACCCAGGGGAGAAAAATAATTTTATTTAACATAATAGATACCTTAGTTATCTGTATTGTCCTTAGGATCTGTGTTTTTCAGGTCATAATCACATTTATAGTGTGGGTAATATATTGATCAATTCAACAAAAAATATAAAATTTACACTAAGTTCTTTAAAATATTAAACCCGGCTCAATATATAATCACTGGAAATGCAGCTACCTCATACAAAGAGGCGGGGGGGTATGGGTAGATAGCTGATAGAGTATTGTAAAGGAATTTTAAATTACTGTTTCATTGTTTGTGTTTTTAAAGAAAATCAAAATACATCTTTTTACAATCGCCCATAATCACTTTAATTAGATCTTTTTGAACTGATGTGGGAGAATTGCTTTGAAGTGCTTTGAATTAGGAACACCCCTCATTTTGCCAGATGGAGTCCTGGCAGTCAGTCCAAGAGAGCTCTAAAAATACAGGTTGACAAATGACAAAAATTTTAGCACTGTAAGAAGTGTCAAATGTGATAAAAATAGAATATATTTTATTTATATAAAGAATGTTTTACTACTTAATACAGGTAGCAGATGGGTGATTCAGGCCAGAATCACACTGACTTCATTGAATTGGACCTTAAATTTTTTCCACGTGGTGGCACGGTGTATTAAATTTTACTTCTGGCAATAACTCTGAAGTGCCTATACATGCAGCATTTAATTTATGACGTTGAGCTGGGACACCATCCTACTAAGTGTTGCATATTCCCACAGTGCAAAATAAGGCTTGCCTTTGCAATAAAAAGCTCAGCCTGGAGAAGTTACAGTCTGGAAGACAGGCAAGAGGTCCTAGTTCATAACAGATCTCTGCAAACTCATGAATTTGGATCCAGTGTCACAATTGCAGAGCTAACTTCACTTTAATTGTGTTATCCTTTGACTATTATTCACTCACTGTATCACAAAAAGGTCTCTGAGGTCTGCAGACCCTGTGACATAGATCATGCACAGCTTAGAGAGGCTGCAGCTTTTAGATAGTACTGTCTGAATACTAAGTAGTCTGATACCAAAGTCTTGATTTTGCTGTTTCCCTTTACTTGGCAGCCTGTATTCCAAGAGTTTTCCCTAAGATTCTCACTTGAGAAAGTTGCATGGAGTCAGGTGTTTCCTGCCGACATGTAATTTGGGGTATTTTGGTACACCTGAAATGTATTAAAGGTAATACGTCCAGCTTGGGTTTGGATTCCATTATTTTAGGTTTTGATCAATGTCACTTTACCTGCAAATGGATAGACATATTCCAGAGGAGCAGCTGCTTGTTGCTTTTATTTAAATTCTGTTAGTTAGAAATGTATGTTGAGTCTAGTTGCCAAGCTGTTAATTTAAAACTGATACTCATCTGTCTTCTTAAAAGCAGCAGGATAACATTTGCTCTCTTGCTGAGGGCTGGCCACAATGGTGGCAGTGTTCAGAGTTGAACCCTTCCAGCAATGAGTCTTTAGAGCAGATGGATGGCTTTGCTTTGAGGCCTAAACAAACCTTCTTAAACCCTTGTAAAGCCCTAACCAAAATTGTCCGTAAATTAATATTAATAGCAATTCTAGAACGTTTCTCTGTGTCTTAGGGAAGGAGCAGATCATTCATGGCTGACTAGTTAGTAATGCTGCCTTTATTACAGTGCCCTGATCCTTGGAAAACAGTGTGACTAAAATACACACTCAGTAATGGCAGGCCCTTAAAATTTTGACCTAAGCCATGTCTTCTGTGTACAATAATATTTTTACAATATTATTCAGTAATTGGAAATGTTGTAGTTTAAATTGCATGATTGATGATGTACTGAAATTATTACTGAGTTTACACGTATTTGAAGTAATTTTCAGGACAAGTGAAGGACAGGTGAGGACAGCTTGTCTGACAAGGTGGCACCTCTGGTTGTCTGCTCTCACTCAACCCTCAGAGCAGGTCACCTGAGATCACCTGGCTGTGGTGGCAGTGTTCAGGAACGGACAGAGGAGCAGCCAGGTATCTGCAGCGTGGTGGGGAGCAGAGGGGCAGCAACTGCATCAGCCTCCTCTTCTCCCCTTTTCCCCTTCTCTCGCTGGTAAAGTTCTCCATTTGGTAATAAAAGCCCCTTCAGTGTGTTGTGTGCTGGAGCAATAATTCACCTCTTGCTTTAGTGGTATAAATCAGAGGTAAGTTATTTGGAGTTATTTGAGCTGTGTTAGTATAAGAAAGAGAGGTATCACAACTGCTGAGTTACTGGCTCTCATAAAAATTCCAAAGTGTTTGGCCCAAAATCCGCTTTTGAGGAGAGATGTTTATGTGCAAAAACAGAGCCCATCAAAGTTCTTACAGCCCAGGTAAAAATGAACAGAAACTAGCAACTGAAGGCATGTGAACTCACTCTGAAAAGATTTGACAGCACAGAAAAGCAGGTTTAGCACTGCTTTGAGTGGAGAGATCTGTTGGAGCATTCCTGCAAATACCAAATTAGATACTCTCCTTTTTCTTACAAAAATAGTCCCTTCCAATATATATATTTTAAATCTATATTTTTTAAATCTATGCTTTAAATATCTCTTTTATAATATACGATAGTGTTGTCCCAGAATTTTCCAAGTGGCCTGATATGCCATGGCTGAACATCAAACCTTTTCCCTAAAAAATGTTCTTTTCAATCTGATGGAACTTGAACTCATGGCTGTCACATCAGCAAGGTTGTCCTAGTCTATTATTCACATTTTCTTCTATTCTGCATTCTTAGTTAGGGTTCTGTCTCAACTGACCCTAAAATTTTGGGCCTTTCTTAGATGCCCTGACAGCTTGCTTTGTTTCCTGACATAGTACTGAATCTGTTAAGAGCCAAATGGAGGTCATCCTGTCATTAGTGTACATTAAAGGTAACTAATTTCCCTGTATCCCATGTATTCATAAAACTGCTTGTAGCAGGCCATCTTCTTTCCTTTTTTTAGTGATTCCTTTTGTCTCAAGCTCCTAAGTACAGCTTCTGCAGCTGCATAGCGTAAGCTCTTTGAGCCTTCTTATTAGAGAAGCTTTATTTACATTTGGGGAATATAATATGTCAGCTTTTTAAGACTTCACAGCAGTATTGCACTACAAAATAGGGCAGAAATAGAGAGGGCTGTGTTACACTGACACTGGTTTCAATGCTTGGAGCAGTAGGTAGTTCCATTACATGGAGATGTTTTATTTGGCTTAGCACTGAAAGAGTATAATCCTACAAAGACAGGCATTATGAGTCTTGTAACATAAATGACAGATAATAATTTACTCTCACCTTCTTTTGTGTAGCATAACCTTCACACAAAGAAACTTAAAAGAAGTAATTCAGGAAGTATTAAGCAAAACAACATAAAACTGAAAAGTGCTTGGATTACAATGGCTTGCCAGAAGGTAAACTGCTGTAAGGACTTTTTAAACCACCTTGCTTAATATGTCCCAGGTGAACAACATGCTGTTGGTTGAATGAGAATTCAAGAAACTTTCCTCTGATAACTCTAGAAGGTATCACTTTCCAGAGAAGTTTGAGTATGTGAAATAAAAGGACTGGGGAAAGATACCTTACCAAAATAATGTGTCATAATGAAACTATCATTCAAGTGTTAATCTGGCTTTTTCATCATTTGCAGCTGAGGAGTATTATGGGACTTGAACTAATATATTTTGACTGCAAGGTACTCAAGCCTGTATGCAAAAATTTGAGACAGCTCAGTAGGTGCACTGGATAACTTAGATATAAAACCTTCAATCATCTTAGAGCAGAGGAGAGAGAGAGAATCCTAAATCTTTATTTGTATTGAAATACTCTTATGTGCTACACAGAGGGACTAAGTCTCTTGAAAATATGTTTCAACTACAGTATTTGAGATGACAGTAACTTTTCTGATCTCGGAGTAATAAGCATGAAACAGAGTTACAAACAAGAGCATGTATAATGTGATTGATGTTTAATTAGGGAACTTCTGTGCATTTGAAAACACCAGTATTTGAAAAGGGAGCATTAAATGAACCTGCAGTAAATCATAGGATCACTTAGGTTGAAAAGACCTTTATGATCATTGAGTCCAAATGTTAACCCAGCACTGCCAAGCCACCACTAAACCATGTCCCCAGGTGCCACATCTACACATCTTTAAGATACCTTCAGGAATGGTGGCTCAACCACTTCCCCAGGCAGCCTGTTCCAGTGCTTGACAACCTTTTCTGTGAAAAAGAAAATTTCCTAATATCCAGACTAAACCTCCTGTGGTGCAACTTGAGGCCATTTCCTCCTGTCCTATTTCTTGTTACGTGGGAGAAGAGTCTGACTCCCACCTGGCTGCAAGCTCCTTTCAGGCAGTTGTAGAGAGTGAAAAGGTCTCCCTGAGCCTCCTTTTCTCCAGGATAAACTTCCCCAGCTGCTCCTCACAGAATTAGTGCTCCAGACCCTTCACCAGCTCCATGGCCCTTCTCTGGACACGCTCCAGCCCCTGTAATGACGGGCCCAAAACTGGATGCAGCATTTGAGGATTCACTCCCCTCATCCAGATCACTGATAAAGTCATCATTAACATTAAACAGGGCTGGCCTCCACTACAGAGCCCTGAGGAACACCCCCAGTGACTGGCCACCAGCTGGATGTGATTCCAGTCACCACCACTCTGGGCCCAGCCATCCAGCCAGGTTTTACCCGATGAACAGTGCACTCATCCAAGCCATGAGCAGCTCTTTTCTCCAGGAGAATGCTGTGGGAAATGATGCCAAAAGCATTACTTAAGTCCTGGTAAGTACATCCACTGCCTTCCCCTCATCTGCTAAGTGGGTCACCTCATCACAGAAGGAGGTCAGGTTGGCCAAGCAGGACCTGCCTTTCATCAACCCATGCTGGCTGGGCCTGATCCCCTGGTTGTCCTGCATGCTCCATGTAATGGCAACCCAGCTGATCTGCTTCATGGTTTCCCTGGCACTGAGACCAGACTGACAGGCCTGTAGTTCCCTGCAGACTCCTTCAGCCCATCTTGGCAATGGGCTTAGTCATATTTGCCAACTTCCAGGAAACTGGGACCTCCTCAGCTAGCCACGATTGCTGGTAAATGATAGAAAATGGCTTGGAGAGCACATCCACCAGCTCCCTCCATACCCTTGGAGAGATCTCATCCAACCCCACAAACTTGTGTGCAGCAGATCTCACTGGTGCTTATTCAAGTACATCCAAGTAGGTTTTAGTGCTATAATTTTTATATACTGCACTTGGTATCTGTTACACAGGTTCATAGGTACATCAGTGCAGTGAATTCAGCTGTCACCAGTCTGGACTGTGGACAGGGACTCAAGTGCCTCCTGAATGAGCAGCTCAAAACTGAGACCACTTCTGAAAGCAGAATGTGAGTGTGCCTGTTTGGCTTATGGCAGACACTGGTTTGTTGTGGGCAATGGAGAAGGGAGGTTGAAATCTCTACTTCTGTTTGTCCCCTGAATACAGAAGCTGATACTTTGCTCAGCATAGATATTTCAAAACCCAAAAGGTGAATCAAGGAAGTAAGTCTTTGTGGTCCTTTGTAGCTGAAACTGTGTGTATGGGCTGGGATTCCTTGGTTGTTCCAAATAAATACTTAGATTTTTGTATCTAAGAAGTTGCTTATGTTCAAACTTAGATATTTTTCACTTTACCCTGTTAAGTGTGAAAGTTGGCCTGATCTATTTCTGCTTTGGTGCTGTCAAAGAAACACTATGCTTGTATGTTTAAATTCATACTTATTTAAAATATATAAAAGCTACAATAACATGCCAGGCTTAAATGCCTATTATTATAGCTGATGGTTAATGTTATTATTATTTCAGTATTTTTATAAATGGGCAAAACCAGTAGAGACATACAAGCTCTCATGTAATTTACCAGTTTTAGTACTTTGTGATTGTATTTCACGAGGTCTTTAAAATAATGAATTTGAAAGCTAGACCTGGATGCATAGATGGTTCAAAGCACCTGAACTTGAATTCTAAAGGACCAGAGCTAGTTATGATACTGCAAGGGGCCAACCAGTTCCGAGGGGCTGCACTTATGCCAGTGTATGCCTGCTTTTTAAGTGTGTTTCCAGACACAGAACTTGAGTAAGACCCACTATTATATCTCTCCTAGTGCTTTGAGCAGAGGGAGGGGTTGATCTCAAGCAACAGAGCAGGTGGTGTGGTCTATGCAGCAGGGGGGCACTGGGCCATGCAATCCCTGAGGATTAGAACCCTCAGCAATTTATCTGTCTGATACTAGGTCTAAATTTGCCTTTTATCCATTGCCATTGTGTTGCTCTGCACGTTATTTCTCTTCCTTTGGGCAGCCGAGAGCAGCTCCCTCCTGGTGATGCGTTCCTCATATCCCTGTAGTTGCTGCTGCCTGCAAAGAGGCCCCACTGAGGAAGAATCCCTGCTGCTCTCAACACTTGTGCAGTCTTGTTGGAGCCCCTTGTTAAGTGGAGGAAGAGCTGGTGGCATTCATTTATTTCAGTGGCCTTGCCCCAAAGGTAGCTGTTGTTTGTATGGTCACCTCCTCTGCCTCCTGTGGTCTGGGAAAAGAGCAGGGGTGCTGTGAGCTCCTGAGGTGGACTCTAAATGTAAAGGCTGTGAATTTAAACCTCTTGTGCCTTCTGATCTCAGAAATCATCCTGACATCTCACATTTGCTGTCTTGCTCCTAGGTTTTGATACACTAAAATAGTGTATCCTGAAAAGCCTGATTGATGTGAAACCCTGCTGGAGTTTTCAGTTTCTCCACTTGCTTTGGTTTCACATTGCATTTTAAGATCAGAAAAGCTAAGATTTATGTCAGATGTTGCTGCTGGTGTCTTCCCGCTTCCCTCCACCCAAGCCCATGCTATCTCAAAATGGGTCCGCCCTTCCTTAGGAAACCCAGACAAGTGAGTAAGCCACGGCCTCTTCATGTTTTCACATTTAGGTGTGCCTGGCTGAATATAGATTTCCTCAAAGCAATTGCAGCTCTCAGACTGGTTTGTTTTTACTTCAGAGGGTCTGAAGTCATATTTCAGTGTATTGAACTAGATGCAGCTCTTGTTTGTAGCCTCTCCTACAGCAGGAGGGGAGATGGGAAAGACAGACAGAAACTGTGTCAAAAGACTCAGTCCTTCAATCCTTTCTCTGTACAACAGTAGCTGATTTGTAGCTGATGATCTGAACTGAGAATCTGACTCATAGCTACCAAATTTTGCTATACAGTGAATTAGTAAAGGGAGATCTTGGAGCTCCAGCCTGCCTGGGTATGGATGTAGCAACTAGATCTGATTGCTGTCATAAGGAGAAGGGATGTGCATCTTGGGCAGTGCTGCCTGAAATCCCTCTGTTCTCACTGCAAAATACTCCAAATTAAATGTGGGACAGGAAGCTACTGACTATGGAATAGTAACATGAGACATACCCCCCTTGTCTCCTGCAGACAAGCAATCCACATGCAACCTTCTGGAAGCACATGTGACCTTTTTTTTTTTTTTTTTTTTTTTTCCAGTGACTGTCGAGAGAGCCCAAGGTCCTAATTCAGGAGCAGCAAATCATACCTAACTTGGAACATCACCTTCTGAAGGTCTTCAGAGGTTGCAATGTCTTTGTTTTTGCTAACATTGCAGCTTAGGCTCTTTCTTGTTAATTCACAGACAAGCAGATTGAAACCTGAAACTGGAATGGCATGGGAAAGTTGGAAGAGCACAGGAACAGGTGACATACTTCTATCTTCTTTGAGGTTGCAATATGGCAAAGGGGCCTCCATGAATCTTTCTCTTTGACTAGACAAAGGAAAAGGCAGACAGCCTTACCTGAGATATGTGCTCTGCTCCCCTTAGCTACCAAAGGAATCCAGCTGGGACAACACAAGCTCTGGCCTGGTTTATTTATCCTGCTCTCAGTACTGAGCTCCCACAGTTATCTCCGTGCTGTGGAAATTAAACCATAAGGCAGTGTTGGGCTCTGTGGGAAATCATCCTATGCAATGGTCTTTAGGAGTTGCATTTTAGGGACAGAACCTCTCCTTTTCAGGGTAACTTGTTACCTGTGTCATGATAGGGTTGAATCAATGGTTTTGGTAGTCCCTGGCTCTGAGCCCAGCTCTTTGTCTCTTGTCTTTCCTGTGTTGATGCTTCAAATCCAGTTCATCTTCCTTCCAACAGTCAGCCCTCAACCATGTGCTGGCTTGGGAAAGCTTGATTCACTTGATCAATCTGTTGTTCCCCTTTGTTTGTGTGTGTCGTTTTTAACAGGAAAAGGTGTGAGGTTTATCCATGGCATCAGACAGCACTCCCCCAGGACAGCTGGTAGTGCTGCTCTGTGTGCATCTTAATAAAAACTTTATAAATCTTGTGTGCTCCTTGTAAACTAAAACACTGAATTTCCAGTTCAGAATCTTCCAGTGTGTAAATACAGATATTAGGAAATACAGGTGATCTACTCTTGTTCTTAGGAATGAGCAGTTTTCTTGCACATCTCTGTACCTATATGTCAGAGCCATCATTTAATTTAGATTTTGAACAAAACCTCTCTGACTCTGGAATTTACAGTCATCCTTTCCTGTGAGGAGAAATTAAATGGGAAAGAGTTTTTCTGGTAAAGTTCCATCATTATATACACATATGTAAGCGTGCATATAAAAAGAAAAGCTAAATAACCAGGCAAACCCCTGGATTTCTTTAAATGTTAGATCTGGTCATAAAAGTTGAGAATGTTTAAAAAAATAATTAAAACACCTTGTTCTTAGAGTGCTTACAGTGTTTAGGCCAGCTGGAGCTTTGAGACACATCAGCATATTTTACTTGAGAAAGCTCAGGTTTACATTAGTTTCTAAAATTGTAGTCTTTCACTCCTTCCCAGCTTTCTAAGAAAGAAGGCACTACATGGTATCTGTTTCATTTCTGCAATATTAAAGATAGGGCAATAGTGAAAAGAATCCTAAAATAAAGCAGATGGTTTGGTTGTCAAGCATTTTTAGTTCTGTATTGCTTCTGCAGCCTTTTGTGGATGTTCCAGGATTTACAGATAAATATAAGGTCAACTCTGAAAGGAAACATTATTGAGAGAGGAATAGATAAAAGAATTAGGGAGAGCTAGGTGACTAATATTCATATTAGCTACTCCTGATTCAGAACTTGCAGAGCTTCAGGAGAAGGCAGCATCCCAGAAATTACATCTCCACTGTGATTGCATGATTAAAGTTATTAAAAACCATATATGAAATAAAAAGACAAGCCTAATTCTCAGATAATGGGTTAAATCTATAGCACTGTCAGCCAAAGGGCAAAGGGGCTGACATGTAACTCCTCAGAGGTGTATTTAATATTGATTGAAAGAATAAAAGGGGCACATGTAGAGACAGAATAGGAGAGCCTGAGTTGTAGATTTGCCTCTCAGAGTGTGTATATTGCTGTGCTGGTGGGTAGGGGCCTTTAATGTGTTGAGTTAGGAAGAACTGCCAGACTTTATGAAGGCAGCCTGACCTTGCAGGACCAGTGATTGGAACAACTGGAGTTAAGCAGTGTGTGCAGAACTGTGACATGGGGCCCTGGTGGATGTGCAGACAATATGCTGCACAGTAACTGGAGTGCCTTCACAGACACCATTACTGTGTTGGCATGAATTGCAGCATGCAGCCATCTGTGGCTCATCTGCCAGTATTTCAAGTGGAAATGCAGAATTCCTTCATTATCTCGGTTTGATTGCTGCTCTGCCTGGTTTTTGCACTGCTATAGGTACAGGAGGGGTGAGTGAATTGTCTGGTCAAGATTTTCCTTGACACTGCTCTCAGGTGTGGCTGTTTCAAGAAAGGTTTAAGTGCTGATTGTGTTCCCACTGTAATCCCATTGAAGTGTAAGGTGGGGAAACTATTTTTTCATGACTGGTGATCAGTTTATCCCCTTGAAGCATGACAGTCGATACCTTTGGCCATTTTTCATTAGCCAGTGTAATATTAGATACTATTCTTATTCCTATTAATGTCTAATCCAGCTTTTGTTCCCTGCCAGAGGATATCCAAGTACAAGAGAGAAGAACTAGGAAGACACTGTACTGATGTGGTGTGACTGATGTTACTAAGAATCCACAAAAGTAATTGCAGGGGTTTCCTGCCCTAGTTTCCTTTTCCTGTTGGTGATGAAGCTAATGAGGATTTGAAATAATTCTTCAATTTTGTGCTTGCATAATAATTATTGATATTCTGGAACAATGAAGGCAACAGATTGATGTGCCATCAGGAAATGCTAAGTGGTGTTGCTGGGGAGCTGAGAGAGTCACACAAAATACAGTGCAAACAATATTTCTTCAAGTAAAGCAGGAAGTCAAAACCTTCCCCAGGCCTTTATAGTTCAAGAATTTGTTCTAAATTTTGCCAAGAGAGCAACTTGTCTAAGAAAGCAGTTTCTGGAATAAATCAAAGTCCTTGTTGCCCATAGGGCCTCACTGAGATGTTCTTCTCAGATACCAACTGTGTGAGAGGTGAAAATAAGTGTGTCTGACTGACTGCTGTTCTACCTCGTCTTTCTGGCAGCCTGGAGACAATTAACAGAGTCACAGGCCTGGAGTGACTGGGGTTGTCAGAAACTGCAATATTTGGGAGTCTTGCTCTTTAAGTGAAAACCTCAGAACATGGCTGAACTGGAAAACTCTAAAAAAACCCACAAATACAAGAAAATTAGCCATTTAATGAAAAAACCACTGCTTATCAACTCTGGAAATTACTGTCTGTGTCTGGCCATGGATTGGCAGTAGCAAATGTTTTGTTCTGCTTGCCATTCAGTGTGGGGCACTAGGCAGGAATAAGAAACAGTGAGCCCGGTACCCCCCTAAATGTAATTTTTAAAAAGAGAAGCTGGAAGGAAAATAAGAAATAAACAATCATGTTCTATTCTTTGTTTTCAAATTGATGCTGAGTGATACCTGAATCCAGGGACTTGGACTTCCAGGATTATTGTTTGTTTCAAATGTTATTGCTATGATTTTATTCAAGTGCAGTTTGGACAATTTTGAAATGTCAGAAATACTTTGTATGACTCAGAGCGCTATTACAGGGTTTGTGAAGTGCTGAGGATAGAAATATTATCTTTAAAAATGTTTCAGTTTTAAAGGCCTTTACATACAGCATAAACACCTTATTAATTCAAAGTATATCACCAGCATTTATACAAAAAAATGTCCACATTTCTATGTGGCTTGACATTTCTGGTTTTCTCCCTAAATCTTTCCATTTTGCCACTGAAAAAGTGAAAGAAGAGGAAAAGAGATAAAGAAAATCAAACAAAAAAAGACAAGAAAGCTGAAGCTTCTTTAATCCAGGGTTCATTTTTTTTTTCAGAGGATGATTCTGAATATATAATTTTTGCTGGAAATTAATATTTTAAATGTTTTCTGAAAAGAAAAAAACACTTAAATCTGATAAGAAAAGCTTGTTTTGTTTAAGACTTTGATCTCTTTCCTGCCCCTGGCCTTTGTGCAGCTTTGTCTCCTCTTTTATAAATCACAGGCTGGTATTTTCACTCCAATTTGGGAAGAATGTCAGGTATGCCTGTGTCAAATTGCCCACATAACCTTCTCTGCTTTAAGGCACACGCTGACATTAGGTTGTCTCTGTGTAACTGTGTCCAAGCTATCTGGTTTATCTCTGTCACCTCAAGGTGAAGTCTCCTTCCACACTTTTTCAGGTAACAATTAAAACCAGTAGCTGCCCAGACTCCTCAGATCTGCCATGTGTGCCTGATGCTTGGCGACATGTGAGTCCCTGTGAACAGAAACTACAGAGGAAATCCAGTTCCAGTGAAGTCTGGATTCCTGGTAATTTTAGCACAAGAGGATATGAGAAAAAAATGCATTACTTCTCCCATTTTGCCAGTCTTTCTATGTGGACATGCCTGGATCTCCCAAATCCTTCACTTTCCTTTTTTCTTAGTGTTATAAATGATTAGAAGCCAATTCAAAAATAAAAGAATTTATTTAGCAAAGTTTCCAACACCGAATTAAAAGCCACAATAAAAGTGAGACAACATTGATCAAATGCTGGGTGGACAGAGTGACAGTACAAGGGTACCATCCAACCTCAACCACACATGCCAAGCTTCGGCATGTGTGTTTTACACAGTTTTTTTACCCCAAGGTTAAGTCCATTGAAAGTTCAAGTATGCATGTGTTTCTCAATTTCCAAATGGAGGTTTGAAAGGAGTTCCCGTTTGCATGAAAGGATTGCTTGATAGTCTTCCTGGATTTCATCTTAGGAGCGGTGATGCGATCATCCTCGGATCCCCACCAAGATTGATATCAGATGTTGAGGAGCTGTGAAGTGAAGGTCCACCCTTGATGAATGGGCCATCTTCCAGTTCGGCCTTGTCCTTTGAGTTGCAAATGTGTTTGCTTGCACAATGGACTCTGGAATCTTGGAGACGCCCTTGAGTAGCTTTTAGTAAACCAAATCCTTGATACAATATTATATACACTAATTTATCCATTACATTCATTACATTAGGAAAAGTTGCTACTTTGTCCAGATGCTGATGTAATGAATATAATGGATAAATTTGTGTATAGAATATTGTATTACGAATTTGGTTTACTAATAAAAGCTACCCAGGGGCGTCTCCAAGATTCCAGAGTCCATTGGGATGAAAGGCAAACACATTTGCAACTGAAACAACAAGGCTGAGCAGGAAGATGGCCCATCCATCCAGGGTGGACCCTCACTTCACAGCTCCTCAAACATCTGATATCGATCTTGGTGGAGATCCCGGATGATCAGATCACCCCCCCCAAGACAAATTCCGGGAAAGACTATCAAGTAATCTTTTCATGCAGACAGGACTCCTTTGGAAAATTGAGAAACGCACGCATACCTGGACTTTCAATGGACTTGGCCTTAGGGTGAAAAAACTGTATAAAACGCACAGGCTGAAGCGTGGCAGACGTGGTAGAGGTTAGATGGTACCCTTGTACTGTCACTCTGTCCACCCAGCATTTGATCAATGTTGTCTCACTTTTATTGTGGCTTTTAATTTGGTGTTGGAAATTTTGCTAAATAAATCCTGTTATTTTGAATTGGCTTCTAATCATTTATAACAGATTGGTGCCGTGACTCAGATACAATACGAGTACGACGGAACCCCTTTGCACGGGGGGTGCCCTGCTGATTTTCGGTGGCCTGGCAAAGCGGCAAGCTCCGTAGCACCTATTGTATCACGAACCAAAAATTAGATAAAGTGCCACAATAAAAAGGGAAGGTCCTGGATCCAAGGAATAGCAGAGAACTCGGGAAAAGACCTGTCTTTTTGGAGCTGCGGCAACAATTTTTCACTCGTAAAAAAAATTCTCCATGCACGAAGATTTCCAAGCAAGAAGATCGCTGTAAGTATTGCTTGGTTGAGTGGGTGTGATTGAGTGGGTGAATGAGATGTGACCTGGTCACGAACCGAGTGTGGACCTGGAAAGCTGCAGTTCCAAATTTCCCGCGAGGGGTTTCGTCGGCTGACGGGGAAGCGAATCGGAAAAACTCATTTGTTCATCAAAACCCAGACTCAGGGAAGTCTGGGGGAATCGATCACAAGGAAGCAAAAAGGGGAAGGGTGCGTTCCTTTGAGTTCGGGAAACTGGTAAACCCTTTTTGCTACGGGCTGGCAGAAGCCCAGGATGCAAACCGAAGATTTTTTTCATCGGACGAATAGACTCACAGCTCAGCTCGCCGGACAGGTAAGTAATCCGAAAACTCGGAACCCGGTTTGCGATCAAACAGTTTGAGAAAGGATCCCTGCTCTTAGCGAAAGCTAAGAAGGAATTCAGCACAGCGATCCACCACCAAAGAGGTAAGGAAGGTTTTTTTTGTTAAAATGGGGCAAGGAAAGAGTAAACATCAAAAGGATCTAAGAAAAAATGTGCTCTCGGAAAAGAGAAAGGTGCTCTTGAAATCCCACGGGATAGTCTGCTGGGATGGATCTTAGAGCACTGGGGAGAGTGCCCCATTTTGAAAGGTAAGTCCAAAGAAAAAATGATTTATTATTGTACCAAAGTTTGGGGGGGTAAAGAAAGAGTCATGTGATTTGGCCAACATTCGGCACATTTGAAAAATGGATCTGCAAGATACTTTGCAGTTACGTAGATAATAAGAAATCGCCAACCTGCAAGGAAAGAGAATATGCTCAGGTGTGGGTAGAAGCTAGAGCGGGACTGTTTGCATTAAGAACTCAGAAGGGAACTTCAGCCAAAAAGGATGAGTGGGATCCACTTGAATATCTCCCTCCCCCGTACCTTGTATTGGCACCGCCACAAGCCCCGGCACCTCCCTCCGCCCCCCCGGGACCCTTTAACCAGCCCGTACCTGCATCGAGCTCTTTGCAGGGGGCCCCG
Source organism: Acrocephalus scirpaceus scirpaceus (assembly GCA_910950805.1). Taxonomy (NCBI): domain Eukaryota; kingdom Metazoa; phylum Chordata; class Aves; order Passeriformes; family Sylviidae; genus Acrocephalus; species Acrocephalus scirpaceus. Next base: position 17,962,399 of record OU383775.1, on the reverse strand, counting down.
ACTATGGGACCGGATCAAGCCTCCGCATCCCTTCCTCCCTTTAATTTTGGGGGAGCATCTCAACTGCCTCCCCCACTCCTACCCCTACCTCCAGAAAGACCCTCAGATCAGGGACCCCCTCTCATACCCTTAGAAGCCCCATCAAAATTTGTGGCGCCATCCCCGCAAACCCCAGGGGCGCCATGCCTGCAAGCGGTAGAACTACAAATCCCGAAAGCCTCCTCACAGACTCAGCTTTCCCCACAACTACCCAAAGCAGTTTCCCCCTGGGCAAAAGCCCTGAATTCTCCTCAGCCGCTTGTTCCTCCGCCCCCGCCCATCCCGCAGCCCATGGGAGCTGGAAAGTCGGTTCCAGCGGATTCTCCTCCAGCAAGCCGAACCCGGAGAAGGGTTAAGCTCATGAGTGAGGAGGGGAGTGAAAACGAAGATGACAAACATAACCTCTTCCCTTTACGGGAAGTACCTACCGCACCCGGAGTTATCAGATTCATAAATGTTCCAATTAATACTGAGGATGTGAGAGCTTTTAAAAAATAAATGGGACCGTTATTGGATGACCCATTCGGGGTGGCCGAGAGGCTGGAGGACTTTCTGGGAAGTAGCGTATACACCTTTGAAGACCTTACGTTCATCTTAAGGTCACTATTTAATCCTGAGGAAAGGGATTTGATCCGACAGGCTGGGATCCGAGATTGAGAACGCCGTAATCCCCAGGGTACCCCCGGAGACCAAAAATGGCCTAGCCAAAGTCCAGGATGGAATTCCCAGACTGAGGAAGGTAGGCGAAATATGATAGATCTTAGGAATATAATTATCCAAAGTATACGGGAGGCGGTACCAAGGGGACAAAATATTAGCCGAGTGTTTGGGGAATGTCAAAGGAAAGAGGAATCCCCCTCAGATTGGCTGGATCAACTCCAGAAAAGCCTACAGGTGTATTCTGGGACAGACCCTAATTCCCCTATTGGAGAAGTGTTGTTAAAGACACAATTTGTTGCAATATCTTGGGAGGACATAAGAAAAAAACTGGAAAAAATGGAAAACTGGCAAGACAAGAGCTTACAGGAATTACTAAGAGAGGCTCAGAAGGTATACATGACGAGAGACGAGGAAAATCAAAAAATACAGGCCAAAGTTCTTGTCGCAGCTGTAAGAGAAGTACAAAAGCAGGAGAAAAACCAGGATCAGGTAAGAACAATGCAGAGAAAACAAATGGACCTGCCAAATAGGAACCTAGGGTCAAAAAGAAAACCCCCAGAGTGTTTTTACTGCAAAAAGAAAGGTCACATAAAAAAGGATTGCAGAAAAAGAATAAAGGATGAAAAAAATTTTCAGGAAGATTAGGGGTGTCAAGGGCTTTTTATTTTGGGGACCAGAACATCAAACGAGCCCTTGGTAAAGTTAAGAATAGGTCCCCAAAAAGAAATAGTAACATTTTTGTGGATATGGGGGCGGAGCGAAACACAGTGCAGAAACTGCCCTCAGAATGTTTAAAAAGTAAAAGATAATAAAGCAAATCTTGGAGGCGATCAGGGAACCCAAAGAAATCTCAATTGTCCATGTCAAAAGACATCAGGTGGGTATGCAGTTCCAGACCAGGGGCAATAATTTGGCAGACAAAAAGGCAAAGAGAGCAGCATTGCTTACAGTAAGTATCCCTGAGGTTGGGGAAGGGGGACTTCAGGAATATCCTCCGTACCCCTCTCAGAAAGAAATTGAGGAATTTAAAAAGACAGGGGGAAAGTTAAAGGAAGGGAGGTGGAAATTACCTAATGGAAGGGAACTAGTATCAAAAGAATATACCAAGAAAATTCTGAAAAGATTGCATCAGCAGACACATTGGGGAGCCCAGGCTCTAGCAGAACAATTTTTGAAATTTTTCGGATGTAAAGGAATTTATGAATTGGCTAAACAGGAAGTGCATGGGTGTATGATTTGCCAGAGGGTTAATCGGGCTACCTACAGACAAATAGATTTAGGGGGATGCCCAGTTGCCTATCGCCCATTTGAAAGAATCCAAGTAGATTTCACTGATTTACCTAAGGTAGGGACATATAAATTCTTATTGGTAATAGTGGACAAATTAATTCACTGGGTGGAAGCCTTCCCTAGGGCAAGAGCTACTGCCCAGACAGTATCAAAAGTATTGTTAGAAGAAATTATCCCTCGCTATGGGATAGTGGATCATATTGATTCTGATCAGGGAACACATTTTACCTCCAAAATTATCAAACAGACTGCAGAAGCTTTGGGAATCCAATGGCAATATCACACCCCATGGCACCCTCAAAGCTCGGGGCAAGTGGAAAGAATGAACCAAACGTTGAAAGCTCAACTGTCCAAATTAATGATAGAAACCAAAATGTCTTGGGTAAAATGTCTTCCTTTAGCCCTTCTAAACATAAGGACTATGCCTCATTCAGAAACAGGATTGTCACCATTTGAAATGCTCTATGGAACGCCTTATAAACATGGAATGCCCGTGGGACATCCTCAAATAGAGGATACCCAGATTCAACCATACCTAATTGCCATAAATAGGAATTTACAAGATCTACAAAAACAGGGGCTCATTTCTCAAAGTGCCCCTTTGGGGTTTACAATACACAAAATAAATTCTGGTGATGAAGTCTTGGTAAAAACCTGGAAGGAAATACCTCTGGCACCTCACTGGGAAGGTCCCTTCACTGTTCTTCTCACCACAGATACAGCAATTAGGACAGCAGAAAAAGGGTGGACCCACGCTTCGAGTGGGTTCACTCTCGAGTGGGCTTCGAGAGTGAAGAAGGTGGAGCCACAAGACACTACTCAGAAGTAGAGAGTGACCTCATCTCCTGGAGATCTGAAAATCAGATTGCAGTGCCACCGCCAATGAACAGGGGGGATCAGATAAGTTGCGAAAAACCAGATTGTGAATGCTTTCCCTTTGTTCACTTCAAGTGTGTGTATTGTAAGCTGATTTGGGTTGCTTATTGTAAAGGGAGGTGTAGACCAAGAGGATTGTGTACCAGCTGTTTAGAAGAAGAACAAAAAGAGACTAGCCGTTTCCTAGTAATTGCCACTAACTCAGGTCTACTGGAGTTAGATTCTCCAGAGTGGTATTATATATATAAAAAGGGAACAAAAGGACAATTGGATGCTGAGGCTGAAGTGCTCAATGTCGAGTGCAGAAGGACAATCAAAGTACCTTGCTAGTCCGATACAATCAGGTTGTCCCGGTGGAGTGCCTTTAAAAGAAGGTTTGCAGCTCGGACTGACAGGGCTCCAGAAACATATGCCTGCTGCCGAGAAGATGGAGTACCCCGCCGCGGGCTGCTACCCCGTGGGCAAAGGGAAAGGCAGAGGAATGTTGTGGTGGAGAATCCTCGTAGTCCTGAGTCTAGTCCTGAGAGGGACAGGGGGATTCCCCTCCAAGAGCCCGCAGAGGCTGACCCTCAGGAAGGAGTGTGAACCATGCCTGGACGTGGCACCAGAGGGATGAGGAAAGAACCTGAAGTATCAAACGCATTATGATTGTCCTAAGGATAAGGGAAAGGGATATTGTTTCTTTAATGGCACTCAATATAAAATTTGTGAATCAGACAAAGGGGTAGTATGCCATTACCCAAAGGCAATTACTAAAGACGGGCAGTCCAAGACACACGAAATTTACAAACGGGAGATAGGAAAGATACCAACTATCCCTGTTTGTGACCAGTGTAATCGGACTGTGTGGCTAGGGGAGAGAAAGAAATCTATCTTTCTAGGATATTGTCAGATTAATGGACTGTGCTATGATAGAAGCAAATTAAATATATGTACTATGGATGGAAAAATGTATTGGGTAGGAAAAAACCTTAAACATGAAGGAAAAACCCTCTCAGGAAATGAACACATAATATTAGATCTCCTAAAACAGGATGATGACAAGACATGTTTTCAATTTGATGAGACCTTCTGTTTTTCAAGAAATGAGGGAAGACTCGACCCTGAAAGTAAAGTACAAATGTTAACACAGGAATTAAGGAGACAGGAAGCAGAAATAAAGAAAAAAAGACTAGAACAAGAAAGACTAAAAACATTGAGTGAACATTACGAGCAGTTGGAAAAACAATATAAAGACTGGGGATTGCCTGCCCCAAATCAGAACCTATTTATAGATTTGATGCAGGAAATTGCCACTGAATTAGGTCTAATTGCTGGATTTGTGGAGGATTGAAATCAGCAGAAAAATGGCCATGGAAAGGTGAGGGTTTGACTCCAGAAATGTTCCTAAAATGGGACAATATTCAGATATCAAGAACCATTCAGAGATCTGAAGGGTGGATCCTGGAAAAAAGAATTATTGGAACTATTTGTATCATCAGGGAAGGTGGAGAATACACTGAATTAGTGGGCTACACCCCCTGCATATCCACCTTAACAGTAAATTCAAATAACAAATCAAAGGTCTGGCAACTTGAACCTCCAACAGGGTTTTGGAACTAAGAAAAAACGGACAAATGTAAATGGTTTGAGTCAATTAAATTATGTTGGTATAGCAGTCTTGGAGCCAACCCCTACCAGGCCCTTGAAAGCCTGCGAGAATACTAGAAAGAACCTGAAAAGGTAAATATGAAGTGGAAAGCCCCTGATGGTATCTATTGGATATGTGGAAAGAAGGCTTATAGCAAGTTACCCCGAAAATGGAAGGGGTCTTGCACTTTGGGAATGATTAGGCCCTTCTTTTTTATTTTACCCAGGACAGAAAGCAATCTGCTGGGGGCCCCCTTATATGAAACTCTAGATAGACAGAAAAGAGACTTGAAAAAAATATTGCCTTTAGCAGGGGGAAGCCAGAAATGGGGAAAGGAAGAATGGCCTGCTGAAAGAATAATAGAATATTATGGTCCTGCAACTTGGGCAAACGAGAGTTGGGGTTACCAGATCCCTATCTATCTTTTAAATAGACTGATAAGGCTTCAGGCAGTGGTAGAAATAGTCTCTAATCACACCTCAGAAGCTTTGGAATTACTGGCCAAACAGCACTCCCAAATGAGAGCATTCGTTTATCAAAACCGATTGGCTCTAGATTACTTATTAACAGAAGAAGGGGGGTCTGTGGGAGATCTAATGAATCAGAATGCTGTATTGAAATTGATGACTATAGAGAAACAATAAGAAATTAAAAAGGTGGCCCATGTACCTGTCCAAAAATGGAATTCCATACTTCAGGCCTCTTGGTGGGATCAGCTGTTTGGGCAGGGTAACTGGTGGAAAAAGGTGGTGTTCTTTGTTTTATGTTCAATAGCTGGAATCATATTTCTACCCTGTCTAATACCATGTTTTATTCGGCTAATCCACTCGGTACTACAAGGCATGCAAATTGCAGCCCTACCTACTGACCCTGAATTAGGTGGAGGAAAAGTTGGTCTGCTTTCCAAAACTCCAAAACTGACGGAGTTGAAAAAACAAAACCAGGCTGCAGAAGCCTTGAAAGAATTTGAAAATAGAGTCAAGGAAGAGAGTTCATCCTTCCAGAAATATTGCCAGATAACACAAAAAGAGTGGGACGAATATGATGAGTCCCAGAATGATTGGTAAATAACAAAATTATAAAACACACACGAATTTATTGGGTAAATAAAAAGGTGGGGGCCTGTAATGAATATAATGGATAAATTTGTGTATAGAATATTGTATTACGAATTTGGTTTACTAATAAAAGCTACCCAGGGGCGTCTCCAAGATTCCAGAGTCCATTGGGATGAAAGGCAAACACATTTGCAACTGAAACAACAAGGCTGAGCAGGAAGATGGCCCATCCATCCAGGGTGGACCCTCACTTCACAGCTCCTCAAACATCTGATATCGATCTTGGTGGAGATCCCGGATGATCAGATCACCCCCCCCAAGACGAATTCCGGGAAAGACTATCAAGTAATCTTTTCATGCAGACAGGACTCCTTTGGAAAATTGAGAAACGCACGCATACCTGGACTTTCAATGGACTTGGCCTTAGGGTGAAAAAACTGTATAAAACGCACAGGCTGAAGCGTGGCAGACGTGGTAGAGGTTAGATGGTACCCTTGTACTGTCACTCTGTCCACCCAGCATTTGATCAATGTTGTCTCACTTTTATTGTGGCTTTTAATTTGGTGTTGGAAATTTTGCTAAATAAATCCTGTTATTTTGAATTGGCTTCTAATCATTTATAACACTGACATCCACATTTTTTATTAATGCTAAAAAATATCTGAGATCACTCTGGTTTTAGTCTCAGATAGTGGTTTTTTGGGGGCAGTTTTGATTCTCATCAAGATGTCTGTACAGCGTTGTGCCAGTTTCCCTTGCTGCATTCCCTAATTTCTGTTTGCAGTTTCCCTCCCATCTCAAATTAGTCTATCCCAGTAATACTTAGTTCTGCTTCTTTGCTTATTTCCACGTTTCACAGAAAACCTGTTTATGATATTTTCCTTGGCAAAGACACTTGGAAATTAGGGGTGTTATAACTGTGCAAAGCAATGACTTTTTTTAATCTTGACCAAACCTCCCTCCCTATGAAGGAAAAGCATTTACAAGTTGAAACAAGACTGGTCATCAAGACTCTACAGTGAAATTGCAATCACAGAAAGTTACTTTTATTTCCTTCTGAGGTGTATTTCCTTCTGAGGTGTTCATTGTGTCCAACCAGTTCTTGGGCAAAAACTGAGTTTGACGACTCAGTTGAGCAAAAATGGAATTAATTGATTTTTCTTTCAAAAGCTTTTGGATGGTCCATGTAGTGGTTAAAGCAAGAAACATAGGGGTTGTGATTACAGTCCAGGATCTGACTTTTCCAATGACTTGTACTATTCAATTTCTCTGTGCTCTCAGGTCTGAGCAGTGTGGGGAGGAGAATGCTGATCCTTCAGGGAACAGAGGGAAGTTTACAAAGTACTCAGGAAGGCTGAGTTACATGACATGAATTGTGAAGAGTTCAGCCAGACAATCGTAATCTGCTCCTGGAAGGGACTACCTGGTTACTGAAGCCCTCTTCCCTAGAATCCTAAATGAAAAATATCAGTGGGATGATTTGGCCATGAAAAAACGGACAGAAAATGTGCAGACACATGAGCAGAATTTCATCTTGTCATTGCACAGCTCTGCTTCTAGACCCAGCAGGACTGAGATTGGGCCTTGTCTGTATCTTGGATTTGTCTTTTTTGAAGCACAGATTAAAAACAACAGCCTGAATTTTTGAGGGTTTGTTTGGGTTTTTTTTCCTTCCTGTATGAATTCTTTAATTATTCCCCAAAGTTTTGTATTTCACACCTCACACTTTGCAGCCCTTTGAGAGCTCTGTACATTGTTGTCATGCTTGGAGATACTTCACCTTAGATACATCCCATATGTCAGATATTGCTTGGAACTGAGGCAGAAAATGATGGGTTGGATTGTGATGACTTCCACATGACATATGAATCTTATATAAACTTTATATAGCACTTGATAATAATGCTATATAAAAAGTTATCATAGGTGCTGAAAACTTCCATTGCCTAACAGACCTCTCAAGGTACTGGCTCTTAAGCATCTTGTGATTTTTTGCTGTCCCAGTGGATACTTTGTCCAAGGTCAGTTATAGATGTGCTTAGGTTTTGGAACAAATTTTGGTTTGTAGCATTGTGCAAGTGGAAGCCACAGAAGCTACTGTGTGTAATCCAAAGGCAAATATTTTACTCAGAGCTCTAAGAATTTTGCCTTTAAATGCCCTTTATCAATTCTGGTTCTTCCTCTTCCAATAATACCTTTTCTGATTTTTTTTCTCTGAAATCACATTATGAAATTACATTAGTGTGCATTGAGAGAGCACCAGTTATCTCATCTGACATTTTCTGTATTGATTGAAATGCTGAGAGACAAGAAAGTCATGATTTATAAGAGTACAGCAAAAAACTGAGAAACAGGTGAGGGAAGGTCACAAATGATGAGCAGTAAATGGGGTCTGAGCACACTCAAATGAGTCTGATAGGGCTATTCCGGGATGAGAAGGAAGGAATATGGAGGGGCTCTTATTCTCCAATCCAAGTTTGGTGTGCTTAGTTGTTTTATTTTTCTAGGCAGTCTTACCATCCTATACGGAACAAACCCCACGGATTGTAAGAATTTATACTAATACCTAATGCAGAACTTCATATTCAAAACCAGTTCAGAAAGTTAAAATAGTCAAAAATAGTTCTGAAAGTTAAAGCAGCAGAGATGCCCCAAGGTGATTATCTAGCAGGCTGCTGGGGAAGCCGGGATAGCCCCCAGCACTCTTGAACCCCAGTCAAGGAGTCTGTCCTTTTGGCTGAATTGCCTCTAATCATAAGGCCAAGAAAGGGTGATGTCAGGATTGTGTTGTCATCTGCAGCTTGAAATAGCTGGGCAAGTCACATTTAACTTGAGCTGGTTTGTGGAGCATGCTTGGCTTTGTCAGCCCACCAACCTTGACCATTGGGGAAGAGCGCAGAATGCCTTTTAGAGGAGGGTTTTTCAAAAACAAGATTTTTGCTTTAATTGCTATTTACATGTTCCACCCTTCATCCTTTTTCAGATCTCCTGCAGGGAGATCTTGTTCTATTTTAAAAGCTTGGGCAGGAACTTGAGGCTAGACTGCAGCCAAATCAGACAGGAATCTCACCAACCCAATAGAGGGTTGGCTGATAATAAAGGCTATCTTCCCAAGCCTTTAAAGCTCTCTTCTTCCAAAGACACTCCCTTATCTGAAGCCTCTGGCTTCCCATGGGAGGGTATAAACATCTTCCTATGCAGCAGGGTACCCTTTGACATTAAGAGGAAAGCACAACTCAAGATAAATTGAAGAGGCTTTTATGTCTAATCTCAGTAAGCATTCAGAGGCTGTGAATGTCTTTTTATCCTGAGTTGTTGAGGTGGGGTTTTTTTTTTTGGCTGGGAGAACATTTTGCTTGGAGTTTATTACATCCCTCATGGCTTCTCTTTTTTTTTTTTTTTTTTTTCCCCGGATGAGCTATCAGTGCAGTACTTGTTTGGTCAAGACTTGTGTGTTTACTTGGCATCTTCAGTGTATAAACCCAGTGCTGTTTGCAGGGCTTCCATGCAGCCAATTCTGCTAATATTTTAAGGCTCTGACTAATGTGGCTTGAGGGTAAATGTTTTCTGACTTTAACATTGTACCTTGCTCACGGGAGCAAATTCTGATTACTTCCTTTCATTGGCAGAGGTTTCAGCTTTGTCAATTCACTGCTATTCCTTATTAGAGGTTTTTTTAGAAGGTGTCAAAGATTTTTTTTTTCTTTTTTTTTCATAGCTGTTGGGATCTCATCAATGAACAACTCAGAGAAGGCTCAGCTCACTTCATAGAAATGCATCCTCTGTGACTGTTGAAGCTCCCTTGCTGTGCTCCCTTTGCAATAATAATTTCCTCTTCCAGGAGTGCTGATCTCCAGTGTGCTCTCCAGAACCTCTTCACTGATCCTTGTTTCATGTCCATTGCCAGCCCTTGCATCCCAACCACCCTTCTCCTGACTAATGCAGAGCAAATGAGGTCTCATTCAGAGCCTGGTTTAAATGGCCTCACTGCTGCCCTAAAGGATGGAGGCTGAAAGATTTATGAGGTTCCTCATGCCAGCCCAGGGCTGTACACTGTGTCTGCTGCCCTCCAGCCTGTCAGGCTGGGAAGACACTGGAATTGACCTTCTCCTCCCATCAGCAGTGCCAAAGGCCTTTCTCTTTTGTTTGCTAGGAGCCAATTAGAGAGAAAACAAAGACATTTCAGCATAAGATTCACCCCTGTGACTTACAAGCAGTGCTGTCTTTACTCAAAGGTCATCTTGAGCCTCCTCCTTCTATCCCATGGACAGAAAGGTGTGCCTCACATGTTCTCAGTAACCACGACAAGCCTTCCACACTGGATGTACCCTCATGTTCCATCCACTTTCATTTCTTTCAAAAGGAAAACATCCTTTGAGGCTTGTGGTGTGAACTGTTTTTAGATAAAGAACATGTTTCCAACCACAATAATTAACCTTCCATTTTAAAACCTCCAGTTCCAGATCAGCTCCCTACAGGCTAATTCTTCTGTTTGCAGGAATGCATGAGTGATGCACAGATGCTCTGTCAGAACACTTTACCTATTCATTAAGTTTGATTAGATAGCATTTGCACTCTGCCATCTAAGAGTGTGCCACTTTCCGATATAATTAATGTTCCTCCAATTAGGATAAATGGCTGTTTCATTACTTTTAAGTAGATCATTAAAGTGCCATTCCTGTCTCCTGCCTCTGGAACTGACAAGGGTACCTGCACACTCCTTTTTGCAAAGTCAAACCTAATTTCAGAGACTAATGGGGAAGGTAATGTACCAGGGCAGATGATGTTCAGGACTCCTGCTGAGAGCAGTTCCTGGGTAGTTGATTTTCCTGTGTGTGCTTGAGGCTCTGATTTGTGAAACAGAAGTGCCTGATTGCCAAGACAACTTTTGAAGAAGTTCCTGGAGGCATCAAAACCTGGAAATTATTTAAAATACATATTGATAAGCTTCTGTTGCCAAATGAATTCCCATTATGACTGTGGAACTGTATTATTGTCACAGGGAAAACACAGGGACTGTGCCTCATCAAGACCAGTCCTTGTATCTTTGTTTTCCCATCCCACATCCATCCACAAGGCTGTCTTCTATCCAGGAGTCATGCAATGCTCGGAACCTGTGTGTAGCAGCCCTTTTTCTTTCTCCAAGAGGCCTTGCATTTCCTTAATCAGTAGATAACTGCTGTGTTAAAAACACCATTTTCTGAGAACCTAGAGGGCAGATTTCTGCCCCATATCAGAGAATTGTGACTCACATTTTGGGAAGGGATAGAGACATCTCTTTTGTAAGGGAGATTTGAGTTGCGAGTCACCATGCTAGTCCCATTCTGTAATTTTTTCCCTTTTAGATGTGGAATTAATAGACAGTTGTATATTTTAAAAATGCTTAAGGCCACATCTGCAGAAGAATAATCTCGACAATTTTGGATGCTGTAAGTCAGAAGCTGGACCAGCTCTGAGATCATCTGATTTGTCCCGTCAAGATCTAATACTGTTTTTAAAAGTTTCTCAAGAAGGGCTAAGATTTTGGAAAACAAAGATTATACTTCTTGCTGCAGGATTAATCTACTCAAGGTGCAGTAAAAATGCATTTTTAAAAAACCTAAAATATCTGTGGAACTCCCTGGTGTCCTAGGTTACAATGTAAAATTGTGCCCAAGGTTTGTATTCTATCCCCATGAGCCGTTGGAGCCAAGGTGGGGCAGTGTTTTTCTTGTCTTCTGTTAACGAGCCTAACAATGCCTTGCCACATGACTCATAGATAACTCCCTCCAAGAGTTTAATGGGCCATCAAGGACCCACTGCATGACTCATAGAATGAGATCAGCCCATTGGGAGATGCTCCGCCCAGGGGGAGGAGCCAAGCATTCCCACCTGGATAAATCCAGGGTTTGGGACAACACAGGCAGCTTTTATCTTGTTCCCAGAGGAGACAAGAGCTACCAGATGTTTCTACAGGAATCACTGCTTCGACAAGACCATCTCATCTGGACTGCCACTACCACCCTAACAGGGTGTCAGGTTGTATTCTGACTCTGTCAGTGGTTTTTTGTACTATTACTTTTATTTTACTTTCTTTTATTTCTTTTCTTTTCCTCTTATTAAATTGTGTTTCTGACTTGGAGTCTTTCACTGGTTTTGCTTTCAAACCAGCACACCTGGATATCTTTCTATTGATGAAGCTGGGTCAGATCTTAGATGGCTTAAAATGTAAAAGGCCTATTTGTTTTCCTTTGCACTCTTTCTTTTCCTCTAGTTTTCTCTGATTTTCAAGCCCTTTTGTTATCTTCTGACCTCTGGTTCTCTTTTTACCACAACATAATTGTGTAAGACTTATCCTCCCCAGTTCATCCAGCTTACAACCATACACATATTTCTTAGGTTCACATCTCAGATGACTTATGAAAGCCAAAACATACATAAGCCAGTTACCAACTTACTGATTGCATTTATTTCTCGTAAGTCTGGAAGAAAAAAACAGTCAAAGATGTTTTTCCCATCCTTCTCAAAGTCAGTGGGTATCAGGCAGGTGGGCTGCAACCTTTATCCTCTTCAGTGACTTCTCAGTGGGTAGATTGAAACATGCAGAGCAGTCACAAAAGCCAAGTGGGTACTGGGCAGGAGGGATTAGATCTTGAGGAATTTTATTTAATTAATCTTTCTGCTAAAGTAATCACATCTCACTTCTCAGACTCTTACCCTTCTAGGTCATGTTTTCTGTATCAAACTGTGAAGTAACACACAGAATTATATAGTCTTCTTGATTTAAAATAAAAACATAAATAATTCTGAAGTGACATGAAAGTATAAATAGATGGGGTAAGAAAATATTTACTGTGTAAACATCTATCAGTCTGTCAGAGATGTATGCAGCTGCTGGATCTTGGTGGGAGGCAGCCTGAGCCTTGCACATTGAGCCACTTGTGACAAAGGTTTGCATTGATCCCAGATGCTACTTTGAAAACTGAGGCTCGATACATCTCTAGTCTTTGCAGGAAGTCAGAATAAACCCAGCAGCTCCTGTCTGAAATCTATGCTTGTTTGGCTGTGGAGGGTGTTTTGGGGCTGTAGCAGCTCTGAGTGAGGATTCTGGCTCCAGACGCACATTCCAGAACAGAGCGATATTTTGCAACACCACATTTCAGTGACTAAGGCACCAAACACATTGGGGTAAATCATCAGGCATTATTAATGCATCTATCTTGGAGCTCTCAAGATGAGGTATGGCCTCAGGTTCATAGGTTCAGGTAGGATGTGCTGCTTTATCATGCCAATGAAACACAGTCAACAGGATATGGGGAGATCTCCAACCTCAGTAAAGGCTACCAAAGGGTCACTGGAAGAAAAGCTACTTCATCTATATGTGAAGTACAAGTGTGTCCCTTCAGAGTGTCTCCTGCTAAGCTTTTCCTTCAAAGAGGTAAAACCAAGGTCAGGGAGTAGTAAGTTATTGAGTTAAAAACTCTGGATTCTGAGGCCATCTGGGAAGTCTACAGCATGGCAGTAGGAAAGGAGAGGCTTTGTTGAGAAGATCTGTTCTTGTGCTGCTGTTGATGCAGGTCTGTTCAGTGAATTTCATCACCCACTGCTACGTCTCATGAATGTGAAGCATAAACCAGTTTCTGGATAAATGTCCTGCTCCCGTGGGAGAACAGACATCTGAGAAATACATTTCTCTGAAAATTGAGAAGGCAGAACAGCCCAGCCATAATGGTCACTTGCAGCAATCTACTTTGTAAAATATTTTTTTCCAGATATTCCTGATGGTCCCTAATTTATAGTGTCAGGCCTCTTCCCTAAGGGCTTGCAAATACTGAGTACATGCAAACCTGAGGTGAGTCATGGATCCTTCCTAAATCTTGGATGCTGCAAGGAGCCCATGGAGAGTAACTTGAGTGGCAGAAATGATTGTTTACTAATAAGAGTGTCCCTGGTGCAGCTCTCTGAGGTCAGTCAGTGGGGTCTATGCTGCCTGTTGGATGAGAAGGATGAAGCTTGTAGAGTGCCACTGGTGCCTCCACACCACAGGATAGACTAAAAAGGTGCATCTCTGGTGCCTCTGGCAGCTCCCAAGTATGTTTGAGCTCTGTAGAAAACTGCAATTATTGTTTTTATTAGTCAGACTTGATACAAGTGGGCAGCCCTTTTATCTCCCAGTGATTTCAGGAGTGTAACACTACATTGGCCTAGCGGAGTTGTGCAGAGGAAGAGTCAGGCTTTGTAGCTGTGTGCACTATAGTGCTGTAACATAAACAAGATAGTTTAGTTCTGCCCCTTCAGCTAATTCCAAACTGTGTTATAACCCATCCTCAGGCAGGACAAACTTTCCTGTGTGCCCTTCCTCCTCGCAGGGCACAGATGCGTCCCCTGTGTGTGCACTGTGGTTGGCCACCTGCAGCCTGGCCTGCCTCTCTCTTTGGGGTCAGGCTCTTGGCTGACTAGGTCACTCTTCCCCAGATCATTTACTGCAGCCACTCTTAAGCATTTTATAGGCCTTCCTCTTTATTGCTCAGCTTGCAGGTAGCTTATTCCTCCCTCACGAGGTGTATGCTCCATGTTCTGACAGCCCCCATGGCCTGGTGTGGAAACAGTCACGGTGCCAAATCCTCTAAATATTGTAAAATTCCAAGACCCAGTCCAGGTCTCCTAAAATAGCATGTCTGAGCATACTTCCTGGGGCTTTTTAAACAGCCTTCTGATGTGTGTGCTGGGGTACGAATGGAACTGTGGATTTCTGGAGTGTCAAGGGGGCGAATGTGTGTGTACCCAAATGAGAATATTATGAATGAGTCTCTTCAGAAAAGAACACTGATGAAAAGGACACTGTTAGCAAAAACGACCACAGAAGTATGAGCAAATACTTGAAAGGAAGAACACCCAGGGGGAGTGGGTTCCCACTTTCTAGCGAACTACATTATTTTCTTTTCAGAAGTCATGCTAAATAGGAAAGATTTTCCAGTTTTAGCAAAAAAACTGAAATAATGTCTGTCTTTAGTGTAAGTTCTCCTGGGTGTGAAGACAAGTCCCTGTGTAATTCCATGGCCATAGGATAAGCCTATGGATTCTTATCTTAAAGGAGTTAAGTTGAAAAAGGCTAAGCTCTTATCTGTCTTCTGTGTTTACATTGCTTCATCAGCATGTTGTTTAATTGTCTCTCAGTTTTAACATTTTTTCAATTACAGCACCCTCATGATACAGGGCTTGTGCTGTCTTCTCACAAAAAAGATGAGTAAGTGAGGCATGAAGAGGGTTATTTGCACAAGATTCTTTAAAAGTTGAATTTGTCTCCATTATTTCAGGTTATTGGCCTCTCATACCATTATTTGTCTTCCATTTGGTCATCTACAATATGCACAGAAAGTGAGCTGACAGGGACAGTGCCCTCTGTAATAGTGCAGCTCCACTTTCTTCACTCTAAAAACCTCTGTCGGCTTCAGATAAAACTTTCCTGCAGCTATTGTTGGTAGTTCTGCTTCTCTGGGTTCTTCAGCTTTTTTAAATCAGAGTAAAGATCTTTCCTAACCTCTGTCTTGAGTTATTTGTTTCCATCTTCAGTGAGTAGAATTGCACAAAAATGGAAAACTGGGCAGAAAACTGTATGGGCTTTTCTAAAGCATGTCTCAAGTTTAGGAACAAAAAAGAAGAATTCCCCCTTTATTTAAACTAATCAAGCTCTGTCATTCCCAGCTAGGGTCTGTTCTCCATCAAGTCACATTCCAAAATTGCTCCTGATAAAGAATTGCAAAGACAAAACTGAGTGAAATACCACTGGCTTTGTACTAACCAACAGACTACACATTTTGTCCTGCTGGGTTTGTCCGTGAAGGGTATTAAGGGATTTAGCAAAGGTGAAGCGTGTTCTGGATTTCTCTTTCTTCCACACCAGCCCATATTTTTCCTCATGCCATGAGACTGCTACAGCTGAAGACTAAGCTGGCATCTTCATAAAAGTCTTGCCTCTGACAGGAAAAGTGCAGCCCAGACTTCAGAGACATGAAGAAGGGCTGTGTTTAATCCTTGGCTTTTCTCTGAAGCCTGGGTAGTGAGTATGGTGGATATACGTGGGTAAATGGTTTGCAGATCTTTCCTAACTTGTATTTAATCACACAGACATTCACGGTACTTGTCAGCTGCTCTCAGCCCTCCCTTGCAGCACGGGATGGGCTTTTTCTGGGTGTCTGCAAATCTATTTATAATGGAAGATGGTGCAGGGATGTTTGACAGTGCAGAACAAGGGAGGTTACAAAAAGGAATTGCAAAGCAGTTAAAGTTTGAAATTAAGGAAGCTGATACTGAAAGTTGCAAGATTACTTCCAACAGGCAATTGGAATGTAGCTTGAAGGCTGTTCTCCCTAGGAAAGAGTGAGAAATTCAAGGCCTGCTTTTTGAGAGTGTTGAATGTTTATGTCAGGGGGGCTGCAGGTGCTAGTGCTCTTATACATAGTAAGTGATTCACCCTGGCATTTCTCACCATCCCAAAGGAAAAGCTGGGTGTATGGGCCTGGGTATTCCTTTTTGCTGAGTTAAAGTGAATAAATTCCAGAACACCAGATGTTTGGATAAAAAGGAGGTTATAGTTTTGTTCCTTTCTCATACTCTGTACAATTTATTGTTTCACCTTTTTTTTCTTTATTGACTTTAAATTCTTAGGTGTCATTGTTTTGAAGCAACAGGTCCAAATGGCCCATTCCAAAGATTTTTCATGATCACTGATGAATTTTAGTATCTAAGCGTTCTCAAAATAGAGTTCATGCATTTCAAATTACCTTGCCTTCTCCCTATTCTTCCTAATCCATTGCTCACTTTACCATAGGTCCATCTTCATGAGGACAATGTCCTTATGGAGTCATGTTTTTTGTGGTTTTTCCTATCATTCTTAATGGGCAAGCCCTCATCAGAAATACCAGACCATGTGCGTACCTGAAAAGTGTTAGCACCTCCCAGTGCAATGCCCAGTGGATTCTTGCTCCTATCCTGAATAGGCTCAGCTCAAGTTGGTGACACTCAATGACACTTCAGCTGCCTTCTCCTCCCTGTAAAACCAGTTCTGACCCACATGGGCAGATGGGTAGTCATTAAGTGGAGGTCTTACACTGTTAGTTAGTTCTGTTGGTAAGTGGAAGACTTCAGTTTGAAGTTAATAAAAATGCCCATTGTAAAACTCCTACTAAACCAAGCAAACAGACCTAAGAGCTTTGACAAACCTGAGCTCCCAGTGCTGCCTGTGCCCAAAAGTACATAACTTCATTTTCTCTGCCTCCATTCCTCTGTCTTTAAAGAGGAGATAATAACATGCACTCATCTTTATAAAACTCTTCTAGGTTTACTGATACAAAGTCCCACATATGCCAAATATGTGTTTTGATACTGCACCTGATCTCAATGCTGAAATTACATTGCCAATCCAATTTTTAGGAACAGCATCAACAGACCTCATGACTTGAAGTACTTAGCTTTAGGTAGCAGCATGAACAGCCTGGTAGGTATAAACCTGACTCAATACTCTCCCCCAAATCTGCAAATCTGGTATCTCAAACTGTTGTTTTGCATGAGGATTCTCCATTTGCTCCACTCCTGTTCATCACTGCTTCCATGCAGGCTTGAGGGCAGCCTGATTTCTAACACTGTGGAATCTTGTATATGGTGATCAACCCAGTGCAATGACTGTTCATAAACCCAGTTTTGCAAGAGACTGGTGAACTGGTAAAAATACTGTAAACAGCATTTGGGACACACTAAATAAAGAGTGAAGCTTTCTTTGATACTTACTGATGTATACATACCATGTAATTATTATTATCATTGAAAATACCAACTTCCTCTCTTTGAACATAATGTCTAAACAGGAAAAAGCTAACCTTCCTGTTTGGAGAATTGTTAGTTTCAGAAGAAATATTTTTTTTCCTCTCTTGCTTGCAGTTCTCAAAGATTTTATTTTTAATACAAATGAAAAAGACAAACAATAGACTATCTAAAAGGAAGGAAAACCACATGTCTGAGACAAACAGAGTCTGCTATGAATAGATAATCCTTGCACTATGAAATAACTCATGTCACCTACATTTTGACTTTTGCATATTGGGAAAGGAAACGTAGACTTATTTTTGGCACTCACTGCTCTGTATATACCTAATACAGAAAGCAAAGTTAAGGTTAGAGAGGGAAGAGAAGCCTCCTGTCAATCTATACAGAGAGGAGGAATCATGTAGGCAGTTGGCCTGGCCCAGCAGTAATTTCTAGATGTGATGCAAGGCTGAATTTAAAACTTCAGGTACCTGCTTGGCATATAGTGTTCTCTGGTTCAAGTCAGTGTTGACATGGCCTTTTGGGTAAATCTCACCTCCTAAACTTTGCTTTTGCAGCTTTTAGTTTAGTTAAAGGAAATACTGGTGGAGCAGCACCTGTTCCAGGTGTATGTGGAATTTTTGATGGCTGCCAGGAGCAGCTTAGTGAGACTGAGGACTGAGACACTCAGCTCATCTTTGGGAGGCAGAAATCAGAAAACAGGTAACTGAAAGCTGAGTATGAAAAAGTGCTCATACCAAAGGCAGAACGAGCTGTTTGGCATTCCAAAAGTGTTTCGTACTGTTGCCTTGTGAGGGCTGACCTGAAACAGAGGCTAGGCAAAACTAAAGAGTAAAATTAGGATTTATTAAAAGGTTCCCAAAATCCACCCTGGGCATTACAGAAGCCTACGCAAGGCTGCACCCAGGGTGGTCTGCAAGTGGTGGCAAAATGGCCACCCCGAGTCACGAGATTTTGCCATTTTATGGCAAATTTTATTTCTAGGTCCATCTGCATACCGGGGTCCAACTGTCCAACCACAGCTCCAGGCCATGAGGTCCCATCCTTCCCGTCCCACCCCTCAGTCCATCGTTGTTTGCGTTCCTGGCCTGAAAGTTGTCCTTGGTCTTCCATCAGAAATGGATTTGTTTTGTCTACCTGCTCTGTAGAGGGAGCACAGTACAGTTCCTAATACGAGGCAGCACACACAGAATCTGAAAATATAAAAGCTAAGGCATCAGTACCTTCCCAGAGTCTGACAAGCAGCCTTATGAAATAACCACAGGAGAGGCCTTGTGATGTCAATTTGTCAGTACAGGAAGTTTTCATATTGTCACTTCTCTTTCATGTTATTTCACTGCAGTCAAGGCTGTAGTCTTGCTGATCCTATTTAACAGCAACTACTGAAACATCTTACATGAATGGAAGAGGATATATACATGATATAAGATCACTGCCCACAGAGGGCTGGGAAGCTGGAAAGACCTGTCTTTTCTCTATCATCATCTTCCTAAAGTTCTTTATTCCAGGCCTGACTAATTTAGATGTTCTTCACAGCTAAGCAGAAGTTCTGAAACAGTTGGGCAATTTCTTGGCTCTTGTATTTACACACTGTATGAGTATCTACCATCTTTTAGTCATGTAGAAATTGCGAAAATGTGGTCTTACAGGGTCAAATACCAGACATTTATAATTGTTTTCTATTCCTTGGGGTTTTTTTACACCAGTCTCTGATTTTGGAAGCCTTATTTTACAGAACTGCCTGCTTACTGTTGGCAGTACTGTGTGAGTATAAAGAAACCCTGCCAATGTTTTCTCAGGCTATTTCCAGGTGGATCTTCTTACTACATTAGGGCATCATGCTTGCTCATGTTTGTAGACTCAGACCCTAAAGACCTTGTTCCTTGTCTGTCTTTGCTTGCCTCATGTTTGCACTTCTCATGGAACCCAAGTGTGCAGCCTTCCCAACTTTTTGTTTTTCCAGAGATTTGCATGTGAAGCTCCAGCTCCATTTGCAACCACTCACTCCTGCACTCAGTTGTGTCCTGCTCTTCATCTGTATTTTCCCAGGTATGGATCTTGCCTTGTGATTTACTGGACTGCAGCTCCAGCAAGAAGAGAACATGTTAAAGCCGTTGTAAAATAATGGGCACCACACAAAATCAAGAAGGCTGGGTCCAGTGATCTGAAATGCAGATGGTCACTGGCAGGGAGAAGGAGAGCTGTCATGCTGAAAAAAGACCCGGAAGTCAGCAAATGAGCTGAGTTAATGATGTGACACAAGAAAATTAAAGGCAGAGTGTTTCTGGGCAATGTATGTAGGAATGTCCCCCCTGAGACTGAGCTCTCTGTAGTCTTATCCGTGTGCGTGTTCTCCATGCAGGTATTGGGGTGGGAGCAATGCTGGCTACTACCTGTCAGTAGTTAGATCTATCACCTTGTTAATTAACGACATGATACTCTACCAGCATGTGGAACAGTCTCTCTGATTGGGATTAACAAGTATAACTGGACTTCACTGAGAATGCAATGCATGTCAGATGGGAGGGGATGCCGACTTCACTGTGTGGGAAATAGTAATAACAATGTAAAATGTGAAATAATACGTGGCCATACAACTGTTTGCTTCTGTTAGTCTCCATAGGGATATGTTTGTAGAATCTGGATTCTGGTCCTGAGTGCCTGGATCCTCTGGATTTCAAGGAGGAGCCCATGCAATGCTTGTACTCTGAGGCTGGCTAGATGTCACTGTTGACCAATATTGCCCATTTGATCAGTTAATGTTTATAATATACACTGCAATGGTAAGACTGGGCTTTGCTATTGAATATCTGAGCTGGTACCATGGGGCACTGAATCACTGTCCTTCCCTGTGCTGCTACTGTGAATAAATTCACCAGCTTCCACCTTAATAGCTTGCTTTAGAGCCAGTGCCACACTTCACACCCTATTCTGGACCCTCTCCAACAAGGTAGTGTTTTTTACTGAGGAAGGTGAGTAAAAATGATGAGAGTATCCTTAATTAAGGAGCCATAAAATTCTGATAGAGCAGTAATGTTCCCAGTGAGCCTGAAGGAAATCTGATCAATAGTTATGAGATTAAGGCTCAATTTCGGGCTTGAATTCATCAAGCATAGTCATTCTCCATTTTTGTACAGGATGCTTTTGTGGTTCCTGCTGAGCAGAGGAGTATAAAGTCAGCACAAGTCCTTTCTCACCAGTTCCCCAGGCTTTGTCATTTAAGATAGCTGACTCTACAGAGGTGGTGATCAGGGTTCTATGATCTATCTGAAGGCAATTTTTCATCATATAGGACAGGCTGTACCAACTGTATGTGTTCTGAGAGTCTTGGGCTTGGAATGATTTCACAAAGAGTAAAAAATAAAGTTATTTTGGATCTCTTTAAAATTTGACACTGCAGTTATTAATTTGCCTGCAAACCACTTCACAGACAGGAATGGTTCAGTAGAACATTCTCCAAAAATCCTTTTACTGCTTTTTGTATACCCCTTGCAATAGAATTTTCAAGATGGAGGCTGGACTAATTCTACATTTCTAAGCTGCCTCTGTGGAAGAAGTGTTCCCATCTGCTTCCAGCACAGGTGTGATGTCTTTAAGTTTTGAAATTGGTTTTTAAGGACAGAGGCAGACAATGAAATTTCATCCAAAGATTTTATTAAAACCTCCATGTAAAATGTCAGACCTTTCCAAAGCCTGAAGTAAATGCAACCTTATGTAGTCCCTCCCACCAGTGGCATAAGCATGAAATAGACAGAAGCTTTTCAGACGAAATGGAAAAGCCCTGGTTTAAGCCATCTCCTGTATCTACTTGTCATTCCTGCATACACAGGTTAGCAGTAGAAAGTTTTAAATATCTGAAGTGACAGGACTACTTTGTAAATATACATTAAGGCCCTAAGTGGAGAGGGCTCTAAATTACCACTTCACCAAAAACATTTTGTGATACTCATTCAAATATAATTTCTTAAGTGTGCTTTTAAATCCTCAACTCTTACACCATACACAGATCCATAGACTGAGCACCTGGACCTGTAGATGATCTTCATCGACAGATTCATTCCTGCTTTGGCTATCTGCCAGTGAGTTTTATGTGAAATACTTCCTGGTATAGCCTCTGCATTTAAAGGATGCCTATAAATATCTGCACTGGTTGACGGGACAAAAGCAGAAAGAGCTGGACATTTTTAGAGAAATGTAAGAAGTGCAGAGAGCTGAAATGCCCGCGGTGGCTTTTCTGACGGCTCATAGGGGGCTCTGGGAAGCCAGGGCTGCTGGTGCTTTCCCAGCCCTCTCCTTGCAGCAGGATTTTCCCTTCCTGCCAGCAGCTGCAGTAGCAGGAGACAGCAGGGGCTCAGGAAAGCCGGGCTGTTACCTGAGCCAACAGCGACACCCAGGGCTCCACCAGCACAGTCAATCCCTCCTTTCATCTGCAACCCCGTCCCATGCTGCCTGGAAAATATTCCAAGGCTTAGCCCTTTCTGCCTTCCTGAATGACTGCACTTATTGAGAAGGAAGAGATATTGTGCCGTAGTAATTTTATCAATAGAAATCATGTATACTGTGCTGAGAGTAAATTAGATCAGCCACAGGCACATCTATATTCCAACAACTGCATTCACACAAAGTGGATTACACTCTTTCATCTCTATCAAAACAGTTAAGATGATGTTATTTGTTTGCAGCTATGGTCGAGGCAGACAACTTATAAAACCTCCCGTTCCTGCTTCCTCACTGCTGCAAAAAATCTCACCAAGACCACACGGTCTTTTTGGTAAGCTTTTGTTGAATAAATGCACAGAGGTGAACAGTACACTCAAGGAGTATGTCACGATCAAAATAAAAGGTGCAGGCTCTGTAACAGTGAACACTGAGTCAGCCTTTTAATAAAATGACCCTAAACAACCCCTTGAAGACACATACCTGAGCAGAGAGTGGTAAAATAATTAGAGAAGAGAGAGCCAGGCAATAATGTCTCTAGAAAAACATTTCAATAGAAGCAAGAAAACACCTTAAGAATCGATCAGAACACAGGGTGTGCTGAGGACAACCCAAATTACACAGGACAATAAAAAAGTACAGATGTATTTCCCACTCCCAGAATGCAAAAGCTCTGTCACCAGGGTACAGCCTGCGCAGCTGCTGAGGTAGTTTCTTGTTTCCTTTCCAAGCTTAAGCTTGCTTCAGATCCAAAGGGAATACCGGTTCCTCTTCATGGCAGCAGGCAGGTCAAGTGAAAAAGCACCAAAGGTGAACAAGTAGCAAATGTTATAGACCAACAATTGCAGTTTGACCACCAAGCAGAGAAGTTGGTGGAGGGGAAGAGCATGAATGAAGTCCAAAGTTTGCATGTTCCAACTGAGCTGAGGTTAATTGAGAAGAAAATAAACAAATGACATCTGTGTTACACCAATATAAAGCATAATGGTGCAAAACAATGATTGTACTGTGAAACAGAGTGAAAAGTTACCAGTGCAGCAAGCACAGAATTAAATAGTCCAGGAATCACAATGATCAGGCTTGCCAGGGCCTGAGAGCACTTTTGGTCGCTCCTGGACAGTACCATGGGCTCTCTTTGAAAAAACAACCATGAGCATCCTTCTCTAGCTGAAACAGACTGTTAAGCAGTACTCCAAAAGTCAGGACTAAAGGATGCCAGATGCCTGAAGATGCATCCAAAATGTGAAGCATCTGTGATTCATTCAATTCTTCTGAAAATGCATGTTGTAGTCCATAAAACCATTGCACTTTCATAAATCTGCTGGTTGCTTTGTCTCTGTTTTCTGAAGGACTTATACTGAAACAGTTATCATTCTGTATGTCTTTTCAAGGAATGATGAAGCCAACTTCTGTTTATTCCTGCCATGGCACAGTTGGAAATGGGATATTTGCCAGGAACTCACATAATCAATGGGAGACAGTTGCTTTACGCTGCAGCTCTATACCACCGGTTTTCCTTTGCACTTTTTTTTCCTTCAGAATTTGGCAAGAAAGGTTATCTAAAAACCAATCTACATCTTGATAATCTTCAGGCCACTGCAAATACTGACTCCTTTGTAAGAAGTTTCGAATTGGTTTGTGTTTCTTCAGTTGATACTGAGAAAGTGACCCAACCACTACCATAATGAGGACATCCTTCAGGTCACAAAAGTACCTGCTCTGGGCAAAATTGAAGGCTTCCACACACCACCCATCTTTGAGAAACTGCCTGGTCACAATGCAAATTGTTTTCTTGCTGTTCCAAATGGCATCACGAATATTGTTGATATATTCTTCTCCAGGCAAGAAATCTCTTTCCTCAAAACACAAGGTAAATCTGTTTTTATCAAAATACTGTGAATCCAGGTGCTTTAGTAAAGAATTCTGGACCCATTCAAAGTCATTTTTGCTGTAGCACAGATATGCATCATATTTGTATTCACTTTTATCTGCTACTTGTGGTTGGTTGTCTATCAGTCTTTTTGTGATGGTTTTATACCAGATGAAACAAATCCCCCGGCAGTGTGTAAAAATGATGACTGCCACCAGAAGCATGAGAAGAATGACTGAGAAGACGATGAATAGTGAGAATCTGAGTGCCTGCTGGAGTTCATCTTCATCACAATCATCATATGTCAGATGTGACAGGGGTACCCCTTCGAAGGCAGGGGGGTATACACAGTACCTGTCAGACTGGGAGCCAGCCAGGGTTACATTGGTTTCATTCAGCCATATCAGCAGGCTCTTTAAAGCACAATCACAGACATAATTATTATGTGTTATATCCAGAATACTTAAAGTCATAAAGACTTCAGGCTCAGGGGAAAACAGCTGGTTTCCAGATAAGTTTAGGTTTGTTAGGCTTTGTGGGAAAAGCGCAGGAGAAAGATGAGACAACAGGTTGGAAGCCAGGTTAAGTCTTTTAAGAGATGTTAGACCTCTAAAAATCTCCGGTGGAAGAGCAGTAAGGTAGTTGTTATTCAGATGCAGAACCTGAAGTTTGGGCAATGCCCCAAACACATCCAAACATAAATCTCTCTCCCACACCAGCTGTAACATATTTTCACCTAGATCCATATATATTAACTGATTGTTTTCTATAACATTAGCACTTTTCACACAGTTAGAGAACCGGTTCTGTTTTAAGAAGATAAACTGCAGATCTGGAATTTGGAAAAGAACATACAGGTCACCTAAATCTGCCAACCAATTTCTTTCTAATTCAAGGTATGTTGCAGTTATTGCTCTGTCAGCTACAGACATTAGCTTATTGTCACCTAAAAAAGCAGAGGTCAGATGTGGAAAGGAAGGGAGTCTTTTAATGGCATTGTCTCGGAGATCAATTATTTTCAGATTTACTAATTTCCTGAATGATTGGTCATCAATCATCCCAATATGATTTTGCTGTAAATCAATATACATTATACTATGCAGACCCTCAAAAGTATAATCGTACAACTCACCCAAAAGGTTACTTGAGAGATTGAGTGTTCTTAGGTTGCCCAAGCCAAAAAATGCTTGCCTTTGGATTTGATTTATCTTGTTTTTGAAAAGGTTCAGTGATTCCAGATTACCAAGACTTTGAAAGATTAAAGAATTGAGAGAGAATATGTAACCCTGTGAAATATCAAGGAACCTAAGATTACTTATTCCTAGTCCTGCAAAAGTAGAATAATCTGGATTTTTTAAATTCTCAAAGCCAAATCCTGAACCCATTATATGAGGGCTAAATATTAAAGAATTTATTTGAGTCCCTTTAATAGCTGTACAGAGATACTGGACTCTCTCTGTGCTCCAGCCATTGTTACTAAGGTCTAGTAATTTAAATGTAATATTTTTGAAAGGATTGGAGCACTTGGCCCAGGCCACATCTTCTGTCTTGTACAAATGATTAAGACCAAGGTTAAAAAATAAAAAGTTTTTTCCTTGGAAGCTGGTAAGATTAGTTTGACAGAAGTTGGATATCCTGTTGGATTTCAGGTTCACACTTTTCAAGGCTGTTAGATTATAAAATAAGGGATGAGGATGAAGTTTTGTGATTTCATTAATTGAAAGATCCAATTCTTCTAATGACCTCAAATCTTGAAAGTAACGTTCTTCCAGGATGGAGTCTCCAAGGGAGTTGTAAAACAGACGGAGGACAGTCAGGCTTGGCAAGCCCACAAAAGCATCAAGATCCAGTTGAAGAATGTTATTGCCTCCCAAGTCTAAGATACGAAGGTTAGGCAGGTTCCTGAATGCTCCTTTTCCTATGGTAACAGGACTGACTAACTGGCTCCCCATTTCCAACAGCAACAAGTGCTCCAGCAGTGGAAATGAAGTCACAGTCACTTGTCTAATATAGTTGAAAGTCAGGAAAAGCTTCACTGTATCGTTTGGCACAAGTGGAACATCCATGAGGCTGCAAGAAAAATATATGGCGACCTGGGCTTCTGAGTAGCAGCTTCTAGATGCACACACCCCACTAGCAAGTGACAGGCCAAAGACAAGTAGGAGCTGATGACACAGCATCATGAACCTATGTGAAAAAAAGTGACAATAGTGAGAATCAGTTTTGCAGTTGGTTGTCTTTGCAATGAGTTTCAGACCACGTTTTTAACAACTGTAGAATAGAGGGCTAATATCACGTTAAAAATAACTTGTGATTTGGGATATATCCTGTCTCTGAAGTCCAACAGGCATCACCTGATAGGCTGTTTGGTCAGAACATGCATCCCAAAAAGATGTGAGGGCCTCCTACGACCTAAAAAGTAACTCTCCTTTATGTTCCTTAAAACCCCACCAGGTAAGAGTAAAAATCTTGGCCTAGCTATTTAATCTGCACCATGAAACTGGTAATGTTGGTGTATTAGCTTAACTCCTTAATTAGTTTTTCAAAAGGCTAAACCAGTTTGGATTGCCCAAGTAAAGTGCAGCTACCCAGTCATCTCAAAAGAGCAGGCAAATGCCACTCTTTCTTTGAGTGCTCCCCTGGTCAGGACAGTCACCTGTTTGGCATTCAGATTGTTGTCACACAGAGGTGCCTAACAGCCATGAGCTTTTGAGAACTTCTTTGGGGATCCTCGAGCCTCAGATTAACCTGAAAACATGAAATTGTTATGGAAATGGCTGTAAAATAGTTTTGAAAGTACAGGCAGGAACAAGACTAACAGTGATGGAACAACCAAAAAAAAAGCAGTAGCCTGAAACTGTGCTGCAAGATTTCATGTTTTATAAAAAACTACATTTTCCAAACTACAAATTCCTAAATTATACAGAAAGGTGCCTAGCACAATTTATGCAGCTTGCTGATGAATCCATTTATTCCCACTCCATATTTTCCTTGCATTATGCCATCTGTCTGTCTGTTGCCCTTTTTATCTGAGACATAAACCTCTTCAGAGCAAGGAAGGTCTTTTTTATTGAGCATGGTAGACCAGAGCAAATTACTAGCCCTAAAGTGGTTGTTTCTGTAGTATAAAAAAACTCCCTAACCTTCTAACTGAGATTGCAACCATCTGCTTCTGCTTTTAGCCAAGCATTTATTGAAATGAAATGACAACCCAATGGATGAATTTTTGTGTCCTCCAGCACAATCTGTTTAAAGATTGGTAAGTGTGAATTCTTGCAGAACCAAACCCCCAGCGGCCATCCAATGTCTGCAAAGTAAATCTACTTCAGAGAGGAAAAAGTGGGGCTTTGAACAGTTACTGGTCTGATTTGAGCAAGCCTCCCTCTTTAAAGGACCGGTACAAAACTCTATGCAGAATATTGCACTATTAAATTAAATTTAAATTATGCTTATTGCTGCCATACAATGGGATTCCTGGGAAATCAGAGAGCATGTTAGTATAAGCCACTATGACATTCCCACTGCAAATACCAAAGGAAAGATCCAGCCAATTTTTAGAGACTATCTGCTCCATAGAAAGTACCAGGATATTACAGTACAATCCAGTCTCATAAATGACATTATCCCACTGTATCAAACATTTTTGGTGATGTTCTCCAAGTCATCTGATTATACTAAAACCTTAACTTGTAGCAGCTTTGCTGGAGTGAGTCTGCGAATTTTCACCCTAGAGGCTCAAACACTAAGTGGGAAACCCATACAACTCACAACTTAAAATAGTGATCTTGTAATTTTTAAGACAGACTCATGTGCTTGTGACAAGCTGTCTCGGTTTTGAAAGAAGACAGCTAAAGAGGGGCAGGGCCTCTCTTGGAATAGATAATTCAAATCCCCTCCCCTCAAATTATTATAATTTAGAAAATTAAAACGGCTTTCAGGCAGAGATATAGGAATAGGAATAACAGTTCTTTACTAATATGTATAACAAGGCAAAACAAACAACTACAGCATTAATAGCGAACAGAACCAGGGACCTTGACGGGGCTTGGTTTCACAAAACTCGGGGCAGTCTGATCTTTTGGGACTCTGAAAAAAGCACCAAGCTGGAACGGTGAGGGATCTCGGGCTGGATCGGATAAAATCCGGAGCTCCGTCGGTGGTCACTGGAAGGGCAGGGATGTCCCGGCAGGACGAGGCAGAGCAGGGCCGCGGCGTAGCAGAAAAGAAACCTTCAAAGCAGTGCCGAGAAAGCAGCGGCAGTGGGGGCAGGACAGCAAGAGGAGAGCTCAGGATTTCCTGGGCACACGAGCAGAATGATGGTAGCTTTCCTCAGGATCAGACCCGGGTGGTGCCAGTGAAAACTCCCGCAGCAAGCAGCAGCCTCTGTCCTCTCCCCAATGCCGAGCGCAAGAAGAGTGAAGCTGTCCCCAGCCCCGTCTTTTTTCTTGCTGCCCCCCCACCCCCTTCCCCCCCCCTTCCCCCCCCCCCCCCCCCCCCCCCCCCGTCCCGAGAAACTCCCGGAGACAAAAAGAAAGGGTGTAGCTAAGTGCTATGCTCTCTATCCTTTTGTTTCACCTGAGTGCCAATAAGTACTCAGTAGTTAGTTGCCTCGCAACCCTTGGGAAAAAATTCTATAGGTGAAAAAAAACCTAAGAAACAAGCCTAACCCCCAACACAAGCTCTGATCCTTGAAAGTGAAAAAGTTAGGGATATACACTAAGAGCTGTATATATTGAAGTCCTGGCATTCAAAGTTCATTCACGTTTTGTCTCGCTAAGGAATTTAGGATGTGCCGCAAAGGAAATCAAATTGCAGGCCATGAGTATCAAAAGTCTCTTTTATTGAGCATACTAAAGAACAGAGCAATTAATTACCCCTAAAGGGGTTGTCTGTGTATTCTACTTTAAAAAAACTGTGAATAGATTTTAGCTTCTTCTATGGGGAATAATTCCAAGTACTAAAAATAAAAGTATTTACTAATCTCTTTTTTGACCTAATATGCACTTTTAAAGGGGACTTTATAAGCAGTAAACTATTTAATGTTTGTTGTGACTACAAAATATTGTAGGTTATTAAAAAAGGCACAGCTGAACATACAGCCAGTCATTCAAGATCTTGTTTACTTTTTTACTTTTCTCTTTGCTTGAACCATGAAAATAAAACACCTAGTTACCCTTTAAATATTTGATAACTATTATATTGGTTCTTCTTGACACTTTGATACAAGGTGTTTAGCACAAATAGTTTTAAATTACATTTATCTTTCAGACATTTGCATTTTCATCCCAGATGAGATGGCTGCTTTTAAAGTTTGGGCAAAATCACAGCATCATCAAAAGTGGTGACAAAGAGAAAATACTTTGAAAGTCAATATTTAATGGATATGTGTACAACAGACAGCTAGAAAAAGCTCAGAATGTTCAGAGTGCAAGAATTAGAAAATGTTGTTTTTAAATTTTAAAAATGTAGTTTTATTTTTATTATGAGAATATAAGAAAATGGGGAAATATTTTTAGACATCTTTTCTTTTACATTGATCTGCTTTCCCACATTCTTGTAAGCTAAAAAACCATCTAACAATCTTTTAGCAGCTGTTACACTCTAACTCTGCTCTGGTCTAGTGACAAGCAAGATTTCACTTGTAAACTCTTTGCCCCTTTTCTGCCTATAAGTTATTACCTTCTCCTCTGAATCCATGAGCAGCAAGAGGGATGCTGGCAGTAAGAAATGCCTCTTACTGCTCTCATGAAGACAGCAAAGATTTGTAATTTATCAGAATCCCATCATGTAGCAATTTATGCAACCCTTCACCACTGTACATTAGCACGTAACACCTTCTGGGAAGAATATTCTTCCCACAAAATGAGGATCACCCCATTCAATTACATGTCTGTGCAGGGACATGGAGATGAAGGGATGTGTAAATGCTTAATTCATAGAATCATAGAGTCACAGAATCTTTAAGATTGGAAAAGGCCACCAAGATCACTGAGTCCAACCTCTGACCAAACACCACCATGCCAACTAAACCGTAGGGCTAATTGCCAAGTCCAGTTGTTTCTTGAACACTTCCAGGGGTGGTGACTCTGCTACCTCCCTGGGCTGCCTCTTCCAGTGTTTAAACCCTTTCAATGAAAAAACTCTTCCTGATGTCCAACCTGAACCTCCCTGGTGGAGCCTGAGTCTATATCCTCTTGTCCTGTCCATTATTGAAAATTTCCATTATTGAAAACTGGAGCACTGAAGTTCAGAGAACCAGAGCCCAGCACATGAGACTTTGTTTCCTTCTACTGCACTGATGTTGGAAAGGGTAAGTAGTAAAGGGAAGGGGAAAAGTTGGAAGGCTTTGAGTTGTCTGGAACTGGCCTTCCCTGTTGTACTCACTGTTTTAAAACCTGATTTTGCTAACTTGGTTTCAAAGCACAGCAAAAGAGGATGGGAATTGGCAGTGATGGAACAACCAAAAAAAAAGCAGTAGCCTGAAATGGTGCTGCAAGATTTCATGTTTTATAAAAAACTACATTTCCCAAACTATAAATTCCTAAATTATACAGAAAGGTATAATACAGAAACATTCACCTGGGAGTGGATGTTGTAGCAGTGCCTGTCTATCTCAGCACCGTTGTGTCTGCCTGGGGACACCCAGAGAGACTGTCAGCAAGCAGGGCCTGGAGGATAGCTGAAAAGGAGGGCTCAGACTGTCTCTTTTTGTTACTCATGCCAGAGTAGCAACTCTCTCATGGAGATTTAGGAAGCACTTGCTGCTCCCCTTTCTACACCCCCAACAAAAAAGCACTGGAAAAGTTGCTGTACAATTGCTGCCTAAACCCCATGAAAATTCACCTGAATAGACAAATGTGTCTCAATCTCCTCCTTCAGATCTTGGGCACCTTCCAGCCATCCAAAGGAGTCTTCCTTGTGCAGTCCTCTCTTTATATTCTCAGGTCACAATTCTGTGGGGAAATGAGAATCATTCCTACTTCTTGGAGAAAGTGCAGAACACAATATCATTGTCTGATGCCCAAGTATCATTCATGTTTTCCTTGCTCGTGGCAAAAATTATATCTTTCCCAGAGGCTGGTGATATTCACTGACTGTGAAGGACTATTCATATTTGGTGCTTGGTAGAATTTCTCAGAAAAAAAAAACCCAAAGACCTTCAAAGAACATCCTTTTCCTTTTCATCTAACAGAAAACCTACTGACAAGGCATTTGTAATATTTATTTAGGCCATAAAAAAGATCTTGAAGGATGTATTGCAAAACAATAAGCCTTTGTTCTTAGACTGGTCAGACAAAGGCCAACTGCTATTGTGAAAATTTGTATTGCTGCTGTTACCTGATTAGATCAAATCTACTTACTGAAACAAAAATAAAGCTCCAAGCTTTTGCCTGGGCTTTAGGCCATCATAATATATGCATTTGTGCTCATAAAAAGTTATGCAGTATAAACATACTTTTTGTCATGGGGCCCCTCTAGCCAATTAAGATCTAAAAAAAAAACCCTTTTTCATTCATCAGATGATTAATGAACGTGCCCCATCCCACCCCCTCAGCCTCTCCCTTAAGTTACCAGGATGCTTAAATCAAATACAGCATATTTCCTCTTCAAATCAGGAAGCATCTTACAAGGTAATTGAGCACTGTGACAGTTCCTATTATTGATGGAGAAAAGCATAAGGCAGTAAGGCATTTAATGACCTGACAGAGCAGAAGGACCATAAAAGCCAGTACTGGTTTGGGTGTAATGATCTACTTCCTGTTTGTGTTCGTTTGTTTTGATATCCCAGCAGATCATATGATGAGATGCAAACACAGACAGATGTGATTCCACTAATTATAGTGTAACAGTTCTTTACAAGAGAGCAGTCCCCAGAAGGGTAGGAAAATAAACTTGAAAATAAAGACTAAAACATACCTGGTCTATTCTGTGGAGGACAGGAGTAAATTGGATAGGCAGAGAGAGAGTGCCCTAGCCCCAGACCTCAGCCTTTGGCCTTAGCTCAGCTGTTTTTAGCCTCTAGCACTGTTTGGAATGTGTCCCTGCTGAGCAGGGCCAGCCTGCTCCTTTCCCTGCCCAGCTGAGTTGTTTGTTTCAATAAGACCCCCAGCACTGGGCACTGCTCCATGAGCCAGCCCCGGGCAGCCCAGCTCTGCCCTGGGTGTCACAGGACATCATGAAGGTAGAAAGACCCTCAGCTGGGCCTCAGAAGACAACCAACAACCAGTCTTCCAGGTCCTAAAGAAACAGGGCTTCAAGCGAGGACAGTGAAGATTCATTTGGAGGTTTTTGGTTTGGTGGGGTTTTTTTGTTTGTTGTTTGTATTTCCAAAGTTTTTGCTACTGTCATTTTCCAGCAGCGACGCTGCACAAATCACTTGTGGGCAGTCACAGTCACCACTCAGGTATTCTTATCTCACATCTTGAGGCCATGTTTTCCTTATTCTTTGAAAGCTGTCATGTGAAAACTGCTTGGTATAGAAGTCACCCTGGGGGGAAAAAATCTCCCTCCTGTTAGTTTCCCTTCTCTCTTTGCTATAACTTTGGACTGTGTTTTTCAGAAACTGGATTTAGCCCAAGGACACAACGTTCTTTTTTTGTGCTTGCAGGATAATTAGAAGCAGCCAGACTTTAGGGTCTCACCTGGAAAAGATCAAAGTGATAATAGGAAAGGAGTCTTAGGAATGACAGTGAAGTTTTTAAGTTACAGGAAGCCAGCTTTCACAGATGAGACAGAAATTCTTCAGGAAGCAGTGAATTCTTGACAAAGGAGAGAAGCAGCATTCAGACTGTAACTCCTGGGGTCACAAGCAGAGCTCTGTACAGTTTTTTTTAAAGGTCTCACCTTTTCATAAAGCTTATTAGTGCTGTCATGCCTGTGAAACAGTTGTCAGGCATAAAACAGTGGTAATGGTTTGGTAGACTGAAGTCAGCAAAGATGAATAACAGTAACCAGCCAGAGGGGGAATGGCATGGTTACCACCCCCTGCACTTCTGGGACCAAATCGGGGCACATTATTTATTAAAGAACTATTAAAAAAGTATGGAAACAGATTCCTGAATATATGGAGCCAAATGGAACAAATTATAAAAGAGATGTTTGCTTTTGCAAGGTTGTTTTTTTTTTTTTTGCACATGCATTTAAAAAAAGCAATCAAAAGACAACAAGCTGCAAATGTCCAGTGACAAAATGACCATAAATATAATACAAAGAGACATAAAATCTGCCCAGATTTTAGTTGAAATTAGAAACCTGCTCCAGACTTTCCTGGAATCAAGATGTTTGAATGTATTTGAAATAGGCTTTAGACCTGAATGAATTTGAGTTTGCTCTTGGTGGTGGAGGAGAAAAATGTGAAAATTTCACTCACTTGTATGGCTGACAAAACTCTGTACTTTTGCACCTGTGATGCAATGAAGACCTACCAAATAAAGAAGGTAGAAAAGTGGCTGGTAGTCATCCTGAAACCGTTCCTGTGGGAGGCTCTTGGTGAGGGAGCTGTTCCATCAGCTCCCAGCATGGCAGGAGCATCCTAGGGCTCACCTGCGTACATATCCCAGATCAATTGCTTATCTATTGATTATCCTTACACAAGGTAGTCCCAACCCAACCAGGAAGAACAGCTGTCACACAGGCTGAGCTGCATGAAAGGCATTTAGAGTGGAAGCAGGAGACTGGATGACAGACTCCATGCAGTCCATCTAGAAGAACATGCACCTGATTTCTGAATCCATAAAGACTTGCAGTCAGACACCAAGGGGTTGCCGAAACAGAAATCCCCATGCAGGTTATATTTTATATTCTCTCCCTACCTAGCTCTTTCCAGAGAGAAAGCCAGCTATGTCTTTATTTAGCACATTAATCCGTCAAGTAAAACAGCTACAGTCAGCTCTATTTTCTTCACAATGCAACACCAAACCATTTTTCACACTCTACCCGCTAACTGTGGAAGTATTGTTTGTTTTGGACAGGAGGCACTCTCTTCTTCCATTATAGCTCTTCCAACTGAGTGAATAATGCTCAAGATTCTGTGGATCAAATACATGTTTCAGCCTAATGAGGGGTTGGGGGGTGCTTTGTATGGGGCCAAGGGATGGAAGGGAGAAAATCTGCTCTGGGCTGCTTCCATATTCTGACTACGCGTGTGTTCAACCCAGACACCTCCTTAAAGAACACTGAGGAGGTCCTTCTTGACATGTGCTCTAGTTCCTGTCTTTCACCACCTTATTCAGCTTCTGAAAGTTCTTGCATAATGACACAGCTTCACAAGGAAGACAGAGAAGGCCAAAATTAGCCTGTTGCCAGTTAAGAGGAAAACACGTCTCATTCACCCTCGGGCAGAGATCTGATGGACTGAACTCTCCCATGACCTGGGTGAATGGTCCCAGCTGTAAGTCACGAAATAAGAAATACAGCAAACAGTTCACTGCTCCGTTTTACAACACCGCTGCGCTTTATGCTAGGTCTGAGCTAGAAGGCTGCCTACCAAACACCTCCTATGCCATGTAGCCAGATTAAATGCTGGCCAGTCAGCCCTGCCGGACTCAGGCACTGCTGCTTGTCTGCAAAGGCAAAAACCACTTCGTGCTCGAGTTCTCAAGTATTGAAGCCCAGGGTGGAACTCCTGAAATCCCACAAACTGGATTCTTCAAAGGCCAGGTGCAGATGCGGCTCTGTCTTATTAAGTCCCACACCTTGCCTCTTAGGGACTTTGTACCTCACGGATCTATTTTCTTCCTTCATAAAAAGAATGTAGTAATCCTTGTCCGCCACGGGGGTCGGGGAAAGTGAATGAGCGCTAAAATACACAGCGCTTTGAAAAATGCGAAGAGCAACCCTGCTGCCAAAACATTCTCCTAGGGGTGGAGAACCTTATTTCTTGGCGGCTTAAATTAGGGACAGTGGAAAGGGAGGCGGTCGAGGGTGGGCAGAGAGGGTGCAGACTGACCTTTGGCGTGCCGTGGGGCTGTGACGGACCCGGCTGTGTAGGGCTGTCGCTCTCCCTCTCCCACGGCTCCCGCCCGCAGCCCGGCTCCGTGTCCCGGCGCCACCGCGAGCACTCCGGGGCGGCGCGGCCTCTCACGGAAACCCGGCCGGGAAGAGCCGCCTTGTTCCCCGTTCCCCGCGTTGTTTCCACATACAGACCGGCCGGTTGGAGTGGGACAGCTTCCTCCTCCTGCCGGGAATGGCCGGGGCGCGGGTGAGGCGGGGGAAGCAGCGCCCCGGGGAGACCAGGAAGAAGCTGTGTAGCTGAGCTGCTCCTCCGAGCCAGGCGAAAGTAAACACCAGGCAGAGCCAGAGAGCTAGCGTGCCGCAGGGGTAAGGGGGAGTGGTGAGTATGTGGATATGAAACGGGAAAAAAAATTTAAAAGGTAGAATCATCAGTGAAGGAGCACTGGAAGGTAAATTCCCCAGCAGAATGGAAATTCTCCCTGGCTTTCCAAGATCGGCTGCTGAATACCGAACTCTAGGGCCCCAATAAAAGAAGGAAGTGAAGTGTTGGAGCAGGGCCAGAGGAGGGTCACAAAGATTCTTAGAGGGCTGGAGCATCTCTCCTGTGAAGACAGGGTGAGACAGCTGGAGAAGAGAAGGCCCCAGGGAGACCTTATTGCGCCTTCCAGGTGCCCACAAGAGGGCAGGAGAAGGGCTTTTTACAAAAGCATGTAGTGACAGGACAAGGATGAATGGCTTTAAACTGGCAGAATTTAGATTAGATGTTGGGAAGAAATTCTTCACTATGAGGGTGGTGAGGCACTGGAACAGGTTTCCCAGAGAAGCTGTGGCTGCCCCATCCCTGGAAGTGCTGGTCAGGTTTGAGCAGCTTGGTCTAGTGGAAGGTGTACCTGCCCATGGCGAGGGGGTTGGAACTGCATGATATTTATGGTCCCTTGCAACCTAAACTATTCCATGATTCCGTGGTAGAGGGTCAGGCCAGGAAACCCAGAGTGATGGGTTCAGCCAGAGCACAGGAGGCAGCTTTTATGGGCTTTGCTGCATTTTAATATGTAAGAGATGATCAGACTGACTCATCTCAGCCTAAGAAACATGAACATTTGTGTTTGCCAGCTACTTGGTGCTTGAGCCGTTTCTTCTGGTCTTCTTTTCAGGTAGAAAGAACCAGCACATCTCTGTCTCTTACCTCCAGTACAGCTGACTCTCTGATCTGCACTTAATCTGACCCAAGATAACTGTAAGCAGATGATCTTCCACTCTCATTATTATACTATTCTAATGGCCATTATATTCCATTTCCTATATTACCTTATACTAAGTGGAATACTTAGGCTTCCTAAAGAAGTTAGGATTGAATGATAGATCTGTAACTGAAGTGATTTATTTGCCTGTTACTGTAATTCTTAGAGAGCAATCCAGGAATGAAAAGGGGAGGTAAAAGAGAGGACAGGGTAACTTTTATTTTAAAAAAATTACAGTAATTAGGTTTTCATGTTACATTTAGATAAAATTTCTGGAAATTGATGCTGTTTGAAAAAGGGACCACCTCTGAGCTCACTTTTGCATGGCCATATCTACAGGAGAGAGCTGGGGATTCAGTAACATTGCATGGGAGACACGGGAGTATAAACCACTGGATCTACAATACACATCTTGTTAACCAGTGTCACCTAATCTGGACAGCTGGAAATGCAGCACTGAGGGCCATGTTTTAAGATTATTAAATAAAATGAGTCTAGACTCTTTTGGGGTTGCATAAGTCTCAACCTCTTTTGGAATTAAGTGCCTAAGGCAGCTCTTGCTTGCAAGTCACACCAGGTGGACCCTTCTCCTTTCCAGATCACTCCTTCTGGAGTGATTTTCATACTAATCTGTGTTATGTATCTTTAATTACTAATACTTATGTCACTCCTGTATTAATTACTTATAAATTATTGCATACCATAAAGTCTAGACCTCCAGGGACATTGCAACTATAAAAGGCATGCAAAGGGGAGCACTTCATGTAATCTCATTACATTGGACTACAATCACTTCATTTCAGAATTTTCTTTTATTTCTTTAAACTGAGTTTCACTTCATTATAAGTTCACCCCAGTCACTTTGTTTCACTTTGTTCTCTGACTTCGAGATTTTCTTTCCTTTCATGAAAGAAGAATTTCCTTACATGAAATGAAATCTAGTGATTTCAATGAGGATCCATTTGGCAACATTTGGTCCGTTTCCCTGCACTTGAAATATTGAAATCAGAGAGCAAAGTGTAACAAACACTCAGGAAAGGAGATATGATGAAATAAAATGCAATTTTAAAAAACAGAAGAAAATTATGAAATGGAGTGACTAAAACCAAATGGATTGCAGTGAAATGAGGTGCAGTGAAAAGGACCAAAATTTGGTAGAATTATTCTTATTGAAATCCTGAAATCAGGAAATTAAATCAAACAAAAAGACAAGTGATGAAATAAATGAAATTAAATGCTTAAAAAAAGAGAAAAATTTTGCAATGAAGTGAAAACAGTATAAACCAAAAGGATTATATGAGCAGCAGACAGTGGCTGAAAGTGTGCTGCTGCCTTCTAAAACAGTGAACATGGTAGGACTTCTCCCAGACCAAAGCTTCCAATACCTAAATTTCTGGCTGCCACTGAAGCACCATATGCCGCCTCTGAGCTGACCCCGAGACACTGGGGGAATGAGGTTTTTTCCCCCATGGAAAATGGCCACTGTTCACGTCCAGTCGCACTGGCTGACAGTTGGGTGCCACTTCCTAAATTTGCAAACTACGCAGGATTTCTCCCAGAACAAAGCTGCCAAGTTCTAGGACTCTGGCTGTCCTTGGCTCCCCAGATGCCACCTCTGAGCTGACCCTGAGACACTGGAGGCTGAGTATTGTTTTTCTTTGAAAAGGGACCAATTCTTGCCCACGAATTGGAAATCCAGGGAGATGGGCTGAACCTTGCCACATTAATCCTCATTTAATTCTCAAGTATTCATTTCCTTTCATTAAATGAAGAATTTCTTTCAATTGAATGTAATAAAATCTTGAATTCAGAAAAGAAAGTGTAACAAACTCTTCAAAGGAGATATGATATTACAAAATGCAGTTGAAAGAAAGAAAAATAAAATTTGTGAATGGAATGACTACAACCTAATGTATTGGGATAAAATGACCAAAACTTTTCAAAATTATACTTTAGGTAATCCTGAAATCATGGAATGAAGTCAAATGAAGAGACAGGAGAAGAAACTGATGAAATTTTCTTTTTGGTCCTGCTTCTCCCTTTTATAGTTGAATAGAGCAAACTGGATACTTTAAGTTCTGAATATTTTCAGGATTCCTCTTAGCTGTAAATAGTAGGAAAAGACAGTAAGCCTGTAGTAAGTATCTTTTCTACTGAGTCTACCACCACAGCACCTCTTTTTATGTGGTGACAGTAAAAAACAGCATCATGATTTAACCATGCTTGCCCCCAGTTCACAGGCTACAAACATCTGTCTGATGTAGATACTTCATTTATAATCCTGTTATTGCAGGTGGGAAGCACCTCGGTCTTTGTAGATCCTGTCAGCTTGGATCTGTTTGTCCATATACCTAAAAGGTATTTTATATTGATGTTACTAAAACAAAGTCTGATATGCTGTGACAGTTTAGGTGCCAGCTAAGCCAGTTTCAGTTTGTGAAAACTTCAGAGGTGGCTGAAGCAGGAGGTAAGCAGGACTGTTATCTTTTCATGGCTATAGTTTTTGAGAACCTTTTCGTTTCATACATAATGTAAATTTCAGCATGGAAGCAATGTATTCACTGCTGCTTGTTTTACAGTCACCTGCTGCTAACAAATGGTCATGAATTTACACAAGTGTTTCTTGAAAAAGTTCGTACTAACTTATGATTAAAAATCCAACCTGGAACTTTTTGGGGGTTAATGCATTGGCTGATTTGTCACTGAACAATGCTTGCACACCATTCCTACAACTGAAGACTTGCTTCTGGATTAAATATTTTTGATCTAGTTATTAAAAACTTCCAGGCTTCATGTGCATAAATCACAGATAATAAAGATACTCAGCTATTGTGGTTGTTCTCTCTCTCACAGAGAAAAGAAACAGCCAAGTTGTTGGTTAATGTATTTCCTGTAGCTGTGTGCTGACACTTTTCAGTGCCTTCTAGCACAGAGGAAGTAATGCAATTCCAAATGATGCAGATGAGCATGTCCTGCATGTTATATTTTGACAACAAAGGCATACCTACACAGCCCTCTCATGCTGTTCTCTCACTTGAAAGAAATGATGGAAACAAAACCAAAAGTTGTCTTCCTGCCAAGGCGCCTCTGTTAAGCACAGACATGTTTCTTGCTCTTCCCTTGTCTTATGCAAGTCACATACACACAGCTGGCACCAAAAGGGATTAGAATGGAGGGGGTAAAGACTTCCTCTCCAATATGCACGGGAAAACACCAAAAATTAGGAAGAATGACTTACAGAATTTTACTCCTAGATTTATGCAGCTTCTTGAAATTAAGCACTGAGAGACCTAATTTTAAGCATGTTAGTAATTCAAAGAAAATACCATATATGAAGGTTTGTTTATAAAAGATCAGTAAATGTTGTAACAGGTTTTATAGTTATTTGTCTCACATTTTGATAAAGACTGCAACAGGTTAATAGGCTGTTTATTGCCAGGGTTTATCACCAGCTATGATGTCTTCTACTGATGTGCTCATAACATTCCCAGTGTATCCCACCCCATTTTAAACATACTAATAAAATACGTGAATAATGCAATCTTTATAAGCCCTCTTAAAATGCAGCCAGGATATAGTCTATATTGAAATAAGACCCAAACAGGTGCTCTTTCTTGTATTTAATGGAGTGGATTTAATGCAGAAAAAATATGTGCTTCCAGCCAAAACCAGCCCCTTGTGTGTGCTGGTTGTGCAAATGGCATTTGCCAGTTGTAATGTACTCAGCCTATGAAATTCTAATAGCCACAGAACATTATCTATGGTGAGTGACTAATACCTTCTAAATTAAGGCCTGTAATTGCCTTCCAGTGATTAAT
Source organism: Acrocephalus scirpaceus scirpaceus (assembly GCA_910950805.1). Taxonomy (NCBI): domain Eukaryota; kingdom Metazoa; phylum Chordata; class Aves; order Passeriformes; family Sylviidae; genus Acrocephalus; species Acrocephalus scirpaceus. The sequence continues at coordinate 17,922,725 of OU383775.1, read as the reverse complement.
GCATTAAACTACCCATTTCTTACATATAAAGCACTTACCCAATCCGTATCTTATTGTACCTCTGAGCTCACCTATAATGTACAATAGGCAGGTGAAATAAATGAGCATTTCCCCCAGTGTGCTGGTTTGAAAGCAAAACTAGTGAAAGACTCTAAGTCAGAAACACAATTTAATAAGAGGAAAAGAAAAGAAATAAAAGAAAGTAAAATAAAAGTAATAGTACAAAAAACCACTGACAGAGTCAGAATACAACCTGACACCCTGTTAGGGTGGTAGCGGCAGTCCAGATGAGATGATCTTGTCAAAGCAGTGATCCTGTAGAAAGGTCTGGTAGCTCTTGTCTCCTCTGGGAGTCCAGTGGATAAAAAGCTGCCTGTGCTGTCCTAAACCCTGGATTTATCCAGGTGGGAATGCTTGGCTCCTCCCCCTGGGCAGAGCATCTCCTAATGGGCTGATCTCATTCTATGAGTCATGCAGTGGGTCCTTGATGGCCCATTAAACAGAGGTAACTCCCAGAGGGAGTTATCTATGAGTCATGTGGCAAGGCATTGTTGGGCTCGTTAACAGAAGACAAGGAAAACACTGCCCCACCTTGGCTCCAACGGCTCATGGGGATAGAATACATACCTTGGGCACAATTTTACATTGTAACCTAGGACATAATCTACCCCTTATTCTATCACCATCTACATCATACATTCTCACAGATACATACATATATACACAGAATGAAACCTTACACACTAATTGTAATTCTCACTTAAAATTAGGTCTCTTTGTGGTACACAATGGGTTTCTCTATCTTTTTGCATTACCCACTAAGTATAACCAGGTCCTTGAGCAAAAACAATCCCACGGATGGGTCTGCCTTTGCCTGAGGTGGGATTAATCTAAACAGTCTTTCCTAAAATCTCTTTCATGTGTACTACAGGGACTTTATCTACTGTGTGCAAGGGTTCAGACTGGGCAGGACCAGCTCGATTGATGGAGCTTCGGGTGTTGACCATCTAGATGGCTTTGGCTAAGTTTATTGTCCCAATTCTTGAAGGTCCCTCCGCCAAGTGCCTTCAGGGTAGTCTTTAATAGTCCATTGCACCGTTCAACTTTACTGGCAGCTGATGCATGGTAAGGGATGTGATATATCTATTCAATACCATGTTCTTTGGCCCATGTGTTTATAAGGCCATTCTTAAAATGTGTCTCGTTGTCGGACTCAATTCTCTCCGGGGTGCCATGTCTCCACAGGACTTGCTTTTCAAGGCCCAGGATGGTGTTCCGGGCAGTAGCGTGAGGCACAGAGTAGGTCTCTAGCCATCCTGTGGTTGCTTCTACCATGGTCAGCACGTAGCGCTTGCCTTGGCGGGTCTGGGGAAGGGTGATGTAGTCAATTTGCTAGGCTTCCTCATACCTGCACTTCAACTATCGTCTACCGTACCACAAAGGCTTCACCTGCTTGGCCTGTTTGATTGCAGCGCAGGTCTCACAGTCATGGATGACTTGTGAGATGCTGTCTATAGTAAGGTCCACTCCTCGGTCACGAGCCCATCGGTATGTTGCATCTCTTCTCTGATGACCAGAGGCATCATGGGCCCAACGAGCTAGGAATAATTCTCCCTTGTGCTGCCAGTCTAGATCTACCTGTGATACTTTCACCTTGGCAGCTTTGTCTACCTGCTCATTGTTGCGATGCTCCTCATTAGCCCGACTCTTGGGTATGTGTGCATCTACATGTTGAACTTTCACGGTCAGCTTCTCTACTTGGGTAGCAATGTCCTGCTAAATCTCAGCAGCCCAGATGGGTTTCCCTCTGCGCTGCCAGTTGGCCTTTTTCCAGCGATTCAGCCATCCCCACAGGGCATTAGCTACCATCCATGAGTCGGTGTAGAGATAGAGCCTCGGCCACTTCTCTCGTTCAGCAATATCTAAAGCCAGCTGGATAGCTTTAAGCTCTGCCATCTGACTCGATCCACCTTGTCCCTCGGTAGCTTGGGCAACTCGTCGTGTGGGGCTCCATACTGCAGCTTTCTATTTCTGGTCAGCGCCTATAATTCGGCAGGAACCATCAGTGAAGAGGGCGTATCGTCTTTCAGTCTCCGGTAGCTCGTTATATGGTGGGGCCTCCTCGGCACGTGTCACTTGCTCCTCTTCTTCTTCAGAGGATAATCTAAAAGTCTCACCTTCAGGCTAGTTCGTTATAACTTCTAGAATCCCAGGGCGATTTGGGTTTCTAATACGGGCGCTCTGTGTAATGAGGGCAATCTATTTGCTCTAAGTAGTGTCGGTTGCATGATGCGTGGAAGGAACCTTTCCTTTGAACATCCACCCCAGCACCGGCAGTCGGGGTGCCAGAAGCAGCTGTGTTTCAGTGCCAATTACTTCTGAGGCAGCTTGAACTCCTTCATAGGCAGCCAAGATTTCCTTCTCTGTGGGAGTGTAGTTGGCTTCGGACTCTCTGTAGCTTCGACTCCAGAATCCCAGTGGTCGACCCCGAGTCTCACCAGACACTTTCTGCCAAAGGCTCCAGGACAGGCCATTGTTCCCGGCTGCTGAGTAGAGCACATTCTTCACATCTGATCCTGTCCTCACTGGGCTAAGGGCTACTGCATGAGCGATCTCCTGCTTGATCTGGGCAAAGGCTTGCTGCTGTTCAGGGCCCCAGTGGAAATTGTTCTTCTTGCGGGTAACCAGGTAGAGAGGACTCACAATCTGGCTATACTCAGGGATGTGCATTCTCTAAAAGCCTATGGCGCCTAGGAAAGCTTGTGTTTCCTTTCTTGCTTGTTGGTGGAGACATTGCGGTGATCTTGTTGATTACTTCTGTGGGTATCTGGCGACGACCATCTTGCCACTTGACACCTAGGAACTGGATTTCTCGAGCCGGCCTCTTAACTTTACTTCGCTTAATGGCAAAACCAGCTTTCAGTAGAATCTGGATAATCTTCTCTCCTTTCTTGAAGACTTCTCCTTCTGTGTTCCCCCATACAATAATGTCATCAATATACTGGAGATGTTCAGGAGCCTCGCCTTTTTCTAATGCAGTCTGGATCAGTCTATGGCAGATGGTGCGACTGTGCTTCCACCCCTGGGGCAGTCAGTTCCAGGTATACTGCACACCCTTCCAGGTGAAAGCAAACTGAGGCCTGCACTCTGCTGCCAAAGGAATGGAGAAGAAGGCATTGGCAATGTCGATGGTTGCGTACCACTTTGCTGCCTTGGACTCCAGCTCGTACTGAAGCTCCAACATGTCTGGCATAGCAGCACTCAGTGGTGGCGTGACCTCATTCAGACCATGGTAATCCACAGTCAGTCTCTATTCTCTACTGCACTTAGGCACTGGCCATATAGGGCTGTTGAAAGGTGAACGAGCCTTGCTGACCACCCCTTGGCTCTCCAGTTTACAAATCATCTCATGGATAGGAATCACAGAGTCTCTGTCAGTGCGGTATTGCCGACGGTGCACTGTTGCTGTGGCGATTGGTACTTGTTGTTCTTCAACTCTCAGCAGTCCCACAGCAGAGGGGTCATCTGAGAGACCAGGCAAGGTATTCAGTTGTCTGATGTCTTCTTTCTCAACAGCAGCTATCCCAAAGGCCCAACGATATCTTTTTGGGTCTTTGAAATATCTATTTCTGAGATAGTCTATGCCAAGGATGCGTGGGGCCTCTGGGCCAGTCACAATGGGGTGTTTTTGCCACCTATTCCCAGTTAAACTCACTTTGGCCTTCACTACAGTCAGCTTCTGGGACCCTCCTGTCACTCCAGAAATAGAGACGGATTCTGTTCCTACGTACCTTGATGGCATCAGGGTACATTGAGAGCCAGTGTCAACTCAAAGCCGTATACTCTTGTGGGTCAGATGTTCCAGGCTATCAGATCCACACAGTCCAATAGATCCAACTGTCCCTTTCCTCTACCTGGCTAGAGGCAGGGCCCCTCCATTTCCTGGTCATGCTACACGCTACTCTCTTCCTGTAAATATGTTCCTGAGGTTCCTTCGAGAGGATCAGTCATATCATCATTCCTATCCCATCTGGAGTTTTGTGCTCGAGAGACGAGAGTAGCATTGACTCTAGATGAACTTCTTGTGGTAGGGGTCTCTCTTTTCAGTTCACGTACCCGGGCTGCTAAGGAGGAGGTGGGTTTTCCATCCCACTTCCTCATGTCTTCTCCATGCTCCCGAAGAAAAGACCAGAGGTTACCTCATGGAGGGTATCCTCTCTCCCTGGCTGGGGGACACCTGCTCCTAATGGCAGAGGCTCTTGTTGGTTCTGGTGAGATGTGGTAAATTTCTCCCTTAAGTTCCGTTTTCAGTTTCTGATAGGCCCTCTTCAATCAAGCTTCGGACTTGCTCAGCCAGCCTTGTTTCCACAGATGAGACATGGGTACGAAATGGGGCAGTGACAGTGTCTTCATAAATTCTTAGTTTATTGACCAAGACTCCCACCCTGTCCTCGCCTGCCCTCCATTGCAGCGTTGCCAGGTAACGGGAAGTACATCTCTGGTCTAAGCCGTGCGAATCTCAACCACATCTGTGATGTGCACTGGACTTCATCTGGGCTTTTAGGAAATCTCTCGTCCTCTGAGAAAATGATCTCCAGCACAGCCAATTCTCTCAGGCATCGGATACCTTGTTCCATTGTGCTCTACTTTCTTTGGTGCACCTGGAGGCCTTCTATACAAAGGTATCTGTCCTTCACACTTGTTAGCAGTTGTCGCCAGAGGCTGAGAGTTTCTTGGGTTCTCCTGATCCCCTGGTCAATGACCACAACCTGGGACAGCGATCTCAGTTGCCTGGCCTCACTTCTATCTAGAATGGTGTCATTGCCTGCATCGTCCCAGATACGGAGCAGCCAGGTCAGGACGGATTCATTTTTCTGGCCGGTGAATTCCCTCCGTAGGTCACGTAGCTCACCCAGGGACAGAGAGCGAGTGATGATCTCTGGCTCTGTCTCTTCTGCTGGGTGTGAAGGTCCTGCTGCATCTTCGTCAGTCACTATACGGACTGATTTGCTCTTTGCTTTCTTCTTCTGAACAGGAGCAACTGCTACTGGTTTAGGCTGTTCCAGTTCAGTGATGGTTTGTGTGGAAATGCTGGCAGTTTTGGCTTCTTTCTCCTCTGTGACAACCTGCACAGACACAGACGTTGTGGCTTTGCTTGGTGCTTCTTTCTCTTCTGTGGCAGTCTGCGTGGACGTGGGCACTGTTGCCTTGATTTTGGTTCCTTTCTCCTCTGTGGCAGTCTCTGTAGACTCGGACACTGTTGCCTGGCTTTTGCTTCCTTTCTCCTCTGTGACAATCTGTGTGGACACGAAGGCTGTTGCTGTGCATTTGGTTCTTTTCTCCTCTGCCTCAAGAAGACGCTGCACTACATCATGGAGTGTTTTGTTTCTAAGCATGGTGCGGGCTGTGCAGAGAAGACAAAGCAGCACTAACAACAACATTATGCTGTCCTTGGTATCCAGAGAGAACTCAATATTTTCAAAAACTGCTGTATCAGGCCTGAAAGACGGGAAAAAATCCTTCTTTACCCCTCCCCACTGCGGCTGGGTGAGATTCTTGAGACCCCAAACAAAACATCCTAGACTGGGACAAGACAACAAAATTGAGTATATATTCCGAACTGTGCTCATTGCCTCGGAGGTTATCATGCAATAGACATAATAGACCAATAAATCAATTTAATGCCATACCCTGGTTTACACCAGAATATTAAGATCTGCAGATACTGCCCTATGTGCGGAAAGATATAGAGAGCTAGGTACAAGACACACGTAAACATGCTGAGCATCATAGTGAAAAGGTGTCTTTTTTTCCCAATACAAAATTGTAATTCTGACTTTTCTCTGTACCTCGTGCCCCACGTTGGGCGCCAAAAATATGTGCTGGTTTGAAAGCAAAACCAGTGAAAGACTCCAAGTCAGAAACACAATTTAATAAGAGGAAAAGAAAAGAAATAAAAGAAAGTAAAATAAAAGTAATAGTACAAAAAACCACTGACAGAGTCAGAATACAACCTGACACCCTGTTAGGGTGGTAGTGGCAGTCCAGATGAGATGGTCTTGTCGAAGCAGTGATTCCTGTAGAAACATCTGGTAGCTCTTGTCTCCTCTGGGAGTCCAGTGGATAAAAGCTGCCTGTGTTGTCCCAAACCCTGGATTTATCCAGGTGGGAATGCTTGGCTCCTCCCCCTGGGTGGAGCATCTCCCAATGGGATGATCTCATTCTATGAGTCATGCAGTGGGTCCTTGATGGCCCATTAAACTCCCGGAGGGAGTTATCTATGAGTCATGTGGCAAGGCATTGTTGGGCTCGTTAACAGAAGACAAGGAAAACACTGCCCCACCTTGGCTCCAACGGCTCATGGGGATAGAATACATACCTTGGGCACAATTTTACATTGTAACCTAGGACACCCAGGCTTCTTCTAAACCAGGCTTCCATCCACACAAGATCAACACTGTAATAAGGTCATTATTTCTGGAGATGCACATTCTCAGATCTTGCATAGGTAATGCCATTAAGTTCCTTTACCTTATGAGTCCCAGTTAAAATTATCATAATAAATGCCAAAAATGATTTGATTTTTTCCCACATGGATTTCACAACTAACATAGGAAAATCTATGATCTCTTTAACAAACCTCTAACTTTAAAAAAAAAAAAAAAGGATGGGGAAAAAACAGTATTTTGGGAATAATTAAAGTGTTCTAGAAGGATTTTTATCAAAGCAGTGAACTCAACAGTTTGTCCATATAATGGAGAGAATAAGAAAAGATAAGATTCTACATGTACAAACTTAATTATTCTCTCTTTATGTACACAGAAGAATCCAAACTAAACTCCCACAGATTAATTCTTTCCTGAGTAAGGTAGCATTGATTTTGATCTGATTCTCCTTCTGTGAGCTTTTTCTTAGTGAGACTAAAGACTTTGGAGATGCGGGTTTTTGCATTTATCTGCCTTTAGAGCCTTGGCTGCCCCTGACTTCAGTTACAAATATGACTGTGTTAATTTGAGCAAAGAAGAGAAAAGCAAGTTCAGTAAAGGCTAACTGAGCAAAGCTTGATCAATTGAATAAAGTGCTCTATCCATCTCAACATAACAATAATTCAATATATTACATTTTAGCTTGAAAATTATGATATTTTCATTTTAGCACACACTGAAACCAAAGTTTTTCTGTTGAAATTAAAATGGTCAGATCTTGGCAAAAAGAAACCCTCAGAGCTGTGCTTACCCTGCTTTAGATTCTGAAACCCAAGCTTCAAATATGCAAACAGATAGTGATGGAGGAACTGGTTCAGCTTGCTCTGCTTCTCTCCCAGATCTGAGTAGGTTGTAGAAGAAAAATGTACTCCCACAGTTCATTATGGATAAAATACAGCCCTGGATTGTCTGACCTCCACAGCTGTACATGATAAATCCCTGGTTTGGGCCCTGCTGTCAGGCCAGCCAGACACAGCAGCAGCAGCAGCAGCAGCAGCAGCAGCAGCCCCCTAAGGCGACTCAGAGTAGAAGGAGACCTTTGTTCAGGCAACATCCACCAGCCAGCTGTTCCCTGTACCCTGCAAAAAAAGGCTGACTGGAGCTGAAATCTGGTTTTACTCTAACCTAAATACCTTTCAAACTGAGGGGCTATAGCAAAATGACCTGTGACAATTGTCGTGTTATTCAGTTGTCTGGCATTGGGATATGAGTGTACACATGAAGCACTTGTGCAAGCTCCGGTTCTGCCACGGAAATCCCCTGGGAATCACACAGTGCACGTGGGATCGGGAGCTACAGGAGAGAGCCTCAAGACATAAGTTTCTGCAGTGTTAATAAAAAGGGGAGATGAAGGTAAAACAAAATCTGCTGGTACACCAGAAGAAATGTCCCATGGAACTGAAATCTGTACATGCTGACAATATGCCAGGGCTGTGCATGCAGCTGGGATTTAAAAGCCAGCACCTCCACGACAGCCTTGTATCCCTGTGGCTCCTGTGGCACTCGAGACATGTCTGTTAACAACAGCATACTCAGCCAGGATGGCTGGCTTGGCCCATCCTGGCCACTTCTCCATATGTAAAAATGATGCATGAATTGTGACACCTCATGTTGTGCCACTCAAAAACAACAGATGAGGAGAGCATAAAACCGGCACATCACTTCTTGCACTCTTAGAACGTTATTCTTTTAAGGATCTCCAGAGTGGTTTAGTAGCAAAGCATGTGACATCCTGGAGGAAAAGTCCTTAACTTCTTTTTTTTTCACATGGAAAGATTTCTGCAGGCATTAAAATAATAACCTGAAGTCTTAATACAAGTTCACATTTTTACCAAGAAGCAGGTGGATGTAATCTGTTCAAGAGAGAGGACTGCTGGGTGACCACATGAATTCCCAAGCTGGGTGGGAATTCTCAGCCTCTCTGCTCCTGCTGCCTCTGGCTCCTATGTCCAGGGCAGGAGAGGCCCCAGAGTGGTGCAGACAAGCAGGACCTGCTCTCCAGAGATGTGCCAGAGGCTGTGCTTTCCAGTGGTCACCATAGCCCTATGGAGAGATGCCCTTCCACTCCGGCTCCTGCCCTACAGCAGGGAACCACATTGATGGGGTGAATACAGAATAGAAAAATACAGCAGTTGTTCTGCAGTTCCTTCCACCTCACCCAGTGCTCAGTTTAGCCAAACTCCACTAAGTGATGCTTTGTACTCCTGATCTTATGCTGACAGCATTTGCTAGCCAGCAGTAACTGGAGAAAATGCTTGGAGCGGGATGCCACATCACTTCTGGCTTCATCCGCACCTGAAAGTCCAACCTTTCAGGCATGAAATGTGTTTCACTTTTGTATGGCCTTGTCCTGTATTATTTCTGCCTGTTTTCATGTGACAGCAGTTTCTGTTCATTTTGTGCTATCAGCACAAGCCCTAAAACAATGCTCTTATCTACACCTGTTCCTGTCATAAAGCATCACTGCCTAAAGAAAAGTGCTGCAGATGCCGAGAAGCTTCTGTGACTCACTGCCTGTGAAGCAACCATCACCTCACAAATCATATTTGCCTGAAAAGAGCATGCTTGCCATTTTCAGTAACCCCACCCATTACTGATACTTTCTTTGTACATTTGAGAGAATTTAGTGCCTGGTCACCTTTGCTCCTGGCTTTTGTGGCCAGTGCACCAGTACTGATAGAGCTTTGTGGGTCAAGGCCCAGTAGAGATGGGCTAAACAATATAAACTTGCCCTAATGTGGAGAGTGCAAATAAAAAAAATAGCCTTCAACAGTGAACAGTTGTTGTTTTTAAGAGAGCAGAATCAATTCTCTATGACCATACCAAGGGGTAAAGCTCAAGTGGAACATTTGCCAGTTATCACAAATTCGTGCTTTTGAGGGTTTCTTGCATTTCCTACCTTCTTCAAGTTATATAGAAACAGTTGTGTTTGGCATATGCACATGTGAGTCCATCTAAATATGGAATTTAAAATGTATCACAACCTGCTTGGCAGCAGTTTCCCTGTAAGCTTTCAGCATATACTTATGGCTCTCCACAGTCATCCTTCATTTCTTTTTCTGTGGCTCTGCTAATCAAAGCCTCAGCTCACTTTCCTTTCAAGGTCTAAACTCTCTTCACCCTGTAAAAGACAAAAATACTCATCAAATGTCAAAGGTCTTTGAACTGTTGTATTGATGTAATCCTGATGATTACATAGGACTCTTTCTGACCAGCAGCGCTATTTGTGCCTTTCTCACTCAGTAAACAAATCTTTTCCACAGAGCTTAAATAATTGCAGGGCAGAACTGTTGCTTCCTAGGAAAAGCACTTACGAACACATCTTGAACTAAGTGTTGAGATTTCAGTGTAATTACAGGCTAACATTTTTCTGGTTTACAGGCTGGATTTCTTTCCAGGGTCTAAATTACGAACATGAGATTTGGCTTCCCTATTGTGAACTTCCTTTTCTTCAAGTGCATGACTAATCTGAAGAGAAAAATGAATGCATGAGGACAACACAACAACGAGGCTACTCCTAAGCTTGATTTATGTATTTATTTTAAAAAACCATTTGTTTAGCTTTCAATGGTACTCACTTTGGAGCTGATGGGAGTTGAATATATTCACTGCCTCACAGAGCCAGGCCTGATGGACATCCTGGTACAAAGATCTGACAGCGCTGAATACTGTTGAGGCAAAAACCTAAGAGGATTTGCAACCATTTCCAATTGGCCCAGCCCTGACCAGTGGCATGTCCATCTTTGGAGTCACCAGGAACTGGGTCTGCTAAACATGGAAGAAGCTTCAAGCATCTTCTCACAAAAGCCACTCCTGTAGTCCCACCAACTACCAAAACCACTAAATGCTAAACCAATACAATTTCACTCCATTGCCTTCCATTCCATTCCATTCGTTACAATTTCTGTCAGAATTTTATATTTTATCAACTAAATTTAAATTAATTTAATTCTATTTCCTTCCCTTTCTATCCATCCACGCTTCATTTGTTGATTTTTCCTTTCATTCCTTTTCGTGAAATGAAAATTCTTTATTTCATGCAAGGAAATGAAATCTCAAGATTTCAATGAGTATCATTTCAGTAAGGTTTGGTCCATTCCATTCCATCCCATTCCATTCCATTCTTTTCATGTAATTTCACAATTTTCTCTTTCTTTTTTTTTCATTTCATTACATTTCCTTATTTTTCCTTTAGTGTCTTTTCATTTTTGTTCCTTGATTTCTCATTTCATTTCCTTTCATGAAATGAAATCTCGAGATTTCAATGAGTATCATTTCAGCAAGGTCCATTCCATTCCACTCCACTCCATTCCATTCCATTCCATTCCATTCCATTCCATTCCATTCCATTCCATTCCATTCCATTCCATTCCATTCCATTCTTTTTTGCATCATTTCACTTTTTTTTTTCAAATTAATTTCATTTTATTTCCTTTCCTGTCTTTGCATTTCATGTCATTCCTTGAATTCTCATTTCATTTCCTCTCTTTTTATATATTCTAGAGGAGGCAGATGTTTGATTTATGTCTGCTGTCTCCTAGTGACATAAAATACAGTTTGGTGACACAGCCTCAATGATGAAACTGAAGGTCAGGGGACAATTAATCACATTCTTGCCCATAATTTAATATGAAAATTTGTAGGCATATTTAGGACATTTAGGCATCCAAAGGTGAAGGCAGTGCTATTCTGGATTTATAAGTATCTAAGAGGGAAACTGCCTTAGTTTCACTTGCTTGTCTTTGCCTAGAGCAGCCAAAGGCTGTTGATGATCTGTTGCACAGCACTGTGTTGTGAAGACTTGAATCCACAGTACCACAATGCACCAAATCAGCCTCAAGTCACTGCAAATGCTGTAATGCAAGTAAAATCAGAAGTCTGGGTAGATTTTCCAGAGTCCAATTTTGCTCTAAAGAAGTGTAATGGTAAACTCCACCTTCCCTTGGAAGGCAGTACATAGCCTTTCTTCTGCTTCTGGGAATCAGATCGGGACTCCTGATTGCACGATCAGAAAGAGCTCGTTGCTGAAAGGGGTCCCAGTTCTCATTTATTTCACTGGAAACTGAGAGCAGTGTGTATATCCAGAGCCTTCTGTCTGTAACAGCTCCTAGATTCAGAAATTCCGGGAACAGGAGTCTCCCAGACCAGAGAAAACTGGCTGAAGAGGCGTGATTATCTTTAATGATGCTTCTTCTTGGCAATTTTTCCTCCCACTTTTTCCATAAACCAAAGAGAACACTATAATCTAAGCCTTGTTGTAGATATGCCTCTCTGCAGTAAGATGTATTTGTGATAGATCAGCCCAGCACCCTAAGCCTAATTGAGAAGCTGGACACTTTACAGCTGTCATGATGTCTTTTTTAATGTCAGGCTTCAGCACTTCTGTGGCTCTGTCTACACTGCACACTGCTGCAATATGAATGGATACATAAGAAAACCTGCTAAGTTATTGTGGCACTTCTCTTCCCAAGTGGTTGCCCAAAGTCCAATGGAAAACCAAGCAGGAGGTATAAAAGCAGACAGCTCCCTTTGCCAGTTGGATAACCCTCATTTTTGCTGCAGCACTTTAGTAAAAGCCAATTATACTGAAGTCCAGTAATGGCTCTATCAGTGATAGACTGCAGATATTTATAGTCTTCATCAGTGAACAGGCTAAGTGAAGCTAAATCGTTCTGCTAAACTTTTTAGTAAGTAATTAGCCCTGATTATTAACAACAGGCAGCTGTGGTAATGGTTATGAAAGAAATAACAACTGGTTGTACAGTTATTAGCATGAGAGCACTGAACAAGGCACACAAGCAGCATGTGCTGCCATGGAATTAATAGAAGGGACAAGGGTGGCAAATGTGATCCCCTGCAGGGCAGTGCAGTTCCAGGGGCTCACAGAGCTGCTCAAAGACAGTTGCTTTGGCAGGAGCAGCATGTACTCACTAGTAGATGGATGGAAGTCAGAAGCAGATGGTAATAAGGAACGCTAAAAATAAATCCAGCCTCATTAGGTTAAAAAAAAAAGAAAAAGGGAAGTATGTGAACCTGACAGCTCAGCAACTAGCAACTCTTTAGTTCAAGCAGTTATCCAGGGGACAAGAAATTCATACTGGAGCACAAGGAAGCAGGCAGATGAAGTGACCTGCTGTGCACCCTGTGCTCCCTAACTGGACCGTATCAGTGCCAATTTTCTGAAGATGTGAGCTCACCAGTTTCATAAAGGATGGGGTCTTTAAAAAGGTCTTACCTCAACAACACTCTAAAATATTAGCACATCCTTAAAACCCTTGGCTACTATGTTTTTATAGGAGCATTCACGTGCACCTGTGAATATTGGGCCGATGAAAGCAGGTGAGCTGACAGTCCTGGGACCAAGGCACAGACACAGCACTCATGAAGCAGTGTGGGCTCCCCTCAGTGCCCCCCTCTAACCATTCTCATGGACCATTTGCAAGCAGAGTGAGGAGCTCCATGTCCCTTCTTGTCCTCTCTGCAGAGAACTTATATGACCAAAGCAAATAAGAGCAACCTCTTAGAGGGGAGGTAAAGTGTCCTGCTGGGTACTGCACTGCAATTAAGCAACTTGTTTTGCTTCCCAGCATGACTGGGGTGGTAGAATGAAACTGGAACAACAGTCTTAGTTACCAGAAAACCCTGAGCAAATAGAAGGATAAGCAGAGGAAAAATGAAGGCAAACACAGTAAAATGGAAAAAAGTTAATCCACACCAAAACCAAGGCCATTATTGTAAGCAGAACCAGTATGATGACAGAAAAACATAGGTGAAAGAAAAGAACTGCTGGAGCCCCAAAACTTGGAAGCTTGTACTTGCCTCTTGACTTTCTTTTGAACCTGTTGTATTAAACAAACAGCTCCCTCTCTTCTTACTGGAGAACATGGGGAATTCTTCCATGTCCCCTGGACTTTATTAAAATTTAAATGTCTTTTCTTCCTTCTCCAAGTTTCTGCTTAATATATTTTAGCAGGTGAATGCAATTTTCCTGGGTTATAAAATGTCCTCACATACCAGCTGCCCCTGCCCTGCAGGGCAGCCCCTTTGCCTTGCTGAGGAAAGGTGCCTCAAATCCCAGTCAGCCTCATCCATCCAATTTCTTTATGGGGTCTTTGTGAATTATTAAAAGTATACTCTGACACCAAGACAGAAGATAATTCAATCTCAGCCCTTTCTGTTGCTGTTAAATAACCTATCTGCCTGTCCTGGAAAATGTAGGGCTGGAAGAACAGGCTGTGTGCCACTACTGAATAGTAGCGAGGAGAGAAATCTGAATGCATGAAGTAAGTTATATATATTATATGGGGAGAGAAGGATTTGCCTCTCTATTCTGGCTGCACACCTTGGCCTGGTGTGCTTAAGCTTCTGTAATGCCCAGGGTGGATCCTGGAGACCTCTTAATAAAGACCAACTTTATTCTCTAGCTCTGTCTATCCTCTGCTTCAGGTTAGCCTTCCCAAGACAACACCATCAGTTTGAAATTAGTCTATGGCCAAAACTGGGCATCAGCCAAGTTTAATTCTCACAAGCTGGGAATCATGCAGAGACAGAATAAGAAGGGGCCCCAAAGCTCACATTGTGCATCTCCCCCAATGTTTTCCTGTCCTCTATTTATTTAAAACAGTCTTTAAAAATACCTCAGAGGTTTTTACAGCTTCTTCAGACCATCTCTCTCTCCTAGTAACCATCCCTGTTAATAGAATGTTTTTCCTAATATCTAACCTAATTCTCTCAAGCTTCAATTAAGTCTATTATTCTTGTCCTACTTATATGGATAAATTCCTTCTTAGCAAAATATGTTTCTTACAGAAAACTGAATTTTTGTGTTCTCTTTGGTCTTCTGTTGTTCACACTGAACATTACATAATCTGTGACCTGTGAGGACAGGACAGGTTTGTCCAATTCTCTCTGCTTGATTCTCTCCGCTTGGCTGCCATCCAGCTACACCACATTTCCCTTGAAGAGGAAAAAATTGCTCAACATTTGACACACTGCTCTAGCTGAGGCCTTACTAGTGCTGAATGCAGCTGAAGGATTACTTCATGCATTTGATAAGTTACAGTTCTGTGTAAACACTCCTGTGTTGACATTTAACATTTTCTCAACAGCCAGGTTCTGTTGACTCATGCTCAGTTGTGATTCACTCCCTGCAGAGCTCCTGTGAGACCTTGGATCCCCACCCTTCACCCAGCACTCTGCAGGTCAAGCCCTCATTCATAAGTCAGTGTTGAAGGCTGACACATTGCTCACTTCTGCTCCTCTTTTCTCATTTTTAGAAATATTGGCAGGGTGAAGCCAGTTCTTGTTTTTCTTTCCTGGAGTTCTCAGTACACACCCTTTTTCTCTCTGCTGAAGGTATATGGGTTGTCCATCTTCACTAACATGCTGCTTCTCCCCTCACCAGCAAGGGTTTTCCTGGATCTGTTTTAATTCACATCCAGTTAGCTCAAGGGAAAACAGTCTATGATCTGCGTAAGATGTGCTCATGCTCCCATCTGGTCTCATTTACACAGGGAACATGATGCCATGATCAGAGCAGCCCTCTTGTCTCTTGAGGCCCTAAAAACATCCTGAGGTCTTAGGCCAGGGAGCTGTGGAGTTCTCCAGGGTGTCCAGGTTGCTGGGCAGGCTGGGGGCACTTGGGGGCCCCCAGCCCAGGGTGTCACCTTGTGGGTTGGGACACAGGTGTGGATCCAGAGGCAGGCAGTCCTCTTATGAGAGGTCAAGCCCTATGTTGAAAAAAATAGCATGAGAAAAAAAATCCTTTCTTTCCCCTCAAATATTTAAGCATGCAAAACCCCCAAACTCAACCCCAAAAATAATCCCCCCCGAAAGAGCCTTTCAGGAAGTCTTATCCAACATAAGCAAAAAATGGTAAAACTCTCTTTCCTTTACAAGCTGTGTAAGCTTTAGCACAGTGCTATCAAAAGGCTATCAAGCAAAATTAATACATTCATTTTTTTTCTGGTGTATTTGCAGTTCTGCACTTCTTAAAATAAAAATGGTCTAATAAGTCATAAATTTACATTTCTTAAGTTACCTTGTCTGGCTCCCTTAATGAAATGACTGCAATACAATACACACAGCAGTGTAAATCCGCAAAACCTCAGAGCTCCAAATATTAATCAAGAAGCTTTCATAACAGAAATTAATAAATGGAAGCAAAAAAATTTAATAAGGAATGAAATTTCACGAGCCACTAAAAGACAAAGCAAAGATGGATTTCATATTATTTTATAAGGCATTTAAAGTAAATTCAATACTTCTCAAT
The DNA here is from genome assembly GCA_910950805.1 of Acrocephalus scirpaceus scirpaceus. Lineage (NCBI taxonomy): Eukaryota > Metazoa > Chordata > Aves > Passeriformes > Sylviidae > Acrocephalus > Acrocephalus scirpaceus. The sequence goes on along the minus strand of OU383775.1, from coordinate 17,906,969 downwards.
GGCATTATGAAATTGAAATCATGTAACTGACTGGAGGCTTGGAATATGCTTCTGTTCAGGGTTGGTTTTACATACTCCTGTCTCGTTCGCTCGGAGTGATAATTCCGAGCATCAGCTGGTCATGCAAACACCTCTGGAAAGCTTACGATCTAAAAAGGAAGGGGTAGCCAAGAAAGTACAAATACCTGATAAATACATCTCTGGGATAAACCTGAACATTTAGGTTTATCAACTTAGGCAATTCAGGAAAAGAAAAAATGCAAATATTGTGTAAGCAAGAATGGAGGATAAGATGGAATATGTCTCATTTTTCAGTACGAATTGCTGTGCTTTCATCAATCTTACCGTAGGAAAATTGACATAATTACTTCTGCTCACCAGAGTTTTTGGTCTGCTTTTGCTTCTTGCTGTCATGTACAGTTGCTGACAGGATGCTAATAATCACTTTTCTTGAATGGTTGCAGTACATCTATTATTCCACTAGCCTGACTCATGAGTGGGGCCACTAAATGCTACCACAATACAAAGAAATCATTAAACAATCATGAAAAGATAACACAGCAGCTTGTAGTGATCCTCTATTTACAGTAATAGAGATATTATTAATTAACTTTGTACATAAAATCAGAATTCCCCTTTGGTTTGGATTAGCCCACATGATGGCAATCTCTGTCATTTAACACACAGTGAGTTATTCCTTCAAACACTGCCAGTTTAAGATGTTTCATCTGCACAATACCAAAAGTAAGACAAGAAAATCTGCTTGGATTTCAGTAAGTACATGAAACAGCCAGGAATTTTCCTGACAAATAGAACAAATAGCCTGTAACACCACAGAGTGAATCCCACATACAGGCTTTAGCACAATGCTCTGGCACAGCCTGCAGAGCAAACTCTTAACAAAACCCTTATTGCATCTGCAGAAGCAGTGCCCCTGCTGCACCCATTCCATGTGCTCTGCTTAACCAAAACCACTCTCCATTTCCAGCTGGATAATGGACGTAAAGCTTAAAATGCCACAGAACAGGTGTTCTGCTACCTCCTACCTTCAGGTAGGAGCTGGTGAAAGAAGTGAGGAAGGGAAAAAAAGGCCAACTACACAATAGTCAGATAAGTCAAAAGAAATTAAACTCAGCTTTATTATTTTTTTTTTTTTTAAGTATTCTACAATAATGGCTCAGAATACTACCACAATGTACAGGGACAAGGCAGTACTCTGGGCTATGACTGTAGATTACTCTCATATAAATATATATATATATTTAAGAGCTTAAGAAAGTTGAAGCATGGTAGTTAGACATTTCTTAAGCATGTATTTCATAATTTTAACATCTTCCAGATCTCTCATATTACAGCAGGATTTATGAAATGCAATGTAGTCACAGAAGTCTTGCATAAATACAAATATTGATACTTTACTTTGAATATTGTTTATGATATAAATTCTGCCTTACCTTAAAAAAACCCTCCAGATTCTTATGTGACCTGGGAGTCTTTCCTTTTCTTTCTCTTTAAGAGTTTTTAAATATATATATATTTATATATATTTGCTATTGTACATCAAAGTATATATGAATCCCATCACTTCTGTTATATTTTCTGCAGACATGGTCTGAAGCAAAATCACCAACAACTAAATCAAAAATTTCCTGGTTATCATAGGAAAGCCAAAGAGGATCTTTCCTCTTTTCTTGTGTGTTTTTCAGACAGATATTTTTTAAACTTGAAAGGATTCTTCATAAACTGGAGTTCCATAGATCATTTAAAGCAGTCTTTATAAGCAAATTTACATATTTTGACATGCTTTTGTGAGGCAGTTAGTATCAAAATCCAATAGCATTTCTTACAGAGCCATATGACTTTCTGCGATGCAGATATACATTTCATTTCTAAAAAGCCACAGTTCTTTGTCTACATCTGCTCTCATCAAATCCCCAGGATTCATTCATAAAACTGCTGCTGTTCCAAATGCTGACACTGTTATTCGTGCTTGTGGATTAAGACATACACCCAACCTGGTGACATCATCGCATGGAAGATTGATAAGTAGGAAAACACCCTCCCCAAATCCATAGAGAGTCTTTCCTATCTCGGAATCCTCATGATTCATGTCACCCAACAGTGCAATGTGACGAACACACGACTCAGTGCAGGCTAAGGGTCTTCTTCCATCAAAGGAATCTCTAGGAGAAACAAAGAAATAGCATTGACTGCTGATTGCAATTTCCCTTTTTGCTTTTGCACAGTATTACTGTTACCAATTCTACAAAACCAGAAATGGACTTTGCAAATATCTGAACAAGACATGGGATATTGCCATTTATAGACCCACTCATACTCTAACACCTCTATGAAAATTAGATAACTAAAACGACCCAGATTTTCTTCAACAAGTTAGGACCACAAAAACCTAAATGCAAACATCCTTACTACTACATTAATCACTGAAGCATCATTCAGAGGTGGAAGAGACTTTAACTGGCAGCCCCATAATTTCTTCCTCTCCTCCTGGGTGTCCTGTTCTCCTTGTGATACTAGTAAAACTACCCAAAACCCTCTGAAGCAGAAGACTTCCTCCATCCAGACCTTCACGCACACTGAATTTAGGACGCTGAGCTTCAGTTCAGTGACAATGGAGAGTGGGATTTGAGCCTCTCCCTCTAAATGTCTCCAAGGAAAGCCATCTAGTTTCCTTAACACGCTGAGCAGCACCAATCAGAACCCCACGAAATTGTGTCAGTACATGCTCATGTTTAATTTAAAGGCGGGCAATAATACATGGCAAGCTCCTCCTGGCACATGGACCTGTGGGCACATTCACCTTATGCTGTGACTTCCATATCCATGGCTTAAGGCTCACATGCCTCAGATGGAAGGAACATTTTGCTGGATGCACATGATGAGTTTGTTAGTAAAGGCTGCTAACTTTCGTGCAGTATGGAAATATGATTTATTTTCTCTTTCAAGGAGAAAATCCTGTTATTTGCTGTGAAAGGCAGGGTATGAGGGGGCTGTGAACATATGAGTTGAGGAGCAAATGAACAGATCAGCATAGGCAAGATGAGGGCTGGCTTTGCTGCTGTACACAGGTGTTTGCTGATATCCCTGTTGATGAGGCTGGGGTCTGGACAGGAGCCTTCTGGCCTGGCATTCAAATCACATGCACCACAGCTACCAAGGACATATCACAAACATGAAATTCTATAACCATGGAGTTTTATGATTTAAAAAAAGTTTCAAATTAAGATGTAGACAAAACCATGGAGAGAGTGGTTATGAGAGAGCCAGCTGGGTGAATTTCTGCTCCACCAGTACAGACAAATGACATCCCCTGTTCATGGACTCACCTATTGCACCTATGCAAGACTTACCATCTGTGATATCGATCCGGGGACTCGTGGATGCAGCGTCCCTGTCAGTGCTATGGGATATGTCAGTTCGATCTGGGCCAGGAGGTGCTGCCCCTTGGCATGTCACAGATGGGTACAAACTTTGGAGCAGTTCAGAGGAACCTAACCTACTGTCACAGGTCTCAAATTCACTGGGCTGCGTGTCTGGAATCCTGGGACCAGGGTAAGCAGGAGGATTCTGATCTTCTGTCTGCAAAATGTGCCCCTGCTCTGTGGCAGCTGAGTATCCGGGTGCCAGGGCATTCAAGCCACTGCTGACAGCTTCATCATAGGAAGGCAGCATGACAGGAACACCATCCACCACCACGAAGTTGGGGTCGCCCATGGAGCCCTCCTGGTTGCCTCTACGTCAAACACAGAAAGGTTATCGCAGAGAGCAGGAGCATGTCAGCACCAACTTGGAGCAACTGCTGAATGTCAGTAAACACAGCACTTTATAGTCATGCCAGATGAAGCTACAGGGTCATTAACATTAACAGAAATGTCTGCCAAACTATGCTTGAGTTGACAGGTGGAATCTGTTGCAATCAGAAAAAGTGAAACTGGTAATGGGAAGAACAGTTCCAAGAAGGGAAGGTAAACAGGTATGCAGAAGAGTTAAGGAGCACCATTTGCTGTGCTGTGCACAGTAGGTATCATGGATATAAGATGACAGATGTAGTTCACCAGGCAAAAGTGTCTGAGTCCCTGGTAAAATGTATGCTAGAGCACAAAAGTTTTTACAGCCCAAGTAAACACGCACTGAGATCACTACTGCTGGATGACAAGGGTTTGGTGGCAAGATTTGTGGCCTCCTTCAGGCCTTGCTTTCAAAGGATGGGGGCTTCCTTAACCGGTATTAAGCTGGTTTCTTTTTTAAGCAAAATGTTTCTATTAATTAGAAGGCTCTGTTAAACCCTAAAGTATCTGTTTAGTAGCCTATTAAACATAGTCCAGGCAGGAGGGAATTGGTCCCAGGTACATTTAAAACGTGAAACATCTGAAAAGGAGAGTGCTGAAAGCCATTTTAGTAAGCTAGACAAGTCCAGGCTATAGGCCTTCCTCATGAAGAGCACCGTGTCAATCAATGACAAATGCTCCCAGCTCCAAGATATTTTATGAAAATAAAGGAAGATAAGATGTTTATGAATCGTGATGAAAATAACACTGATGAAGTTAAAGCAAACATTTAATATAAATTTGTCCATAGAGAAAAAAGAAATTCTTTCTTAAAACTTAAATTACCAAGTCTACAGTAGTTAAAAAATTAATTCCCCCAGCACCTGAAAATGAGTATTTAAAAATATTGTCAACTATTTTTACAGGCAGAAGCAGCAGCTCTCAAAAGAAGAGTGGTAATTACTCCCAGAGTGAATCTGGCAAACTTTGCCTTTTATCTTAGCTGCATGAAGGACTACTGCAGGTTTTTGGGGGTGCCCTTCCACACCAGTGGTTCAGGGACTTCTGCTCAGAGCAGAACAAAGTATCTGCAAAGCTCATGAGCTGCTCCATCTCTCCAGCAAGGAGTGCTGAATGTGAAAACTGAATCAAGGCCCTCAACCTTCAAAATAAGAAAGAAACCAGTACAAACCGTGGAAGGAAATGTGTCTTAAATTTGGTCTGGAACATCCTGGCTAAAATAACCAGTAGCAGTACTAATAAAACACTGGTAGCCGTAAATGCCACTATTTTCCATGTAGTCAGGAGGGTCTCCTGTGTATTTGGCCAGGTTTGTTCTGCAACAGAAAGACAATACAAGAGTTGTGCTTGTATATTCCCATTGTTATTTTATATTCAACACTACTCAGAAGTGCCAGTTAGCACCAGACACTTTTTATATGCAGCTTGTAAAAACATACATAAACCCTTTGCTGTGTACCAAAAGCAGTCTTAACATTAAGCTGTTACAGAGGCTGGATCTTGCGTTTTCCCCTTTACTGGTCTTTTATACATGCAATCATGACTTTAGCTTGCATACATATAAAAAGAAGAGGTAATGATCAAAGTGGCTTAGAATCATTCAGGATCTTGGGAATACATTTTTATTATATTTATTATATTTATTATATTTAGCCTTTTTCAAAACCTGAGACTCTTGAAAGTAGCAGCATCTTAAAATCAATGCTCATTCACTTAACCATGACATAGATGAAGCTCACCAGGCATTACCAACCTACAAATTTGCTGCAGAATGAGGGACTGTAAGAAGAGAGGACTGTTAGGATAGGACTATCCTTTACCTGTTTTGACACAGTATACTTGGTAGGAGGGGAACCACTCTCCGTACTGGCAGGTGATGTACTTGTAGTCGTTGGTGAGGGTGTAACCAGGGTCGCAGTAGAACTCCACCACTGTCCCGTGGTTGTAGTGCTCGCAAGGCCGCGGGTGGCAGATATAGTCTCCATGACTCACCATTGGAGGTAGTGGACAAACTTGGGCAAACAAACAAAGAGAAAGGGAGAAAGGCATTAATGCCAGCAACCCACCGCTGGGCAGCTTCAGAGTGTCAAAATGCAGCAGGCACACCTCAGGGTCCCTCTCAGCTCCCTGCAGCTCTGGGTACGTCTCAGCGGCAGACTGAGACTGCCCAGGCAGGCCAGGTGCCCATCCACACCAGTGGAGGGATGCACATGCCAGGGGTCACTGAGATGGGATCTGGGAAGCTTCCAATCCTTGTGGGAAGAGGAGAGTAAGAGGAAGACAAAAGGAGACACATGCCCATCACGTGGCTGCATGGAGATGGAGCAGGGCAGTCAAAATAAGGAGAATCATGCTTTTTATGAAGCATCTAGTCAGCTGTAACATGCTATTTTTTGTTTCATTAACATAATTAAATGGTTATATGCATTAATTAAATTCCTTTTAAAAATAAGTTTGTCATCAGCAGTGCTGCAAGAGATGCAAAGCACCTAGTGTTGCTTAAGCATGTGCAGTCTGTATCACTGTAATTTTATTAAGTTGAGCTTAAAGTCTACCGGTGGTATTTGTGTTTTGTTATTTCTGAACAGCTCGACTGATCTCAGTGGGACCACTGGTGGAGCGAGGTCTTAAATATAGCAGAGGCTGAGCCTGTGTTAATTGAGTTGTTTACTTAGGGTTAGGTAAATAAGAGAGAATTGCAATATAAACATGTGTGACTTTTCCTGTAGGACCAGAAATGACAGCCCAGGCAGATGAATTCCATGGAGAATTGAGGGAGCACTCTGGAAAAGAGCAGTGGGGAAAGCAGCTCACAAGCAGTATTTTTACAAGAGAGGAAACTTTTCCACTGTGTAAGTGTTGGTTGATTACTAGCTTCTAGTAAGTGCTTCTAGCACAGGGCAAAAAAACCTTACAAAGTGTAATGATGTTTCAAATGACTGCATACTGACCCAAAAGGGGCTTCAGTTACTGGATGGCTGCTTTTATTTCCCTTCAGAGGCAGTTCCCATCTGGCTCAGTGCCCCATCTACAGGCCCTTCCCTTCATTTCATGCCTCTCTCATGCAGGCAAGACCTACTGTGCTGATTTAAATAATGAAAATGACATCTCTTGGAAGAAGAATCTTCCCAGAAATTACAATTCAGCTGCTTCCCTCTGTGAATCTTGTTACATGAATAATGCATTTCATAAAAAAATACACAAGATATTAAATGAATCTTCAAGAGAGGCTGATTACAATGTGCAGTAATGTCTATTCCCCATCCTCTGGAGACACAGTTTTGTTTGCATTTTCACTGGCAAGGCTTAATAATAACTTGAAATCAGAGCAAATAATTCACATAAAAATTCACATCCTCAATGCTCTGCACACTTTCCAAGGTCTAAACCCACAAGAAAGAGGAATACTTTACTGGGAAGTCAACTCAAGATTGAAAACAATTTTCTTAAGATTACGGTGAGGTTGTCAGTCTGAAACAGTAGGAAAGCACCTATTAATAATTCTTGTATTAAAAAGAAAATGATCAGTGAAAGCCATGACCCTGGCTTACCATAAGGAAATCTGGTATATTTTTATTACCTATGCTCAGAGCATGAGAACAAAGGAAGAGAACAATTTAAGCACCTTTACAACTGAATTTTGTCAACTCTGGTAGTGCACAAGAGATGTGTAGATGCTCACAACCTTTCTAGCAATGAGCAAGTAGGGCACACCTTATCACAAAGAGCAACACTCAGAGAAACTAATTTTCCCCTCCAGGAATGTAATTCTTTATAAGGTGCAAATGTCTCTAATCCTCTCCATCCCATTGTCGAACAGAAATGGCTGGCCTTACACTGGGGTTTTCTGCTAACCCAGCTAACCAAGAAATTAATGTCCTACATCAAAGGTGAACTAGTAGCTTGAGACAAATAATCACAGGTGGAAAATAAGCTTGCTTGTTCCTAGCCCCCCCCTCCTTTTTTTTTTAATAAGTGTCCTGTACTTAGAGACATTTTTGATTTTAGTTTTTGGCTCATATAAACACTGGGCAAAACATGAGTGACTTACCACCTGCCTACTTTGACCACAGACCAAAACCACTAGCCTTTGAACATTGTCTAAAAATGGGTTTTGAGCTATTGGTGTAAATATCTCTAACACCATCTATCTCTACCAGTGGCTTTTAAAAAGTCATGCAATGTCTTTATTCTGTGCCATCAATGTTAATTGAGGATATGCTAATGCCAAAAAATCTTCCCTCCCTCCTCTAGTTCCAGTGTCAACATTGCAGAATTACTGCAGCATCCTCTGGGCAGAGTTTAAAAAGCTTCTTGACCATAATGGGTAGGAAAAATCACTGGGTGAGCCTCACTATTTCCTCAAATGCCCTCAGCCTGTGCCATCCTTGCCTGGCTCTGCTCCAGGCCACAGTGTCACACTGCTGTAAACACAAGGCTCAGCTCCCCAGGTTTTAAGCTCTTCTTGATAGTGTTAGTCCTTCATTTAAATCAGCCAAAGCAGAAAGCTGATCTCAGAGGAGAGCCCTAGGAGCAGGCAGGAAAGTCCACCAAATCAAATCAGGAATTTTTCCCTTCAGCTTCCGTGAGTAACAGGACTCTTGAGCATCCAGCAAGGGATTTGTTTGCCATATAAACACAATTGCTCTTTCTTTTTGATGAATGATTCAACTTCTCAGCTGAGAATGCTGAGCTATAAAGTTCCTATAAATCCCCTTACAGTCTGTGGCCAATTGCTGTACAAAGACAGATCCAGGGACCTGGGACCACCTAATGCAGAATCAACAGCAGACACTGTTTGAATTATCTCTGTCCCTCTGCCAAGCTCCAAAGTTAAGGACACAGGCATGTGATCTTTTAATGCTGGTCATCAGAAAATACTACTGGATTATCCATGCTGGGTGTTGTAATTAGAGCATTAAAGTCTCCAAAGCCTTATAAACTGAAGATGCTGAAAGCTATTGGTAGTAAAGATTTAGTATAATAGTTAAGAACAGCACTTAGGGCTTTTTTTGATCTGTGAGAACTTTCTGAAGTAGAATTCCCTTGTTTCTATGATTATTGTGCATACTGCTATTGGCTTTGGCAGTGAAAATGTACTTTGGCAGTGAAAATGTCAGATATGCATTTATTGTAATCAGTTTATGGCTACTTTCATTCTGAGTTTGATGCATTTGCCTGAAGTCCACTGCCTGTAATTTCCAAACACAATTAGGGTTCATCACTGGGAATGCTAGAATTTTAACTTTCCTAAAAGACTTCAGTGGCCTTAGGTTTGTCACCTGAGTTTCCCTCTATATTTGATCTGACACATTCCTTTAATGCGTGTAGCCAGTATCATACACTGGCATCTGGCATAAGGGTTCAGACCCTATAAGGTGACCGGCTCTACACTAAAAAATTTCTGTCCAAGAGAGCAAAGAGAGTTCAGCAGCCCTCCAGACTTTCATAATCTTTCTTTTCTATGATCAAAACCCAGGCCACTTGCTGGCTGTTCTTCCACTGGCTTTAAAGGATCTTGGATCAGGATGACCATGGGAATTAAGTGAGTTGAGAAAAGGACTGAGTGTACAACTAATTGCCCAGAGCTCAAAGTGAGTTCATTTAGGGTTGTTTGTGATGTATTTTTGACATGGTTTGTGAAAAGAGGCTTTGAACCTGAGTGCTACAGACTGTATGTGGGGCCAGTTTGCCCATGGAAGTGTTAAAGGGATCCTGAAACTGGTTGAACATAAAGTTCACAGGAGGTGGTGAGTGAGCTAGAATCCCTGACTCTTGCAGTCCAGTCGACATAAGAATGAAGCACTGTTTCAGCTGAGCTAAAAGCCCTCACCTGTTCCATTGCATCTGTTGGTTCCCAGTGTTTTATGCAGGAGCTGTTGGCAGGTATGACCCCATAAACCTCGACTAATTCATGACTAATACTTGACATGGCAATAAAAAATTGTTTGCATGAGTTTCCAGGCAGCACCAATACACAAGCATTTCCCTTGAAATATGTCCGTGGATGTGTCCGTGGAAGGGGTGGCACTCTTTTTAGTACTGGGGACATATCCTACACAAAGAGTAATACTCTCATTTTTGGGTGTTATAAAATACACCTCCGTTTGTAAACAGACTGACAGGTCCATATCTGGGTTGTCCCCACAGTGTGAAGCTTTAAATCTGCCTGGAAATGTGTCATTCTTGAGCTGACCCACATTGCTGGGATGCCAGCTTTGAGGGATTTTTCTATTCAGCAGGCTGCTTTGGCTCTCAATGACACTAAGAGGTTAGGGATGCTTCTTCCAAGCACATTGTGAATGCCTGCTCATTATGCGAAGAGTGAGAACAGATTAAGATGAAACTTCCAGATTAGAAAGACACAAATAAAAACCTGCCAGTTCCACTGTGCAGGAAAATGCTGGTGTGTCTCATCCAGAGAATCATCTAAGAGGGGGAGACACTGTCTGCTTTGCTCACAAACTAGAAGAGATCAAGAGTTTCTCCTGACCCTCACTTGTCATTTTTGTACACATCAGGACACTAATTATCACCAGGAATCTGGACACCTGTCACCTGGCTACTGCATCCCAACCAATGTTTAATTCAAATGGTCACTTACTCCATGAGACCAGAGCAGTGTATGTCCCAGCAGGTCTGACCCTTCCCATTGAGGGTGGCCAGGTCCCCACCTGAGGCTTTACTGGCTGGCTTCTGGGGCCAAAGGAGGGATCCTTTTCCATATACTGCCTCTGTACAAACACATGCCTAGGAATGCAAGATCAGGAAATTATATTTTATACAAGAACATAGAAGATAAAGATTATGTTTGTTTCTTTTCTTTCTTCTTTATGAACACTGTGCTAATAAACTTGGTTTCTTGGTTCCCTCAGTGCCATCACCCTTCATACCTTCAGAATAAAACAAATCATCAACCAAGATTTTCTTTCATCTTCATAAGAATTCCTGTCCAGTTCACCTGACAGACCTGTCCATTTCCACAGGTATTACCAGCAAATGAATCATACCTGCACTGCACAGTACAGAGCCTGAGGAAATTAATTCTGCACTTTGAATACTAAAAAAAGGGATTTTCTATTCTATACTTAGATTTCAATTTGCAGAAATTTACAAAACCAAATATATTTTAATTCTAAAAGAGCAAAACAAAAATTCCCATTAAAATGTCCAGTATTCTAAGTAGGATGAAAGAAAAACTACTGGACTTAACCTCTCATATGCAATCAAAAGCTTGAAGAAGAAATTTAGAGGCTTGTAAAAGGAAGGAAATAGCAAATCCAGTTGCTTTAAAATAAGCCCTGTCAAAACATCTCATTCTAAGAAGAGCTGCTTAATGAGACTTTTTTTTTTAATTACACTCTTCAGGAATGTAAGCAGAACAGGAAGCATTACTGGAGTAAATTTCATTTATTGTGAACATCAGCTTAACAATATCCTAATGAAACATTCCTACAAGAAATGCTGCTGGCACTGTGAAGGGAGACTTGGTGCCTATTACAACTGTACTGGAACAAACTTGGAGGTCATTGAATTTGTGTTCTGAAAGTGATGCCATGCTTTCAGGAATTTTTCTGATTACTCATTCCTACAGCAAAACAACAGCAACAAGAGTAATAACAGAATAGAAAGTTTGGTGGAAACAACTGAGCACTCATATATAAAGTAAATCCTGTTTAAGCCTGACTGAAGATGTAAAGTAATGAAGATACAAGACACTTACTTTGAACTCTCAAGTTGCCAGATGTCATGGGTTAGAAATATTTTAATTTTTTTGTTAAAGAAGAATATCGAATACTGCTCTGTCAAGACTTAAGACTTGTTTTAGAGGAGGGCAGATGCTTATTAGGGACTTGTTCTCAGCTATTGGCCTGCGGTCTGGACACTGAGAGAACTGGTGCGACTTTTGGAAATACTTACATAAAAGAGACTTGGGGGAGGGCCTGCGCTCTTACCTTTCTGCTTCGACAGAGGTAAAGAGCTTGTCTTAGCTCTTTCTTGGCGGGGAGGAGGCTAGGCTGGCTTAGGCTGCCAGGCCGGGCCGGGCCCGGCCAGGTCTCTGGGAGCTACTACTACAGAGCAGTGCTTGGCTGGCAAAGCTCTCTTTCCTCTAGCTGCCTCTAGCAGAAGAGACGCTACGCTGGTAACATTGAGCTGACTCTGGGGCCTGCTCTAGGCTGCAGCATAGCTGAGAGAGATGTCCACAGGCCCCCTTCCCCCTCTAGAAGGAGCGCCAAGCCCAGGCTGGCCGTTCCTACCCTTTTAAGACCGAGAGAGAAAAGAAAAGCCAGCTGCACGAAGAATTTTTTCGCTGCCGTTTCTGAACCTTTCTCCCGCCGCGTGGCTTGGAGATTTTTGCGGCGCCCGCCGCAGAGACCACGTGACTGTCTGCAAGCCCGGCGAGAATGTTAACTCTTTCCTGACACAGATTGAGACTTTTTAACACTCTAACCCTCTTCAGAGAGAGAGAAAAGGCTGAATTAAAGTGATGTAAAAAGACAATATGAAGATATCAAAGTCAGTAAAAGAAGAGTGACTTCTCAAGCAAGAGAGATGACGAGTTGCCTTTAAGCATAAAACCTCTTTGCTGTAGTAACAGACTACTGTGACTTGCTAAAAATTTCCTTTAAACTGCAAACAATATAATTAAAGAAATGCTTTGTAGATTTTAAGCAAAGGCATTCAGTGATTTACTGAGTGAATGTTAAATTAGAAACTGTAATGTGATAGTATAAGATGTTTTAACAGAGAGAGATAAGAAGAAGCCTTTTGTGTCCGTGAAAAATTGAGAAAATATCTCTGCTCCTTAAGATGAGAAATCCTTTGCTTGTGAAAAAGTGTGCATTTTTAAACAGAGAAACCCCAGTGTGAGTCTATAGCCCATTATGTAGTCATGGGAAAGCTACATGATTTAAGAAGACTACAAAAAATTGCAGAAGTTTTCGGGCAGGCTGTTTTTTTGTAAAGGCTAAGAGCCACAAAAAGAAGTTACCTAACACATCAGGAGATTCACTCCTCTCTTTAAAAGACTGAATAGAAGACTTATTTTATAAGTAGTACTGACCTGAAGCTCTGAGTTTTGTCTCTTTATGTTGCATGTAAGAAAGTGAACTGTTGTGAGGGGGAAGAGTGTTTTAAAAGTTTCATTTTGATTCTAGTATTTTTCCTTTTCCCTTTTGCGTGTTAATAAATCTCTCTGTTTTTATCCTTAAGTTAAGCCTGGTTTTCCTCCTGTTCTCATAATCATATTTCACAGAGAAAAGATATTTAGACCACTACACTAAATTTAGCAAAAAAAATTCAGCAAATGTAAAACCACTACACCAGAGAATTTATTTCTTGAAAGCCTAGAGCAAGAATTATTAGTAATATTGTATTCTTAGCCAATAGTGTCCAAATTCTTTTCAGTCTTAACCTTTCTTGATTATGTGACCTTCACAATGCCACTTAGATATTTTCTACTGAAAAGACACCTAACAGGTAAGCAATTTCTTCTCAACCACTCAGCAAGTCAATGTTCAAGCAGCCAGGAATATATCCCAGGTATATTCTCCTGGTTCCAGACTGCTGGCTGTACCCCTAGAAAATCACCCCTGGGTAATTCTGGGTAGTTTTGACACTGAGGTAAGCCTTTCAATGTGCACACTGTGAGAAGAACTTCTCACCTTCTACAGAGTGTGAAATGAATTGAATAATTAAGTTTTTAAAGAAAAGCTGCTTCTCTGGTCTAGCTTTGACAAACACCATCTTGCTGAGAATTGCATGAAACAGTATGAAACTAGTTTCAAACATGTTTTAATAATAATTTAATATTAGCTGATTCCAAAATGGAAATAGACAGTGTTTTACAAACACTTATGGTACACACTTCCTTCCTGGAACTGCAAATTACCCAGCAGGTTTTGCAGTTCCAGTCAGTAGAGCATCAGGAGCATGAAACATGCCAAATTCACACTCAACCTCAACAACTCTGCCCTTCCCAGCACAGTATCCTGTGAAACATTGATATCAGTGCTGAAGCCTTTAGTTTCAAATGCATTTCACAACAAATACAGGATAAAGCACACCCCAAGTGATCTTCTTCCTATAAATTATAAATTAAACAATGAAAGTTTCATTTAAACCACAAAAAATTGATGACAAGTTTGCAGCTAGAGAGCTAGGACTTCTTTTAGGAAGTGGCCCGCAATTGTATTTAAGGAAATATTTGTATTCACTATTAACATGTGAGTGCTTGGAGCACTGTGGTCTCATTTACAGCAGATAAATCTGGCGTTCTTCATCCCTTGCCTCTAGTTTTGTTTCTTCCTTCCATCATGAGTGGATGGCTTTATGATCAGTAATGGTCCTCAATGGTCCTCTTAGGACTTTGAGAAACAGATGCTGGGAACTACTTTGCAGGGATACTTTGCAGGGAGGAATTAGAAAACTCAAAAATCAATCAAGGTTTGGGTATTTGACAGGCATCCCAGGATAACCTGAGGGACTGGAAAAGGTCAAAGTGTTTAGAAGTATAATGGAGGGGAGAGAGAGAGCAGTCAGGAAGCTGGCTAAGAAAACCAGACAGCCAAAGGCTCCTGTCAGGAATGTCTGGAAAAGCCAGTGCTCACTAAAAGCTGGATGTATCAGTGAGGTTTTATGTTACTTTAATCCCATTATTTTGAATAGCTTTTTCTTCTTTGCTATAAGCAAGAATCCTTTGAGCTTGTGTGGGGTTACCTACACCCATCAGGGACTGATGGAGACAAGGAATGCTGGAATAGACAAGCTGTAATCCAGGGCTTAGCTAAAGGCTGAGGAAATCAAGCTATACAATATAAGGAAGGAAAACACAAGGTCCCATTCCCAGTGGAGAGCTACAAGGAAAAAAAAAATAAAATGGGGGGGAGGAAAACCAGCACATGATCTTAGCACTGTAATTTCACAAACCAAGATGGTTTGTGAGATACAAGATATAAGACCAGGAAGGCATGAAGGAGTGTGTTGGTTTCTGGTATTTATGTTCAGTTCCCAAGTGCCTGCTTACACTGATTGTTGAAAGTGCCACCCTTTAAATATTGGGTTTTATCTCTGGAAATGAACAAGTGAGTAGACTTCCTGATGCATAGAGTCCATAGGTACAGTTCCTCCATTTGTGGAAGATGTTCTGTGAGTGCACTGTGTGGCCAAATTTAATGAACATATCCATATGGCACAGAGATGTTTGATTTCAAGGTAGGCAATGTGTTATTTTCCCTTCCAAGCAGCCTTGTCAGATACAGTTAAAGATTAATATCATAAAACAGCCCTCAGGAAGAATTTTTGTCTGCTTTCCCCCACCTAACCCCCTGTATATTTAAAGCACTATGGATAAAACACTACATGCATCTGGAAGTTAATATGGAACTTCAGGGCAGAAATTATGGCTCCGTGAACAAGTTGGGATGTCTGGCTGATTCTGGAAATGCTCAGGGGTTTCTGAAAGGTACAGAGGTGATAGAGCAGGTGTAAAACAATGATTTACTGTGGCAGTCCTGTGCAACAGGCAATACCAAAGACATTGGTCTTAAGAAACAGATTACAAGATGTTATTCTGTTGCTTTCTTGAAAAACTATGAACAGTGGAGAAGGCATCTATTTCAATCCCAGCCAAAACCAAAGAAGATTTCTGCAATGAAAAAAAGAGCAGTCATTTAGAAATATAATGCTATTTATGTTCTTCAATGTCTTTGACTTGAAGCCTGTTCTCTAAACCCTCCATCCCTCACAACAAGAGCTGCAAACCAAACCACTTTGTTGTGTATCCGTTCTGTCTTGGATTTGGACTATTTTTCTTCATATTTCACTTTGCAATACAGCTGCCGGAGTTAAGAGATTGGATGACTATTTGGCAGCATAACTTGACTTCTCTGTCAAGCATTTCATGTCTCTGTGCTCCTTTTGAATTCAATTCTTTTCCACACCTCTTCAGCAGTGAGTAACAGATCAAGTTCAGCATTTTCCAACAGCATTAAACTCCAAGTTAAAGTGTTCAACTTCCACACTCATATATAGATGCATATAATTTCTGCACTCCTGAATGATAAATGAATCAACTGTCTAAAGTGCAGAGACAAGCAGAATTATTGAATGATTTTTTCTAAATAAAAGTATACTCTTAATTATCTTCATCACACTTGCTTTCCACAACAAGCACCCCCAGGGTGAGACACTATCTGCCTATTTCATCCTTTGGGTATCAGGCTGAAGGTGTCACTGGCATAAAGGTGTTGCCCTGGTAAAGGTCCTTAGATAAATGGTTGTCTGCTACTATTTGAGTGTTTACTGCTGGTTGTAGTTTCTGAGTCACAACTTTTGCTGTAGGCAGTGAAATACCCCTGTAGTCAGAGCTATTAAAAAGCAGGCTATCAATATGTCCTATGCTAACATTAACTCAGTTAACTCGGATGACCTCTTTGGCAGTTGAGCAATATTTAATTTATTCTCCCTCTTGCCTGCAAGCTGAGTAGGTGCAAACCTAAAACAGAATCCTGGTATCTACCTCACTTAATTTCTCAAGTGTTTCATAACTTGCTTGTATTGCTGCCCTCTGCTCCCTCTACAAGACTTCTATCTGTTGGAGATGTGCTGCATCAACATTATCATCCCTGAGGATACACATCAGTCTGTCATGTTGGAATTTATCTAAAGCCTTCTCAAAGGCAGCAGAGAAACACAGAGAGAAATCCATTTGTACCACTGTATAACATCTCAGGCTTAGGATTGCTTACTTCATCCCGTCTCCTGAACATAACTGATTACAGGCTGACTTCTATCCTTTTTTCTCAGGGTGTTGCTCTATGTTCCTTCAAGGATTTAAAAGATTTTAAGTGCCTAGTTTATCAGATAGACAGCTGGGTGTCAATCACTGTTCCTGACATTAGGAATTGTTATGGAAGAATATAGATCTGTGAAGCCCTTCAAAGTGCCCTGCATGTATCTGGTTACAAAGTTTCAGATATTTTGTTTTGAACTATTACAAGGCTATGGCATTTTATCTGTAATATCACCCTCTTCTGTCATATCCTTTACTTTCTAGGGTTTAAGTCAGAATTATCAGCCCCTCTCTATGAGTATCTATCCCCAGGTTTATGAGAAGAAAAATTTTAAAGCTCTGTTCTGTATTCTGACCTGTCTTTCTGGAGTATTTTTTTCTCTGCAGTGTTTTTTGTTGGTTTTGATTTTCACCTGGCTAACCCCTTTTTATTCTCCAGAAATCTCCTGGTGCCCAGGTAAGGGGAGTTGGGTTCCCTTGCACTTTACAACTTTACTTTGTTGTAAAATTTTTTAATTCCTTCCTTCTCCTATGTTTCTTCCACAGTTTCTATAATTTTCAGAATCCTGTCAGTACATTTATAGTTGCTTGGTTTTGTATCTTTTCATCTACCCTCACAATGAGGTGGTTTTATATTCCAGAGTTCAGAAATACCTTCAGGTTTTTTCTGTTTTTACTCTCTTCTGTTTATTGAATCTCTATTGAATAGACTTTGAAGTCTATTCCTCATGTTTGTTTCATTTTAATTTCAAATCTACCTACAAAAATTTGAAATTTTCTATTTTACCTTATTTCAAGTTTAACCTCAGCTAGAGCATCTGCTGGTCCCAGAAAGCAGAATGAAGTTTTGATATTGCAATATATTTGGTTTCTTGCAAGACGAGCTTTTCTGTTCAGCTGGGATGATGCTGAAACAAGACATTCTAGATAACGGGATCATGTCTATTGTTTGCAAATTGAATCAACCTGTTTTCCCTTTTACTCTCAGATACAAAGCTGGGAATTCCCAATGACACTATCCATACAACTGCTTTATTTTCTCTGGCACTATAATCAAATTCTCCCAGCCCTTCCTCTCTTTATCTGCTTCCCTTGCCACTCCCCACCCAGTTCTTTATAAGAACTATTCCTTACATCTCCTTGAAAGATTTCCAGAGGGCATGAAAAATTAAAATACAGACTCCAGATGGCAAGGAATGTAATCATATGCAGATCATGTTCCCAAAGTACTCATGGCCAAGGTTTCTTTTTTCAGTTTGGATTGGGGTTTCTTGGATTCAGGGTTTCTGGGGGTTTTTGTTGGTTTCTTTTTTTCTCAAAATCATGTGTAATATCTTAATTCACTTTAAAGTACCATATCATAAACATTTCCTAGTTTTAAATGTTTCATTTCACAGAGTTCCATACAGGTATGTTTTCAAGGGTTTGTTCTCCTCTGATGTTTTTGGAAGCTGTTTGATTTATTTTACAATTAATATTTATACCCCCTGTGGTATTCTTCACTCTCATTAATTCTGCACCCATGTTTTGCATACCAGATTTTACAGAAGACAATTGCTAAGTTACATCAGTTTCTACAGATGGATAATTAACCCCAAATTGGTAATTTTAAAATCATATTAAAAAACCCAAAGCCCATTTTCCTTCAATTTTCTTGGAAGTGTCTATTGAGTTTCAGTACAAAAGAAGGTTTAAAAAGTTTCTGCATAATTGTGGAAGTCCACTAGAAAAAAAAGGAAATTAACAAAGTTAAAGAAGAAGAAAATTCAGCGTGAAGATTCTTCATCTGATCCTCTAAATGAGTGTAAAATTTTCTAGAGTGGGTAAAACAACACCATTTCTTTTACTGTCCTCTGATGTCGCTCAACCATTTCAACTGAAGCCACCCAAATGATTCAGCTTGAGGCAGACACTCAAAAATCAATCCAAATGTTTTAAACCTGGCAAAGGTACAAGCATTTAAGAAGAGGATCTTGTACCAGTGAACACTTGGCAATCTGAGCTGGAGGCATCCTTTTTTGCCAGAGCCATAAGCACTGCCCTGGCCAGAAGCAGCTGTTTCTGAGCAGTCGCTGCTCAGCTCTGCACTGCTGGCTGCACTTTAGTGCCAGGTCACACAGTGTCTATGCTCTGCTCTGACTAAAGCAGCACTGATTCCACTTATCAGAAAAAAGCTTCCTTCCCTAACAGCAAAAATTAGTCTCTCCTCTGAGCTGGTGGAAGCTCCGTGCTCACCGGTATTGAGGGTAAGGCTGGGAAGCCTTAGAAAGCCTGATGTGCAATAGGAGCTGTGTGGTCCCTGGCGTGACCTATTTATATAGAGCTACAAACCCTTCATTCAGAATTTATTTGCCCTAACAAAGAGGGAAAAATTCACCAGACTGATGTAAAGTATTTTTGTGACTACACACAAATTTAGGAAATCCCTTCTGTGGAGACTTCAACAAGAACATACATCTAAATGAGGAAGCTGTAAGCAACATTGTTTATAGGAGAATAAAAGCTCTCAAATGGTTTGCTATAGCTTCCTAGCAGTTATTTGCTTTTAATCATTACCATATTAAAATACTGAGCAGGAACTGTCATTACAATACATTTTTAATTGAACATGGAAAGAAATAAATGGCATTAATTTGTTATTTGCAGATTTCCTCTGTGAAAAATACTGCTTGGCGAGATTACACCGCACACATAAATGCTGAAAAATGAGCTTGACATTGGAATGCAAGGTGGAGAATAAAAAATATGCAGGGAAGGAATTTTGTCCACTAATTAAAAGTAGTGGATTGTAACAAGATTCCTGGAGACTGGCACTCCTTGCATAAATCACTTGAACCAGCACTTTCAAACAAGGGCATCTTGAGTTGATTTATCCTATCTGGATTCATTTTGAAGACCACTGCACACTTGCTGAAGCAGCCCTAGAGCAGAGTTCACAAGGGGAGCTGTCAGGAATGACCTTTCAGTGCTGCTGGAAGCTCTCTTCTTCCCCAAAGCTGAGCAGAATCAGCTCTTGTTGTGCTCCAGATTTGGTCTCCTGTGGTTCACTTAACAAATGCACTGATAGGAAGCCCACGTGAAACCACCATGGAAAGTTTTGGCATTTGAAGAAAGCAGTAAGAAAGTGGTTCAGAGGGAGGCTGAATTGAAATCAGAACTGAGGAGGCCTCCCCAATGGCCTTGGCCCGCAGTCTGGCACACACCAATCCCCCCATCACAGATCATTGTAGTTGAGTGGGGATGATAACTTTTGACACATAATTTAAAATGTAGAACTGTCAGGGCAGAAGTTCTTGCTTCATGTTTTAAATTATCGAGAAAAAGAGCCTCTCTATGACTTCATAACACAAGCAAGAAGCAATGAGCACATGAATTTTCTCTGGTATTTTGATAGCAGCTGAGATGCTGACCTGTATTAAGTGACAGTATGACATGGAGATGTGAGAATTTCAGATGATCCTTTATAGTAGGCCTCTAGATGTTAGGATGTATTTCAAAGAGTGCTTTAGAATATATATTAAATCCATTTTAGAAGGCATTTAGTGGATGCCGAACGCTGTGTCTGTTAACCTTTTGCGTGTTACAAGCATCTAGGACTTCTTGGTGATAGTGGAGAGAAAATTGCAAACATCCCGGGACAACAAGGCCGAGAATGCGGATAAAGAGAGAGGACACAGACCCTTAGCTAGCATAAACTGAATATTTCCTTGAAACAATGCCAAAGAGAGCCAGAAGCCGTGCAGGAGAGATAAAGGTGAAGAGTTCATTGAAGAAGACTCCGTTCCTTCATCTCCCGGGACCCCCTGAAGACCACCACAACAAACTGAGCATGCCCAGATGGGCGTGGAGTTAATTACCATACGAGGCGAGGACAGGCGGGGCCATTGAATGAATATGTATGAGGTGGATTATGCATATGTAAGACCCTGGGGAATAATAGAGGGAAACACGGTTGGGAGGGTATGCGTGTCTTTGGAGGAGTTATCCCCCACACGTCTCGGCCGATTAAATACATACCGCTCTAACAACTATCACTAGTTGTGGAGCTTTACTTTCGCCACCACGTTTCACAGTAAGACGCAACCTTTTCTGCTTCACATGCTTGAGTTTCATGCTCTTATCTAACTGAAGAATTGTCATTATTATCAAATCAGTTATATTATTTAGATTAAGCCTAACAGGGTCCTTTTGATTTTTTAATGTGTTTTCCATGCTATAAACAACAACAAACAAGTCTTCCAAAAATGGCTTACATAGAGCTGATTGAGGATTAATCTTTCATGGTGAGCTAAATAAACAAACAAAAAAATCATCTTGTTTTGTCATTCCAAAATTGCAAAGGCATTTTTGAATTTTGGAACTTGAATTGTCAGCTAAAAATAAGGATCACTTAATTATTTTTGTCAGTTTATCACTTTGTTGATGCTTTGGGTAAATTTTTGCATTTAATTCAGTGACATAAGCATCACATATGAATTCCTCTAATTGCTTTTAGCTAAATTCTACATATAGAGAACTTCCTTACAGGCTTGAAATAGGACAAAAATTTCGTTATTTTAGAGGAATGAAATGCCGAGGATGTATTTGGATTCTCATGACTCTCTAGGATGTTTCATTCAAGATGTGAAGTTAGAGGAGGGTAGTTTATGCAGTTTTGGCAATGGATGGAGCCATCCATCCGGTATCACTGAGTAAAATGTCTGGGATGCAGATACAAATGCATTACAACACGCTCCATCCCAGCTCTAGTCACAAATTATTCCTTTTGCTCGGTAGGATCTACCTGTTTCACACTGAATGGTTTTTATATTCCTCATCAATAAATTAGCTCAGTCATTTTAGTTGTCAATCCTTCTTTAAAGTTAACTACTACAAGAGACAGCGAATCCTCGAGTGTGAAGCACCATGAGGCGCTGAGTAATGACTGCAGCTGGCACAGCCCAAACCAAGAGCTTCTGTGGGGTATTTTTTAGCTGATCATGGAAATCTATCCATATGTGTAAGAACTCTGACCATCTGCACAGGAAGGCGAATTATGTAACCTCTTCAACACTCTGATCAGAAAGGCAGCAGAGAGTTTGCATTTTAAAGGCAAAGCAGTCATTAGGAGCTTCCCCTCTTGCACTTGGGACACTGCGAGAGCAAACACTACATAGGGAACATGAGGAGCTGAGGGTGCAGCAAAGCACAGCAGAACCCACACAGGCTCTGCACAGCCAGGGAAACATCACCGAGAGTGGAACCATGGCTACAGCCCTGAGGTAATCACAGAGAGCATGCAGATCTTGCAAGCTGGGAAGATAAACAAAGTAAGTAAGACATTTACCTTCCACATCAAGGCACCTAGGTGGTCTATCTGACCAGATAAGGTTATACATGCACTCAAGGATCTCTGCCCCTTCTAGTTTATATCCAGGAAAGCACTGATAATACACCACTGTTCCTACGGGGAAGGAGGCCCCGAACTCAGATATGTTAATGTAACTATGAGGAAGAACCAAGGGCCTCAGGCAACCTGCAAATCAAGAAGAGGGAGGTTTCTTTTATTATCAAGCACTTATCTCAGTCATCTTCACGCATCTCAGTTACAGTTTCTAAATTGAGGCGTGTGATATTTTTCATCCTCGGCACTATGAATGGCATGTCTGCACGATCTCCCTCAGATATATCTGCCTCATAATCCTGTTTCAAACCCTTTTGTTGTTTAGCCCACACGCTTTGCTAGCATGGGCTTCGCTCCCAACAAATCCAGGAAAGGTTTACAGAAAACTGATAGTATTTTGTTTAACAATCATGCACCATTTCAGCAGATGGCAATTTCTTTCTGAGGTAGAATCTTTAATAAATTAAGATTGTCATTTCTATAAATGTTGAGTTGTATTCCTCCTCCTAAAAGTGACAGGCATGTAAACCCTCTTAAATATCAAAACCGTTCCTGTGACAAAGTGCACGCAATTGTAAAAGATTTGCAGGCAGAATTAATGACTTGAAATTCTAGTCTGAGAAAGTCTAAAGTGACATGACTTCCTAGGAGCAGTCCCATGATAAACATTGAGCAAGGTCTCAGACTAGGTCATCAAAAAGTTAAGATACCTGTTATCATCAGAAATTGTAAATGTAGTCAGAATCAGAGACTGTGTTCCAGTTCTACTTCTGGAATTACTCCTGAGGGATATGTATCATGGCTGGTACTGAGAAGTAACAGTTAAATGGTCACCAACCAAATTTGGGGCAACAAAGAGCAGTGAATTTAACAGATGGCATGTCTGTGTAACATGCCATTCCTCATGGGCCTAGAAATGACCTTCTGGGTAATACTTGATACTGTTTAATTTTTTAATTTCCTCTAATGTGGGGAAAAGATGACTACTAATCATGGCATGAAAAATAATATTTTAAAATTATGTGACTAATGGAAGCTGCATTATGGCAGTCCATAAATAGGTCTCTTGCCACTACTAGGAATTTGTGAAGGATGTTCATAGGATTCCCATAATTTTAAGCTAGAGGAGGAAACAAAAATCAGTCAGAGAACTTCTTGTAAGGTACTGGGATTTAAAACAAAAAGCCTCAGCTGCATTTCAAGCAGCCATTTCCTTGCAATGGTCTTTTGAGGGAGACGAATAAACACAAAAGAAAATAAAAGAAAAAGCTTGAAAGCTTTTTGCAGCATGCTGTACCACCACAGCAATGATTTTGATAGCTGTTTAAGCAGCTGATTATGTCCCTGCTCAAATAAAGCTTCAAACGTCCTGTCTGCTGGCTGCTGCTTCTACCCTGATCAAGAATGCCCCACACACAACACACTAATTCCTGCAAACTGAGCAGCCCATCAAGCAGGACTACATAAGCAGCCCCCAGTGGGACAAAAAGAGCACAGACTGCCCAAGCAAGACCAAGCTTACTCTTCTCTGAACTGTATCAGGGAAAATTTGGTCCTGCTGGCTCCGAATTTTAATGCTCATTATGTTCCTGGTCAGGCAGGACAGAGATTTATTTGAATTTGTATGACAGCCAAGCATTTGTGAAAATTCCTAGGTGTCCAAACAAGTCAAGCTGCTTGAAAAACTTCATTTTGACTTTTTTTTGCTAAGTAACATCATTCCAGACCATTAATTAATATTATTATCTCATGGCAAAAATAGAGATTACATTCTTAAACACTCTATAATCCTTCCCTGTTGCTCTGGCAGGGAAAAAAGGCATCTTAGTGTCATCAGACTCACCTGCCTTTTGTAATGAAAGGGCCATTGAAATGTAACTGACAGCCTACCTAGAGCAAGTCGACAAGTGGCTTTGATCTTACCAGTGCCTGACATGGCAAAAAGGAAATTCTGGAATTCTGCAGTAACTTTATGGAATTGGCAAAATATGGCAGGGTCTTGAATCTGAATTGCCTATTCTCTGCCTGCCTGGTAATCATAGAACTTGGATCTTGTGCAATTGATTTCTTAACTCTTATTAGCACTCCTTTTATTTTGAAAAGCAATTAATGTTGACTATTGAGTAGGAGCAATTGATTGTGTTTCACAGTATAAACACAGCAACAGAAGTAACAAGCCAAGGGGTATTCGGGATACTTCTGTTTACTCAGTAAATATTGCCTGTCACAAAGTTTGCACCTGGATCTTTAGCAAATACAGCATCTGCAAATCAATCTTTTAAGCATTCATCTCCCCCTACTGCAAGAGTCTTTATCTACCTAAATTAGATGTGAGGTACATTCCCACAGAAAGGGGCTGTACACTGCCACACGTGGTACCATCACTGATAGGATACCCCAAAACTGGCATCTGCTTTGCTATGGTTTTGCAAAACCTCCACTTTGCTGTTAGGCCTGTTCAGATATAATGTGTGCATCTAAAATGCTGAGCTAGCCTGGTAATATGTCTAAGCTTCTGCCACAGTCGAAGGCAAGATCTTGAGGGACAGTCTGATGTGCTATTGCTCCTGAGAAGTGTCCCAGCTCCCCTGCCTGCCTGCCCTGACTCTGCAAATTGGTGTGACAGTGTAATTAAGTGCCTACAGAGAAGTGTTAGCTCTACAAGGCGACAGATGGGTTTGAGGAAAGTTGGGACTAACCCAGTCTGCTCCTCAGTTAGAATCTCTCGCTGCTGTTCAGTGGGCCAAGCTTGTTACCAAGACGTGACTTGGTTAAAACAGAGTCAGTGGTACTCAGATGTGCTTATTAGAAATGTGACGGGAAAGGGAGCCCAGGGTTATTGAATTTCCATTCACTAAAGCTGGCTTACCCCCAGCCATTTCTCACAGTCCAAGCTGAGCTGGGATCCCATGCTGTTGATATTTCTAGTTCTACGGCTAATGGCTTTTCTGGCCAAAATCATCCCTGTGCACACCCTGAATTTGCAGTCAATACCTAAAGGTTTAATGGACTGTGAATCTAATCAACAGCTCTGCTGAAAACTCTGACAGAAGAACAGGTTGCAGTTTCTCTCCTCTTCCCCGCCTTCTGCACAAGGTAAAGGAAGATAAAGTGCAGTTAGAAGCTTAAATTTTTCCACAAATTAATTGGTGAAAAAATTCAAGATGCCCATCAGAACTTCTGACTGATTACCCTGGTTGTTTTTTACGTTTTGATGCAGAATATCTGTGTCAGATTTGATCTTTGCAAACAATAAAGCAGTATTTAAAGTAGTATTGTAAGCATGGGAATGTTCAGGAAGTGACATCTTTCCTGCAGTGAGCAAAAGGGGAAGAAAAATTTAAAAAATCTTAGCAACAGCACTACTCAAACACTGCACTGTGGAGTTTATCAGATCACTGACATTCTTACAACTGTAGGAAAAAATATTGGCAAACTATCACAAGATGCATGAGCTATAAAACAGGACGTGCTTGAGTACTAAACCTTGACATATGGGTAGATTATCCCATGTTCCATCGTCTTGACATATGGAAACCATGTTGTCTAAGTCAGGGTAACGGATCTGGAATCCTTCATGACAGCTGATTATTAACTTATCGCCAGTCCTGTATGTCTTGTTATGAACCTTTGCATCTTCAACATGTGGAACAAGGCAATCTGTGACTTCATGAGAAAAAGAAATAGTAACTTAATTAAAAAAACATGCCTAGCTATTCAGTAACCAAGCTCTTAAATAGAAGTTAGCATTCAATACCAGTGCTCTGCTTAAACTGTTTGGAAAATACATGCATTTCAGTACAAGTGCCCTTTCCCTAGTAAAGCACCATTTTACAAAGTCTATAAGCACTGCAGGAGAAGATGAGGTGCTACAGTAATGGATCATTCCCCCAGCCTTTTTAAAACCAACAAAATTAGGAGCCTTTAGAAAGACTGTGGTTAAATTTGGTTCTCCATTCATCATGTGTGCAAATTACACCCCAAAGTCTGACTATCCCAAGGTTCCATGTGAAGGCAGACTCTGACAGCACTAAGGACAGGACAAAAGAAAAGATAAAATACAGATATGGCACAAGGAACACAGAAAATCTGCAGTTTTAGCAGAGAGACAGATGAAAATTAGGTACATTCACAAGGGTTTATCCAGCTCCATTCCACAGAGTTCATTATGAGAATGCCTTAACTTTAATCTCCTTGATTATGTTTTAAACCAGATAGTTTTGTGTGCCTGCATTCATATTCCTTTAGAGGACATGATTTTTAGGGTCCTGAGCAGCATCCTGAATGCTTGTAGAAGACTCTCAAGAAGGGACTGCAAACCTGAAGCGATACACAGGGATGGGTTCTAGTACCTGTGACACATGCATCAGACAGTTACATTTCTCACTCTAGGTACCAGTGCCAAAGACACCAAAATACAAATGAAACTCAGAACACTGAAAGATGTGGAAAGGGGAAGCAGGAGAAAAATCTCCTAGTAATACTGAATAATTGAGAAACAAGCCAAGAGGGTATGAGGGAATAATCTGGGTGACTCAAAGTTCATCCTCATCACAAATGCAAAGTGAGATGAAACAAAAGACAGGGAAAGATTAAATATTGGGAGAAAAACTTTGTTTTTCTGCCAGCAGTCAATCAATGACAGAGATGGTAATAAAAGTTTCCAGGCATCACAACCCAAGCAGTATTTCAAACACAAGGAAGACAAAAAATATTATAAGCCTCTGTTATGCTGTTTTATTCCCCCAACACTTCTACTGTGAGAGACAGTTATATCCATTTAGAAATACTGTATTTATTAAGAAAATTAAAAAAGAAATCCCTTGAGACTTGCATAGAAGAGAAAGTTTCTGCCATTTTCATGGGTAATTTTTGCTGAAGAGGAAGAAGCAAAGCTATATTTGTATTAATTAATTGTTAGTATGCACTAAGCAAAGTGATAGTGACAGCTTGTTTGTTTAGAAGCACAAGTAGAAGGAAGATAAACTGTCATTTATCAATCAGAAACTACTAAGAGCAAATGTATTTCATAATGTTTTTATTTAGTTGGGGGGTGTTACAGTGATTGGTCGGCAAGGAAAAGCACACAGACAGTTCTAGGTGATCAGAAGGCCTTTACTTTTTGAATCTTTGTGCTTTTATAAGATGCTCCACAAAAGGGGCTGTGATTGGTCAGAGAAGGACTGCGTCTCTTCTCCTTCAGCAAACAACAGGTGACAGAGATTGTTTTGGGAAATTTGTGTGAGAAGGGCAAAGCTCTCTTTAGTGTTTACAAAACAACAAAGACACTGCTATGAAAATGGGAATCTGTTCCCACGGGAAAGAGCTAGCAGTAGCTAGCAGTAAAATCCAAAGCCCCAGAAAATACACAGGGCGACAAGGGGGGGTCTATTACTCTGAGACTCCATCACTAAATTTTACTAACCTGAAAGGAGGACAGTGTTGCTCCCCCAGTTAAAACATACTTTGTACCTTCCCACCACAGGGATGTTTCTAAAATGCATTGTACTTTGCTAACTTTTTGGTATGGGGCCTGAGCACATTATTAGTTAAAAAATCTTCCATTTCTCTTGTTACTTTTTAGCTTCTTGGCAGCTGCTGCAGGTGCCTCCTGCTGCTGGTAGCAGGAAGGGCTGGCAGCCTGCCAGGTGGGCAGAGAAACTGCAGCAAGAAGTTTTCTTAGAATTTATTCATTTATAAATGCACAAGTCTGGGAGGATCCATGCCCTAACTGGAGGCTGTAAAATACACTGGCGAGGGTGCAGATATTACTTTCAAAAATGGAACAGTTTTCTCTCTATAGATAAAGTTTATCAGTAGAGAAGACAGCAGAGGATGCCCCAGAAGAAGTGCGTTACACTAAGCCATAAATGCTGTCATGAAGAGGCCCTCCTGGGCACCCCATGAGGATAGGATGAGATAGATGGAGAACCTGCTTGGAAGCCACACAGCAGGAGGCTGGAGATGGATGCCAGAAGATAACGTCAGTGAACAAGCTCCCTCTCTTGCTACAACCTCTTTCTGTTGCTATACAGATAAAGGAGGTGTGTATATATCCAGCACAGTAAAACATCAGATTTCACTTTCAAAATGGGGGAAATTGATTCTGTAACAGTGATCTATCACAGTGATTCCATCCCTGTTATTGCAAGGAACAGCTATAGATGGGATCATTTTAATCAGGTAGATGTTGGCAGAGAGCAACGATAAGTTGCTCACTGCGCTGTCCTCTGCCTGCCACATCCTGGCTGACTTTGATAACAGGCTTATTACAAGTCCCAGCTAAATGCCAGACCAATGGACCACAATATTACAGCTCTTTTTCCTGATGCCTTGCAAGCAAATGCTTTCCTACTGGCTGAATTTATATTGTTTAGCCCTTAGTCAGGCATAAACTGCAGAAGCCACCTCTCCACAAACAACTGGATTAGCTGGCACCAATTCTGCTTGGAAAAGCTAGAAGGAAGTGACTGAATTTTAAAATGTCCTGTCCTAGAAAATAAACTACTTTATTCTAAGTCCTTCTCAGCAAATCTGTCGAAGCTGCTAAACCATTTAAGGGAATATATGGTCTTTAACCAGCATTGAACAGCAAAGGCTGTGACTTACACTCCTTTCTGACAGTTTTACATTATCTGCTTATATCTACTGTGTGCGTATTAACACGGGCCAGCCAAAAGGACACATCTCTATCTTGCAGGGGCAGAAAGAGGTGGGGTAGAGCCAGCAGGCTCAACAGCCTGACAGGCACGAGGGCTCATCTTGCCCTTACTTTCATGAAGATTTGTACAGTAGGAACTCTTGGCTTTAGCAAACCAAGTGCATCTCCCATCACAGAAGATTGGTCTGAAGAACAAAATTTGTTAAACAGTATATTTAGAGTGTTTTTCTCAGATGCAAACCATGCAGAACCTCTCAGAACTGTTCCTTCCAGCCTGTGGGAAAGGAAGATCACCCTGCCTCCTCCCAAGAGCACTTGGACTACAAGAGCAACTCAGAAGGAAGGCATGACCTAGACACCATGGAGATAGCCACACTATCCATGGGTACCAGCTGGCCTGGGATGGCTTATATCTATTGCAGATGAGCCCTTACAATCCAAAAATTATCCCTAGTCCATGCTAATCTAAGAAGGTGCTTGTAGGATTTACTTGGGAGTACTGCTGGATGTTGGCCAAAACCATGTCGAGGACCTTTTCAACACTGTAAGAGTGGGTACAACTGAAGAGCAGTGTCCCAACTCCTGTTCTGGCATTGTTTTGTTTACTATCTGTATGTAAATTCAAATGCAGGGGTCAGGTGCTCCTGTTTATTTCACTGTGGACAAGTCTCTGAATTAGCCTTGACTACATGGAGTCACACCCCTGGCAGGCTGGAACAGTGAGAAACAGGAAGGAAGGATGAAGGGAGTATCATGAAGAATTGGTTTGATGCAGGGACAGCTCATCTATACCCTGTGCTCTTTAAAGTAAATATTTAAGAGCAATATGGTCTCTTGGTTTTTTTTTACTAGTGTTGAATCCACAGTACTGTGTTACTAGGATTGTTCTGTGGATGGCAAACACTATTTTAGTGCATATTAAATAACACTTTCTCTTTATTGTCTTTGCTTGTATTGCAACAGTGCAGAGAGACTCCACCTGAGATCCATGCCCATTGAGCTGTGGCCTGGTTACAAATATCACAGAGTGTTCATAACCAGGCTTAAGAATCAGCAAACACTGGGCAAGACAGATAAGAGATGGGGAAATAAAAATATTTCAGTCATCTCACAGATTCAGGGACAAAGGCAAAGCAAATGGAGGGCTAAATGTCCTGCAGGAAAGCTGTAGTCAAAGCATGTACTAGTCCACTACTTTCACTGCAGGTTTATCATCCCTGTCAGAGGGAGAATGAGGCACTGAGAACATCTCCAGGGCGTCTGCCTGCAGAAGCACAGGGAGAGGAGGGCACAGCTCTTCGCTTCGTTGCCATCTCCATGCAGACTGTAAATTTAGATTCAATCTCATAGGAAAGAGCTAGCATTTGTTCCAAGTAGGGCAACAGCCTCAGCAGCCACATTATCACAGTGGGAGAAGATTAGATTAAAGTGTGAACAACATGACATACTGCTCTTAAACAGTAAATACAAAATTCCTACCTCAGAGGTTTGGTATTTATGTGCATAACTGTATTAGAGCTGATGAAAGGTACAGTCACAACATGCTGTAGATCAACATAAGAACATAACTCTAAGCATACATATTTTTGACAGGACATTTATTGGGCACCAAGTCATGCAACTTCATTCTCATCCTGACACTTAAAATCTCCTGCCTCTTAACAAGAAATGACAGACCTATAAAATCAAATTGATTGGGTGAAGAGCTCCAGGCAAACGTATTAGTTCTAAAATCAATTACACTCTGAAACAGGTTGTTTTGCTTCCTTTGGTAAATAACATACATTTGTGATTAGAGATTGTGCTAGTAAACACATAACAACAATTTTACATAACATATAGACATAAAATTATCCTTCACCGAATCCAAACTCCTGAGAATAAATGAACTCCAAAGTACAGAGTGTTTTTACTGTTCAAGCTCAGCTGGCACTGCCTGACATTTATATATGCTGGGATGAGAGGCGTGTAGAGCATACCATAGCCCATGGAGCAGCCAGCCCCTGCCATAAATGGTAAATGCAGCATAAAATTTATTTCACCTTGTGATAGGTAATGATGAATGGGAAAACATTAACTTCTCCCTTCTCCAGCAGTTGCTAGAAATTTCAAATTTCTTTCTATATATCATTACAGAATTTCTGCAATGAAGACTTTTATGTATGTCATTAGACAGCTGAGAATCACAAACCCTGTTGTATTCTCTCTTAACTCGTCTCCAGATGTACCACGTTCCTACACTGTCCACCTCCCTACCCTGGCCCTCTCTCAATATTCTGCTCCCAGTGTGCAAAAGGATCAGTCTAAAAATCACTTCAGCCAGTGTTTGAGCCTCACGGACTGCCGCTGAGCCTTTGCTTAGTATTTCTTCTGAATCGGTGGTGCTATTGTGCATTGGAAAGAAGAATTAATGCTGTAATCTAATACCTGAGGTATTATTATAATGGTAATCAGGGAAGTACTTAAGCACTTGCTTCACTAAATCCTAAATCAGGGTCCTACTCTTTGGTCCAAATAATAAGAAGCATTTTTGCATCTGCCTAATTTTGAGCACAGAACTTTAACAAGACTAATCACGTAATTACAGTTATGCTCCAGCTTAAGTGCTTTGCTTGATCAGAGCATTGGCTAGCAATCCTTTTTAAGCGTTCTGTGCTGGAAAGTAATTATTATCTCTAAAGCAACTGTTGTAACATCATCCATCACATTCTCATCTTCCAATTTCTTTCTTTTTTTGAAAACACCTGGCTAGAGTGTTGATCACACTGACATTAGTGGCAGTTTTGTTGCCGGTGGCATTGTGATAAGAAATTTCCTCCACAGATTTCCACTGGGCTGGAGAGCCTGGGAAGAGGTTTGAATATTCAATAAAACACATTAATGCTTATTTTAACAACTGCAGTGGACGATACAGGCAACATTTCAAAGATGCACATCAGCATTCCTAGCTCCCTGCTGTGCTTAAGGAAACAGAATTTGCAAGCATTAAAACTTTTTCTGGTAGTTCCAAGAGCCAGTTTAGACACAAGTTGTTGTCACTCTACATGTATTTTTTCTTAATTAACCATGAGATGAGAGACAAGGTCATTTAGGAAAAGTGACTATCACAGAAGAGGGCACGATTTTCATACATAGTTATTTTTAAAAGCATCAGGTTGTTTCTTTGAAGCTGACCCATGTGACCATGTGATGAGGTGCTATTGGCACCCCTTTCCCTCCATTTCTAGACATCAGCTGTCACATCATGGGAAAGCTCATGACTGTGCTCCTCATGGCTCTGTAGCCCATGGCCTCACACATGTCCAGGAGAACACATTTT
This sequence comes from Acrocephalus scirpaceus scirpaceus, assembly GCA_910950805.1. Lineage (NCBI taxonomy): Eukaryota > Metazoa > Chordata > Aves > Passeriformes > Sylviidae > Acrocephalus > Acrocephalus scirpaceus. The sequence continues at coordinate 17,875,004 of OU383775.1, read as the reverse complement.
ACCAAAATTTCTCCTGCCAACAGGCCAGCTTCCTGAAAGCCTATGCACTCCTTACCAACTGCCTCTGGCTACTCTCTCCAATATCTCATGCACCATTTTCACACTGGCCACTATTTAGGATTGTTCTCTTCACAGGCACCTCCTGAGCGTGATCTTCCCGGGCCCTGCATGTCTTTGCTTGTGTTGCGGCACATTTCTGTCCTGGCACAGGATGCTCACACCCACCTCCCCAGGATCAAAACAAGTACCTGCAGCTTTTATAAAGGCTAAGTTATGCATGATCCTATGCAGTAAATGTGTTTGTGAGCCACATAAGTCTTCAACTACCTCTGAATAAAGTCCATGTATTTATTTGATTTTAAATGGTGAAAGGTAACCTGAAGTAGAATTTATCTAGCCCCACCATGAAGACAATGAGGCAATGGCTAATGTCTTCAGTGAAGAAGTCACAACACTAAAATGTAACACTTTATTTAACTAACACTTTTCATGTCTGTTGACTTTAATAGCTCTGTTGACCAAAAATAAATCAACAAGGACAGGTTATATCTTTACTATACTTAGTGAAATAAATAATTTGTGCCGCTTGGGTGTACTTTGGCCAAAATTTACAGTTACGAAATTCAAATTAATCCTGTCTCTAAGACATAGAAGAAGAAAGCAATGTAACATCCTAAGTATTTAAAACCAAATACAATTTCAAATATACAATAAAAATAAATTGGTTTATGCCATAATAGTCTGAATTATCTCAGAGTAAACTTCTAGCCTGGCTTTCAACTTTTGCAGTCTATGTGTATTTGATTTTGCTACTTGACTCATGCATACATCATAAAATACTATTGTTTAAAATTCCTGATTAGCAGGAGCAGTAGCATTAGAAACATATTTTCCTAGTAAAATATTGTAGAAAGGAATATTAAGTGGGCAGCTTTAATAAATAGTTACAGTTACCTTACAATGGAGATTGTTTTTCTTCTCTGCATCAATTTGTAACTAGTTAAAAGGGAAGGTTAAATTCTCTTTTCACATACCTTTATGTCCCTTTCAACACACCCAGCCTCTCATGGTACAAATTTAACTGACAAATGAGGATTATGGATGGAAAATTGTATGTATCCAACAAGACACAGTGAAATGGACTCCAGCCTGTTGTGTTTTGTCCAGAGACACACAGACATGGTACATGAACAGTGAGAAGAACTGACATGGTGAGCAGTTTGAAGAAAACTGACTTACCTTCTTGTAGGCACACAGGTTTATCACTGGGTTTCCAGCTCAGGGAGCCATTAAAGTGTCTCACACAAAGTTTTTTGGAAGTACCATTGAGCCTGTATCCTTCTTGGCAGTGGAACCGGACCACCACACTTTCAAAGAAAACACCTGCGCTGGGCGTCTTGTAGCCATGTTCAGGAGCTCCAGGATCAGCACACGCTTGCAGGTCATCAAGCCCTGTGTCAGACAAAGATACAATCAAACTTGGCTTGTTTGCTCCTCATGCTTTTTCTATATCCATTATCTTCATGAGGACCTTGCATCTTCCATATTGACCACTAGCAACCCTGCTTGGGTACCAGTAACTCCAGAGCTGGGAGAGGACCCTCCCCCAGCTACAGCTGAAATGCTCAGGCAACGGAAGTACTCCTGTCTTTTCACACAGCTACTGGGGAGGCAAAAGTCAACCATGCTCCTTGGTAGCTGCCCTGGATAAAAATAAAGCACTTGACCCAGCCTACCAGTGGGGATTGCTCAGTAATGTATCTGTAATTACTTTTGGGGACTGTGGGATTTTGGAGGTCTCCTGCAGTCACTGGTAAGAGTAATAATGTGTCAGAAGCAGAGAGGAAGAGGAAATAAAGGGTCATGAAACTTAACTGCCACCCAAAGACACAGTAATTGAAATAGGAGAACTGCTAAGTACAGGGAGATTTCAAGATGGGAGGGAGATATGCCACAGGGCAAAGAGACACTGTGACGTTGGATGAATGTGACTCCCTTATCACTTTGGCTTGGTGGCCCTACCACATTTTCCAAACACTGTTATGGGAGTGCTGTATTACTTCATTGATACCAGAAGGGAGTTTGTAAAGTCCTTTACCACTACAAAATTAACTGTAAAATAACAAACTAAACTCCAAGAGTTGCAATCATTAAATGTGACTGTTTATCACTTTATCAAACTCATTTCAATGCTATTTGCATAAGTGGAAGCTTTTTTTGCTGCAAAGAAGCAAAGGTTTAGTGCAGCACTGAACAAGGGCTGCATACAGAAAGAGCAAATAGCTTTGGAACAGGAACAGCAGGGGGGCAATTAATGCTGGCAGGAGGGATGGCTGGAAAATGTGAAAATCATTGCATGGTAGTTCTAATGTTTTGATTTTAAAAGAATAGTATCAGAGAGCTTCAGCCACTTCCTGCATGATAAGAATGAGATGCCTCCATGGTGCAGTCAGACAGAAGGAGGATACTACAGTAAAGGACTTTTGGAAATAAATCTCCTTTTCCCGAGGCTAAATCATTCCCTCTGCTTGTTGTGATGCTGTGACAGCCAAATGGGGAGCACTAAAGGTGATGAAGGGCTCTTGCATTTGAGCACTGAATGTCCCTGCTCAGTCCCCTGGCTGACAGCTGCTAGTGGTGAAGCAGGAGGCCCACACCAAGCCACTGTCTCCTATGTCCTATTACCTGCTCCTGTGAGCAGAGGCAGGACATACTGTGGGGCCACCATGGTGGATTGCACATTCCTGATTTCCAGGTCCTGTGCTGAACTCCACAACCAGGCTACAATTCCCAGGAGGTGACATGATGGACAGAACCCAGCCCGAATTCCATGACCAACAGCCAGCCTGTGCTTCTCTGCAGTGCTCCAACACCCATGGACCTCGCTCTCCACTTCACCAGCATCACCTCTCCTGGCTGAAACAGCACAAGAGCAGCAGAGCAGCTGCTCCTGTGCAGCTGCACTCCTCCATCCAGTGCAGTTTGTCCTGGGAACTGAAGGGTCAGTGCAGTGACCAAGTCAAACATGTCCCTGAATTCCACCCACACAGCTCAAGTCCTCTAGTGCAAATCGCCTCAGACTCTGTCATTTGCCAATGGGATGAACAAGGAGAAGTACAGTCATTATGATCATGAGATTACACACGGTAGGCAATATTTATTGACAGAGAAAGACTGTCCATTTTTACTGGAGATTAAAAAGAAGCTCCTTATGCTTCAGACAGCAAACTCACATCCTTTAATAATGTCAGCGAAGGTCTTATTTATTTCCCATTAAACCAAGGGATAACATGACATTTAGATCAATTTTGCTACTTCAGTAATCTCAGAATTTGCAGTCAGGTGAGGAATATTGTAACCCACTTTGAGATATGTGTCCCTACTCACTAGCTGCATCAGGGAAAAGTACACTACTGCCTACTACTTTGCCTCTACAACAACATAGGAAAAGGAAAGGTGCTGAGGTTGCACACAATTTGCCTGGTTAAAAAAAAAGAGCCAAGCTCATTTCTCAGTTTTCATTAAGTCTAATATGCAAAGTTAGGGATTTTGTGTCCATCAGCACAAAACTCGACATGGAAGGCAAGAATGTTTTCTCCCCTGGTGCAGGCTAATTCTGTGACCCTACTGCCACTTTCCTGGTGACCCTTCACAAGCAAAGATTTCCATTGCTCCTAGGGATCTTTTTGCAGTGTGTTGGTCTCTCAGGTTTTTTTTCTCAAGTGCAGTTAGCGAGCAGACAAATCCATCCCCAAGGGGAATTCCCAAGTAGAAACTGGAACATGAATGGGAAAATTGAATTATGCACCCTCTAGTTTCTACAGAGCCAGCAGCCAGCTGTTATTCAGCTACTGCATAAGAGATGACACATGGACTCGGCACAGGATCACCACTTCCTTGCTTGTTCCATAAGCAGGGAAGAAGGAAAAAGCCTCAGGGAAGAGCCAGTTAGGCAGATGGCACATGCAATACCATTATATCTCATGGTAAAGCCATGAAGGCAAAGCAAACAAAACCCTAACCCCATCTTTGCTTCATAAGCAGCAACAGGAGACTCAGCCCGAACTGAAGTCCTACTGGAATCAATGGAAGGCACCTGTATGTCAAGCTTCTTTATGAAGGTGCAGATGATCCAGACACAAATCAGCGAAGCCAGGGCTCTGCTTGGGCTGCAAAGGAGGAAGGGCACGTATGAGGAAGGTGTGGGGAGGCTTGCCCCTGTGCTGAGGATCTCCAGTGCACAACAGGCACTGCAGGTGTCCCAAAGGGGCAATTGTCACCACTCAGAGAAGCCAGGAACTGCTCTGATTTTCACCAGGGCTGCTCCTCTCTTGCGCAAGAGCTGTGCTGAAGTTTCAACAGCTTATTTAGCTAACAGCTAAGTCCATCAGTCCTTTCCAATATAAGTATAAAATTTCTGGTACAATATTCAAGAACAATAGTGCTCAAACATCCCTGAGAATTGCCATCTTCCAGTTCTTCCTGATGATAGCACATTTGGACCCTTTACATAATAATCCTTTCCATATAATCTCATCTAGTTAAGCTCCACCCTATCAAAAATTTGTAAATACATGTCTTTAATGAGATACAGCTTGGTAACTTTTTTTTTTCCTCACATTTTTTGTTTTCTTTTCTTTTTCAAAACTGTGCATTTAAGAGCAGCTACTCCAAGTTGTGATATAGTAACTTTCTAGTTATAGAGGAGATGCTATAGACTTCTTATGCTCTGATCCCTTTATAACCTGAGAAAAAAGCAAAAAAACTTCTCAGCCAGAGCCACAATATAAGTCTTTGGAAGAGAAAACCAATCTTTTGGCTATAATAAAAAGCTGTGATCCTTCAGAAAAAAGGTATATCAAATAAGATAAAAAGTAACTTTGAACTACAGTGGATTCTGTTTCTTGACAAACCCTTCAATGAGTCTTTGGGGAAGATTACTGGACTTTTTCTCGTGGTTAAAAGCAGGGAAGGGGAAATCATCATCACCACCTACTAGTAAAAATTATACAACACACTTGTTAAATAAAGTAGTAAACTTTCATGTTGCCTATATAGTAAAAATCTAGTAAGGCCAACAGCCATCATAATCAACACTACATCATTAGCAGCAACTTTAGGGGATGCTATTGCATGGCTTTAAATCCCTAAAGTAAAGACCACACAATTACTGCTGGAACAGACTATTTCAGTAATCAAAATTGGTTAATATTTGGTCCAAGTTGCAGACTTTCTGTATCACAGCACCTTTAAGAGATATTGTGTAAAATATCATGGACACTGATGTCTTCTTGGCAAGGTTAATGAGCACATAAGGTCACCATAGCCAACAAAGCATGTAGTTAATACAGAATATATTTTGGGTTTGGTATTTACCAATTTACCACATTTCTACAGTTGGGCCAACCAGAAAATAGCAATGCTCTTATTTTGGATAACCCTCAGGCAGTTTATATGGGTGCTTACTTTACCTAAATTACTTGGTATTATCAGTCAGGTAAAACAATGTAAAATTAATGAGAAGATTGAAAAATAAGCAACACCCTCCCTTTAGGGTATAAAATGAATCACTGCAAATAACTTGTTCAGATTGCTTCTAGAATTCTGCATTGTACATTCTCAAACATAAAATGATTCATCTCATCCCCAGTGAAAAGCCTGAAATGTTGGAATCCAGGGGAAAATTACATATGTGTGATGACAAGAAATCATGACAGACGCAACTGAACTTCAGACATGTCTTAAAAAAGGCAGGAGGAAGAATCCCTCAGTTCATCCCATAAATCTGTTTTTCTCTGTTTCTTTTTCTGTTTCATATTTTGTTTTCCTTGTTTCCCTCTTCCCTCACTTCTGTATCTTACAGCTCCTTGTAAATTCATGGTGCTGGCAAGGTGATTTCTAATCTAGATTTGATGGACTTCTTTGCCTCTGAAGCTGCTATAAAACATTTCACTGACACACTGATGATGCATGTGAGCTCAGAACTGGCTGCACTTAAACAGAGGCATCATTCTCATTTCAGTTTGTTACATACACCCAGTGAATGAGAAGTGACATATAATGTGCAATAATATTCAAGATAGAGAACATTTTCAGTGTTTGTCTTCAGTAGGATGGAGAAGAGGATTCTTGTACATCAAGACCTGCTCTTGGGTTCACTATATCTGCCTCAACCAGAAGCAGAGGGAGGCAGAGGCTTCACAGACTGTGGCAGGACTGGACTGCCTGCACGCACATTTTAGAATGAGTCTGTAAACACTGCAGGAGCAGGTTATCTTAGGCCAGCTCTCAGTAAAAAGCCATTCTGGGACTAAAACAGAAGGGTGATGAGTGCAAACATGCCAAGAGCTTGCTTGTCTTGTACAAAGGAAAAGTCATTTTCATCCCTTTAGGAGTTTCTGCCCCGTTTCTGTGAAAGCCACGCAGGCACAGCACTGTGTGCCTCTGGCTGTTTACGCTTCCTTGATGTTGATGATGTTAATTGAACTATCCATGTACCCCAGGAACAAGAAAAGGAAGGATGTGCTTTGATTAGCATCTAGACTTGGAAGTGAAATTTAATTATAAAGCTATGATTTCATTAATGAAATGCCTGCTAAAATCTAAACTCTCCTTAATCCCTGAAGGGTCAGTAATGCTTAAGTTCCCCTGAGACTTCAGCAGCTTTGTAAAACCCTGCCCTGTTTAAGATGTGAATCACAACCTCCCTTGCTATCCTTGCAGAACATGCTCCCAACTCCCAGCACAGCTAGATATCCCTCCTCACTTGGCTAAGCCTTACCCAGGGCAGCCTGACAAGCCACTGGAAGAAAGGCAAAGTTCAAATTATTTTGTAGGAGAAACAGAACAGGAAAAAAGACCTCCAAGGGCAGGCATCTTGCTTAAGTCACAAGCTGATCTATCAAATCAAGAACACCATTAAGCTTCTTTATCCTTCTTATTACATTATAAAATCATTGTTTAATGCAGGTCATGAGCACCGAACTGAACCACCTGCAGCAAAAAGCAGACATACAAGCCTTGCATGCAGGGCAACAGACTCTAAGAGAGGCAATTGGCCATTCAAAAGGCTGAAAGGTTGACTCATTTGCAATTCTTTGTTTTCCTGATCTTTCATCTCCCACAACCCTGGCCTCCCACCTGTGTTCTCTATCCTCCTTTACCATAGCCCACCATAAGCCAACCCACCACCTGCCCTTGCACTCTCCTCCAAGACCTCTGTGCTTCCAAACCTTGCCCACCACCACCTTCACCACCTCCCTTTCTCCTCTCCTCAATGGGCCTTTGGAAAGGGGCCGTCACTCAGAGATGATCCTAAGGGTGACGATCAGTTCAACCTTAAAATCCCTACTCAGGTACAACAAGTCCCTGGGCATTTTTGTGCTAAAACTAGCTGACAACTCCCTAGAAAGCCCAAGAATTGCTGCTCCCTCCAGAGTGGGTACAGGGGAAGGAATATGAGGAGGCATAAGCAGGATAAAGTGTCCTCAGAGGACAAAAATGGGTCTTCTAGGAACTACCCAGGAACTGCTTCTGCCTGGGAATGCCACCAGGCAGAAAGGAGCACAAGCTGCAGTGTCAGCAGAGCAGGTTCCTGGGTCCCACAGAGATGACTGCAGATGTAATAACAGCATCTTTATTTCAGGGGTCACACCTCCAATTAGTTACTCCTACTACCATTCAACACTCACGGCTGACAGCATACCCCAGTTGGTGCCTGACCAGTGTCATACAGCAGGCAACAAGCTGAATTTCCTACCCATGGAAACCATCACCAGTTTTAATTTTGAATGTGAATCTTGATGCAAGATTCTTTTATTGCCTTGACATTAGGCTAATACATGAGGAAAAACCACTTAAAATTGCTGGAAAGGAAAGCGGTTCAGAATACAATCAGCAAAGCACTTCAGTAAACCCACAGCAAACTAAAAAGATGCATTTGTTTCTTCTGGAAAAGGAGTTTCTTCTAATTAACATCTTAAACAGCACAGGCCTATCCCTTTAATCACAACTTCTCACAATTAATATAGCTATGTCATCTTTGTAAATAAGCCATTTCATTTATAATGCAAGAAGCACTTGTTACTCCCAGGCTTTTGTAATCCAACAAGTCTGACTGCACAATTTATGAACCCTTATGAAATGTCATATGCTGCTCTGTGATCCTCTGAACTTGCCATCAATGAAATTAAATGAAATGGAAAACAAAAGGCAGAAAGCAAATTTGCTGCTGGTTCTGCTGACAGAGCTCACTTCTGTGGTTTTGTTACAGAAAGTTACCATGGCTATCCTGGGATATGATTCAGGGTAAATAAAAGCCAATTTATCACACAATAAATCCCACAGCCTCCTCCCAGCTCCTAAACTTTTAAACTGGATATTTATTTTTCCAACAAAGCCATTGAACATGATAAAACTGGTACTCTGAGGCCTAGACTGGGGTAAGCTCAAATCAAGTATCAGGCAGAAGTAATTAAAGACCTGAAGACAAAGTTTAGTCAGCTTTCTGCAAATATAGGGTGAATATTTTCCGAGTCTCCATTTACTCAGCTAGTTCAGTTCAATAACTAGTTCTATTCAAGCTGCAAACTCCACCAGAAATTTTTAAAAGTATAAAACCAGAGAGGTTTTTTCCTATTCTGTGAAAAAGAAGCATGTGAAAATAAATTACTTCTTCAATTTCCAATAATATTTCATGTTTCTAAGTTAATTTAAAATACAAAATGTGCTTAAATAAGCTTATCTGTGTGCATACTTATTATCCTTAAGGTAATTTAAACTACTTTAAAATAGTTCTTCTTGGAAATGGTAGTTCCACATTTCTTATCAGAACTTTGAACATATATGACTTCTAATTTCTATCTATTTTATTTAATCTAGTTTCTATTTAATTTACTTATTCTAATTTCTATCTATGAAAAATTCTAAACATGGTTTGAAAAGGATGACTAATTTTTGAAATGATCCAGTTTTAAAAAATAATCAAACACCACCTTTTACCATAATAAAACCAAGAATGCAGTAAATGCACACTAAGCTCTCTATATGCTTCAGTAAATGGGTAAATACCTAACACAACCTCCTATTCATTTTGCTGATAAGGCACTGTAATAAAGATGATATTTGCCAATGTGTGCTTGTAGACTGATGACCCATAAGCATCATCATAAGGAATTAAATATGTACAAATCCAGAATATAAAATATTAATACATCACTTATTCCAAGATTTTCCTTTTACTGATTTAAATGAATAAGTGACCTCATTACTTGGATTTAAACCAATCAACCCCACTTCTGTTTTCATCTTCAGATGTAACATTTTATATACTAGCTGTCTAAGGATTTCATTAGAGTTGCAATACTGTCAGTGTGGGAATCCAGCCTTAGGTCACTAAACCGGATTAACAACAATGTAGAAAGCTACTAATAAAAATGTAACAAATAAAATAAAACAATATTCCCATAATTTCAAGAATGTTATAGGCCTGCTGTTTTTTTCAAAATGCAGTATCTAAGTATTGTTGCTTATCTGTCCCATATTTTTAGCACTCTGGAAAAAATTAATTACCATTAGTTAGTTTAAACAATCTTAGTCTAGACAGGCAACCCTTAGGAAATAGAAATATAGCAAAAAAAAAAACAACATAAGAAATGAATCATGAGCTAGTTACTATAGTAATGCTTCTTCTAGACCAATAGCCTATAATATTATTCATCACAGCAAATCCAAGGTGATGAAATGTCACACTGTTCAGCAGAGATCCTTGTTCCTATAAGATGCAGGAATCAAATACTCAGAGGTATGTATTGGGGAATTGATATTTATGCTCTCATCAGCTACAGGCTTCCCTAGATAACACTATATTTTTATTGTATACCACAGTATGGTAATCCAACAATTTTTTGCTTTTCATCTGTGCTGTATAAATCGATTTTACACTTTCCCATGACTAGGCAGAACTTGATATGGGGACAATCAGGATTAATGTGTGAATATTGTAATATTAAACTTTTAAATGAAGTGCATACTAGAGAAGACTGAGAGACAGGAGATTTAAAAAGCTGGTACATACGAAAACAGGAGAGCAGACAGACACTGATTCTAACTTTTGCAATGATTCCTTATCACAAGTCCTCTGATGCTTCTGGGTACTGTGAGAGCTCTCATGCCCTACAGTGATTTTTCCTGTTTGTACCTGCCCATGAAACCATGGCCTTTCCTCTTAAATGGGGACCTCATCACAGCCATCCATTTTTTATTCATCTTTTCCTCTGTATATGTTTTACTTGCAGGTACTTATTTACTTAGCCTTACAAAGTTTGGATATTCTTTAGCTACAGATCTAGAAGATGTAAAGGAAGACAAGGTGGCCTTGTGGGTTCACCAGGTATTTCCCACACGAGGACTGGCATTGCACCTTCCACATTTGTTTCAGATCATCCTGCGAAGCATTTCTACTCAAGCAAAGCTTTGATTTTGGTCCTAAGCTGGACCCAACAAGAACTGCTTTTCTTCTTTATTGTAAAGTTACTGTATGCTTCTGTGCTCTGCTAGTACTGTTAGCATAAAACACTGGTTTTACTCTGTTTCTCTTCATGAGAATGCATTTTCTGAAGAAAAACGGAACATAATCGTCTTGCTCTTTTCCAAGTATGTGATAAACCCCAAATTTATATAGAAAGGCAGCAGGAGTCTGGCTGGGTACTAATAATGAAGTATTATCATCATATCCAAACATTTTTAACTTAAATTACTCATTTAAAGTGCTCTGTCCTGTGAGTTATTCTGTCCATACTGAGAACACTGGGAAAATCAGTGGGAGGTTAAGATGATGCAGACACATTTTTTGTCCCTTTCCTTTTGATTCATAATTGTGTTACACTTAATCCTCGTGTGCCCATTTTCCTCATAAAGTCCTTCCAAGGAACTCCCAACAGATAAAAAGTGATGGGAGGCTGCTCACAGCATTGGAACAAGCAACTCAGAGCAAAGTCACAGAAGAGCCAGTGAGCAAGATGGAAACATTTGTAATTAAAATGCTGTGCAACTACACAGCCACCATGTTTAACCCCCTTAAAAAAATTCCAGAAAAACGTCAATGACAAATTCTTCCGGCATACTCAATTTTTGTGGCATCGCCAAAAAATCATTGGTGTACAAAATTCCCTCTGGTCCAGTATTTTCCCTTTCAATGCAGTCTGTTTACCCTCTAGTCAGTTTTCTATCAATTCTCCAATTCTTCCGTGACCCCAAATATTCACAAATACTTTCCCTAGTGGCAGTTTACAAAAGTCAAGGTGGACAATAACTGCTATATTTTCCATCCTTGGGAAACCAGCTGTTTTCTCAGGAGATTAACAGATTGTTCTGACACAACCTTTCTTTTAATACAGCTGTGTTTTATTTTATATCATACCTCCAATATTTTTAACCTCACTACCTTAAAACAACTCTAAAATCTCAAATTTTTGAAGTGAGAGAACCAAGTCCCTGATTGCCAGATCCTGTCGTTTTCTTTCTTTTTTTTCCCTTTTAATCTGTGAACATTACAGATAGTGTCTTAGGGAAATACTGGAAGTTGCTACATTTCAGTTCTATGGCAGTGAACTTAGGCAGAAGAGAAGGAAGTTGAGGATGGAAGAGAAACCAAAGGAACTGGAGCAGGACAGCAGGAGAGACTTGGCAAAGGTACAGAACTTGGAAGTAGGGATATACAAAAGTGTGTTAGCCTGGAAGGTAACTGACAGCTGTTTGGATGGTGATACCACTAGTAGGCCAGAGAGGAGGAGATGGGAACACAAGAAGCAGCCCAAGAGGGTTCCTAGGAGGCTAAAACAGGGAACTAGAGAGTGACAAGAGGGAAGAGAGGGAGAGACTCTCAGTCTTGGGCAACAGAGATGGGCAGTGCCTCGCAGAACAACTTTGGAGGCTGGTAAGACACGGTGAGAGCCTCCTCAAAGGTTAATGGCCTATCCTTTTTGATCAGAAAAACCTGATTTTTTTTTTTCTGATTACACCTCTAAAAACAACAGACTCCATTATGTACTTGGCGTTGACAACACTGAAGTCGAGACTGTCAGATCAGTTCTTATACCATTTATATAACATATACACATCACTATTAGTCAGCTGAAAGATTGAGAGTTAGGGTATTCTTATGCACAGATAATAGGTATTGCTGAGCTACCTGATGCTCAAAATATTTTCATAAAAGCCAATCTGATAATCACATACGCTAGTTAAATTTAAAGATTATGGGCTTTTGTTCTTCAGAAACCACTCACATCCCTACCTTTCATGAAAATAGGTTCTCATCATTTTGAAGAAACAAAGGAAGAATAAGCTGTTATTAAATCGTTATGGACTGTAAGTTGATTACCTGGGAACTAGGAATGGTCTAGAGCTAGCAAAGTGATAGTTCTTTGTTCTTATTCAAGGAACAGGAGTTTTAACCATATACACAAGCAATTTATTTGAAACTTATTTTTCTTAATAGATACTCATTTGAGGATTTCTGCAGCCTCTCTTTCCCCAGAGTGTTAGATGGTTCTTTTCAGAGCAACAGCTGCACCAAACCTAGTTAAAATAAAGAGCAGGCACCACACAGATCCATACATATGCTTTGCAAGAAACAGGCAGCATATCTAGATTTATATGTGTGCCACTCCCCTAGGATATAATAATTGCGTTTGTTCTTTTAATAACTTTAGGCTCCAGTGATCAGAATAAGAATTCTATGCTGAAGCTAATGCTTCATCCTTCGTTCACCTCTCTACCAGACTTAAATAAATGCAGGAGTCTGGCTCCTTCCTTACACCAGACTCCAGCCATGCACATAATAAGTTGTCTGATTTAATTCAGAGTCTCTCTCTTCAAATCTTATTTTGTTTTTACAAAATATCTGGTTCAGCCATTTCTTTCTGTGCACAGCTTTCCAAGCTCACCTTCCAGCATTTGGTGAATTGCAGTCTCCCTGATAGAAGCAGCACATCAAGCTTCCTGATTTACAAGGGCAGTTGGGTTATTCAGACAATCTTGTTCTTCCTAATTATTATATCTACACTTTACATTTACAACCTCTTTCCACAAACATACCCCAAATAACTGAGTTAGTTGAGCAGCTTATTAAGTAAGCATGGCTTTCAGCAGCTATTGTGACTACAGCATGCCAGTCCTAATCTAATGATTACATACGATTTTTAAATTCCTATAACCAGGCTGCAGATTACCTTGTGATGAAGACAGACTTACAGATTACCAGTATCCATAGGGGCATCGAGACAAACAGAGGTCATAAGTAGCATGGGCTAATGGGATAGTGGTGAGCAGAAAGGCAACCCCAATCAGTCAGTGCCTAGTGCAGTGTATCATACAACATAATGGCTAAAAGTGAGCTGAACATGCCTAAATATACTCCCAATTTCAGTTTCTGACCACCCTGAAAGATTTTTTTCTTACAAGATTTTTTTCTGAACCTTGTTTGAGACCAGAGATAACTGCATTAGGAAGTTACAGAATCATAAAATGGTTTGGGTTGGAAGGAATTTTGAAAACAATCTAGTTCCACCCCCTGTCCTATGGACAGGGACACCCTTTCACAAGAGCAGGTTGTTTAGAGCCCCCTCCAACCAGACCTTGAACACTTCCAGAAACAGGGGATCCACAGCTTCTCTGGACAACCTGTGCCAGTGCCTCACCACCCAATTCTTGCAAAACTGTTGGACTCCTTGCTGGATTAGGCAAAACTACTTGTCTTTATAACATGAAATACATGGGTATTTTTTGCCTCAAATAACTCAAAACCAGTTTCACAATAAAACTCCAAGCTTGGTTGTTGATAATGCTGGTGGAAAAAGAATGTTGCTATGGTCCCTGCACCAGTTCCCTGACCACCGCATTATGTTGACCTTTTTCCCTTCATCATTACCAGGCCTTACTGTCCTCCTGAGAACAATAATGCCCTTTTGTTTCCATATCTGCTCTATCCTTACTTCCTTCTGTGGCTCTGCTGGGTGCCATCTTCCAAACACCTCTCTTAAAATATTTTCCTTTCTTCCTTCCCATGGATGGGAATCACCCAACATGATTTGACATCCAGTATCTGATGCCAAAACTGCCTTGTATCCCCCATGTCTCTGTTTTTCCCAGTAATGTCTCTTCCATCATGTCAGTCTCTGCCAGGACCCTAAGGGCACTGACTGGCCCCACCTGAAACCCCCACTCACACCCTCTGCCCATGGCCAGGAGCTCCAGATAGCTCAGCCTTGGGCTCCCAGACCTTGCCTGGGCTGTGCTGTAGCTGTGCCTCTCTCCAGTCCAATCTTCTGGGTGAACCTGGGACCAATGTTGGACCCGTCAGCACATTCTGCTGCTCTGAGTGGGTTCATCCCCTGGCTGCTTCCTGGACCCCATCACCAGCCCCTAGCTCTGCTGAGGTCCTGTGGGACTGTACCCTGGTCAGTGAGAACACAGCCCCAGTTCTCTTCACTGTTTTCTTTTCCTTGTGAAGTTCAAGCCGCTCAGCCTGTTCTTCCTCAACATATATCCCTATTGTCCATTTTTTCTGTGTCCTGATTTTCTTCCACATTCTCCCCAGGATATCATTTTGGCTGCTTTGTTTTTTCTCAAGCCTGAATTTATCTTTTTATGGCACCTTCCTATTCCCCCTTTTTTCCGCTTTCAAGTCCAGTTGTCTTTTAACTCCTACCTCAAAACTCCATTTAATTCATTTATCCAAGCTGCTTTCCCCTTTTAGGATTGTTCTTCATGAGGTCTTTGAGTTTAGGCAGTTATATCCATAGACAAGAAAGCATCTTGCCACACTTGGGGGGTCTAGAACATAGTCTGTCTTAACCTTGGACTGAAAACGTTCATCTTTTAGCTATTTGTTCCTGGAAAAAGCCACCTTCCTTCACATGTCATTAATTTTATGTGAATATGTTGCTGTAAACAACAGCAGTCTCTATAAACAGAGAGACTTTGACTGATCTGACCTGGCTTGTTGTTAAGAAATACTTCTTCCTGGGATGAAAAGAAGTCTCTCTGCTCATGATTTCTGACTCAAGCCACTTGGTAGCCCACATGCTGCTCACCAGCGACACATCAATCATCACTCATCAGGCAGGAGTGACCTCCACAGGTAGTTACAAGTTCCCTCACTGAGATATATCACACATGGCTTCACCTAAAGCTCTTTCCCACTCACAAAGCAGGCCTGTCCTCTAAGCTTTCAGACCTTCTGATCTTGTAAAATGCAGCATCTTGTGCCTGATCAGCAACTTGATGAAACTAGGAATAGTTATGGGAACGATAACTGTATTATTTTTATTTTCCACTGTCTTAGTGGAAAAAAGAATGTGTAGATACATGTCTTTGTGCATTTTAAAACTCAGCATATTTTCTATGTCATAGATACAATTATACACACAGTTCACCACACACACCAGTCTAACTGGAAACTGAGTGAAGGCTGAGGTAAAATAACTGTATCCCATGGAAAAATTGAGGAAACTGCTACTTCTCAAAGTCTCTGTATGCAATCCTGGCTGAAACATCTCAGCTTTTTCTCAGGAGGCAAGGGATGCTCTCACAGCATTATCAGCTTTTCTGCATGGTATGGAAAAGATACAAGAACAGATAACCCAAATTGGGATGAGTTCAGCATTTTTTTTACAGTTCATTTAATCCATAATCAGGTAAACTTAATCTGGTGCCAAAACCCCACATGGTTACACTTACTTTTGAAACCCAGCATACCCAAGTGAGGGAGGAAATTGCTTTAGCATGATTTACAATGGCAATGAAGAGGTATATTCTTTTTGGTAACGACACTGTGTGATACATTTTCTTTTTGGGAAGAAAGGTTCTGAAGTGTTTTAAGCTGTCTCATCTACCATTACAGACTCCAGCGAAACTGTGAAATCCTCACAAGAATCAAGACTGTATAAAAATCCAGTTAGAGCCCACAAGCTTCTCTGCACTTTGGTTGTGTTTTTTTGTTGTAGATTCTAGGCTCCATCAAACTTTCATGGAAAATTTGCCAGTTTTATAACTCATTGGGCCATTGAAAGGGCTTTAGCTGTATATTATGGCTGCTATGTTTGTGGGCAGCTTTTAGAGCGAAAGGGGAGAGGCAGAACACGATGAGGAGGGAGCACAGCTTGTTCGTGACCTACAGAAAATGAATGAACTGGGCAGCACAAACACCCAGTGTACAAATGGGAAGGGCACTACTTAAAACCAGTCCTTGCTTTGGCAGCTGGGAGGGTCAGTGCCACTTCTAGGGCTGGCAGAGGCTGCCTGGAGCTGGTGTCTGTCTCATCCCCCTTGCACAGGTAGCGTGTGGCAGCTGAGCTTCGGCAGCAGCCTGTGCATCCTCTTTACCCATGAGATGAAATGCATTAGCTTCCACTTCCTGCAGCCACACTATTTACCAGATGGGTTCCTAACAAATAGCAGAACCCAACTGCTGAATTATTTTACATATGCTTGGAAAGCCTGGGAGGAAAATAAACACAAAATAAATTATTAATGGGAATCGAGTGATGTATTTTTGAGCGAAACAGATCCCATTATTATTTCAAAAAACCTCTGTGCATATACAATTCTATTTTAAAAAAAGTCAAAAATCAAAGTAATTTCACACTCTAAGTGAGATAACGGGTCTAATTTTCACTCAGTAGAAATATGAATCCTGTTCTTATCTGAGCACCTGTTCATTAGCAATGGTGTACGAATGAGTTAAAGCTCATATTGTGCTGCAAATATGCTTCACCTTCGCCTGCAAGAAATTCCCTTTTCCCTCTTCACTATGAATCTACATTGCTGCTTCTGTACAACAGCTATTATTATTATTACTACTATTATTACTTTTTTCTTTTGGTTTGGGCTTTCAATCTTAGGAGGTACTCTGCTTTTTTTTAAAAAAAAAAACCAAGATCCAAATGAAACTAGTGCAGCCACAAGAGGAAGCCTCTGATGTTTTTTTAAAGAAGAAAAAGTTATTGACAGTGACAGAGAAATTAATGAAAATAATTAAAGTTGAGAAATTGAATTCCAAGAAGCAGTGACTTTGCCTTAAGACCTAATTCTATTTCAGCATAAGGTTTTGTGAAAAGATGTAATTTATGGCATAACTGCCTCCTTTCAATAGGCAAAGTATCCAGAGGAAGAACAAAAATCTGACTGGGATGAGAGCAACTTTGATTAACAGTTGCTTAATCTAAAATTGTAGCAACTCTTCAGACACAGTGAGTAGCAGAAGCAATTCAGGCCATTCAAGAGAGCCAGCCCTTTGCAAGCAGATATTAATATATAAATAACAGGAGTAGTAGAATAGTACCAAATTTTCATTATCTAAACATAAACTTTTTAATGGAATTTGCAAAAGAAAACATGCAGCTTCTTTTCTCTGTGTGAACACAGGTTTTATCTATGTCACGGCTGCCTTGGCAAGAAAGGGGATGAAACCAGGGCTCTCCAGAAAAGACAGAGGAGCTTTCTCAGGCCTCTCAACATCTTGCATAACCCTATTATGTTCCCTAGACAGCTGACCTTCAAAATGTCAGAAAAATAGACAATATTAAAAATACACTTCTACAGAGTAGCATCTGTGCTTTATATCCTATTCCTGACATGGCTCTTCAGAAGAAATCTGCCTTAAAGCATATTTTGTTTAAAGGATAAAAAAAGGATATAGTATGTTTGCAACTAGTATCTTCAACAGTACATTTAGTGAAATATTCATCACTTGTTCTAGTCCCTGAACTACTTCTGAATTGCTTATGTCATTTTTTAGAAGATATTCACTATATAAAGACTTTTTATGTTGGTATTTCTTAACTATCATCCTTCCAACCAAGAAATTTTGCCAGAGGGACTTTACTTCATAATTACGAAAACTTATGTTTTAGTTTACTTGGTCTGGAACTGTGAAACTTCCCTTTCTCTTCCTACTAATGGAGGAAAATACTGCCAGGAAAATACCAGACTGATTTCTTGGATGTATGGTACTTACCATACTCCCTCAAGATGCTTCTCGTGCATGCTAGGGGACTCAGTTCTGGGCTTTTTTTTCCCATAACTGACAGAAATACGCTACTGAAACCCACATCAGTAACAGTTGTCAGTTGAAGCTATCTTTCATTCTCATATCCAAAATAACTCTGCACAGGCAACCCAAGGAGTAACACAGTGGGCACAATTATTTAAAAATATTTTTAAAATCTTGTCTTAATATTTCCCAAAATCCGAAGCTATTAAGCCTGAGATAAAACAAGAATGGAAAATTTCATTTAAATGCTTCAGTACAAAGTGACGGGCACAGAAAGTAAGGATTCCTACTGAAGCAGCTTTAGTTATAAGCCTTGCTGCCAACTCCACCTTCCCCAAAGCAGCACAACCCCTCTCGACTACACATCTGTTCATCACACCTAATATAATCTGAGTTATATAAGCAGCTCCAGCACAAGGCACTTGATATAAATGTTGATGTCATGGTGATTTTTAAAAACAACATTTCTATTAACATTCTGTCTTCAGCCTTCCCAGCTGGCTGACTGCAGACCATTTCCCAAGGTGTTCCAGTTCTTCCCTGCAGAGCTTTCTCATGTATCTTAATAATAATTCATAACATTTCTATTGCACCTTTTACTTTGACTCCCACTGACATATTCAGTTGTGACTTCAGAGCAGCAGTAATACTGCTGTAGCTGTGTTTGCCTCCAGGATACATCAAGGCAACATTTGTCAGGAAAAGAAATATATTTTACTAAACCAATTAAGATAATTATAAAAAACAGACCATCTCACAGTCACACAAGGCCTTCCTCACAAAATCTGCTGTATTGTCTCTCCTGCAGTTATGAACTACAAAATGCCTGCTTAATGGTGTGCTGGCCAGAAGATTGAATTGATTGGGAATATAACCTAACCTCATTATAGGAGTTACAAGTTTACAAAGATTTTATATTTCGAACCAGGGCAAAATCTCATCAAACTAGAAACATAGTTTTGAAAGCACTTTTCCTCTCCCTCTCATCATTAGACTCTTCACTGACCTCCTTAACCTTTTCATATATATGTGGATCAGTGAATAACTACTTACATTTTATGCTGAAAATTAAGAAGCCAAGAAATGCATGCCAGAACAAAGAAAAGAATGTAGATCAATCTAATGCTAAAGTAATCAAGGAGAAAATGAGGTAAAATCACTTTGCAGATCCACTCCAGCATTTCCCCCCCTCCCCCGGCCCCAGTTTCAGGAATGAGTACAACAAGGAGTCACATGCTGCTATAAATTAGCCTACTTCTAACAGCATACACACAAGGCAAAAATCCTGAACATAGTCTAAAAAGTGTAAAAAGTATTTTCCTTTTGGCAAGAATGTAAAATACTATGAAGTAAAATAACAGAACTCTTAATAGAGGGTGATTGGATATTTCTCTCATTGCCCCAGCAGTACTCTCTGATCCCAAGGAGTTAAATTCTACAATCAAGCACAGTTCAACTTCCACAACCTCATCCAAAACTGGCACCACTGATGAGACTGTGAAAGGTCATGAGGAGACCACGTGGGATACAGACAACTGAGCAACCAGAAAATCCATTTTACATGTGTGAGTTCATTTAATTATCTACTTGGATGGCAGGAATCTCTTGTCACTGTTGAACTAAGGTCATTGAATCATGAGCTTAAAATATAGTATTCCTCATCACTCTGTCCAGATTCAAGGTTTCAAGGCCATCATGGCTTTTATGTAACCAGCTATGAGAGGCTGCCAACAGAGCAGTCATTTCACTGGTACTCAACGGAAATGTATCCACACGTTCAGAATCAGATGTAGGAAGAAATGTCTCAAAATACATGTATGTCTGTGAAATCAGTCATTTTGCAGCTTCTGGAAATATTTATTTCTGTGTGGTATGTGCTTGCCATATTTGAGAGATGTTTGGTATAATCTGTGCAATGGAGAATTACATCTAGGACTGACTGCTAGACAACACCTAACTGTAATAGCCAACATATTCCAATGAAAGCCAATTAATTTGACCTTCTGCATCTTGTTTTAACCAAGCCAGGAACACTCCTGCTATGCCATCTGTTCCTACAACGGAAGCAGCAACACAAGGACACTGAAGAAGACTAGCTGTGCCTTAGCAGTCTGGTCCTACCTGAGCCAAAGCAGCATCCGGTCATGTTGTGTGTTCACCAAGAAACCAGTGCAACCAACTTCCAAATTTCAGCTGAGGACGGTAGCCAGGCTATGCTAAAAACAACTGTGTCACTCATAACAGCAATAACAAGAGTGGTAACAGTAACAGCAAATCATAATAGCGCTGCAGTGCCTAATGTCTTTGTGGTTTTAATTTTCTGTCATTCCCTTCACTTACATTGCAACACAGATCTTTAACTCTGTATTGAAAAGGTTGATAAATTGTTTCACCCTGATCAAGTGCTCCATTTATCTGGACAAAAGTTAGAAGAGATATGAAAGGGGAGGAAGAGTAGTTACATGTGGCCAAAATTAAGTATTTCTTAGGCCATATTTCCAGGCTGGAATTATCCAGGTTTCTGGAACATGAGCAAAAATGTCCACATGTGTGTATACACATCTTGCTGGATACACTTAAAATTTCAAGTGCCAGGTCTGAGATCTTCACCTGCTTCTTTATGTTATGAGTACACCCCAGCCTTGCACCCAGCTTGCCGTAAGTCCATGTACTTTGGACATGACCTGCACATCACATTTGGCCATTCCACAACTATACAATGTCTGTATAACAGAGTGTCTCCCACACTTTTCGTTTCCCTGACAGGACTGATGAACAAATCTGACAGGGAGGCTTCCTCTGATATGTGTTGATATTTGGTATATCACAGAATAGCAGAACTGCTGAGGCTGGAAGGGACCCTCTGATCATCTAGTCCACAGCCCCAGCTCAGCCAGGGACAGCTAGAGCAGGCTTCCCAGGATTGTGTCCCGTACTTGAATATCTCCTCAGATGGAGACTCCATCACCTCTCTGGGAAACCAGTGCTTGGTCACCCCCACGATGAAAAACTGTTTCCAGATGTTCAGAAGAAACCTGTGTTTCAGTTTGTGCCCTTCACCTCCTGTGCTGCCAGTGGGCACCATTGAAAGCCTGGCTCTTTTTGTCCTCCCCATTCAGGTTATTTTTACAGATCACTAAGAGCTTCCCTAAGCTTTCTCTCCTCCAGGCTGAACAGCCTCAGCTCTCCTGGCCTCTCCTCACAGGAAACAAGCTCCAGTGCCTCTCTCTTCCCAGTGCAGCCGAGGATACTGTTGGCTGCCTTTGCTGCAAGGGCACACAGCTGGCTCATGGTCACCTCCCTGTCCACCAGGTCCCCAAGCTGCTTTCTATCTGCTCAGCCCCAGACTGACTAGTGAGACTTTCAGACACCAAGCGTCTGAAAATTAACTCCCCTTTAAGATGTGTTTCTGCAAAACACCAGACTTGGATGTTGATGCACAAATGGCAAAGAAAAAAGAGATCCTTTAGACTAGACCAGGCAGTGGAATTTGTTACAGCCAACTGTGAAGTGTTGATGAGTCAAACATGAGACCTAAAGTGGAGTGTTCAGCTTGCAGCTACCCTGACTTAAAACATTCCTCTCAGACATTCACATAGGACCAGAACAGACAGCTATAGTCTTCTGCTTTGAAAACATCTCCCTGGTGTAGTTTGATAAGATTCCACTCTCTCCTGTACAACAAAAGAAGATAAATACCCATGAACACCAGTTTTAGGCCTCCTATGAAACACAACTCATCTTCAACCTTCTACACCTGTCATTTAAAAAACAGAGATGAAACTTTCACTGGGCTATCTTGATTCTTATGTCTGGCCAAGGAAAAAGTAAATCCTTCAAAAGGGAAATATTCTACACAATCTGCTACATTGTGAAGATTGCTTCCAAAATCAAAGGCAAGTGATCAGTAGCCTGTTGCAGTTTGAAGTGTCTTCTGGATTCTTAATTCAATATCCATATGGCTGCTGTAACTATAAAACCTCCTTTCATGGTTAAAGGCTTCCATGACTTGAAGACATGGCCAAAGCACACTACATCTTTATCTGAATCAACTCTGGATCTTCTGGATCAGGTACCCTATCCCATCGTACATGGCGGCAGACAGAAACTACAGAATTCATAACTAAGGGAAGGAAGAACACATTCCCAGTGACCCAGAATGCCAGGCACCAAAATCAAATTGACCTTCCAAATCACGTAGTGAGAAGGTTGCACCCTCTCCTGAAATTGCCCCTTCATGGCCACAGCAGTGTTCTTAGGATCAAGATTCCAAAGACAAGACCTGCAGTACAACAGATGCAGTGACAAAGGGTGGCAGAATTCCACCTCTTCTGCTGAGATGTCACCTATGGAATATGATTGTGATCTCAAAACTTACTATTACCAGAATGAAGCAAAAGGCTCACGTCACAATAGCTCACGATTCTACAAGAATTTTCTCAATGAAAATAAATGGAAAAAGCATCAATAAAAATTTTGCCACATTGCACTCTTGCTGAATGCACTGCAGAGGAAAGGGGTAATACATATGGTCAGTGTTTCCTTTTCTGACCTTTTTCTCCATAGAAAGCTCTAGTCTGAGACATCTGCACACATTAGACAGATGCACAAGGACAAACAGTAACAAAAATGTGAAAGTCTAAATTCATGGTTCACAATATTTCTGCAGTTCTCTCTCAATGCAAAATTCTACTGAATATCAGTCAGATTAATTCTTTTGTTGAAAAATGAATGCAGGATTGATTACCTATGACCTCTGCATCTCAAAGGCCTGTACCTACAAGGACAGACTGTAAGCTACAAGTGATCACACCCTCCTTCCAGGAGACTGAGAAGACAGTGTTTTACAAAGTGCTAGTCTTCAAGAGGCATTCAAAACAAAGAATATCTTGAGTCTTTAGTTTTGAGATGATTCTAAAGAAAGGTATGATTTATTTAACATATTTCACAATTTAAATCTTTATAACTCCAGACCCGTTATACAAGTCAGAACTTTCCAGAGTATGAAACAGAGCAATTAGAAACCATGTGTGCATGATTGCTTATAAAACCAAAATGTTGTATAAAACACATACAGGGTATAAAGGAAACTGAGGTGGGAGACCAGCTCCACTAATTTCTTCAGCCTACACAGACATACGCCCAAAGGATAAAACTATCATCTTCTAGATATTATATCTATTCTGCACCATTTTAATTTCTAAGCAGTCAGATATTTTGCCCAAGGAGTCTTCCAATTTGGCACTGCTAATAGATCCCTGGAAAAATCACATATTCATTTCAAAATTGAATAGAAACACAATTTACTAACAATTATTTCAGCTACTTATTCCTCCAGATTTCAAACATAAAGCCACAGCTTTGCACTCCTGAAACAAACTCACCCTGCAGGCAGGATATGGGTTGGATTCTCACCACTGTGTCCCAGTGAACCAAGGTACACCAGGACATCTCAGCTGCTCCTGCATGACAAGTCCCACATGCAGTGGAATTGCAGTGGATGAGCCCATTTGGGACAGGCTAGGGACAGGCATTGCCTTCATTTCACCCAGCAGCTCTTCGGTATGGCCAGCCGTACAAACCTGAGAACAAGACAAATCCAACACTACTGATTCCAAGGGTACCTGGAGGCATAAGCAGCCCCTGGAGAATTCACATGGCAAGCCCAGAGCAGGGACAGCATCTGTAAGCAGAAGTGGTGACCACTTCAGAATGGGATGAGTGCCCTCCTACACATGCAGAAGATATATTCATGAATAGTGAGGTGTTCATCCTGAATAATCAATCTTAGGAACTGTCACCTGCTTGGGTGGAGTGGATAGAAGATCCCTCTTAAATAAATATAACCTGTTTGATTTAAAAAATCACTGCCTCCAGCAAACACTTGAGTATATATTTACATGAAGAACAGAAGAATGAGTAGGCAGAATACAATATTCCACTCCATTCCAAAAGCACATTGCAAAAAAATCCCACAAATACAAGCCTGGAGCAATGTCAAGATTATTTCACTGCCTACTTAAAACCTGCAATTTTGCTGTTAAGCTTGATGTTTGGAGCAAGATTCATTAATGGTCTAACAAGAGGTGAAACCACTCACAGAACACAGTCAGTTTTGGTAGCAAGGGACACACGACCTCACCCAGAGGCCATGGGAGAGGTTCTCAATTCAGAGTCAGAAGCTGGATTCAAAAGCAGGGAGATATCACTAAGAGCCACTGCTGTTAAAAGGGCAAGATGATGCAGGTACTGCCCTTGTTAAGCAGGCAGCAGGTCTGTGAGCAGTCTTGCAGACGGAGGAAAGCAGAACTGAACAGCATGGCTGAAGAGCAGTGCTCTCATGGGCTTGGCTAAGGGGATTGTGAAATGTGGGGTTGTGTTTCGTGTCAGGTAGAAAAAGATGGCCTTTGTAGTTATGGTTATGAAATGTGTGGAAAAGGCCATAGGGTAATTATAAAAACATCTGTTTAATGAACGAAACAGAAAAAGCATGGAAAGGGGCTTTGGAAGTAATATTTTGCTTGCTTATAAGTGAATCATGTGAGCCCATAAAGTTTTTAATAGAAGGTTTGAACTACAGCTTTAGCATATATATATATCGAAAGGATTGTAATCACCCAAATAGAAGGAAGTGAGCTATTCCAAACTAAAATTAATGATCTTGGGAAGAGGAGATGGACCACCACCTGGAAGCTGGACGGCACCAACAAGACTGATTTATAGACTTGAAGAGGAAGACCGAATCTCTCATCTTTGGTGTTTTTCTTCAGAAAAAGGAAATCTGGATGCCACCACCACTAATTTATGTCCTGGGAACCTCATCATCACAAGATGTTATTTCTGACCTCAATGATTTCATACCTTTTGAAGTATAGAAAATTTAACATCACCAATAGAAATTGATCACAATAGGTATAGAAATTATATTTCAAAAATAGAAATTAGGAGGAAACTAGAAAAAAAAAGGTTGCTGAGAAGTGATTATGGAAAACCTCAATAAATACCAGCAGAAAATCAATGGTCGGTGTGCAGTTGGAGGGGAAACCCCCACTGTACCCAGCACTGTTTGCTCACACTTTACCATTCTGTATTAATTAATAAATTGATTGCTGCTTGATATATTGGCCAAGTCAAGCTCTTTATTTATAACAGGATCAGACTGGGTAGTTCCAGTTCTAACATTTATCCATTTAGAAACCTTTTCGGCTTGAGTCATTCAACTCATAGCATGTACAGCATTATCTATTGACAAATAATCTTTATAACATATAAGCACAGGAGCACAGCTACTTAAAACCCGTCAGATTTAATTTTTTCCTGCTTGCAGCTGACTCATTACGTGACCTGAACTTTATATTTAAATCCAGTGTGTGTGTGTGCGTGCAGCATGTCTCTTGGTATTTGCTTTGGTTTTTCAAATATGTTGTTAAGTGAAAAATATTCTGCTGTACAAGCCAAAGATGCTGAACACAGTAAGCTACTGTCAGTCTTAAAATACATACTAACTTTTCAACTACTACATTGCATAAATAGGTATTTAGAGGCTGTTTAAAAGTAGATTATTTATGTAACAGTTCATAATAAATCCTGTAGTAACAGTATCATTTTCATGCAAATTTGAACTGAATGCCTTTTAAAAATATACTCCTTTTGTCTAATATACTTACACAAAGGTAAAGCAGTTCAGAAAACAAAGTGTTACTGAGCTGTGCAGTTCTAAATACACATCAACTTCAATTTTGTGAATATATTAGGTCAGAATCAGCTGTGTCACAAGTCCAGAGATGCCAGAATATTCTGAAATAAGTATTTCGTGCCTTTGAAGAACACTGGGCAGATGGTCACATTTTAAAGAGATTTCAGTACAGTGGCCAGAAGTCCTTCCTCACTAATTGTGCCATATGATTGAGGTGTCTTAGGTCAGGATTCAGTTTCAAAAAATATTACAAAATCACAACTTGCACAGACTTTTACATGAAATTTGGGATAAGTCATCTCTGAAAATGAAGTCCTTCAATTAAATCAGTGGTCTCCAGTGCTGCTTTTTTGCCTTTTTTTTTTTTTTTTAATTACATAAATAACATTTGATGTTGAAATGACACCTCATGTGTCAGGGATCAGCGCCAGGCTAAGATTTTTCATTAAATGGGAAGATAAATGCTTAGAGGACAAACTCTGGAACTAAAAGAAATCCAAGCCATCAGTGCAAATAAACTGGAGCCATAATCCAGCCTTTAGAGAGACCCAGGTTCTCCCCTGCTCAGTTTTAAAAGTTACAGGATCAAGTAGGGCAGAAAAGTTCTGCTGTGTAGGCATTAGCCTGCTACAATTGAAGTCTATTGAATAGAAATACCAATTTCTAAATTGGCACTAAGTTAAAGAAAATTGAAAAGTTTCAATTTTCAAAGATTTTCAAAAATTTTCAAAAATTTTGTATTTTCAAATGCTTTCAGTGTATCTCTAAAAGTATGATCCTAAATGGATTATCCATGGGACAATCTGTGCAGAGCCAGGAGCTGGACTCCCATGATCTTTGTGGGTCCCTTCCAACTCAGAATAATCTACAATAAGAAATTGTTCCATGGAAATTTGGAAACTGAATTTCTCTACTTAATTGTGACATTTTACTTTTGATGCAGAACTCCCGTGGTCTTCACTGAACCAGGCAACACTCAGAAAATACACAGGGGAAGCCACAGCAGCCTTATGGGACAACTGGTGCTAAACGTAAAACTTCCAGGGATGGCAGAACAATTCCCTCTCTTTGCTGACTCAGTACCAACTTTTCCTTCAATACTGACAGCAATTACTGGGAATTAGTGTCAAGTGGCCTAAGGCTGGGGGACAGACAGGTATCCCACAAGAGTGTGGTAAGAGAAGGCCTCCAGGTGAAAGGAGCTTCAGATTTAGAGCTAACAAGTACTGACCTACTGAGGGAAGAAGGATCAATGATCAAGTACAAATTCCTGTTGTGCTCAGCCCTCTTGAATATACAACCATTCAATATTAATTTTTCATTTTTTTTTACAAGCTGACATTTCAACCCCCTGCTCCTATTTCTGGCTGCATAACTTTGCGTCCTGTATTCCCCATGTATAAAGAACAGGATTCTTGTGTACAAGTATATTTTTCCCCCAGCAACGCATAAAGGAGTGGGTGTTCACATATATGTAAGGCATATATGCGAGCATTCACCCACATTAACATTTTTGGGTTGTCAGTGGCTAGGTCTGTGTGCAAGTAATCATAAGACAGGTTGACACACAACACGGAAATCTGTCCCATCTGCAAAACTGAATCAATTATGTGCTGTCAGCAGAGATTTAGTTCACAAAGAGCTTGAGCCTTACAACATGTTACTGACTTAAAGGCCGTGTTGGTAAAGAAAATGGTATAAATTAATTGTCACTGAAATGAATAGAACCAAAGAGACTCCAAGTTAATCACTGTTATGCATTATATATGTTGTATGTTGCATTGTTATGCTGTTTGCTGTTATATTTGAAGTTATATTGTCACATACCTGTTATTTCAAGGTGTTTGTGCCAGCACTGTACCCTGTATTCCAAGTTGTATGTTCCCCTTTTCCCAAACCCCGGGTTTCCCCTTTCCATCGGGTGAAGCCTTCGCCGCTCCCCGCCTGCTCGTCCGGCCACGAGACCCCGCCCAATATGGAAATCGAGTGGACCCCCTTAACGATCAGAACCCCATTTAGCAGCAAATGGTCCCTAGAACAACGAGCTCACACAAACCTGAAATCTATAAAAGACACTGCTGTAAGAAGACGACATCCAGCTACCTGGGGATGGACTCCAACTTGGTGAGGTGTTCTCACTGTGACCTGGGAGCTGATCAAAAAGGGAGACATCCCTAGACTGAGCCAACCGTGCTGACTTCCGGGAAACCCCCGCGAGGCGAGGCAGGAATCCCGACCCTGCAGGGACGAGCCGCAGGATCAAATTACGCCTCCTCCTCAGCGGTGACAGCGATGCCCGAGGGAGCGGCGTCGGCGGCAGAGGCGGACCCCACCCTAATCCATCTAAAAGAGCTCAATAAAGGCACAAAAGGAATTAAAACCAATTTCCTGCCCTTTTTTTGTTTATTTCAGTCACTGCAGTATTATATCCTTAATTTAAATGTATAAGAGAGGGGCAAGCAAACAAAAAACACAGCTGTCCAAAAATGTCAGGTCTGTAGCTCAGTGACCATTGCTAAACCAAGGGGACTGGGATTCTTTGGGCAATTCACCTTACACACAGCAGGGATACTGTCTGGGGGGGTTTTACCTGCCAGCTCAGGGGTTTTTGCACCCAAATAGTGTACTGCAGTTGACACAATTTCCTCTCTCTGAGTAGCAGAGAGAAAAGAAGTCTTCTGAGTTGTGCTTCTCTGTCTGCTCAGAGGATCTCAGAGGAAGCAGGGAGAACAGATGGGCAAAGTGGCATGTGCAAAAGCATCTCTGAACCCAGCAAGTCACTCAACAGAAGATCTAGAAGGGACCCTTCAGCTGTCACTTTCCCAGAGGGAAACATAACATTTTTGGGGCTGGGTTTTTGGTCGGGGGGGTTTATCACAGGCATTTTAATATATTAAGCTGAAAAATGAGAGTATCTGTGGGACTTTTGGCATTGACAGCATTCAGTTAGTCCAAGAAACCAACAGGCTCTGTCCACTGGGCCACAAATGATGACCTTCCAGGAAAGGGCTATGACTCCAGGACTGCCCAATTCTATTAAACAGAAATCATTACAATGAGCATGGGGAAGGTACAGCTGAGTTCTGTTCCCACCATGCCATTTTATTTCTTGAGCCTGAGTAGCTCCTCACAAGAAAAAGGAATTACATCCTAGCAGCACTTACCACCCACAGACCCTGACAGATTTAGCAAGAGGTACGGTGATTCAGTACACAGAGGGTGAATTAAAAATAGTGACGTTGTGGCTAAGTTGCCTCCACTGTGTCTCTAAACACTGACAGCTTCAAAGCAGCCACATACAACACTTGAAAACTACCTGTGCTATTGGAATTCAAATTAGATTTAAATCCTGGTAAGGTGGGATTTTTCCATTAAAAGGTTGCTGTATGTGCAATTTCTAAAAGCTATTAAAAATATTTTTTTTTTCTTCAACTCACCATAAAATGAGAAATCTCCTTATCAAGTATGCTGCATCACCATTATAAGCCACAGACTAGGACCTACACCCCACTATTCAGTAATCTGAGTGCAGGTTTTTGCTTTGGTCACAGTCTTAGCAAGTGTCCCAGAGGCCATAGCACCTCTCTGGTCTGCCCTGTACCTTCACAGTAGCTCAAGCCCTTTGTTTCACTGAAAGTTTAGAGACTTCAGGGTTATTTCAGTGCGTAAGTTAATTCTAAAGCAGTTCTTGAACTCCAAAGTCACTTCACTGCTTTTTTAAGGTGTAAACATGTTTATTTTCCTTCAAATCTGACAGTGTCACCGCTGAC
The DNA here is from genome assembly GCA_910950805.1 of Acrocephalus scirpaceus scirpaceus. Lineage (NCBI taxonomy): Eukaryota > Metazoa > Chordata > Aves > Passeriformes > Sylviidae > Acrocephalus > Acrocephalus scirpaceus. Next base: position 17,845,483 of record OU383775.1, on the reverse strand, counting down.
TTTTAGAAATTCAATGTTAGAAACTGGAACTGCTTGGGTGCAACAGAGGATCTTAATGACCAGGTATTCCCTAGGTAACCCTGCCAGGAGCAGAGGCCATGCAGCCTGGTAGGCTTTGCAGCACTCCATGAGATGAGGAGCAAAAGCTTTCAGAAATCAGAGCATTTTCCAACCTGAATCTGGATCAGTGGAATAACTGATGAATGTGATTTTTTCCTTTTTTATACCAGTACTACCAAATGTCTCACCTCCAAAAATCATTCTTTAAACATAAAATAATTAGCACTCTGAAGGAAAATGAAGAAAATATTTATATTTTAAATAGCACAAACCAAATCCATAAACTTCTGTGTTGCTGTTTCAGTTAAATCAGTCACATTTTCTACTTTGGCTGTTTCCAGCAACAATTCAAGTTGCAAAGTCTCTGTCCTGTGCAAGGACTTGTACAGAACCAGAAGAGCAGAGAGCCATTCTCTCAAGGAATGAGCCTGTTATGAGTAAAAGCCAAACAGATGCATGGCATCTTGCAGAGACATGGTTAAAAACAGAAAGGTGAACAATAAACCTCTCAGCAATATCAGATTGTTCAACAAAAGGCACATGAACCTTTGCTCCACTGTCTCCTCTTCAGAGCTAAAAATAATAGTGAGTCATGCCAGTAGCAGTTTTGCTATTTGAATTTACAAACTCAGGTCATTAGGCTTGGATGTACAGAATCATTCCCTTCGTACCACAGATCATATGATCTGATAGTAAGGAACACTCAGGACTGGACACTGACCAGCCCTTGCTTTCAAAACTCACTAAGGTAGCCAAATGACTACAGTCAAGTTCAGAGAGTCAAGAGTGAAACTACCATTACAACTAGGAAAAAAAGGAAGCTTTACATAAAGCTCTGAATTATACATCCCTTGACTATCTTTTTCCCCATGTAGCACATCCCTGTCTAGTTTTTGACTCTTTTCTTGTATTTCTGATCAAGGCAAGTGGTTAAAAAGTGTGCATGAAGACATTTTTTAAAAACTGGTTGATCTAGACAGCAAAGAGACCAGATGATCTGGAGAAGGCTGAATGGGAGCCAAATTACAAAAAGAGACATATTAAACATTTTTTAATTGCCTTGTAGCTTCCCAGAGAATCTCCCAGAAAAGGCACTGGTCCACCTGTTTGTTTTATTTTCAGGTAAATAGTTTTAAAAATAAGTAAATAAATAGGAAGAGATAAGTATGGACTGACAAGGACGTAAGGGAGAAAGAAAGAACGAGTGGTTTTCAGACGCTGAAAGGAGAGGCTGTACATCCAACCAGAAGGACCAGTATCATCTTGTGTTGTAGGAAAACCAGATTTTCCTCATCCCTCCATGTAAATTGAGGGGGACATCATTTTAGAACTGTTTCATGAGGTCAAATCTCTTCCCTACCTCCTCCATTCCCAAGGTCAAGTGTAGGAAGTAACAGAGAGGATCCAGATTTGCTCTTGTAAGAAATTTGGCTGCGCTGCTTGTGCCCAGAGTCCCCACAGCCTGAATGACTGCCTTGGAGCAAGATAGGAAATTCACAGGAGAAATGGAAAGCTGATGAATAGGAAAATCCCTACATCATCCTATTTCCAAACACGTTCAGATCAGGGAAAAACCAGCAAATGGATTTCCAGGCTAACAAACAGCAGTCTCATGTTAACATTCACAGTAAGCTGCCGGTCCCACTGGCTCCTGGAACCCTGCTGCAGCTCCCTGCATTGCCTTGGGTTTGTACTTCAGAGGAGATTTAATGATAACAGAATCACTTGACTGCAAGGAAAGAAAATATCAGCATATGGAAAATATTTTTTCTAACACTATAGGTATATATGCACTACCAAAGGACTTTTCCCTCTCCAATAAAATTACCAAAGAATTAAACTGAGATTAAGTATGGCAAAAGGGGATCATAAACAGACAATGCTAAGATGACTACAGAGTTGCAGCTGGGAGCTGCTACATTGTTTCTTCGGAAAAAAAAATTATCAGATCAGGTTTATAAAATATATTAAAAAATCAGATAAGATTTATAACTGTTTTCCCTGAAATTCTGCATTTTTAAATCACAGCTTTAAACAGGCCAGGATGGCAAATGTCATGGATCATTTACCTGTGATACTAATGCACTGCAGCAAAACCTCTAGCTGACATAATTCCGGGCCACTTAAAATGAGTGCCCCCTTACACTGATTAATATTCTAATAATGATGGCATTCGGAAAAAAAAGTTCAAAATACTCTTTTTTTCAGTCCTGTAACCTTGGCTTGGCTGACATACTGACTTCCTCAGCAGCATAAATCTACCTGCTCTAAGTGCAAAGTTTCTCAGACAGCCTTTTGGAAGAATCAAGAAAACTCTTCCACATGCAGAACCCAGGGCTAAAAAATACATCTGTTAGTAGCATCCAGGAAACACTCCTCCTAGTACACCAAGGCTACTGCAGAAAGGCATCTTTCATCTTGGTTTTTACAAAATTCCTCTCCCCACAGTGAATGCAATTTATCTGATGGATTTCTCCTTGAAATGAGGAATGAAGTCCATCTCCATAACATTACTGAATATGAAATAAAAATGAAAAAGAATCTAAATATACCCAGCACTATCCCGCTCTCCATCCCTCACATGAATCCAATATCACTCTTGTGCCTAAACAGAAGCATTAGAGGCAGCGCTCATCCATATTTCAGTGTAAAAAGCAAGCTTGTAAATGCTAAGAACCAGCATAAGAACTTTGGAAAGACTCTCAATGAGAGTAGTATATTTTTTGCTGTTTCATTTCTGGGTTGTGGTTTTTTTGGTTTTTTTTTGGTTTCTTACTCTTGTTCAACATATATACATACATATCTCTATTTATGTTCCTCCCTACCCATCCCCCTATCCATAAGATTAATAGGGGGCATGCTAAGTTCATGGCTGTAGGCAAAGACAGATATGTACCCCTCCTTTATAACCTGCAGTTTCTTCCACTGGCATCTCTTACAGCCACTGTACAGAGGTGTGTCCCATCACGACCTAATTTCCAAGAGATCATAGGCATAATGGAGTTGGGCTTCATCTACACACATTGTGCAATCATTCATATATTTTATCTGGTGAATATTTTCACTGAGATTTCCCCTTTGAACTAAAATATCCTAGCCTCTACAGACCAGCCTAGCCTTGACAAAACCAGTCCTAGACTGTACCGTTCTTGCTCTGGTCTCATAGACAGACACACTGAGTAAGGGCAGCAGTGACAGATGATGCACAGGCTACCAGCAAGGAAGGACTCTGATAGACTTGAAAGGGTCATTCTTCCGTCTGGGCCAACATTTCTGAGTGTCAAAAGAGAAGAGGGCAAGGCCTGAAATAACTGCCACTTGTTGGGACATGAATCCCACCACGCAGAGCGAGGGGGAGTTTTAATATGTGGGTACTGTGCTCACAACCATGTCACACTCTCCAGCTCACCCATGTAACTCCAGATGGTATTAACCTGGAATTATGTCTAAAGAAAAGGAACTGTATCTTCCATACTTCTTCCCTGGCCCCACGGAAGGACCTCAGGCCTTGGAGAAGAAAACAAGAAGCACAGAGAAAAGAACATGTGAGATTATGAGTCAGCAGTGGAAAGAACTGCCCAGGATGAAAGAGCAGGACCCAGGATTGTGGTTGCAGCAGCTTGGTGCTCCCCCAGTTTGTGACTGTACTTTTGGGGGGTCATGGTCCCCCTTCAGAGGAGAGAAGAATGTTCTGCACTTTTACAAGATCAAGACAAATGTCTGTGTATTTTCATTTTTACTACTGCTCATGATAACACCATTTTATCTTAATTCCTTCAAGATTACCACAAAGCTGGTAGTTGCAATCAAGCTATTTTATAAGTCCAATTTACAGGAGACCAAACTATTTATTATTTATTTTCAGTTCTAAGTGGATCATTTGTGTTTTCTCTGAGTAAGATGATGTGTACAAAATACCCCTAAAAATGTCAGCTAAGTGGAGAGATATAGAAAAATGCCTCTCGGGCTCATAAGTACCCATTGCTTTCAGAATACAAATCATTCTTACACAAACACAGCAATAGCATGGTAGGCTTCCACAGAGTATTAGAAATACATAAAAACAACCCACTGTATGCCATGAAGTTCTTACAGCTCAAAGACTTACCCAAGCAAGCAGTGCTGTTGACTTCAGTCCTCACACCATCACAGGTCTCCTCTTGCTAATTCAGCCCTTAATGCTGCTCTAAATCTAACTTCCATTTTAGCCTAACCAAGCAACTCTTCCCCACGTCCTCTCCAACATCCCCCACCTCTCCCCCTGCCACTATTCCTGAATGACATAATCTTTCTGGATACCCACAATTAGCAACCATTTCACTGGAAATGGGAACTCAGGCACTGGGGGTGACAGCTGTTAGGCAGCTGCATATCAAAATTCCAGTTAAAATTGTTTCTTTGCAAACACACATGGAGGTCTTAAGCTATTGACTGGCTTTTGTGTGGATCTAATCTACTACCACAGGGCTGTTCAGTATATACAACTTCACTCAGTCTGCAGAAGTAAAATACAAATTCACTTGGGTGCAATTTACTGTGGCAATAACCATACTGTTTACATCATGATCAAGTACAAAGAGTTGGTCTAGTATCCCCAAGGAGAACAGAGTGTGTAAATAAGCATCTTTTATGGGAGGGCTCTGAGATTTATTCCCGATGCTTTCCAATTGTGACTTTGGAAAATCCTTGCAAGTCCTTCAGAACAAGCAAGGTAAAGCTGACCTTTTTGATAGCTGCTGGTAAAATATCTGATCTTGTGTTAAGCACAGACTTAGCTGTGACCTTCACTAACCAGAAAAATGGAAGTTCCACCACTGAGAACCACAACAGCTCCTTCTGTGCTGGCAGCAACACATTGAACGGCTACAGCTAAACTTCAGCTCCCAAGCTGTTAATTAATCCATAACTTTTGAAAAACTCTTTGCTGGGGCAGTCTGCATTCTTCCAGCCTGACCCAGGAGAGAGACAGCAGCAGTCAGCACGGTCCGAGATACAGCACTGATGGATTTGCACTGACAAGCAGCACAGTGAAGGAATTAACACTTGGGAATCCCACACTGGAGATGGAAATCCTCAGAGTCCTATGCTACAGCATTGATGATTTGAGTTAGACTTGACAAAAACATTTACAAATATTAGAGAATGAAGCATTTGGATAGACAGTAAAGTTTCCAACCTACAGTCTCAAACGGTAACATGTCTGAGGTAAATGTGTTCTGGGCAGGAAGATAAACTACAGGCACTTCTGAGCTCTTTTCCAGTACTATTTCTGTGACTCTGCTCTCAAGTGTGTTGCTCCATGTCTTGAAAGATGGAAATGAAATTTCTGTTCCATAGTTTTTTACTGTACACACTTGCTGGTGCTAATGGCAGAAGTGAGAACAGGACCCCATGTTTACAGGTTTCTTTTTCTGAGCATCTTCTCCTCCCTCCCAGCATATATAGCAACTTTTCTCTTGAATCTGTATGGTGCTCTCCAGCCTCCTGACAGATAAACAGCAATGAGTTCTGCTGCTTTTCTGCAGTACCAAAAAAGATCTGAAGGCTTTTCATTTTCAAAGACATCCCCTTCTTTTTAGCGTGTTCTCCCAGTCTCCAGAATGGGAGTCCAGTGATACAATGATTCCTTTGATTCATGTGCATGCTATATCCCATTTTTTTTCTTTGGCAGTGTACAAGAGAGTGTATTTTTAGGATATTATCTCATGATACACTTGATAACCCAACTTCTACATAATCTAACCTTTAGTAACATAACCTTTTTTCTTCCTCAGGCTATTGTAAGCTGTTTCCTCTTTTAAGTTTCCAGATTTTTTTTTTTCCAGATTTTGTAAATTTTTCTAGTTGCAGAATTTGGCTTTACACAGAAACTCTGCTGCACGCTTAGCTGTATTTCACCATGTGCAGAAAGGATCAAGGGACCAGACCTGTTTCATCCTTCTATGTCTTCTGCATTACATCGTATGTTTTCATGAGCAAACATTTGTAAGCTGAACCCATATTTTTATGTAAGCACATTACATACCCACTGATTTCTAAAGCTAGACGGGCAGTATAAGGCAATGACACTCATGCCACAGCCTGCATGGAGTTTCCTCTCGTGCAATGATCATGTCCTCTCTAACTGTTCAAGTTACGTTAGAATTAATTTAAAACACATGCAGTACTTCTTTAATGTTGCCCTTTCATGTAAACTGTGATCATGAACCACATGACTGAGCAAGGCAGAAATACCCTTCTTGTTAATATGGGCTTTACACCATGAGAAACCTGCATAATACCATTTTTCAGGGCTCTACCCTATCTCATAACTTTTTTTTTTTGCTGTTATTCTGCAGATGTTTTTGGTCTGAAAAAATGCCATGTGCTATCTCAGACATAAAGGAGTCAAGCAAATAAAGCACACTGGAAAAACTCTCTGATTTGCTTAAGTAGCAATTTAAGTGAATAGGAAATCTGCTGCTTGTCTCAATTAGAAGACAGTCACAGCCAAAAATCCTGTTATAGAGACCATATTATAAAAATGTGGATTAGGAATTTCCCTGAATTCTATTTACAGAAGAAAGAGCCGGATGAAGATCCAAAGGATTTCATCCCCGTATATAGCAACATCTGTTTCTTACATGAAATGTGTCTTCAAGACATTATATCTTTTTATAGTCATTTCTCCATCTACAAAGGAGCATAATAAAACTTATGCTCCTTTATAAAGTGCTTTAAACTCCATGGATGAGAAGAGCTATACGGATAAAAAAAGTCACATTTTTTATTACTGTTGTTACTATTAAGCTACCACAAGCAAGAATATTTGTCAAATTATGAGTTTAATGAGATATGTTTATCAAAAGTTAGTAGGGGTGCTGGCAGAAAAGCCCCTACATTCCTTTCTGAAGTTGGTCATACTGACAAAATCAATTAATACAGAAATGTTCCTAATAAATTCCGGAATCTCCCTAGCTAAAAAAAGCTTGGTACAATCCCTTAATAACATGCAGAAGAGGAAACCAGGATGGACACTACTCGATTTAAAAAATTCAAGGGTCACAAATGTGGAAATACATTTGCCCCACAGGATCTCAGTGAGAAGATATGGCACCACCAACCGCTTCCACTGCTTACAGTATGAGGAGAAAGAAACATCCCAACTAGTATAAATCCCATCAGCAGCCCAGCTGTTCAGAAAAAGCCATTGGGAGCCCCCTCTGAAAAGCAGGAGGCCAAACTTTGTGTCAACAGAAGCCATGGGGTAACACAGTCAGATAGAAGGTGAGTGTGGACACAAAAAACTGCTGTTATAAACCACACCGCTGTGAGAATTAATAGATGTACAGCCCATAATTGGTTTCATAGTGCTCTGCTTATGCCACCTCCAAGGAAGTAGCTGAGATGTAAAACCAAGTGAGGAGATGCCAGTTTCACAGTTAAATTGCTGAATTTGGTAAGATCCTTGTACCTTCAGTCTCTTAATGTGTTAGCAAGGCAAATTTTTCCACTTAGTGAATCAAATTGTACACACTACACCACTTTATCCCTCGAGCTCATTTTCTGACTAAGCAATGCTCATCAGTAAGCGTAGCCCAGCCTTCATTCACATTTGTACCAGCACACAGCAAACATGAATTCAGGCCACACTTTGTTGTCCTTTTCCTGCCTAAAACCTCATGAAAATGCACAGCACAAGTGCAAGGTTTCCTACTTCTAGTAATGTGTATTTTTTATAAAAATAAATGAATTTCAATTAGAGTTAGACAATATTTGAGAAAAAAAGTTGGGTACATGATCAGTGCTGTAGAAAAAATCTATAAGAATCTACAAAAGTTAAAAAAAGATAGCATTTTCCTAATTCTGGTAACAATATTTAATTATTAAACCCCACAGATACCAACAACAAAAATCATGAATAGTCAGGAATCTTCTACCTTGATAAAGCTCAGTTTATACTTTGCTAAAATTCCTATTTCTTATTCCGGTAACATTTTCTTTGGGAGGTTCTCAAACTCCCTCATAACACGCCCGCAAAATACATCGCTTATCTACTTTACAGATGAGAAAATCAAGCAAAGCATAATTAATTAATTCTCCAAAAGCTGTAATCATCCCTAATACAGAGATCAAAGATACTCTATTGCAATCCCGGGAGTAAGGGAGCAAAGCAGAGAAGCAAAAGTTAACCTCAGAGCACATCAAGCTCCTTCTTGCAGAGTGCTAAGAAACTCATTTAAGATTAATCTATCAAATATGCCCACCTCTCTCAAGGCTGTAGGCAGATGGCTGTGCCACTAAGACAACGGATGAACTGCCATCCCCTGATGTCACCAGCCTTGCCACTTGCAATCAGAACAGCACCGGAATGGCACTAAACTGCTGAGAACAGAGGTTGCATGAGGTATGTCTGGGACCGAGATCCTGTCATATTGGGAAAAATCTTTGCCTTCTAAAACACCAAGCTTCTCCAATAAGCTGGAGGTTAAAAACAATGCTGCAAAATAACTGATGATTTCATCGAGTGTATAGGGAACTTGAGGCTGAAATGTCTATTTTGCTTGTCAAGCAAAGCAGATGCACTGAGAGGGAGACAGTAAAATACATTAACTACAGACTTAGTGAGAGGGTATCAGAAAAGATTCAGAGTTTTCAGAAAACCTTCTTTATAATCCCAAAATCACATGCAAGGCATTTATGGCAAATCTCTGGCTGGCTTTTCTTGCCAGAAACAACTGCAGGTAACCAAAAAGTCAGCCCTATCACAGGCCTGCATCATCAGCACACATCAAAAGCTTGTATTACCTCACGGAAACAAGTTCACCATCCTCAGAAACCTGAGGGATGTGTTTTTGATGGCCACTACATCCAAAGTCAATGGTTAGTTAACATAACCATGGCATAACCAAAACTTCAATCAAATGCAATAAAATCACTGAGCAGTAACAAGTCAGCCTGGGCCTAGAGAAAGAAGCTCAACACTATTCTTCATGGAATCACTAAAATTCAGTATATTTGAAGGTTTCACAACATGCCAGATTTCTTTGCCGCCATGCATGATATGCTTTCCAGCTTAAAAGCACTACTGATGTGCAGGGATGCTGCCAGCAGAACATGCAACCAGGGAAACACCACAAATTTGGTACAATACCAAAAAAAAGCTCTTTTTGCCCTGGGAGCTACAGGGAACCAGAAGCTGAATACAACCCAGCATCATCCTATAAGGACAACAAATGAACACAGGATGTCAGAGCAGGAGCAGAGCTCCAAGGCACAGGATATTCCTCAGCTCTGTTCAGTGCCAGTGAGGCATATTCCACAGGGAAGTGGTTCCATGAGAGCAAGCTCATGGTCTGAATGACCAGCAATCCAGAAAGTATGACAAAAACTTAAGAAAAGTTCAGAGAAACTGGAGCCATCAGGCTTTAGAGGAACTGGAGTGTGCATTTCTGCAGCGGAACATTGAAGAGATGAAACAGACAATGAAAGACAGCCAGAATATTGACCCTGCTTGAGACCAGGAGGCAAGACAAGGTCATGTCCCTCTCCAAGCCTATGGTGATGTGCTTCAGCCCTCACAGTCCCCACTGGGCCCTGCAGAAGACACTGCAGAAGAACAGAGTTCACCCAACTGACCCATGACAACAAAGCAGACACATGCCCAAGTTACATCCGGGTACAAGACCACATAACAAACCTCAAAAATAGAAGCTTATTGAATTTTTTTTCTCCCTCTCCTTTTGGATTTTGTCATCCTCCACTATTTTAATATAGTTGCAGGAATTTGAAATATATTTTAAAAATTATTGTTACAGCTATTGTCCCCATACTACAGTTTTCACAGTGAACTCAGTACAATAGCTTAAAACTCCGGACTAAGTTGTTGTCAGCTCCATCCATCCACTATGCATTTCATTTCTCCTCATATCAGCCTTCCCAGCCTGCTCCTACTTTGTCTCTTTTTTTGTCCCTCCGGATAAGGAGTAGCTGAGGGAGTTGGGGAGGCTCAGCCTGGAGAATACAAGGCTGAGGGGGGCCCTTATCACCCTCTACAACCACCTGAAAGGAGGGTGTAGCCAGGTGGGGAGATCCTCCTCTCCCAGGTAATTAGCACCAGGACAGGAGGAAATGGCCTCAAGTTGTACCAGAGGAGGTTTAGATTAGATATTAGAAAAAATTTATTCACCAAAATGATGGTCAAGCATTGGAACAGGCTGCCCAGGGAGGTGGTTGAGTCAGCCATCCCTGGGGTATTTAAAAGATCTATGGTTGTGGCACTTGGGGCGACAGTTCAGTGGTGGGCTTGGCAGTGCCGGGTTAATATTTGGACTTGATGATCTTAAAGGTCTTTTCCAGCCTAAAATATTCTGTGATTCTGTAAACAAAAATGATTAGATGAAAGCCACAGGCTGAAGTATGAGAGAGACACTTTATCCTCGGTATCAGCAGAGTTTTAAATACATCAGGGACAAATGAGGGATATTCATAGCTGAAAGGTTTGCTCACTTGAGTTCACTGCTACAGCAATTTTTTTCACTAGATTCACTTTTGCAAAAGTCAAAGTGTAATAAACAAAGTTATTCTCTGTAGGGTTATTGACAAGAAAAAAAGAATTATAAGTAGTATTGATCTGGGGTGAAATGGTAGAACATGGCAATCAATAGAGTTTAGTCAGATATAAAATAGAAGTAGTCACACAAGTCATGACAGGATTATTACAGGAGACAAATCCTGGTATCAGCCAATGAAGGGAAGAAGCTGTAAATGGGATCCAAAATATAAGCTGTGGATTGCTTTCTAGAAAAAATAACCCTTAATTATTCATTTTAATGTTTTAATATGTGAGGTAGTTTTTATTTCTGTATATTGTCAGTGCTGTTTTTCTAAAGCTTTTGAAACAAATTCTTTCCACCTCCATAGTATTTTCATTAAGTGTCATCAAAGCTCTTTCCAAATCTCTGAGAGAAGTATGATTATCCTTATTTAACAGATAAGGAGAAGATAGAGAGAAACTGGAGCTACATTTTCCAAACCAGTCAGTAATGCTGTGTGCCTCATGTCTAAATACACAAATCCATAAAATGAGAGTCCTACAGAAACAAAATATTTCAAAGGCCCAGGGAAATCACAAGTTTGGTCAACATCTGCTTACAAGTTCCCAAACTCTGGGTCACAGGCTGGGGAGCCAAAAGCTGAGCCCTCACAGCAAACACAGCAAGCTACGTAAGCACAAGTGAGCTTGCTCCCAGATACAACAGAGCCTAAAATAGTAGGGATGCTAATTCACAGTCCTCTGTTCTAATTACAATGCTCATTATTTTTACCACTTGAATGACTCAGGGTGAAAGAAACCCAACAGCCGTATATTCTACCACATGAAAGGACTGTACATTTGCTGGGATTTATACAGTGCTTACCTTCTGAGCACAACCACACTGGAAAATAATAGCAGTAATCAGAACAGCAATGAATGTTTTTTCACTGGTGATTGTGCCCATGCACAATTGTTCCGTGCATTGCCTTTTCCTAGACTCTGGACCAGAAAAATACCCCCAAATTATTGAAAGATGCTAAAATGATTTACAAATGAAATTCGATACAGAATTAGTTACACTACTGAGGAGAAAGGCAGTGGTGTTAATAACGATCAGCATCGCACAGCAATTTATTGCAGGCTGTGATGGAAACTATTCCATTTGAATGAGATATAAACCATATTTTGAAGAACCTCTTGCACTAATCCACTAAATAAGTGCTGAGAATCAAACTGTGAGATATGCAGAGCCTAAGGGAGGAGGGGGCCTTGGAGCAGCTTCATTTTTATGAATGGAGCCATAAGAAGGAGATCAGAGAAGGACAGGAGCATGCACAACTCCAGTCCCGAGAAAAGCACAGGACAGGCTGAACAGCACCACCACACTGAAACATGAGCTGCCCAGGAAGTCAAGGGTTACATAGTTGCAATAATTTATTTTTTTTTAAAGCCATTGATCTCTAAAGAGGGATATGTAGTCACTGCAACAGTTTAAAAGCTTTTTTAGCTGGAATCACAGTTGCAGTCACGGGATTTCCATTGGAAAATATCAGTATCGCCTCCAGAGAGAAAACTAGGACTGAATCACATCAGGAGGAGCATGGACAAGATGACCTTTTGAAGTCCTATTCAGCTGTATTCCTGTAAGTCCGTATTCAGTGACAGAAAACACATCTGGACTGGAGCTGTTAGGGCTTAGGCATTCAAGTTAGAAAATTTTGGCATAAGTCTTTGGCATGAGAAGAAGCCCAAGCAATTTTTATATTGGGCTCTAGTCTGCCATTAGTGATGTGATTCAATCATAAAATGGCTTATTCTCCCAACACAAATATATAATACCATGCTGGAGTAGGAATGTGAAGCTGCTCTCATTATCACAGCGAAGTTCATTTTACAGCAAAGCAGTATACTTTAAGACTTTTCCAGTAATCCAAGTCTAATTATGGAATCCATTTAAAACAATTTTGTAATTAAAAGTACCTGCTGAAAATATCTCACAGGTTCAATAATTTAAATGATAGTGTTAAAAAGGTAATTAAAATTAAAAAGGCCGAATGAGGCTGGGTCGCTCCTCCGCTAGGAGAGTGCTGAAGGACGTTGCATTTGCAAACCCGAATCGCCAGCTTCCTCCCCAAATTCCTGCTTTCCCAGCTGCCCGGGGATTTCGCACTAAGAGTCATCCAAGAGATGTCTGAGCGGACCGTGGCGGGGCAAGGCTTTTTTCCCCCCCTTTTTCTTTAAATTCAAAAAATTACGCTGCTTCAAAATGAAGCTGTACTTACAGAGAGCCAGTGCTCCCTAGCCGGGGCCGGGGGTCCCCACGCAGGGTGCCAAAGGCTGCGCGCCCCCGCGGCGGGCACGGGAGGGAGTGGGGGGCGCAGGGGGGGAACTTTCCCCCCTCCCCCCGGGCCGGGGCTGCGGGGGCGGCTGGGGATGGGGTGGCGCGGGCCGGGGCCGGGCGGAGGAGGGGACCGGGGACGGGGCCGGGGCCCCTCACTCACTCACCGCCCGCCGCCAGCCCCGGGCCGAGGCTCAGCGCCAGCTGCAGCCACAGCGCCGCGGCCAGCGCCCGCCGCCGCGCCGCCGGGAGGGCACCGCCGCCGCTCTCCTGCTTCCCATGACACATCTTCTGCCCGCCAAAGGCATCCGGTTCGCCGCCACCTGCAAGGAGAGAGCCGCTCCGCCTCGCCGCTGCCCGGGGCTCCGCGCCGGCTCCGCAGGTCGCCCCCGCCGCCCGCGGCGCGGCTGCCCCCGCGCCACACCCCGCCAGCCCGGGGACGCGCTCCCGCCCGCCCTGCCGCCCTCCCGGCCCCGCGGCTCCCCCGGCTGTGCCCCCCCGCCGCCGCTACCTGCGGGGGCCCCCCCGCCGGAGCCGGCGGTACCTCCGCGGCTGCTGCCGCCACCTCCGCCGCTGCGGCTCGGCAGCCTGCCGGGGCCGGGCGGAGCGCACACGCACACGCTCACACACACACACGCACACAGGGATGCGCACCCCGCCGCCGGCCGGCCCTACCTGCGAGCGGGGCAGCGGCAGCCGCAGCGCGCACCTGCCCGGCCCGCCCGCCCGCCCGGCGCGGAGCGGAGGCGCGGGGAGCCGTGCGCGGCGGGAGCGCGGGCAGCCCCGGCACGCCGAGCACGCATGGCAGCCGCAGGCATGGCCGCGCCGCAGCTCCGCGCTGTCCCTCCCGGGCATCCCGGGGCAGCCCGGCCCTCAGGGGCAACCCCTGCCCCGCGCCGGGGGGCGCCCCGACACTGCCAAGGGGAGGGGAAGGCGAAGTTAAGGCTTCGCTCCCGGTAGTTTCTGCTCGTTTTCACCTCAAACGGGGTTTCGTGGTGCGCAGCTCTGACAGAGCATCTTTTGGAATGCCTTGTGCTTCGTCACGTAGGCAAAACGTTAGATACGAGGCGCAGTTTAGCAGCGCTGATGGCAGTGCTGCATCTTTCACAGTTTTGGGGAGTGGGAAGGTGTATTCCTGAGCACCCTCACCCATCGGCTGCCTTTGGGGAAAGGCAGGACGCCTGGGCCTGCCGGCTGGAGCAATTTGCTGTTAGGAAACAGCATCCAGCTATATTTAGTGAATCTGTGAAATTCACAGCCACGAATCACTGAATCAGAGACACGGTCTCGTGGCTCCAGCAGCTGTGGTAGCTCTGTGTTTCCTGGTACCATTCCCAGTCTGCTGTTAGGGGTATTGCACCTTTGCCCACAGCTGGGCATCGCATCTCTTTCCTTGCTCAGAGGTAGCAGAGTGTGTCATCTAGCTGAAGAGGACTCTGTTAAGCAGATTAAGGTGTTTGCAAGGGGAACAAAACCAAGGACAAGGGAAGACACACTTGTAATGAAATGTACCTATGCTCAGTACAAGTACAGACCCAAAGGTACGTGGGATAATATTAACAGTATGTGGACATAGCACATCCTGATGCGTTAAAGTTAATAGTAAATACTGGTAAAGTTGAAGTCCTTTTCAAGTGTCTCAGCTACCTGATGCTGTCTCCTCCAAGTTAAAACTTAAGGCTCTTCAGGAGAGATTTTAGTTCCAATCATGTATCAGTTCAAAGGCCAGTAAGAAGCATAGTTCTTTATTTCCTCTGGAGAAAATGGGCATCTCACAGTGAAATGCAGGTATTCTGCTAAGAATGGGGAAGTATGTGGCCAATTTTCAGGTAAGAGAAAGAATTCTCTCTGAAATACCTTTGCTTCTCCTTTTAAACAGGAAGATTTCTAAACTATAGAGCATTTTCACCAAACATCATTTCCTGATCAGGTCAGTTTTCATGTCCCAGCCAGCCCAAAGTGGGGGTTCAGGTCAGTAGTAGCCCTCGTAAACCGTGCAAACACAGCACAGGCACAATTACATGATAGAGGTGTCCTTCAGGGGAAATAAGCCATTGACTACTATAAGCAGCAGGACAGAGCAATAGTGCAGCAATTCCTATTATCTGTAATAAGAAAGTATTTATGTTACTG
The DNA here is from genome assembly GCA_910950805.1 of Acrocephalus scirpaceus scirpaceus. NCBI lineage: Eukaryota > Metazoa > Chordata > Aves > Passeriformes > Sylviidae > Acrocephalus > Acrocephalus scirpaceus. The sequence goes on along the minus strand of OU383775.1, from coordinate 17,830,436 downwards.
GTTTGGTGGCTTTCATTTTTGAAATCAAAATAGCAAAAGATAATGTCCCGAGAAATCTGACACTATTCGTGTTCTCCATCAATTAAAATGCAAAGTGCTGGATGCAATGTCTACCTTCAGTGTGGATAGAGCACCCAGATACTTCTGTGGAGGAAGAGACAAATGAACTGTCTGTCAGTGTTTATAGGTACTACTTAACCCTTGTTTCTGCCATTTACTCCTATCTCCATGTGTGCAACTGCACGTCTGACACCTTTCAGCCTGAAGAAGGACAACTAAGTGTTTCAGGCACCTCTCAGCCACTCAACATGAATGGGAGCACCACTGCTCCAAACAGTACCAGGAAATGAAGGTCTTCTTGTGCAGCCACTCTTCTTCAAAATCCTAATGAACTGTAAAAATTCATCTCTGGCTGAGCAAAACATGTATGTGCAAGGTGGTAGCAGTGGCTGAAGAGGCTGGGGTGGCTGGCCCCCTCAGTGGCTGAAGGAGTTTATCAGGAATCCATGTCAGCCAAGAGCAAGGAAGGGCTCCTGCAGCTCGGGAAAGCCTAAACCGAGTGAGTAGCAGCAAAAGGTGGAGGAGGATGAAGCCTGAGGCAACCTCGACCACAGAGAGGCAGAGGGGAAGGAGCTGCTTCGCTTTGGCTTGGACTTTGTTTCTGGAAGGGATGGATGGATTGCCTGAAGGGCTACAACTGCTCTGTGACCAAATCTGACATCTGTAATCAATTTTAGTGCATCCTCCTGAGCTGAAGTGGGGCCAGAGCAGCGATCAGCAGGCTGGACTGAAGCTCTGAGCTGCTGTTACATAGCTCAGACTGTAAAATACAGGAGGATTTGTCCCCTCGTTATCCCACTCAGATGTCATGATTTCTGTGCCTTCCTACACTTGGCTGCCCCTCCACTATTTTTTTTAAAGCAAGTTACAGATAAGCCTCAAACCTGTGGGGTCTAACCCTGAATTGCCTCTGGTGGGGATAAACCCTCCCTGGTGCAGGTGCAGACAGGCTGGAAACAAGTCCAAGAGATTATGTGACTTTTTTTTTTTTTCATATGCACTCACAAAGCTGCTTCCATCTCCCTGCACTGCTTCTGCAGCTAAAAATGCCACCCCTCAGAGGGAAGGTGAAAAGTGCCAGTGCTCATCTGCACCGTCCAGACTCAGGTTCCTGTTATTTGGGCCCAGGAACATCGAGGTGGTGGTGGGAATGGGGGGAGAGCATGTCCTCCTGGTGGCAGGTTGTGTATGCCGCCATGTGGTGAGAGGCGTTCCTGGCCAGCTTTGCTCTCCTTGGAGGGAGAGGCTTCAGCTCTGCTCCAGCTGGTGCACACAGTCAGCTCCTGGCTGCTTCTAGCAAGTGCAAGGTGGGCATCCCAGCCAGATTCTGGCTGGCGGTGGGCTTATAGCTCATCTTCTCCTGGGGTTTTGTAATTGCCTACATGAATAAACAATTTTGTATATAACTTCTATAGTTGCAGGATTTTAGTTTTGTTTTGCCATGCACATTCATCTGCTTCATTCTCTTCTTTTTATCTTCTCACGTGCCCTCTTTTAGTTGATTATCTTATTCTGAAGCCTGTACTGGATAAAAAGCTAGATTGGAAAATTCAGTTAAATGCATCCAAGCCAAAAAGTAGCCCCTCACTCCAAGCCAAGTGACAAGAGCAACAACATTGACTCTGCCCAAGATTAGGAATATGAAGGCCATGTCCGCCCTACACAGCATTTGGCCCTGTGTCCTGGATATAATGTAATAATTTTCTGTGTCAAGAAATGGGGACTATCTTTCAAAGCATCCAAGGCAATGTGAGAGTCTGTGGCATCACCAGTCCAAGCGGTGATGGCAACATGAACCTGTGTTGCACAACTGCTGCCGTGGCATATGGAAGTATTCAAGAATCCTCAAAAACCAGGACAAAAGTAGGACAGGACCAGCCAAATCTGCTGTAGTCTCATTTACACTGCTCATTGGGAAGGCGTCTGGACTAAATTATTTCCAGAACTGACAACAGGTTTTGTTTCAAAGGGAACAAATTCATTCACTCAAAAAAAAAAAAAAAAAAAAAAAAAAAAAAAAAAAAAAAAAAAAAAAAGAGCCAGGGTATGAATGAGCCTACCCAGTCCTCCACCATCCTGACGACAAGGGGAGGAGAATTGGGGGAAAAAGAGAAAAAACTCATGGGGTGAGATCAGAACGGTTTAATAATTAAGATAAGAACAGTTTAATAATTGAAACAAAGTAAAATACAGTAAGAATACTAATGATAATAATAATGAGAATGAAAAAAATGGACAGGGAGAGAGAGAGGGGAATAAGCCCTTAGAGAAACAAGTGATGCACAACAAGTTGCTCACCACCCTCTGACTGATGCCCAGCAATGATTTGTCCCTCCTGGCCAATTCCCCCCAGTTTATGTCCTGAGCATGACTCTTTATGGTGTGGAATATTGTTTTGGCCAGTTCAGGTCAGCTGTCCTGGCTGTGCTCCCTCACAGCTTCTTGTGCAGCTCCTCGCTGGCAGAGTATGGGAAACAGAAAGGTCTTGGTTTAGAGTAAGCACTACTCAGCAACAACAAAAACATCAGTATATTGTCAACATTGTTCTCATACTGAACCCAAACCACAGCACTTACCACCCACTAAGAAGAAAATCAGCTCTATCCCAGCCAAAACCAGGACACTGTGGTAAGAGTCAGGTGGAAAGGAGGCCTTGGTTGGCCTCAGTGCACACATGAGTGGTCACGCACATTTTTAACTTGCTAGCAAAATGTAACCCAAAATAGTGGGTATTGGATTAAGTGTTTGGGGGTTTAAATTATCACATTAAGATATTCCTTCTCCATGTTTTACCTGCTCAAAAACAAGGCCAGAAGGAATTGTCCTGGTGATGTGGCTGTTGGGTAGGTAAGTTTCATCCTTAAACTGGACTCCAGAAAGGGTGAAAAGGAAGTGGTGAAGATTGTAGCTGAGGGTGAAGAGAGAATTTGTCTGTGGCAATATGGGACTGTAAAAAAAAAGACCCCAGGGCATGTTAGTGGCAGTTGAATGAGTAAAGGGGTGGTCAGTCCATAGGGAAAAGAACAGCTTAACACAGAAGTCTGCAATTAATTATTTTAAAATATAAAACGGCAGTGACTGGCATTGAGATTTGGCTGCAGAACATCAATCCAGACTGTAAGTACATAATGTTGCAAAGCATCCTCCAGACCTCCTGGCCACAGATCAGCTTCCCATTTCATTGGCCACAAGGAAGAGCTGTTGCCTTGAACTCACAGGTATTTATTGGTGTAAACACAATTCTGTACACAAAATTAGGAAAAAGAGCTCAAGCATCATCTAACAAAATGCAGGGAGTTGCTAAAGGGAATTCTGAATGCCTTGGAAGGCACAAAACTATTCAGGGCTAAGATTCATAATGACCTTGTTGTGTCCTTATGAAAGATAATAGCCTGAGTTATGCTGTATTACTTGTATTCTTAACAGGCTCAAGCGTTCAAGCATTTTCAAGTAGAAACCCATTTGCTGAACTCCCTTATATATCAGATAAGGCATTCAGTCACTTCCTTCATACCTGAAGTACATCATATTTCCCTTTGAACTTAGAAATATTAATGAGCTGATATTTCACAAAAATAAGGTGTGCATGGGTGACCTGGGGAGGTGCCCATTATTAAACCATGTAAGAATAAATAGATGTTTTGCAAAGAAAGGTTTTATCTACTTAGATGTTAGTGGTGATGTCTTACTGTCAATATTCAGGAATTAACGGGTTCCTGAGTGCTTTCCAATCTATTCCCAAGCATGCTCTGGTCCCCAAAAGGGTACTCCTGGAGACTCTCCTCTTCACCATGACATTGGCTTTGCTTGATTCTGCAGGAGACTGACCCCCTACACGTCTCTGGGTAGATCTGCGTTGGAAACCTCAATTTCATCATTTCCCTCCACCCATGTATAAAAAGGCCAGCTCTCTCTCACCTTTTTCTACCTCAGCCAGAAGAGGGTGATTGCTGGACAAGCAGCAATTACAGGGATTGCAGGAAAGCAATTATTCTAAACAGGATACTTTAGGGTGATTGCTTATAAGAGAAACTTCCCTCATAAAAGTGCTTTCAAAAACAGGTAAGCCATTAGGAAGATAACTATTTTGATGAATTCTGAACCATTAACAGTTATGATGGCTCAAGAAAAGCAGCCGTAAAATTGTAGAGTCCTGATCCTGCAGATGCTAAATAGTGCTGGCTCCTTTAAAATCCTACCAAATTTGAGGGAGAGCTGAAGGCATTCATTTTCTCACAAAGTCAGGAATTAAGGATAACCTTTCTCTTGCCTAAACATAGTCACTCTTGTCTGAAGGGAGCAGGAGCACCCTGAAGAAAATGACAGGAATATGAAAGGAGAATTCTTTTTCCTTCACTGAGTCTTTAGTACTGACAGCCATAAACTCACATCTGGGACCAATACACAAACATTAATAACCAGCCATCAGTGTGGTTTTACCAATTAGTGCTAATTACATTTCATTTTAAAAACTGGCAGTATAGGGAGGATGGAGTTTGAACTACTTTTTTGTTTCCTACTGACCTACATAACTAATGAAAAGTTTTACTTAACAGAAAACCACACTTTATTTTTATTTCCATGGACATAGTTTAGAGGACATTGCAGAAATAGATGATACCTGGCTAATTGGAGAACTGGACCAAATTACACTTACTGGGAGGCCAATTCTTCAGCTGAACACATAGAGATTTTTGTACTCTTCTGGTTATAGCCAAATTGAACTTGCCACTAGTCCTGTGACTACATTTGGCCCTTGCTTTCCAGTATACAGTAATTTAGAGCAGAATAATGTAAAATGAAACAATTCCAGGAGCTGAAACAATTTATATTGGTTATGAGTGCTTTTCATTTCATCCCCCAGAGCAGAAGAGGCTCAAAAACACAAAATACAATATGTAGTGTTTGAATTGCAACACCATTCTAAGCCCTGAATGGTATTCATCACCCTTAAGTATTAACTCATGATGAATTTCCCTATGCTCACAGCACACTTGGCACAGTTCATTTCCTTTGTATTACGATACCCAAAGTTCTGCATAAGAAGACTCCAGTGTCTTTCACCTCCAGCTTACAAGTTCATTACTCACTAGTCTGTTTAAATTAAGGTACTCAGCCCCAACCATTTACCCTCTGGAAAAGTTCCCAAATCCCACTTTCTGGCCTTTTCATCAGCCTGGCAGAAGCAGACCTGAGTGCCGTGGTGCCTTTGGGGTGGGTAGCACAGTCCCCAGCACAGGGAACTGAGCAGGGACAGCAAGACACAAATTCCTTCCCACCACTGCCTGAACTTACAGCTACAAGCAAATCCCTCAGACTCAGCTCCTCCAAAAGGCATGTACGTTCAAAATTGCAGCCTCCAGACCTCAAGTCAGCTGTAGCTTAAGTCAAAGGCACTTCACTATCTCTCAGCAAAAATTCTCACGAGTTCGTGGTTGTGTTTCAGGCTGTGTGCTCAGCCCTGGCAGCAGAGATCTTGTGGCTTGTTTGGTAGGGTTGTACCTCTGTGTGCTGGATTCACAGAAGCTTTCACAATGCTTCTGATAAGCAAAATGTCTTTCAAACCAGAAGGGATGTGCCTTTCTTTGTCCAAAGAGAGAGGCTGAGCATTCCACTCAGGTGCAGAAGAAATCAGCTTCCACACGGCCCTTGGATTCTGGCCCTTGCATCTCATGTCTCTGCAGAGTTGGTGTAGACAGAGTGTGTTTGCCTAGAAGCATTTAACTAAGCCATGTAGAAAAGTAAAGAATTGTGCACTACCTTTTCCCTTGCATGGAGAGCAGCTTTATGTATTCCTTGAGGACACAAGGAAAGAAGAATAAGCAATCAAAGTAAAGTCCCCATGAGAGAAGAGAATGAGAGAGCTGAAGAAGATGTGTTCAAACATATTCTTTGAAAAGCTGTGACAAAAATAGAGCAGCTGGTTGAGAACCCTTCCAGTGCAATTACCTGTGCCTTTACGATCCTAAAGGTAGAATAACAGAAAAAGTTAAAATGTCACGATTTTATAGCGCTGCATAATGACTTCCTAAGATGTTGAGGTTTTTTTATATTAAGTCCTAACTAAATGCCATGCAAAACCTTAGCTTCATAATATATGGTCAAATATGAATTCAGAGAATTAAGAATTAATTTACATGCATCTTATGTATTCCACATCTACACATTTTTTATGTTTCTTGGTAGGCATACAGCAATTTGCATTAACTTCATTTCCTAGCAAAACCATGGAAAAGCTGCAAGAGGATAGTTCTGTCAGTGATACACTAGAATTTTTGCTACTTCCTCTGGCATCTGTTCTGATGCGCATACTACAACCCACGAGTACTGGGCTCCAAACTGTTTCAAAAGTCCACAATGTGAAGCAACAGCCACATAGTGTGAATTAGTGCAGCCAGAAGAAAGGGATCAGAAAGAAAGATCCTAGACAGAATTCAATATGAGCAGACCTTGAAGATGCAGCAATTTGGATTTGAGCTTTTCTCATCTTTAATTTCCATGTTTATTTTCTACCTTTTCACAGACACAAAAATAACTCTCTTCTGCTGTAGCCACATTACCACTGAGTTGTGCCAATTGTATCAGCTGTTCATCTGGCTCTCAGTACAGGCAACACTTCAGGTTTGTTCAGGTTTCTCCCTGCATGTGATCCTTTTCTTCCTTTTTGCTGATGCATTTTTGTAGTTTAATATCTGTCAGCTCTTATCAGGTGAGATAATAACAAATCTAAAGCTGTCTGGAAAATACACGATCACCATTCCTGCTTGCCTTTGCCACCCTGAAATTCATAGCAACAGGAGGATTAGCTTGAATTGAAGACTAAACAAGATTAGGTTCAATTAGCTATTCTCCTTTAGCAAAAGAAACTCTAAACAAAACAAAACCCCAAACAAACAAACAAACAAAAATATCAGCAGTTCCTAAAAGGAAAGGTGCAAGAAGGTCAGGAAAAGTCCAGCCAGCCCTGAAGGTTATGCATTGAGCTGTGACTTTGGTGGCTGTCCCTGCCCTCTGTGGTCCATAGAGGCAAAGCTGTGGGTGGAGAGCAACAGAAAGTGGGAGAAGAGGGTGAGGAAAAAGGAAATTGTTGGAATTCGGATGAGTTACCCTGTGATAATCTGTTTGGGAACAGAAAACATGGGAGTGAAAGCAAACCCTCCAGGCTCTGGAGAAGGAGAGTGCAGCAGCCTGCCAGGGCCCTTTGTTGCAAGTGGCAACAACCTGGATTGGAAAGATCTCTGAAATGGTGCTGCTTTCCTCTTTTCGTCATGTCCCTGCCTTTTGTGCACAAGGTCTACTGCATCCCCCAGGGACAATGGCTCCCCAGAACAATGGCTGAAACCCATCCTAGCTGCACAGAGAAAGGAATTCTGCCTTTTTTTGTCATGCATAAGATGACTTTCAGATATTTAGATCCCCATGGGAGTCATCTAATTCTTCATGCTTGCTAATGAAAAGCAAATCCAGCTAAGTTTAGTCTGAGGTAATCCTCAACAGATTAATTGTCATAATGTTAATTACTCCTTTTTATGAAGTTTAGTGCCATTTAAAGTTTTGCCCTTCTTTGTACTTATGTGTTAAGGCTATATTATTTATATGTGATTGGTTTGTTTAAAGTGTAAAAGACAAACTGAAACATAAACTAACTTTTTTTGGTATAGCAATGCAAATACATTTTTGGTGTAATAAAGCATCAGGTATTAAATACATGGATGGGACAATGTGTGGTGGTGAGATGGCAAGAACTTCACATGACAGGCTTTCAAAATCTAATGCTAGTTACATCTTCATCAGCTCAGAACCTCCATGTGCCCCTGACCTCTCTATTTCTCTCAGTTGCCTCAATACATTTTGTATGCTAAAGCTCATTAGTGTCTGGTTAAACTGAAGTTTCCAGGACATCCAGTTTACTTGTTTGTTCAAATCTCGGTTACTTTCCATGTGAAAATAAGATTTCCAACTATCCAAATTGAATTTGTCAACTTCAGCTCACAAACAATGATTTCTCAGAGGTTTTATTCACTTGGATTTCTCCTTACCCTCATTTGGAGTCCCTTCATAGCTGTACTTTTTCTCATGAAAATACTTCAATAGCACATTTGAAGAACTTCACAAGATTCCTCAAGGCAAGAATGAGGTCTTCAAATTTCTCACACTGAGAGTATTAAAAAGTAGCTTGTTTGAGCAGCTCCAGGGCCACTTGGCACGGAGAAAGCTTGGCAGGAGCTGGACCCCTAGATGGTCTAGATGATCATTCTGTGATTCTACAATTCTGTTCTGTGACAGAGGCATGCCTGAGCTGTTGGCCCATGTGATCTGGACCTGCCCAAGCCACCTCTGTGCTCACACTGCTGTGGTACTAAAGGGAAAGCACTGCTCGGCAGAGAAGGCCTTGGCTGAGCTTGCTGCTGTATCATGAGCAGCAAGGAGAGGAGGGTTTTGAGTCCCCATCTTTGCCAGCCACTGCCAGCAGCTGGGCTCTGCTGAACTCCTGTGCAGGGAGGGAGAAGCCTGTGCCAGTGTGGAAAAGGCTTTGCTCAGTCCTGACAGGAAAGAGGAGGAAGAGACATTCCTCTCTTAGGAGGTAGTTCCTTCTCTTCTTAGGAGGTGCAAACTTCAGGCTTGGTTTCACTATTGAAAAGTTCATAGCAGCTTCTTTTTCAAAAGGATTTCTCCATGCTGATGAGGGCAGCCACCAGCCCCAGCACTGGGCTCTCCTGCCCCTAAAGAAAAGTCCAAACTGCCTTGTGCCCAGCCTGAAAGGAACTGAAATATTTCACTGTCATGTCTTTTTGTCCCTCCTCCACTCCCCACACTTCATAAATTCTCATCTATAATTGATTGTTATATGTTGCCCTTTTTTATTGATTGTATACCATTGCTTGTCCCTAATTACTGCTGTCATTTTTTATTTTTTTCAGAATCTGGCTTTCAGGCAATGCTGTCATTTTTCTTGGCACTGGAATTACAGCCTTTTGGCTGTCTAATAAGCTCTTCCTGAAAGAGCTCACAGTTCTGCATCACATTTGCTCCTTCTGAATTTTTTTCTCACTATCAGTCTGTACTTCTGTGGGAAACTAGTCCTTCTGAAACACCAAAAATGTGTCAAAGTCTGTTTTCTTTTTGCCTATTGTAAATACTGGCAAGCAGTCATTACCACTCCATGGCTGACCACTTAGCTTTACCTGTAACAGGAGGGTCTAGACTAGATTTGTTTGGGATGGGTGTTCAAGATTAGAAAGTTACACTAGTAACTTTTAGGAAAAAAAAAATGCCTTTGGAATAGTTTTGAAGGATATTACAGCTCTTTCCTTACACAAAGATTATGTGAAATTTTGTTCTAAGTGATTTGAATCCAGGAGTTCTTGTTCAGTCCATCATAGTCAGAAATTATTTTTCTAACATTTGAGACTGTTTGGGTAGCAGGTTGTATTTCAGCTGATGATTTATTTATAAATCTGAGGAAAAGGATTATTTATGACTGTAAATGTAGAATAAGTTGTGAAATTTTACCTATAACCAGAGTTACAAAACTTCAGCATATATTTTATTCACAAGCTTCCTTCCTTTTACATTATTTAGCAAACATAATGTTATCTCATTATATGTAGTCTTTGCCCCAAAGAGTTTGCAGTCTCATTCAGGCACCAAGGTCTTTTAGCAGAGGAAAACATAATGAAGTAATTAGTTTTGAAATAAACAGACATCATTGCAGATTAGAGAGGATGCACATTAAATTAAGGCATCATCCAGAACCCTTCTCCTGCAAGGCACGCGTTCTGCACCAGTCATGGCTAAAGATGCTACAGAAAGGACTTCACTGAAAGCAGAGACATTTCCCTTTGGATTATGACTGTGAAGTTGCTTTATCCATGCCAAGATCTTAAGGTCATCAATAAAACTGAGAGTGACTTCAAAAGCCATACATTTTGTTTAGCCCTCCTTATAATGCACTCAGAGAACTTCCCCATGGTTTGATTTTGTTGGGAGCTGAAACCATTGAGGTGTTCAGTACTCAAGGAGAGTTACAGCACTGGGAATTATTCCACCACAGCTCAGTGCCATTTACCACACCTCATCATACAGACAGTCCCTGAATGCAAATGGGAAGAATAATTTTATTAAATCATTTTTGTAACTGCATAATTTTGGTATTAAAACCTTTACTTACACCTATTCAGGAATAAGCAGAATATTATATTAATGCACTGCACTTATTAAATTTTTAAGGTTGACTGGTAAATTTAGGGGTGATGCAAGACATAGTTAAACACCTTAGAGGACAAAAAATGGTCAAACAGCATTTTGATTAGTACAAATATGTGGGAATTGTCTCCTCAAATTTAGTTTGGTGGGAACAGATGGGCTTTTCCACATACCTGATTCTATGGCTATTTTGCTGTGCTTCAGATGTTTCTGAGCCACAGGTGTTTCTAGGCAACATTTACAGAATTCCCAGAGGAAAAATATCAGCATAGGAAAAGCAAAACTAAAAGCTGCCTAACCCAGCCCCTATACTGGGTTAGCATGTTGTGTACTTCTTCAGTCATTCAAGGCCAAAGAAATACACTTATTTATTTCTTTTGGGCTTAGGTTATGATTTGCAAAAACAGTGGGAAACCCAAACAGAGCAAAGCCCAAGAGACATGTAATGAAGACATTCATCAAATACTGATAATCATTCTGTCATCTCCATAAGCATGGACAGGACACAGAAAATAAATGCAACAAAGCACATGCAGTATATTAAAATGCTGATGTTATATTTTATCCTGCAAAAATCTGGATATCTCACATACACACACACACTCAAAAAAATACATGTAAGGGAGCCAGGCTCAATACAGATTTAATCACAATGTCTGATCCCAGGTTAGTTTAAAGGAAAATGAAAGAAATCATCTCACCTTTCATAATTCATTAGAATTGTAAGTTAGACACTACAACTGATTCAGATGAGTACCTGACACTTTTTTTCATTGCCTCTTCTCTATTTCTCTGCCAGGAAGCTCTTACATCTTGGCTTCTTACAAGATTGTTAAATTACTAGTCAGAAGAACAAACCTTTGAAAAGATTTAGAGGTTTTACCTTCTGGATTATATACCATAGTAATTTAATGCTAACAAGCTGCAGTGCTGACTAAGACAATTTGATTCATAAGAATTTATGGGCTATTCAGAATATATCCCAAAGCATGATTACAATTATCTGACAAATTGTTCCGTGAGGAGTGAGACTGATGTTGCATGCATGTCCTCTTCCCATGCCAGGCATCCCAGCTCTCTGCTTCCTTCAGCAGCCTTTGGCTGTGGCTGGGGCAGAGCTGCAAATATCCCAGCTATTGCTTCAGGGGCCAGACAAAACCTGCAGTTGTGTTGATTCTACACCTGAAACCAACGTGCACAATAGAAGGAGGAACTATTTCATAATCCTGGTAGAAAGAAGCTTTCTTTTCCTGGTCCCTTAACAAGTCTGTTTATTCTCACTGCTATCCAAGCAAAGGCAGGATTGCCACAACAGCTTTAGGCACTCGCTGGAAACCGAGATCACAAGTCCTTTGTAATTCACGGGGATTTGCCTTTGTCCCCAGCAGTTACAGGATCATTATCGAAATCTTTCAGCACTCTATTTGCTCCTGTTTTTACTAGCACAGGTTATCTCGACTGTACCTCCTGTACTCGATCACATTCCAGCTTTAGAAACAGAGAAGTCCTTAGGAATATACAATTCTGATAATATACAATTTACAGTTTCACCTTATCTGCTATGACTACAAGGTAAAAAATCGTAAAGAAAAAGACACAACAACAAAAGAGTACAGTGAGTTGAAATTCTGTTTTCTCACCCTGGAATCACTCCCAGGAGCTATGCAGCTGAAGTAAGTGGATTTACACTGAAGTAGATTAGAGCAGATTTAGTTCCTAGACTGTCACCCATATCTGCCTCTTATCTCATCATTGTCATGCTTGCACTACACTGTTAAAACTATTGAGGAATGATATCTTCATTGCCCACAGATCTGTAATTCCAACTGTACGACAAACGAGGCTTTAGCTGCTGCTGAATTGCAGTTCTACTTCGGATCTTTTAGAAGATGTTCATTGACCTAACATATTTCCTAATCTTTGTCCAAAGTGATTCTAACAATGTATCAGCACTACTTTCATACAACTCTGATCACGCAACATCTTGGATGGTTTTGGAAAAGGAGAGATCCAAAGTGGCTTCTGTTCTTTCTAGTAGCAGAGCAAATGAGCATCCTAGGACTTCTGATCTGACACACTTTCTTTTCAGCCTCTGCAATATCTTTATCACCTCTGGCTGTTACATTACATATCCATCTGTGATAATCATTCTGGAGTCATTTCAAGCTCTTATTGCTTGGTATTGTTCTCAATAATTCTAAAATAGAAAGAGTTACTGCAATCTGAGAAGCTAAACTGCTTAATGCCCTGAAACTGAGTCTCCCCTGGCTGAATTCTCTTGGTGTTTAGACTGGCCCTGCCAGCTCCCCAAAAGTCTGCTGCCGGCTTTGTTTATCAGAGACTGCAATAATTAATTTCCTATTATTTTCCTGTGATGATGGATAAATGTTTCCAAGGATGTAAGAGAAGACTCTAGCTGTGAAAACCACGGTGGGAATTGCCATTGCAGGCACCAAGGAAGTCTGAGAGTCTGCTGCCTGCTCAGAGAATCCCCGAGTGAGCATTTCCATGTAAACTGCTTCACACCATGCTCAATTGCCTAGAATTACAGATTGGAAAGTTAAAGGCTCTGCACTGACATGAGTAAAATAAAAGAGTTTTATGCACAACAGAAGAAATACTTGAGCAGTCTACAGTCTTCAATCCCATTTTAACTGCAAAAGGAGGAAATCTGTTAAAACCAAATCACATTATAGTGTTTGTGCTTATGTCTTGCATAAATTTCTTGCTCTCTATAAAGTTTGACTCTAATGAGAAGGAAAGCTGTGTTAGGAATGATTATGTGCTTATTTTTATAGAAATGATCCACCAGTTTCTGAAGAAAACAACAGAGAAATATACTTGAAAGATACCAGCTCTGACATCACATTGCCACACTTGTTTTCTTCTACAAATACCAAAGTCTTGAGATGAATCTGAAAGTTCTTTGGGTTCTTAGACAAAAATGAACATACTCAGTTGTGAAATGGTAAGTTTCATACTGAAATCTCAAAAGCTATGGGAAAAAATCCTTTTGTGGTAATATTTGGGTTTATGTTTTGTTTAGGATAGAGTCACTGAAGAATCTGATCTATGTCAGCAAAGTCAGGATATATCACCCTCTACAAAGCAGTCGGATACACATTCATTTTGAGAGAGAAGTCAGCAAGCTGCTGGTTCTCTCTCTTTACTCTCTCCCCACTGGCTAAAACACAAAATAGAAAAAACCCCAACCCAAGCCCCTATACTAAACAAAACAAGGATGTAGCTCTACATTTGATTTAAATAAGGATTTGTTTGAAACCTTGCAAGCCTTCGTATCCAGCAGCACTAAAAAGCCTGAAGCAGAAAACACATTAAAAAGCAATCATAACTCACATCCAGGTACAAAAGGATGCTGCTCTCCATGTGCAGTTCACCAAGCCTTATTCAAATAACTTCTGAAAACACTGCCCCATATTCTACTGCTAATCACAGAACGAAGAGTAAAAAGGTTACTTCATATACATCTCAACAATCTCATCTAGCTGGGCTTGAAGGGAATAAGGATGTTTTCTTGGCATCTTGGACAGGATATCCAAATTTTAAATCCAGAGAGGGTCATTAGGCGTTATGAAAAATTTTAACATTTTCCCTCTTCATCTTTAGTATTCTGTTAGCATTAAATAATGAAGTTCTCATATTCCCTAGTGCCGAGATTTTGGTCTTCTAGATAATGCCCTGCAGAGAGATAAGTGAAACAAGCCATTTCTTGTGGGGTGTATCACTGCTCCCACTGCTGTGAGGATACTCTTTGTAAACATAAATGGCTTTCTGTGTTGTAGGAATTTGAATATCTCAGTACTCAGACCATTTATTGACTTTCAAAATCTGTATGGCTGAATTATATGGCACAAAACAAATCTTTTGTATTTAAATAGAGCAAGCAGGGAATGCCACAGTGGTATAATGAAATTATTTCCTTTTTATAACAGGAATGTTGCTTGCTGCAACCATTGCAATAGAAAGATAAATGTGCAAGCTTGCAGGTTATAAATTCCTTTTCATTGTAGAAAAACCTAGTGATAATGTATTTTGCTTTGCCTTTCTAAAATTTGAGTTTGAGTTTTCTTTATTTGAATCAACATCAGGGGAACTGTTCAGCTGAACTGGTCATGCTAAGTCATAACAATTCAGAAGTTGAGCAGACAGAAATCTAATTATCCCCCAACTCTCACCACAGATCAAGTCTCTCTGGGCAAAGGTTGGTGAATATGACTAAATGACAGTGGAAATCTTGTCCATTCAGCTTCTTCAAGCTATTTATTGCACTAGGAATCAAGTAACAGTCCCAAACTCCAGTTTTCACCCTGCCTCCTGCAGTTTCAAAGTAGCTAGATGTAATCTGAACATACAGATGATTCTGCATCCTTTTTAGATGGCATTGTGCAAATTATGTCTGCTCTATCCAGAAAAATTTCAGCCAAGAGGAATCATGTACCTGATACTATCAATGTCATGTGGCTGCCTCTTCAAGGGAGGTGTAGTTAACACGCAAGGCAGATCACACCAGCAGAGCAGCTCCCTGCAAACCCAACACTTCAGTGCTCCTGCCTCCTTGTGGCTGTTCAGCAGGTGGGATCAGGCTCCTCTGCAGAAATCCTCTCCTCTCCCTTCGATGCTGATCACCAGATCTGCTGTGCAACCTGCAGCACTTGGAGTACTCTGATGTACTCTCAGTGTTTTCCTGGTGGTCTCGACACTTCTCTAGGCAAAACCCTAAGAAAAAAGATTACTGACCTCGAGAAACTTCAGACCCTGTGGCTGATGTATCTGGAAGACATGGAGTAAGAGGCATGTTTGAATAGAGTGAGGGAATAGAATGAAGTGTGTCTTCTAGGGATTTCGCTAAACACCCCTCGAACCTACTCAAGAAGACACACTTAGTGGATTAACTCCTCATGGATGTCCTGAGACAATTAAAGCTAGAGGATGGGTTTGGATACTGATAAGTCTACATTGGGGGACCATCCAATCGTCTTGTTGTGGTCTGCTGAAGGTCTGAGACGGTGTTAAAATCCTCAAGGGTAAAACACATAAACAACATTTGCAATCTGAATTAGATTGCTGAAATCTTATTAGAAAAATGTCCCACCCCAAAAAAAAAAAGTATTTTTCATCATTTCAGCAGTTTCCTAGGATATCTATGATGTCTTGCATAGCACATAGACCACTATGTCTCACTCCTAAAGGTCATTGACCGTTAATTAAAACATCACTGTACATCCATCTTCCGAGGGATGTCTCCTCAGCCTGCCATCTTGAAGGTTAATGATGCACAGATTCGCAGGCCGTGCTGCAATGCTCGGATCCAAAGATGGATTTCAGACACCACTGATTGCAGAAGCTGTTCAGAACTGCATTTTGGGTGGTTTGCGCAGGAAGGGCTGTTCTGAAAGTTTGGGTTCAGTGTCAAGGCTTTCACAGGGTTCCATTCCAGTGCTGGAGATGCCAATGTTGACTGCTCAAGTGCTGGGCATGTAAATAATCAGAAAGGGTCATGTGAAAAGATAACAAGGGATTCTCTGTGGCCATCTGAGTGGACAGAGCAACTGAGTCACCACCTGGGGCTGCTTTGACAAGCAAACAGCTTCAGCCAGTTTTGGTGCCACCTTCCCTTACACCACTTTGAGCCTCAGGGCTGGAATTCAGGGGCAAGTAATAACACAGAGAGGTTGTATCTTCTCTTTTAGCACCAGAGAGAGAAAGCAAAAGCTTCCTAAACAGTGGACTTTCATAGCTTCATTGTGACTCTTCAGAGTGTTTTCGGGGAATTTCTGGTGATAGACTCACAGCTATGGCACTGGAAATACAAACCCCCTGGGATGGCATTCCCAAGCATGTTTAACCCAATCTCTTTCCATGGTCTCTGCTCTCTCTTTTCCAAAGAACATCCCACTTCCTTCTATCTTTTAGTAAATAACTGATGTTTTTAGTAAATAACTGATGCCTGGAATTTGTAAGTCTCCAAACCGACAAATCCTGAACTTCAATATTGGTATGAGGCTTTGTCTTCCTCTTACAGTCCCAACTAATTTACTCATTTTTGCACCCAAACCCTTGTCTAAGAGGTGCAAAGGAGCACAGTGATATGTTACCCAGGAATGCTGTTCATGCTTGGCAAATGGTGTTGCACACTTCACCCTATAACCCATGTAGGACTGCAGTCTTTTACCACACACAGATCATCAGCCACAGAAGGGCAAAGATGTTTGATCAAGCTGAGCTGTCCCCAGTGCACTGAGTCTTGTTTCCTGGTAACATGTTACAACCCATATAATAGAAAAACAGCATCCAGAACTGTAGGCAGCGTTCCCCAGAGAGGAAAAATTTGCAGCTAGAGAAAAGGCTGCTATTTGGCACATTATTCTGGCACTGCTTAGCATTTAGTTCTATTTTTGCTTGGGAAGACAGACTGTGATGAAGAATGTCTCACCTTATCAGAGATGGACAGCAGCTGCTGCACTCGGATGGGAGGTCTTTAGGTGATCAGCTGCACTGGGAATAATTTGAAGAGATGAGAGTTAATTAGTCCAGGATAAACTAAAAAGGGACCTGATTAGCCAGAGTACTAAAAGCCAATTACTTCCAGAACACAGCTAAATGGCTTTACAAAGCTAAAAAAAGACAGCATCTGATAGCTTTTCCAACACATGAGCTCTGATCACTGAAAAAATGACCTCTTCTTGCCCTCCCCCAGAAAATTTAGCTCTGGATGAGGGCAGACTTGGGAGATAGTTTGCTGCCTTTTTTTCTTTTTCTTTTTTTTCTTTGATAAGTAACTTCTACAAGGGTTTGTAAGATACCCAACTATTCATGAGCAGGCTTTAATGTGCAGAAAAACTCATCACCACAAAGCATGATTTTTTTTGAGGGCCACTGTTAAGAGCAAATTGATCTCTGTTGCTGAGTCAAGTTGTCCCTTCTTTAAGTGGAGTTGGCACTCAGGCAACTTGGCCACCCTAGGAACTGCATGAGGTCAGCCTCCGAACAGCTGGTGCCCTCTTCTCTGTCAAGAAGAAAATGTATGTAACTAATGACCTGATTATCTTCTTCCCATGGGTTGCAAATTAAAATACCTACTAATTCTGTGGCTGAAACATGAAGAAATGCATTTCTGCATATTCAAACATATTCAATATATTGCGTAACATATGTAAAAACAAAAGAGTGCTGAAGGCAGGCAAAGCTGAAAATGTGAGCAAGAATTGGACCATCTGTGGGCTGGTGTGTGGCTGCCTCTGAAGCTGCTAACACTTAATTCCAGCTGGACTATCAATTCCTTCCTTGCAAGCATACTGTCAATGTAAATTGACAGGAATGCCCGGGATCCAAGCTTCGGAATGTATTCCCTTAAGCAGCGCTAATTGTTCACAACAGGGCAGATATGGAAGGAGAGGATGTTTGACTAATTTCATATAAAATTCCACCCAAGCCAAAAAGCAGCCGCAGAAGAGGCAGTGTGCAGTTTCAGATAGGGTAAAATGGGATCATATGAATGCATGAACTCAGCCACTTAGGTTCTGCTTAAATTCTCCCTGTAAATACCCAGCAGAATTTGTAGAGCCTTAAGCCCGTGCTCTGCGTGAATGTGAATTGCGTCCCTTGCATTTATAAACTGTGCCTTGGATAATTCATGAGAATAGCCACACGGGGTCATACCAAAGGTTCATTTAGCTCAGCATCCTGTCTCTGAGGCTGAAGAGTGAAAGGTGAGTAAGAAAAAAACATGAGAAATGGGATAAGCATAGCATTCTTCTTCCCCTGGTGTGCTCTCTATCTGCTGACAGTCACTAGTTCAGACTTCTGGAGGCTGTTCCTGCTTCCCAGAGCTTAATGGCCCATGAGAGACCTTTCTTACTGATTCTGTCTAATTATTTCTCTTGCCCATTCTTGCTTCTATCCAAAACATCCTGTGGCAAGGAGGTGTACAGTTTAAATATATGTTGTGCACCGATGTTCTTAGTTTAATTTATTGTGATTAATAATTTCATGTGTTTCTTACTAATTCCTGAGTTATAATAAAGAGAGAAGAATCTTTTCTTACTCATTTTTGCAATTTGCTCTTCTTCCTATAGATTGCTTTTTATTTGGAGAAAATTAAACCTTCAAGTGTCTCGTTTCAAATAATTAAACTGATAAGAGATCACACCTATTTGCTAACTTCCAGCTGTGAATAGTGGACCTGTTCTGAATTTCAGGTGCTAGAAATAGTCTGTTTTTAATGTTCAGGCTTTGAACACAAATTACAGCGTGAACCTGCCTCTAGCATTATTATCCACTGGACTACTGGGATTTAAAAACTCTTTGTATCTTGTGTGGTTACTGTGGCCATTCTCAAAGTCTGCTATGTCTGTACTTTGTATCAGACCTGTAAGTATAAGGCAGCTTAAAAGGTGCAACATTTCAGTGAAAATCTCTCCTCTGTGTCTTCAGACACAGAGGTTTCAGTAGGCCTTCAGATGGGAAGACTAAAAGGAACCCACAAACCTTGGATCTAAAAGAACAATTGTTTCTCTTTTCCCCTCATCTCCACACATAATATTGTGCAAAATGCTCCTATGAAGGTCTCCCTCTGCAACTGCTCCACCCATCATCGGCTTCTGCATCTTATTCAAAGTCTCACAGATACCTGTCTCACTTTATGCAGTGAATCTCTCTCCTAATACTGTACCAGATGCATCTTCCTGACCTCTTGCCATAGGCAACAGTCATATTCCCTTACTCAAAGGAAAGCCATATTCACACATCAACTCTCCACCTTCATGCCAGAGTCTCTCTCCCTCGCTCCTTGTTGTCAAAGCCTCTCATATAAAATGCACAAGGGGTAAGAAATGACAGAAAATCAGAGCATCTGCATTTTGTATTCCTCTGGCACTGGCTTGAGTGGCTGCACAAAATCACAAGCCTGGAGTTTTGAGGTTCTCAGCTCTCATCACCCTCATATCTCTGCTTCTGTTAAAGACTGTATTCCCCTCTGGCTTGTCTGGAGTGGAGTCACAAAGGCAGGAAAAAGTAATATTCAGAGTTTTCCTCTTCTCATTGCCAGTGTCTGGGAATATTAACAAGTCAGTGCATCCTGACAATGGTTCATTTCAAGTGTGAAGTATTACAATTCTCATCAAGGGCAAAGAACCTAGAGCAGTTCACAAGAGCTCAGGTGCTTTAAGCTCCTTTCTAAAATTACATTTCTGCAGACACCAGACCATTTAGTTGAGTCATTCTGTGCTAACAGAATGAAATCTTCCAGTTGCAGTTCTGTGTGATCAATAGTGGGCGCATCATTTGAGGGGAATATTTTAAACCATCCCGTGTGGGAGTTTATCTCTGGCAGCCTGGGCAGTGGCTGGGCTCCACCACAGAGCAAAGGGCCAGGGCAGTCCCTTTCTCCTCCTCTTGCTGCTGATCCCTCCCTCTGCAAAAGAAAGGAGAGCAAGAGCCCATCAGTGGAGGCAACCAGGCAGTGCTCCCAGCTCTGCCCTGCCCAGGGCTGCACCATGCAGCAGGATGGGCAGGGAGCCAGCAGCTGGGACCATGGCTGTGGCCTGGAGGCTCCTGAGAGCTGGCACATGACCAGGACAGCCTGGTCCAGCCCTTGCCTGCCTTCCTCCAAGCTGTGTGTCCCCACAGAACCATGTCCAGCAGATGCCCTAGCTCTTCCAGATGTCCTCCACATGTCCACCCTTGCAGGACAACACTCAGTGGATAAGTGAACACAGCTCCTCCTAGCTTCAGCCAGAGAGCAGGGACCCATCTGCCCAGTTCTGAGGACAGAGCTGAAGCTGCCAGCACCTGGAGTGCTCAACACTCTTGAAGTGTCCCAAGGATTTCCCTCTCTCCTGCTGCAGCATGATGGGCACTGACTTCCTCTAGGCAAAAGGCAGCAGCACCAACCTTGGTTCTGCAGATGTGTAGGTTCAGGAAAAAGACCCACTCTGCCTTTTTTTTCCAAAATTCAAATGGTGAGCAGGAAGACTTCCACCATTTTCAGACAGGGCAGTCAGAGCCCTTCACTTGGAATCATCCTGCAGAAACCAGGCTGTGCTCACAGAGCAGCCCTGCAGCAGAAAGGGTCTCTGGGGAGCTGCCACCCAGCACCAGCAGCCTGAGCATGGCAGAGCTGGGACCCTCTGCCCTCTGGGGCTCTCTGACCCACATGGCAGCTTTCCTCCCAGCACCACCACCAAGGCTATGCTGGTGTGTTCCTGCTGGCTTTCCAAACCTCTATGTTCCCTGAGGGACATGGTTGGACCATCTCTCCCTCCTTCCCACACCTCCTTCCTAGCTCACCCCACTGGCCACACATCACCCTTGCACAGCCAGAGGCAGCTGAAAGGCATCCTTGCTGCTGCTATCCTCCCCTTCTTCTTCCTGCCCCACTGCCTTCTTTCCACTGCTCAACACCCACAGTTCTCAGGGCAGAGCTCAGACCAGAGGAACACACAGCAGGGTAGCAGCTCATCTCTTTCTCAAGAGATGTTATGGATGGCAGACACACAAGGGAGGAATCAGGACACAGCTGAGGGGAAGGATCACCTCCCTCCATCTGTTGGTCTTCATCTGCCCTTGCTTTGGGCTTCACTGCTGGTCCTGATCTCTGATAAACTTGGTGCCACTTTTGGCTGCCAGGATTTAGGCCCAGCCACTAAGCCAGTTTTCAAACCACCTCCCATTCTGCTCAGCCTGCCCACACTTGTTCAGCTTCTCCATGGGGCTACTTTGGCAGACAGTCCTCCTGAAGTGGACAATGGAAGCTGTACTCCCCTCATGTCCCAGTCATTTCACCACAGAAGCTTATCAGGTTTGGCTAGCAGGATAAGTTTCCTTTGCTGTATTCATGCTGGCTCCTAGTCTCCTAGTTCCAAACACCTTCATGTCCTTCACATCTCCAGGATGTGCTGTGATATTCCCAGCATCTCCATGAACACAGGATCCCCTTTTCTTACCAAATACCAAATAAGTTCAGGGTACCTGATGATCTTGGCCTTAATTTTTTTGTGGTTTTTTTTTCAAGCCTCTCCAAAAATGTGACAGTGAACACTACAGCTAACATTTAACAAGATGTGTGGGCTCTATCCTTATTAGTCTAAACGTGAGAGGTGAAGCAGCAGATGCATGCAGAGCAGGCATTGCTGAATGGCATGAAGTTAATTTGAGCTTGCAAGAGGGGAGCCTTTGACTGGCAGACAGCCCTATGTGAACCAGCATCTGAGAGCCTCAGCCACATTGCACTGCCTATTGCCCCAGGGTCCTTCACTGGAATATGGTTTAAAAGCACCCCAAAAAGCCAAGGGCAAGAGGAACAGATATTTAGATCGACTTGTCATCAAATCTGTTTTGAAACCTGAATTCACCTTGTATTTGAGAGCTTATTTACTTGAGCTATGTTCACAGCACCCACTATGAAATTGTACTTCCAGGGCATTTTTTCCTTACAGGCTTGCTGTTCTATCACCCACACTTTACAGAAAGGGAACAGAGATACAGAGGGAGACTTGCTCAAGGTCAGAACGGGTTGATGTCATAGAAATGGAAAAAGCACAAAAACAATGTGGAAAAGATGGGTCTGATTTATACAGGAGCAACTTGAATGACAGTGATTTATACAAGTATTTATACCAAGCCTGAAATGGAAACACCGTGTCAAGGCATTTACATTATAACTTCTTTTTATTCTTAATAAAGGCAATGGTTTGGCTTGAAAAATAGAATTAATCTGACCTTAAACATTGACTTGATATTTTCCTTAGGGATTTTAAACTTCTGATTATTATTCCTTACACTTTCTTATCTCATCTTTCCCCTTCTTAAATTAACTCTCATTTGTTTATGACACTACTCATGTCTGAGCTGGATGTCTCCTGTGACCAATCTTCCCAAAGTATTTTCCACCAAGCCTTAGGAGCAGGCCTCTTCCTTAGTCTAGCCACAAAAGCCTCCCACAATTACAAGAAGATCCAAATATAGTCACTATTTCCAGGGAAGTTCATGAACTAATGGGTTGTATGCAGCATTTTGTAGAAAACCATTAAAACAGAGCTGCCTGTTGTTTAGCTCGGGGGTAGGTTGAAGTCAGTCAACCTAGAAGACACAAGGTGACACACCACAGTTCCCTCCAGCTGAACAGGACTTCTCCTGGAGCACCTGGGGCCAGCCAGCACCGTTGCAGTGTAACAGTCTGATTGAAACGTGGTGGCAAAGTAAAACTCCACAACTAGTGATAGTTGTTAGAGCGGTATGTATTTAATCAGTACTGAGATGCGTGGGGAATCATTCACCAAAGACACGCATACCCACCCGATGGTGTTTCCCTCTATTATTCCCCGGGGTCTTACATATGCATAATCCGCCTCATACATATTCATTCCCTGGCCCCGCCCACCCTCGCCTCGTATGGTAATTAACTCCACGCCCATCTGGGCATGCTCAGTTTCTTGTGGTGGTCTTCTGGGGTCTTTGGGGGATGAAGAAACGGAGTCATCCTCAGTGAACTCTTCACCTTTATCTCTCCTGCACGGCTTCTGGCTCTCTTTGGCATTGTTTCAAGGAAATACTCAGTTTATGCTAGTTAAGGGTCTGTGTCCTCCATCTTTATCTGCATTCTTGGCCTTGTTGTCTCGGGATGCTTGCAATTTCCCTTTACTATCACCAAGAAGTCCTAGATGCTTGTAACATGCAAAAGGTTAACAGACACAGCGTTCAGTACCCACCAAATGCTTCTAAAATGGATTTAGTATATTCCAAGCAATATTTGAAATATATCCTAATACCTAGAGGCCTAAAGGATTATCTAAAATTCTCACATCTATGTATCACTGATAACACAGTGGGGAAAGAAAACCCATTTTGCTGGAAAGAACCAGAGACACAGATATTGACTGTGATGTGCTTGGAGTCCCCCTGAGAGGCACTGTATTATGCCACCAGCGACAGTCCAGAGCAGCAGTGATGCACATCTTGCCCTCAGACTCTTCATAAGATCACAGGGATTTGAATAGAGAGTCCAGATTCAAGCTGCAAGAATAAAACTCTCTGCTTCCTTGGGTAGATCTGTCTCAGCCACAAATGAAATGACAAGAATCCTATACTGGAGAAAAAGATAAAAGCACATGAAAACTATGTGGCCCAGGGAGGAAAATAATGAGAAAGACCCTCCATGATGCTACAGACAAGAGCACTGTGCCTATGTGGAGGAGATGAGTAAAAACATATGTTTTAAATTAGTCCCCTGGCAAATGTATGGCTCTTGTTCGGTCTTACTGCACAGGACATAAAGCATCTGCCTGGACCCTGTGGTTCCTCAGCACACTCTGAAGAGGAGCCATTTGTCAAGCTGTCCATAATTTATGTCAGCAGCTAGAGAGGAGTCAGAGCTGAGGGTCACAACATCTCCCTAGTTCAGTTCTATCCCTGATGCTTGGGATAGAAGCAGGATCACGTGAGTTGAAACACAAGTTAGTGCAACTCCCAGCACCATTTTGGTTCCCAGTTTGGGCTGTCCATGAACTCAAAAATCAGTATGGTACAAGTGTGGAGAGTTCATAATTTTGTCTTTGGTTATACTGCTGTCAGGAGCAGAATGGGAGCTTCAGCTGAAGTTTATTAGAGAAGCCCTTCTGCTGAGTCATAAAGGACAGAAAGAACCCTCTTGCTTTCTAAACTGTCCTAGAGAGGAGTCCAGGTGCTGCTGGATCCAATCTTAACCCCAAATTTGTCAATGATTTATGGCTAAAGGATTACATAGGTGTAGTTGAACCTTTACACAACTTTGTCCCAAAAGGTAAAGGATGGTGAACCAAATATATCTACATAAAAACAAATAATTATAATCACTAGACTAAAAGATCTTAATCAAAATTATTTACTACACAGTAGAGGAAGCTATAACTATTAGTATTGTACACTATTTTGAAGCAGTATTGAAGCAATTCTATTGCAGCAAGCAAAACCAATTATTAAGTAGAGATTGATGTTACTCACCCACACCAACTACTGCAGGCAAATCTCTTTCACTCTCAAGGAGTAACCTTGAGTGGTGTCCCCACTCCAGGGAGGAATCTCCAAACACACTTCAAGGAGTATGTTAGAAGGTGTGAGCCCTGGCACAGGATGCCCAGAGAAGCTGTGGATGCCCCTTCCCTGGAAGTGTTCAAGGCCAGGTTGGATGGGGCTCTGAGCAGCCTGCCCTAGTGGGAGGTGTCCCTGCCCATGGCAGGAGGGTTGGAAATGGATGACCTTTAAGGTCCCTTCCAACCCAAACCATTCTATGATTCTATGAAGACCTTGCTGTTAAAAAGTGGGACTGAATTTTTATATATAACGTGATTTTCTGTCCATCATGTGTCTCCAGGCCAGCTGTGTCAGCTCAGCATCTTTAGATAAGTTATCAGCAATATCACTTGCTTGTTCCCTTATATCAGGTACTTTATCAGGTCTGCCACATCTTCAAGTCACTATCAGGATGTTTATCTTTGGGAATGATGAGTCAGCCTGTTTTCAGCATCATTCAACACCAAAAGCATCGTGCCAGCCCCCTTCTCCTTCCATTGCTGATCGCTTTGCAAACAGGGTATTGTTTGTTTCCCAGCCCCTGACTCCAGGCAGAGCATCCTGCTGCAGCTGCCCTTCTGAGCACTCACTAGAAACTATTTACTTTGACTGGAGCCTCAAGTCTATAATTCACTCCTGCTCCCACCAACCTTGAACTAAGATCCAACTTTTTGAAAACATGTAATAGCATTTGATAATAAAGTCATATAGGCCCAGTTATCTTTAACAGAGGTAACTTTTACTGGAAAAACTATAAACAGCTATTGAGAGATCTCTTATACTACAAGTAATAAAATATTGCTAATTGGGCAATGTTTCATTTTCCTAGGGTGAAAATACGCCTGCTGGGAGGATACTAATCGGTCAGATTCTTGCAGCTCCTTCTGAACTCCTGCCTCTTGAGCTTTGCCACTCTCTCTCTCTTCAAAGAAAAATGTCTGCAAAAGGGGGTGTTAGGGGTTAGGTTTGTTTCTTGTTTTGTTGGGTTTTATTACTTATGGAATTTTTTCCCCGGGAGTTGCTGGGCAACTAACTACTGGCTACTTAGGAGTGCTCAGGTAGGACAAAAGGATGGAGCATAGCACCTGGCTACACTTTTTTTTTTCTTTTGTCTCCAGGAGTTTCTCTCAGAGGGGAAAGGTGACGCAAGGTTTTGGGGGCAGGAAAAGGATGGGACTTGGGGGGGCAGCTTGTTCTCTTGCTCTCGGCATCAGGGAGAGGATGGTCAGGCTGCTGCTTGCTGTGGAAGGAGTTTGTTCACTGGCACCATCAGGTCGGATTCTGAGGAAAATCTACCATCATTCTGCTCCTGTGCCCAGGAAAAATCCTGAGCTCTCCTCTTGCTGCCCTGCTGGAGCTGGCCCGGCCCTGTCCCACCGCCGCTGCTTTCTCGGCGCTGCTTTGAGGCTTTTCAGCTACACCGCGGCCCCGCGCTGCCCTCCCTGCCGGACATCCCTGCCCTTCCAGTGACCACCGACAGAGCTCCGGATTTTATCCGATCCACCAGCCCGAGATCCCTCACCGTTCCAGCTTGGTGCTTTTCGGAGTCCCAAGAGATCAGACTGCCTCGGGTTTTGTGAAACAAAGCCGCCCTCAAGGTCCCTGGTTCTGTTCACTGTTAATGCTGTAGTTGTTGTTTGTTTTGCCTTGTTATACATATTAGTAAAGAACTGTTATTCCTATCCCCATATCTCTGCCTGAAAGCCGTTTTAATTTTCTAAATTATAATAATTTGTGGGGAGGGGATTTGAATTATCCATTCCAAGAGAGGCCCTGCCCCTCTTTAGCAGATACCTGTCTTTTCAAAACCAAGACAGGGGGGAGCATTAGTTAACCTTGTGCTTCTCTTGGAGCTCATCAGCAGCATGATTAATGGTTTGAAGGGAGAAAATCCTTCTTTCATGAGCTCAAAGAGTGACCTGAAGGATTGCTGTAATGTAGTGTCTCCTGCACTTGCTCCCATTTGTTCCAAAATTGAAATTTGTGTCCAGTTTGTAGCACACCAGGCCAGGTGGGGAATATTTTGCTGGCCTAAGTGAGTTACCATTACTTTGAATATCCTTGCTTCTCCTTTATTGTTTAAAAGGCAAAACCATGAGGGTTTTTTGTTTGAAGATTATATTAAAATCATGTCAATGTTTTGATTTCAAACACCTTTCCTGTAAATTACAATTTTGAGGAAGAAGAAATTGCATCAATTCATTGATACTCCCATTCTGCTTCAGCTCTCTTCTGAGACTGAAAATGCTGTAAGCCTGATGTTATAAGTGCATAGTATATAGTTGGCTTTTTGCAAATATTAAATTGAATACTGTATGTAGAATGTGGGAAGATTGTACTGTATTTTCTTTATTAATAGAATTTAGAAATGTGATGAGTGTATACTCCTTATGATTGCATCTTAGTGTGAGAACACTGGGGTCTTTTGTTTTCCTGCATGAAGATTGCTGACCAAGGAAGCGATTAAACTTCTGTTATCAAGTATCTTGTCCAAATGAAAATGACCAGAACCCCAGGAGAAGAATTTATGGACCTGTGCTATCAGATGGAATGGAGCCACCCGAGGACGGATCTGCCAGATGGAATGGTTGGGGGGAGCTGGGACTACACAAAAGAATTCACACTCAAAAGGAATGTTCGAATCATGCATGTGAATTTTTAAATATGCAACAGGCTCATGTATAAAAAGAAAAAAACTCTGTTAGACAGGGTGCTGGCTGGTTCTGTGCCAGGCACCCTCGGCCGAGAAAATGTATTTTGCTTTTATCTCTCCTAATTGTCTATTTTCTTTATTTTTTTTATTAAACTTCTAAATTTTTCTAAGAAAGTGAACTTCATTTTTCACACCTGATTTGTTTCAACACAGAGGCACTTTCTGACAAAAAGAGCATTTTGAAGGATCATTTCTCAGGTAGTTGTTACCAAAGTAGGATGAGAGTTTTTCAAGATCTCCCTCTGCCCACTCTGGTACTTCACCATTACTACAACTCTCCTCTCTAACCTGTCAGTGCCATTTGTATCATTAGAATATCAAAATAAAGAGGCTGCTTTGTCATCCAGCAGACTCTAGCAAAATGGTTGAGGGAGCTGCTTTGAAGCATAGCTGCATATAGGAGAGCTGAGTCACAAACTCCAGATTTGCATTTGCGTTGAACCTTGAGATAATCTGGAATAGTTGAAGTGACTGTAATAACCTCGGTGGGGGAGGTGTGCAGCTGTGGGATTTCATAAATGAAAATGCTAAATGAAATGCTAAATGAAAAAGGAAAAACTCCCTGGCTTTCCCTGCACGGTGAGCCTTGTTCGTCAGGACTTCAGGAGGTCAGGGAGGTGCAGGCAGTGACACAGACACTCAGCATCAGCTGCTGCTCAAGTACTCCCAGGTTTATCTGCAAAATTAATATATTCAGTGCTGATAAAGTAATCCAAGATAAGATAGGAGACAATCAGAGCTGGTCTTATTAGGATCTGATATAATTAATTTAAAATTACCTATTTGTGAAACTGTGATGATCAGTGTTGTGTTTTCTCTCCAGATGACAGGGTTATTAGTTAGCTTCAGGTTGCCTGAGGATATGAAGCAGGCAGGAATTGTAGTTAAATAGCAGGCATGTACATGCACACATATTACATTAATACCCCTTCCCTTTTTTCTCCCCATCATGCCCCCTGGCCATATCTCCTTGGTCTTTTACTTGTTTGACTTCTGGCATGTATTAAAAAACCACTGACAATCAAAGGTCAAGGTCAGTACAGTCACTTACTACTGCTTTTGAACAATATTAATCAGAATTTAATCTGTTTAAGCTGCTGCAACACAGTGTGAAATAGAGGCACTTTCTTTAAACACCTCCTGAATTTTCTCTCCCAGCCTCCAAGATTTCATTAAAATTACCCAACTGAGCTTTATCTTGCAGTGTTCAGGTCACATTCACAAAATGTTTAACAAACAAGGAAAAAAATGTTCTGTGATTTGGTGAGAGGACACAAAGAGTCAGTGCTTGATTACTCTCCCCCATGCCAGGGCTCACCCAAAGCTTGTCCCTGGGCAGAGGTTTGCATCAAAGCAATTGACGTGAGTTGGGTTGGACTCATGCTTGAGATCCATCCTGTGCTGACAGTTTCATTCTGCACTCATCTCTGTAAGGCAACTCCAGCACTGGTGGAAGTCACTGGCAGCATGGCTGTATTGAATATGAAGTTAGGGGCATCCCTTCCTCGCTGGAAATAAAGGATGCAGCCACCTGGAAAACCAAGGGCAATGTGTTATTCTAATTGACTTTTTAGACATCATGGAGCCCTCTGTCACATCCCAATTTTTTTCTTAAAGAGAAAAGGATATCTATTTCTACCATTTTAGGTGGTTCCTACCAATTTTAGTGTGTTTCAATGGAGCTCTTTTTAAAACAAATTCACAACATTCTTTATACCTGCTCAGAAATCAGCTCAAATTTAAAGTTTAGTGTCAACAAAATCAATACCTAGGAGCTTTTGCAATCTGTCCATGTTTCTTTAAAGACAGAAGGTGCTACATACAGGATAGAAATGGACATAACAAATTCCACCTGTTTAAAAAAAAAAAAAAAAAGTGTTAACTGGCATTTCAACAATCAAAGTGAGACCATTGCAGCTAGGATAGATGAAACTGTGTCACTCAAGCGTCTCTGGGAGAGGAGAGGTTTCCAACGCCTCTCCATCATTTATACATCTTTGGCTCATTCTGGCCATGTTGCTTAAGCAGGTTTCTCAGTAGAGGACCTTTAAAATGGGGTGGACATCCCTGTGAGGATCTTTCCCCTTGATTCTCCTCTGATCGAGCTTGTTCTGAACTCCCAGGCAGCGTGTATCTCTCCAGCAGCACGCCCCAGCCAGACAGGAACTCATTCTGGCAGAGCCCGAGGGGAGCTGGAGCTTTCCTCTGCTTGGGAGCAACTGAGTTGGAAAGAAAACTTCCAGAAAAGCTCTGCTTAAAAATACCCAGGCCCTGCCAAAAGGAGCTGGCACGTTATCATTTCACTAGTCCTGCCAAGCACAAGTACTCACGGGGTCTCTGCAGTAAAACAGTTCCAGCCTTGAAAATGTTTTTGAAAACAAGTGATACTAACTCCTTCCTCTGAGTAGGAACTGGTGACATCCCCTTGACTCTTCGCTATGCATTGAGTCATGATCCTCACAGTCAAAAATTTATGTCCAAAACTAAAATGAATCATATTTATTATTTTTAGAGCTAGCCAGTGGCACTGGCATATGTAAGTATATTCAACAAGGTTGTTTTGAGGATTAGAGCACTCTCCTAATCTGAACTGGAAAGAATGAACTGTTTTATTATCTGATCTGACCTTTGCTTGTATTAGAGTCAAGCTTGTGACTTCAGTGATAACTCATGTTTTATTGTCTTTTATTCCTGTTACTCCTATAAACCCTGAAAACTGTAGTCCAGATTTTATTTCCCTTCTTTATCACCAGGGAAATCATGTACTGAGTTCCCAAACATTTATACACTGCAAATTCACTTGAAGCAAGGATGCCGCTCAGGGTCCAGGCCGGAAAAAGGTATCAGGGCCTCTTTTGTTTGGTGGAACCTGTATTTAACACAATGGTCTGGGACACCTGCCCAGGCTGATGGGTGGCACTGAGACAGTTATGAAATTTTTCACTTGGGAACTGAGCATATAATTTTAAATGGATATTGTGGGTGACAGAAGACACAGGGTTCTGCCAGCCTGCATGCAGAAGAACTTTTCCTTTTTGAAAGAAGGCTCTCTTCTAAAGCTCAACACCAAGATGGATGGTGTTGCAATTCCAGCAGACCAGACTGTCACATATCAAGAGAGATCCCAAAGCAATAAGATGGGTCTGGACGTTCAGGCAGACCTTGCTGCTGTTTTATACTGGTTTTAATCAGGCTGTACTGAAAGGCAATTTTTGGATTTCACTGTTTGTGCAGTGTTCATGGATGCGGCACCTGGTACATGTCTTATCCAATTTGAAAACAGATCTGTCTCACAGGACTTGGTTATGGGAATGGACGACAAGGAAAATCACAGGCCAAAGCCTTGTGTTGCTGGGAGTGAGTTAAAAGGGCTAAATGAAAAGGAAGCATTACAGCTTGGATATCATCATCACTAAGAAGCATGTTTGCAGACAGATATATTTGTCCCTTTGGGCACCCAGATGCTTCTCCTCAGGGGACTGATCCCTGTCAGGATAGCTCTTTAGATTCTAGTGGATTTTTTATTCCATCCCACAAGTAATTTTCTAGGACTGTTAGAAAACAGGAGTTAAGAAGGAATTCTTTCAGGTGATCTGGTGTCTGTAGTTGCCATTATCATCAGATCTGAAAATCAGAGCCATGGATTGTCCCCATACTGTGCTTTCTGAAGCAGCCCTAGAGACCCAGGGAGGTTTTCCTCAATGGGCAGAGACCAGGATTATATGAAATAATTTTAATATATGGCTTAGTGCCCCCAAGCCCATACATTATAAGTTATTTTTATAGAAAAAACCAATTATGCTTTTCTAGGTTGTCTTTTGCTTTAGAGTAATGGTTACTACTCAAAAATACTTCAGCCTATTAAACAATTGGCCAGAACAGGGCTTTGCAAATACCTTTCACAGTTTCATTGCCTTATAAATCTATAAATAAAGAATAAACCTATGACTTATCACTCTGTAGCAATTATTTGGGATGCAGTAAAGGTAGCAAAGGAAGGAGGAGGAGGAGAAGAAGTGAAATCCTTCTGAGAGGGCACAAGTCCCTTCTGCTCTGTGGCATGTCAGCTCCTCTCTGTTCAGCAAAGCAGAAGCTGACAGGGGGCTCCTGGCAACCCAGAGGGGTGAAATTCAAAGTGCTGGTGGTACCTGCACAGCAGATGGGGACAAGTCTATTTGAGGTAAGGTGGAGCAAGCACTGGTCTCCTGAAAGGGATCTCTGGTCAATCCAGTGGACTATCCTACCTCAAAGTGTCCAAGATCAAGTGTTTCAGAGTAGCCACAGAGATGGAGGGTTATTTTAAACTTCACGGCAGATTTGGTCTCAATCTCTAGTATTAGTGGTCAGCTCAAAGCCTGAAATTACGAAGTTTCATAATTTTTCAAAAGGTGGTTTAGCAATAAAGATTAAAACAAAACCACTGATTGCCCTTTTGTCCATAGAAATGTCTGATCCCTCTTTTCATCTTGCCAAATACTGTAGACCAACAACATCCGGTTACAAAAAGTTTTTGCATTTTAGTTAGAATTTGCAAAATGTATTTCCTTTGATCAGGTCTAAGTGTGTTGCTTCAATATTATATTGAACATCTTCTTCTCCTGGAGTACAGCAGATATTTTATTGAGAGAGCTCCTGGCAAAGGAGCTAAGATGGCTAAGATGTTAGATTCTACAAAATTGAAAACAAAGGAAGAAAAGAGATGCAAAAGCTACCAAACATTGCTATGAAATTTTTGGCTGGTTTCAGAAAAATATTGGGGTAGTGCCAAAAGGATCCAGACTCCAGCTACTTGCCAGGAGTGGTGGAAATCCAGATGCACCAATGCTATGTGAAAGCACACTGGTGCCATTGAAGGATGTGGAATACACTTAAATAAACTTATTTAACTTAAACAGGTATTTAACAGGTATTAAACAGGTATTTAACTTCAGTATGAGTGAAAGGGAAAGTGCACCACTACCTGGCAGATGTATTTGGCAGCACTGGGATGTGTTGGCCTTTCACTGCTGGTTGTAATTACACTTGCATGGTTTTATTGCATGCCTGCCTACACCCCTGGGCATATCCCACCATTTATCCCAATGGTGGGATAAATGGAGGTGTCTGGAGGTGGAGGTTCCTTCTGTCTGTCAGGTCATTTGGGGTTGATTGTGCTCCTTGTTTCAGGAGCATCTGATATCATCTACTGATAAAGACTTCGTTGTTCCCCAAATTAGATGGCACTGAAGAACACACAGCATAGCTCCTGGGTATTGTAGGACCAAGGAAACTGTGGATGTTTACTGCCAATGGCTTCCTCTGGCTCTTGTTCACAGGAGACCTTAACAAGGCCCTTCCATCACACAGTAAGCGTCTCCACAACAGTCCCATGGCTTCAGTGGCCCTACTCAGGCAGGAACTCCGTGTGAGTGAGGGTTTCCATCTGGGCCTGGGAGGTGTCGCTGCAGCAGCTGAAGGCTCTGCCAAGCATTCCCCAAGCAGTCTGTGCAGGCTAGCACAAAATTAGACTGGGGACTGCGCTGGTACAACGACAGCCAGAATAATCTGAGCAATAGATAAAGAACCAAGTGTGGTTCCCCAGTGTAATTAGGAACAGCACTGTTATGCAATTAAGAAAATTAATTAGATGTAGACATAGGGAGTGCAGGTTGAAGGCATATTGCAGCACAGACTTGTCTAGCTCTGTGGTACTTCTGAGATCTGCTGGTGGTATAACTGGTTTTACAGTGTCTCTGAATGAGCAGTAATCCCAGATTTCTCTAATGACCACTCCATGTCACAGAGCATAATTTACTACAAACAGCAGAAAACTTCAGCCTATCAGAACCAATATCCAAATATACTGAGCACTTTCTGCTCAATGTAGTGAACCTCGTTAGTCTAGCCAGAATCACTCCTCTAGCTGAGTTCTGATTTAGCTGTCTCCATCGCTCCATGAAACGATCTTGTACTTAGGGATGGAACCATAAAGTATCCTCAAGCCAGCTATCACTGTGTTACTAGCTCCTTTTAAATGAAATGAATGAGACCTGGCCAACAGTACTTTACTTACCTTTTTCTCCCAGGAATCTCAAAACAGAAGAGTTCATTCAGAGGAAAAGAAAGTTGAAATAAAAAACCATTCTCCTGGTATCTGAGGAAATTTCA
The DNA here is from genome assembly GCA_910950805.1 of Acrocephalus scirpaceus scirpaceus. Lineage (NCBI taxonomy): Eukaryota > Metazoa > Chordata > Aves > Passeriformes > Sylviidae > Acrocephalus > Acrocephalus scirpaceus. The sequence continues at coordinate 17,797,243 of OU383775.1, read as the reverse complement.
TCTGTCGTATGCTTCTCAGGAATCCAGAGAAGCAATACCATGGTTTGACAAATACTGTGATTATTCAAGACATGCTCATGTATATGTTATTCACAAAATGTACCTTGTGTTAAAAGAAATGTACATCCCTAGTGACAGTAGGGCTTCACCATTATATAGCTCCATTATATCACAGAATGGTGATAGGATATCAGGTACTGAGGAGAGATATCCTTTAAACTAGAATAATATTTGCATCCTATGGAGAAAGGTGGCTCAAGGATTTTTATGAGGACAGGCAAAATTAAATCTGTGAGTGACAGGGTAACCTATAATAAAAACCCACATAATTTTAAAAGGCTGGGGTTTTTTTCTAACTCACATTACTGGTACCACCATAGAGTGCAAGGTGTAAACTCTGAAATTAATTGCATTTTCTCTCTCCATAAAGCTTGTTCTTTGTTTGTACTCTAGTCAGCTTGGACACTAAAATTTGGTTAGATAATTTCTTATTCAAGCTTTCATGCACCAGACCAGCATGTCTACAATTCAAACATTATCAGCATGTATAAAAGCACACGCACACAAAAAATCCCAGCCCAAAACTGAGATGAGTTCAAATTAAATTAACATGTAGAAAGCTGACACTCTCTGCTGGAATCAACTTTGTTATTATTAAATTTATTACTGCTGTTTCAGATAGCTCCTTCTCTAGGGGTTCTGGCTAAAGGTGCTTTACAAATTAGAGGTCAGGCAAGTATTTTATAATTTTCTCATTTTTCCTATAATCTCCTTCTTCTTTTTTTTTTTCTTTTTTTTTTCTTTTTTTTTTTTTCCTGTTTAATTAATTCTATGGTGATTCTTTCTGAAACTGAAAAAATTTTCCTGGTTTCCTGTATTCACAGTTGCCATCTGCCGGGCAAAGCTTCCTCAGCAAAGATTCTTTCACTCAAGGCAGATGGGAGCATCCTTCATATGACACAACCTGCACACTGAAATGTGCCTTGGGAATGCTGCTGCATCCCAACACAGAGGCCCTGTGGGATGCCCCACTGCCTGCCACAACACCAATCACCACCAGCCATCAATGCCATGTTTGACGAGCACTGAGCTCCAACTCCATGCAAATTAATAAGCAAATATAATAATCTTTTAAAACACAGCAAAAGACAATTTGAAATGAACTGTGTTGGTCACAAAGCTCCTTTAAACTCCCAACAGATCATACCTGCTCTGGTATGTGTACTGGGTAAATTTGCACAGTGATCTAAGAGTGTGATTACAGCTTGGGAAAACACATGGTTTTACAAACACACACAGTTTTAAGCTGGCTGGCTTAGTGACTGTGCCAGATATCTTGTATCAATTATCAAATAAAGCTCTTGAAAGAAGAAGAAATATTTTCTTTCCTGATCAAACCTACAGGCATGACATTAAAGACAGGTAACATTGAAGTCCAGATATCCAGAGAGCTATGCCCAAGAGCTGGCTGAGGATTGCTGGTTAATCAAGTAAAGGTGTGTTGAGAAACTAAGAGAGAGAAATGAGAAATCTCTGGAAATGCCAGATCCTGAACAATCTGTAGCTGAGCTGTGGCAAAAGGATGCCCATCATTACTAAAGAGAGCACTGATGATTTTACCATTAAAGCAATGTCACACTGCCTTGGCCTATTCTCCTTCTCTTTTGAAAGCTTCATCAGACAAACAAGAGGCCTGACTCCTTTCAGAGGCATTAAAGGCAATGAGAGCTACTGGTTTAGTAATAAACCAGTTTCTGTGTCTAAATACAGGCCCTCACTAGCAAGGAGGTTGGTTGCTTATTTTCTCTTCACAGTCTGTGATGCCACTGCCAGGGCAGTGACATTTGTGGTGGGAAGTTCAGTGGTGTCCCTGTGGAGCCAAAGGGCTGAGTAAAGACACAGAGAAAACTCCAATTTACATTGAAAGGTGGTTACTGTACCCATGTATCTGTAATGCAATGAAGACACATCTTTGGGAAGATTCGTGGTGCTTTCTATGTGGAAAGACTGAAAGTTTTTCTTGGCGACTCTGAGTGGACTCTGTGCCCCATGTACCTGGGATCTGTGAGCTGTTTCAAAGTGGCCTCAGCAGAGCATCTGTGATGTTTGCCAGTGATTGTAGCTATTCCTGCTGCTCCACCTTACCAACTGGTGCTGGTGTGGCAGGTCTGGAGCACAGTACAGACCCTGTTATCTGGGTATGGCTTGTGTCTTCACTGGCAGGGAGTGAACAACTGAGGACAATAATGAAAGTTCCCCTTCAAAACCAGCCTCTGTTTTTTTACGGATAACAAAGGAACACTGAAACATTTCTCTGTATCAGCTGAAAAGAAGCATGCAGCAGAGATAAAAATGTGACAGTCTGTGCATTTAGGAGAATAAGAGAGAGACTATCAAAAAGGATATGGGAATTTAGGGAAGCCTGAAATGCTTTAAGACATTGGAAGAAGGCCATCACTGTTACCTCCTCTCTAAGAGCAAGATCAAGCTACACCATTTAAACTAGCCTAGGAAAACCTAATTTGGTGAGGGATCACATCGAGGAGCACAGCAGCTAGTCTGAACTTAAAGAAAATACCTTTGAGTTTGGTGATTTGTGGGTTTTTTGAATGAATAAAAGGTGGATTAGAAGAAATACCTGAATCACTCCTTGGGCTGACAATGTAGTTTTTACATGTTTCTACGTGAGTGAATATGTATTCATAATGTAGTTTTTACATGTTTATACGTGAGTGAATAGACAAAACTACCAATGATTTACAGAGTTTTCCAAATAGCAAAAGAGCATTTTTTTTCCAAGTCGGCCCTGTGTATTTTGAAGGGAGTGTACATGTCTTCTTCCCTGAAACTTGCAGGGTCACAGAAGAACGCGTTTTCTCCAGTTCCTGACATTGTTCAGCTCCTGAATGGACAAAAAGCTGTTTTATTCAGCTTCTTCCTAGTTGTTATTACAGCATTTTTCCAGGTATTTTTTGAGTCCATCCCTCAGATACATTCTGACAGATTATTTTCTGCTGCCTGCTCTTTGTCTCTGCACACAACCCTCCCCAAGCACCTCCTGCCCACACAGTGCAAGTGAGCTGCATCGAAGATTTCAAAGACTGAAGAAGGAGTTAATGAGTGGCCAACAGTAACAAGTGAAGTAATTTGCTCTATTAAAGAAAGAGAGGATTTTATGCCATACGTGCCAGTTATACAGAGAGAGACAGACACCATGGCAACAAGCTTATCAGGCAGGAGCAGGGCACTACTACTTTAAGATGAACTGTTGCTGAGGACATCATTAGTGGTGGAAAAACTTCAAAAGCTTTGGGATTTAGGTTCCTTTGCACCCAGAATCTCACCTACTTTTATGGAATTTGAATCTCTGGTCTATAAGTTTAGCCTGGGATAAATATAGCAGGCTGGGATGTTGGATGTATCCTGAATAACATGGAAAGGAAGAATGTGCCTACAGTATCTCAGTGCTTCCAGGCCTGCCTGGTTGTCTGAACTGTACAGGAGGAAGAAAGAAAACATACCATTGAGTCAGGTTCAGCAGGATTGTCTGAAATAAAAATTGAAAAGGAATTTGTAAAGGGCTGCCCTTTCTGTGCTTACTCATAAGCCATGGATCTGATCATTAGGTGCTCTGATTAAGAGATCCCCTTGTAAATCTCCCATTCTGGGAGGATGAACAGATGACAGATAATTGCTCATACGAGGCTGATTCTTTTTATTCACCTAGCTCATAGGCAGAATCCCAAAGACCTGTGGTTGTGCTGTCCACAATGCAGACACTTACTCTGGTGCAAAGCTGGAGTCAGATGCTGATGGGGTAGGATTTATACCCACAGGAAGTTCCTCTGTAGGCAACCACAAAGCAATTAGTGCACAAGGCATTTGAAACTCTGAATGTAGTCTAATGTGAATCTCATTTTACTGGAGCATTGTACAGAGTTCAAGTTTCCAGTTCACCAGCCTGCAGTGCAGAGGAAAACATTTCTATGGACAAGTGGAGAGAGAAAGGAAAGATCTGAAGATCTATGGCAGAGTTTCTGTGGGAGTCTCTTTAGCCCTGCCATATCTGTACAGTGCTGAGAACACCACACAGCACAGTTTCCGTTGTGATCTGATCACAAATCCATGAACCTTTGTGACTTGCCTGCATTATAATTCCCCATGACTGAGCTACTCAAGTCTAAGGAGAGCTGCAGCCCTTCATAGCTCCAAAAATGAAGCATAGCCAACATTGCAGAGCGTAAGAAGTGGAGAGAGTTCAGATGCCCAAGCCCTGGCTCAGCTCACCATGCCCCACTGCTTCCACAGGAGTTGCTGCAGGCATTTTAGTCAAAAGCTGTTTTAGCCCCATCAGGATCAACTAGGAGAACTGATGAGCACAGACATTTGCCCAGCTTGCAGCATAGGGAAGGAAAACCGGGTGGACATTAATAATCTTTTTGCAGAAGCGTCAAGTAAAAAGGAGAAGCACATTCAATCCCATGAAAAGGCTTATTTTTGAGCAGTTGTTCTCTAAGACCTGATAGCCAAGTGCTGTGCTCAAAGAACAAATGAAAGAGGAGGTGGCTCCTCAGGAGCTGTCTGCTTTCCAAAGATAAAGGAAGATGGAGTGCAGCACTCTGCCCGTCCTGTACAGGGGGGTGAGACCCATTGAGATAACTGTGAGAATTATTGTGATGGGGGCATCAGGCTTGCTGTAAAAGGAGAAGAAGTGGGAGCATGCAATGGATTTCTGCTATGTTTGATTTTTCCTTTCTCCTGTGGAGAGAGGCTTCTCTGACCATTATTGGAAGGAGCTCATGAATAGAGTGTGTGAGCAGAAAGTAAATCTGAAGCTGAAAGCAGCCAGCTCACTCTGCTGCATGGTTAGCAAGGAGACGTGTTGCATATGCAAGATGTAGGGCAAGGAAGGACACATTCATCCTACTGAACAGGCAGAGCATTCACCAGGATTTTCTGGTGGTTTTGGAGTGCTCAGCTTGCTCTAGGTAGCTCTATCTTCCAGGCAAATGCAGGTACACAGATGTCTGTTGTTGGTCAGCAGGCCAGTATCTGCCAGGAGAAACTGGTGGCAACCTATGACAGCTGCACATAGGTCATGGCCAGTGATATGTGCAGAGAGATAGCAAGGGAAAACCTGTGGCTCCTACTCGGTTTTTAAAACCTACTCTGGTTTTTATCTTGGGACCTAAACCAAATATCTATTTCTCTTTTACTGGCAGAGGACATCAATTAGAAAGGCAGAGTGGTGCACTGACATAGGTCATGCATCCCTTTTAGTCAGACAGCTGTGGCCAGCAGCAAGAAGAAATGCTGGGAGATGTGAGGTGTGGGGTTTGTCACAAGGCATTGTGTGATCAGAGATGGGAACCAAACAACAGCTTTCTTCCTGCTGAAAGGAAGAGCTTAGGAACCAGCAGGTGTGGAGAAAGGCCTCTCTCAAACACAGCACTGAAGAGAAAGAGGGGGATAGAGTCTTGGCCCCACATCTGCCTTGAGGACACAGATGTCAGTCTGCACTCCTTCTGCTCCTGGAGAGAATTGTCAGACATATCACTGATCACAACATGCATGGTCTTGTCAGATCATTACTGCAAGTTCCATAAATATTTTCTGATTGCTAATACAGAGTGCTGGATTATCTTGCCTGTATTGCTATGATATTACTCTTCAGAATGCTATGAAACCTAATGTAGAGAGGAGCTTTTTTTAAGAGGACAGATGTTTTACAAGGTCTTAGGAAAACATAGCACTGTGGAGCCAGTGCAAAGTTTAAGACAGTTGAAGCCAGCTAGCTTCAGTTTCTTCTTTAATCCACAGCACATCCCCTGCATTCTCAGGCTCCTAGACCCTTGACATGTGCATTTTTTGTTTCTTGCCTTCATGAGCTTCTGCTCTCCAGTCACTCATTAAACTAAAGCTCCAAATCCCATCTTTGGGCACACATATGGACAAACATTCACAGGAGAAGATCTCAGCTGAAATAACTGCAGAATATTGCATCTGACCTTCCATCCTCTCTCCTCCTCCTGGAGGACTGAGCTGAGACTTGTGGGGGAGTGCCATCACATTTTCCTGATTCCCAGTTAATCCTTGGAGCTGTGTCTGTGCCCAAATCCTCTGTGCTCCCAGCAGCTCAGCATCTGCCTCCGAGCTCCTCACCCCCAGCTTCTGCACAGACTTGGCACAACCAAAGCAGACAATTGTCTGCAAAGGGAGGTTGCCAGGGCAGCAACATAAATTTTGCCCACATCATTGAGCATGGAGCAAAGCATATGCTAGATTTTGCAGCAATAGAGATTCCTTCCAGGATTTTGAACACTGCTGAACTTTTCTGCACAGTCAGAATTCAAACCACAGCCATCTGGGTCCATCTATGCTACGTCAAAATTGATGAGATTTCAGCATGGGATGAAGCAGGAAAAATAAAGGAGGTCAGTCCTGAGTTTGTTTATTTGTTTGTTTAAGAATGCATTTATTTTATAACTGACAGTAGATAATATTTTTTGGCTTAAAGTAACTTGCCAGGAATAAAAACAAGTTTCTCTTTCTGTTTTTCACAAGGAGATGCCAAACAAGTGGTTTCATGCTCAGAAGAGCCTCAGGGGTCTCTGCTGAATTGATTGACGATGGTTCAAATCAGTGTGCAGCACAGCCACTAAGGGAGAAACAGAACAAGGAGTCAATGTGTCAGGAAGGTCTACATGATGCCACTGGGGTACTCTTCCATGCCTCTGGGAGAATAAGCTAGGAAAGGCTGGAGTTGCATTTTAATCTTTTATATGTGTAGGATCCATCTGCTCTTGAACTTCAGGGAAATCTAATGCCAGGATCAGCCTCAAACATTGCAAGTGGGGTCTCTTCCTGTCCTAGGTTACAAAGTAAAATTGTGCCCAAGGTTTGTATTCTATCCCCATGAGCCTTTGGAGCCAAGGTGGGGCAGTGTTTTCCTTATCTTCTGTTAACGAGCCTAACAATGCCTTGCCACATGACTCATAGATAACTCCCTCCAGGAGTTATCTCTGGTTAATGGGCCATCAAGGACCCACTGCATGACTCATAGAATGAGATCATCCCATTGTGAGATGCTCTGCCCAGGGGGAGGAGCCAAGCATTCCCACCTGGATAAATCCAGGGTTTGGGACAGCACAGGCAGCTTTTTATCCACTAGACTCCCAGAGGAGACAAGAGCTACCAGACCTTTCTACAGGAATCACTGCTTTGACAAGACCACCTCATCTGGACTGCCATTACCACCCTAACAGGGTGTCAGGTTGTATTCTGACTCTGTCAGTGGGTTTTTTTTGTACTATTACTTTTATTTTACTTTCTTTTATTTTTTTTCTTTTCCTCTTATTAAATGGTGTTTCTGACTTGGAGTCTTTCACTGGTTTTGCTTTCAAACCAGCACACTTCCAAAGGAAGATGAGTTCTACAGGGCAAGCCAGAGAAAGCTTCAATTTTCAACCTTGAAAAACTCTAGGGTGGGAGTATGCAATGTACAATTTCAGCTAGATTTAACTACCTGTGACTGAGGGTCACAAGGCTTTCTAGCCATCCTCCTCCCCTTGAGCCAGTCTTCAGCTGAGAAAACTAATTGGACGGACCTCTTGGGGGTCCTTCCAGCTGTGAGATATATTTATATTCTGCAAAGGTGAGGCTCAAGCTGATTGCTTTTACAACAGCTTCAACAGGAAAAATTTGCATTAAAAACAATGTGGGGGGGAAAAAAAGACCTGGCATCTTAAAAGGCTTCTTCTAATTATGGCAGGTTGATCCATACATTCTCTGCCAGAAGAGTTCCCTGCTGTGTGTTTTCTAACGAATTGACCACTGTTCTCTAAAAAGAGATAGTGAAATACACTCTGTAAGGGCCTTCTCTATCAGCCTTGGGAGTTTTGAAGGTATCTTTACTCTTTTGCTCATATAAGGTAAAAGTTCATTCTAGTAATTCAGACAGACCTTGTGGGCTGAAGAACCTTTTCACATAAACAAACTTGCCCTTTGAATCACTAACATGTTTCTCGTACAATAGTGATTAAATCACTTATAATAGAGATATTAAATAAGTGTATTTTTAGTGTGGTCTACTGCTGCAGTTGCATCAGGTGGCATTTCAATCTGACCAGCCCCACCTCAGGCAGAGAGATCTGGATGACTCCATTCTTGTCTGTGTCCAGGAGATGGAACATTTCTGAAATGTAGAAGAGTGCGGAAAAAAACTGGATATAAACCACAGGGTTTGGCATGTAGAGAATCACTGTCTGACAAAATGTAAAGGTCTGGCTTTTTGCCATGATCTACTGGAAATTTAGACTAGTTCTGTAAGATAATATTACGGCTGTTTTTCTTTCTTCTTACAAATAATTTCTAAGCTGCTTCATGGGATGGAATAGATCTACAGCAGCAATGTGAGTTGGCAGCAGGACAACTATAAAATCTGATATGGTGGCATCTGGCATGATCCAGGGACAAACCTGTAAATCAAGTCTTAGTAAGGACTGCAAGTGATAAATGGTCCCATTTGTCAGAGCTGGGACAATGTGGGGGTCAGAGCAGTGACCATAAGTTGCTGGTGACTGTAAAGCACAAGAGAATGGTGTGTTATGGAAACATGTCCCCTACTCCCCATGGTCATTCAGACAAAAAAGGCTTTTGCTATTTCTCTGTTGCATTCTCAGACACAATTTTGCTGGCACCCTGACCTTTCCATGCAAATTGCTATATTCACAGCTAAAAGACACCAAATACCTAAGGCAACCCCAAAGCTTTCAGGAATTGCTCTTGGGCACTCACTGAACAGGGTCTCCAGGTGGATCATGCAGGCCACAAAGCCATCAAAGTCGATGGTCAGCTTGGTGCTGCAGGTGTAGCGGGTGACAATGCTGTGCTGCATCTCATTGTTGAGCCTGAAACCTGAGAGCCAGGAGAGCACGGGAGTCACTGACAGTCACGGCAGGTTAACTTGCTGTCTTGGATGCACCTTATCCGTGGACTGCTGCAGCTGCAGCTTGAAGGGCAGCACTATTCCTCCCAGAAGGTCTATTGGACTCCCATGCCCACCTCTGTGAGTCCTTTCCAAAGCCCATTGTGCTGGGTGAAGAAAGACATAGAGTTCTCCCACAGCATTTTGTCAGACTGCATATTTCCCATTGTTTCACAGTATAACCAGTCCTATGTTCCCCAGATAAACCCCTAATTAGCAAGTCTTGGCACTGCAGCTGAATAGCAGTGATTGCAGCAGAGCCAATTGCTCACATAACACATTGGGCTCTATTCAGGCCTATATTCATGCTATTTCTGTCTCTGGATCATTCACATAAAATCCACTGACTACAAGACAAATCAAAAAATCGATGCTCCTCTAGATGCCCCTTAGCTGGCAAGCTCTGCTTCAAAAGTGAACATATCAGAGAGGACATCATTGGGGCATGCCTTGATCAGGCTTGCACCTTCTCTAGAGGAGAGAAAGATGGTGGGAGGAAATGAAGACAAAAGAGGGTTTGAGCATATCTCTGAAAGAGGACTATTAGATTAGGAAATAATGAGGCCAAAAATAGAGCAAGTAATAATCAGATGGGTTAGCAACGGTCACAGCATGGACTAAAGTACCAGTGGTTCACAATGCAGAACAGAGGATGGGGTTTGATGTATGAAACAGCAAAAGGATTTCAGTGTGTCACTGTCAGGAAGGGAGAATGTCACTGGCAATGCTGTGATCTAGCTGACAGGGGAGAAGAAAAGCCATTAAAACACTCTGCTGTTCACCCAAAGTTTGATGATCTGATAGTGTCCCCTAGCAGCACACTCACCTGCCTCTCTGAGGGCATTTAGCATCTCATGGGAGTCGATGGTACCAGAGTAGTCAGTGTCCACTTTCTTATAGATTGCCTGTGGCAAAGGGGAAGGAGGGAATGGGAGAGGGCACTCAAGTGTGTGCCCCTGCAGCAGCACCATGATGTGGGCATGGAAGGCAGGCTGGGCTTGCACAGCTGGCTCACAGCAGTCATGAAGATGGGGTAACACAGGTCTTATCAAGGGCTACAAGCCACAATGAGCTACTCAGAGGGCTCCTCTCGGCTTTAACTTTGATTTGCTAGCCCACCATGCAGCCTGTGCCCTGTCATCCTCCCTGCTTATGTAGTTAATCAGTGCCAGGACAATCATTCCTACCTCTGCCATGCTCCCACTGTCACTGCTGTGCCCACTGATGGCTGAGACAGGGACTTGTACCACCACAAGCCCCTACTCTTTGAAATATTAATGAGCAAGGGAAAAATTTCAAATAGCTAGTGGCAAGCCAGGCAGAGTGGGAAATACATTCTCATGGGCTGGCAGCTTGCCTGCCTTCACATTACATTGTGGCAGAAAGGCCAGTGAGGAAAATATCCTATCATTTGGCAAAAACACTGCAACAGGCCAAGTCCATCTTGTTTAATATTTCAGACAACATGACAGATGCCTTCTACTGCCAGCAGGTTTATTATCCAGAATTAGACGCCACCAAGACCTACAGTTAATACTGGATTTGGGTCTCAGGGCTTGGTTTTTTGTCAGGCCTTAGGACAGAGCTGGGTCTTCATGAACCCAACGTTTCTTCATGGAACTCCAGGGCAGATGCTTTGTGATGAGCACCATCAAGTATGGTGGCAGCAGGCTTGCCTGAAAGAGAAGTGGTCACACCAATAAAGTCCAAATCTGAACTTCCTTTAGACCATTTCATTCTGGGTGAACTTGGTATATTAAATCCTCTGCCAGAAAAATAATTCAGCAGCTCTATAACATTTCAAAAATACAAAGGCAGTTTTTTGTAGGTTCTAAAAATATGTTTCTTCTGTTTGCTTATGCTCAGCCAGCAATGCAACATATTGCAACAGCCAAGATATGTTCATATGAGCTTTAATAGACCAGGCGGCAGAGAAAGCTGTCTTTGCCAATAATCAAAGAGAGTTACTCTGTCTTTCTCTAAGGTATTGCAAATTATGGAGAATGATGGGGCCAAGGTGAAAGAGGATTTGCTTGGGCCCTGTTGAGTGAGAGATGTTTCAGAGCCCTGGCACAAACTCGAGCCCTGAGAAGGAAGGCTTCCAATTATATCTGCCTGTGAGGGTTTAATTCTATCTCAGTTCTAGATCTGTACTTCAGTGCTGAGAGGAGAGGGAAGGCAATAAAGTCAGAAATGTTACCAAATAGTTTTGAATCTTCATCCAAAGTGTCTTGAATTCTACAAGTCCCAAGGTGCCAGTCCCATCGGTCTGAGCCATGTTAAGGCATGGTTCAAAAATCAGGATTCTTTTATCCTTAACAAAACTGGAGAGCAATCAGTTCTGATAAAAACACATCACCCATCACAGTTTAGTTCTCATTTGTAATGCATCTCCATCTCCCACAGACATGCACAGTTGCATATTTGCTTGGCTAAAGGTATGCCAAGAATTTCTAGGCTATCTTCACTCTCAAGGAATGATATATGGGATTGCTAAATATACAAGCATGATTAAAAGCACTCACATTTTGTACACTTAACAGTAGATTAGAGTCCTTATGGGGAAAAGGGCCTGCAGAAGAGGCAGGGGCTGCAAGTGAAGAGAGTCAGTAGCAGTCTACAGAGTCTTCTCCCATGTCTTTCAGGGCCTTGAACGTCCCTTCCAATGGAAAATTATGGCAGAAACAGGGATTTGGACACCATGACATTGTACTTACTGAGTTATTCCATTAGGCTTGGGAGCATATGCAGTGCAGGGCAATGGCACCACTTCTCCTAACAGCCAGTTATCCACAAGATCCACAGTGAATCCCTGCTGGCCTCAATATGGCCATGCCATGACACCCACACCAGCAAGATCCTGGCAGCATGGCTCTTTACCCTCCCAGTGCAAAGGAGCATTGGGCAGAGGTGTTGACCTCTCCTTTTCCCTTGGCTATGCAAACCTTATAAGCTCCCAAGCGTCCTCCCAGTTATGCAGAAGTGAGGTAGGCACTGCTTGTACTTGCAGCTTTCCTCCCAGGAACAGCTTCTTGCAGTACTTGCAGCTTCCCCTGGGAAGCCTGTCCCTGCTGCTGAGAGCTCAGGGCTCTGTAAGCAGGACCTGATTCAGAAACAGCAGCTGAGGATGTGCTCAAAACCCTCACCCTGCCAAGCATGCTGTGTATACACCTGGAACTGCACAGGTGCAGCCAGACAGAAAGGCCCTACTTCATCTCCCCACTATATTTAGGAAAAAGTTTAAGCAATGAGAGATGTGGTGAGAGAAGCAGCTGATGATTAAATGGTTCAGATTTCTGCTACCATGAGCTGATAGAGATGCTTGGCTGAATTTTTTCCCCCAGCCATGTGCCTGGACAACTAGACGTGTAAACTTAGCCCAGCTTGTCAGGAACTTTTGCAAAAGAGATCCAGAAACGTTAAAGGTGATGAAATGACATTCAAAGGATACATCTAAAAGGCTGATCATGTCCCTGCAAGTGTTAATGTTGAATCCATCACTTTTCACATCCTTTCCTGTACAAAAAGGAAATATAAAAGTTCAAGTCAGAAATAGTTTAGAACTAATATTTTTCTGCAGACAATGCTGGAGATATCAACCACCTTAAAATCTTGGTAGCAAAGTAAATGTTCTGCCATTTCTTCCACTATGTCCTTTCAGTTGATTAATATGGCTTTTTTTTTCCACAGTGGGAGGGGATGTTATTGGTTTTTGGTGGTCTATCTGTCAACAGAAGTCGTGCAGCAGCATAATAACACTGTCCATGGTGGTCCTCTCAGAAAAGTATAGGGAATTTTGTGCCTCTGCAGAACATCTGCTGGTTGTGTTTGGAAGGGAAGCAGCAGGCAGTATTTCCACCCAACCCTATATTTAGAGGTTCACCAAGCCAGGAGAAATTCAGCTGGGACCAGACTCAGTTTTTCATGACCTCTAGCTGACAGAGCTGGGTTTTGTTAGCACAGACCCCATTCTCAGCTCCACCCAAAGGCAAGTATGTAATGTCACCTACTCTTCACCAAAACCCAGTTTAGGATCCTTTGAAGTTCAGTTGCAGTCACTTCACAGTCCTGGACAGAAAACAAAACATACTGTAAATGTAAACACAAAAATTATTCAAAACAAGCTCTATTGATTTACTATTAGAATCCAGAGACTATGTTCTTTCCAAGTCTAAGGCACGTAAACCCTAATTTTTTTCTAACCCTTCACATTTACCCTCAGATATCACAGGGAGAAGATCTTAAATCATATTTCCTAGACATTCAACCAGGAAATAAGTGGTTTGTTAGGTGCTATGGTTACATGACCAATTAAATGACAACTTTTTAAAAGGTTTGACTGAATAAAAAGGTTCAGGAAAACATTTGAGATTTTCAAGGTTTGTGGAAACTACAATCAAACAATTCTAAAATTGCCCTCTCAAAACTCAGAAAGATCTTCCTAAAAAGACGTTTTCCCTCTCCAGTAGCAGTGGCCACCTGTTCATTAAAAGGAAATCTGACATGAAAACCAGAGGCTAACACAGTGGGGCTTTGTAGATACTGTTTTTCAAATACATTAAACACAGAAAAAGCCCAGCCAACAGTTTTCCAATTCCTGGGGCTAAACAAAAAGGAAGGAATTGGCCAGCCAAGTAATTGTCAGAATGATACGATAACTCCACAGGTAAATTATTTCACCCTCGGATAATATTTTCACAGTCCTCACTCCTATCACCCCTATTTTCAAAGTTATTCCCTGCCTTGCATTATCAAGGGGGGAAAAAATCACATTTTGCACCAATAAGAAGAACAATGTAGAAAATCTTCTCTATTGTAAAAACAGATGATGTAAAATAAACCGAACTGTAGCTGTGAGTTAATAAAAGGGGAGAAATACTTGGCTTTTTGAACAGACAGTAAAAGGAATTGGCAAGTCAAATATTTGTATAATCATAAGAGAGGTCTAGGTCTTTTTTGTTCACTTTAATCCACTTACCTCTCCAGAGAGCTTTTGGAATAGAGTCTTGAACTCATCATCTATATCTTTGTTATCGACATGAGGCTAGAGGAAAGGGATGGCCAAGACAGTAGCTAACAAGGCGGTTCTAGAAAGTGAGCTGTGGGTATTGTAAAGATGCCAGAGAGGGGCTTATTTACAACAACAGAAAATGAACATGTGCTCTGCAGTAATGGCAAAACAGAGACACTACTTAAGTCATGACTAGCCAGGGGCTGGCTTAGTTTGAGGGCAAATACTTCCTAAGGCTGATGAGGAAGTTTTCTTCTGTTACCAAGATAGTTTTAGAAAATAGCCACAGTGAAAATGTTGTTGCACTTGGCCTGAGCAATCAGCAGCTCCTTGGAAGCCTCTTGCAGCTTCTCCCAGGCTTCAGGAACACTACCTGTTTCTATGGAAATGTGCCCCCTCCACCTTCTTCTACCTGTGCTGGAGGTAAGGACAATTGAATGTGTTCCAGCTCAGTCTACAAGGGTGAAGTTTCTGTGCCACATGGCCCAGGTACATAAAAATGGATGTGAAACTAAGACATGGATAGATGTAAAAAATCCCCATGAGCAAAAAATATTTCCCCTCAGTGCAAAAACATTCTGTAATCCTAGCTCAAGTGAGAAATAAAAATCTTGCCCGTTTTACTTCCATGTTATGAAGGAAAAATCTGCCCAGGTAGGGCATCTAACCTCATACGGCTTTGCAGACACCTCATCACCTATCATCCTAAGGGAAAAAAAATTAAACAGAAATTATGAGTCTACTTTAAAATCTTGCCTTTAAAATAATCAGAAAAAAAAAAAAGCTGTTTAACCATAAGGTGTTAATAAATGCACAGAATGAGCCCTCAAGTTTCCTGCTCCCCATGCTCTGCATCCCACCTCTGCCTGCCCCAACTCTTTGAAGATATTTCCCATGGGAAATGCAGCCTTGCTGTTCTTGTCTTCCATCCAGACCCCTGTTTTTTCATCCAATGGATGCTAGTGATACAACCCTTTTAAAAACAGTCTCATCATCATCATAGTCTCAAATCCTGCGCTCTTTTATTGTGGGAACTTCTCCTTCACAGAGCTGAGGGATCTTGTTCCCAGCTGAGTGCTTAGTGGACACCTCTGAAGAGCCATCTGAAGATGATGATTCTGAAGAACCATCTGCCATGGACCTGTGGTCACTATGGTAGACTGTGGAAAACATGGGTTGTGGAAACGGGCCTATTTTGCTGTTAAGACAAAAGATCAAGCCCCAGCACGCGACCCTCTCCTTTGCATGCCTCCCCAGAAGAAGGGGGAGGTTTCAGGGAAGGTACTCACTGTGATTTGGCCTGTTTCTCAGAAAAAACTCTCAGGCAGAACTCCCCATTCTTGTAGGGCTCAAAGGCGGAGGGCACAATGAGATACTGTCCCAGGGGCAGCGTCATGCGGCTGGAGACCTCACTCAGGTTCACGTAGGGGTCAGTCTGGGCTGCTGGCTGGTGCCTTGCAAAGAAAGCACAGCCTGCGTGCACGTCTGTGGAGAATGTGTTTTTGTTAGAAACCCTTTGGCAGTTCCCTGGTAAGACAGCCACCCAAGTTCAATTTCAGTGCTTCAAAGCCATCTCAAGCTTTTCTTCGCATAAAATAATAAATCCGTGAGGGATGGCACAAAAGAAAACCACCAGGGTTCTGTCATGGGAAACAGGCAGATGATTAGAATGGGCAAGAATCTTCCTCTATAAAGATTATCTTTTCACATGCCTTTTTACACTTGGTACCATACAATAAATGAAAGTATCATAAAATGTGCTCATACCTGATCAAATTACTACACTGTAAATTTTTCATGCATTGAGCATTTTTTGCTTTCATAGGCAGCTTGTGGACAAATTTAATTTTCAGAATATTTTTGAGCAATTTATAGTATGGAAAAAATTTGCCTAATTGCATAGGAATTGTAGTCTCTGATTTCTTTAAATAGACAGAAAAGAATAGTAAACAGAACAAAGCAGTGAGTTGTAGTCTCACAAGGCTGAGAATTTTGGGGCCACTTTAGGTGATTTACCCAACTTTTATTAGCAATACTAAGGATATTCATTTGGATTTTGTAGAAAATAAACTTAAATTACTTAAATTTTCCTTAATACCAATATACTCTTTGGGAAGTTAAACATTGCACAGTTCATAAAATAAAACACTGACATAAGAAGGAACAGTAGTGTAAGAACAACATCCCTGCTATAAAACTCCTGTTCATAATTTTTGTTCCACAAAGATGTCTTTCAAAAAGTATGATTCAGTGACACACAAAAAATGCTGTGTGGTTGATGCAGGATGGCAAGCATCATTTAGGGATAAGGTTTCTTTCTGTCTAGGACCAGAGCACACAAATCTTACCAAATATTGAATAATCATTCAGGCTTTCTGTTGTGAGCTGTAGAAAAATATGCGGGTTTTCCCGCTTTTGTTCTGAGATTAGATTTAATTTGGTATTTATTCAACAGCCCCATCCTTACCCCTTGCCCAATATTAAGCTAAGTAGGACTGCAAAGGTTAAGAAGACAGATCCATATCTTCCCCTATATATAAAGTTCATTTTTCACTTGCATTTGCAAGGCTGCTAAAAGAACACAGTTAATTGCTACATGGCCACACATTCATTTACTGAGAGAGGAAAAGGGCTGAAAAGCCAAGGAAAAATTTGCAGTAGGCTGCTGGACCTCAGTAGTGAGTATAGGCTATTCCTACTGCCAGACACCCTTGGGGTCTCTTTCTCCAGCAATGAAAAGTCTCTTTGCCTCTTTGCCTCAAATAGATGCCTATTGACATCTAGGGGGATTAGGGAAGGTTGAGCAGGGCTTGTTCATTACCAGGAGCCTCAGGTCAGAACTGTAAAATGAACAGATCCACAGAGCTTGGCATTTCTTCTAAACAATATTAGCTACATTTTCTCAGTTTTAGAGTGCAGAGATCATGTTCTGCCTTCACCTGAACTAAACAGACAAATTATGACCTCGGTTGTACAAACTTCCTGGAAGCCAAATTTCAACAAGTATAGATGAGATCAAGACTGGGAGTCAGACATCTGTAATAAAGCCTTGTGCCCCAGTCCCTTGAAGATGATTATTCAGAACTTGAGATATTGGTCCAGTGATTCAAGGGCAAAGCTCTCCAGAAGAGATATCATTAGTAAGGAAGATTCATTATGGTAGCTAAATTCTCCAGTGCAAGAGGAGGTGTCTGTGTGGAGGCTGGAAGTCTTCAGCAGAGACTACATACCTCCTGAGGAATCTGGAAGGAACGGAAAGAGACAATGTTAAAGTGCTGCTGTATATTTGCACCTGCCAGTAGGGGAAAAATTCAGATAAAGCCTCATTAAGACACTTTTTGAAAAAAAAAATTCATTTACAACCACATATAATAGTATCAGATACACATGAAATTCTGTCTTGTCCTAGAGCTGTTCCAAAGGAAAAACTGAATCTTCATCCAAAGAAATCTATAGAATATTGAATTGCTTTTCCCCTGATGTGGTGTTGTGAATGACACTGTTGGTTGGAAATATTTGAGTAAGTCTTTAAATGCTCAGTCAGGAAAGTCAAGAAGTTAGTCCTACTTTTCTAACCAAAACCAGAGTTTATTGCAGCAGACCCAAACTCCACAAGTCTACTGCTACTGAATATGATGAAAATATAAAGCTACTGTCACTAGCTGTCGGCCTGGGGATGATGAGATTGTTGTGAGGCAACTAAAACAAATAGCAAGTTTCAATATTTGGCCCTTCCTAAATTAACTGAATTGCTATGTTAACTTGTACCTCCAAATATAAGGCAAATTTTCCAAAAGCAATGAGTTGCCTTGAGAGCATGGGTTCCAGTGAGAGCCAAAGAAAGTATCCTCCCAAGTCCCAAAAGAGCTTTTAAAAATATCATACATACAACATTTCTGGAGCCTGAGTGGCCCCTTGAGACCTCAGGTGTTGCTGTCTATAACCAGCACACTGGAAGGGCAGGATCTGGGTGATGGACGCACAGCTGTTGTCGGCAGGCAGCTACATGACTTACAAAAGCTCTGCAGTACAGGTAGACAGACTTGAACACACAGCTTTTCACCTTCTCTTGCAGAGAGATCTGCTTTAGGCCATCATCTCTGCAGTCCCAACTGGAGCTCCCCAGCCACAGCATCAGCTGCAATGAAGTAAATCCACTACAGTGCATGATCCAAGGAGCTGGAGTCATAGCTGGGTGCCTACCTGAGATGACTTAGCAGCCAGGGTTTTCCAAAAAATTAACATCTTAAAAGTCACTTAAGTGACTAAAGGGTCACCAAATCTACCCTACAGTGGGTAAGGCCGCAGCGTACGCAGATGGGATGGAATAGATGTAAAGCACAAGAAGTTCTCCAGTGTTGTACCCAGTGATGGGAGCAGACAGACATCAACAATGCACAAATTTGGGATGCTGATAGGCGAGGATGCCTGCTACCACAGAGAAGGCAGCTCAGAAATGTGCTCAGTGAGAGCCACGTGTGCATGCAGGCACTTGGGCACTAGGGAAAGCCTTCTGTAATTTCGAGCCATCCCACACAAGCTCTATTAGCAAAAGTCAGCCATTCCCATCTGCTCCACCTGTGCTGGCTAATGATCTTCATCCAGTAGAGTCTATACAACATTTAATTGCTTTTCTTCACATATGATATTGGTAATGATGATACTGGTTGGAAATTTTTACATTTGCTTTTCTCCCCTCACACCACAGAAATTAGAGGTTACACTGTAGTTTTTCTCCTTACATTATATTTTCAGCAACACTGGGAAAACCAGGGAAAACAAAGCTCCAAATTTACTGAACCAGAACAGTAGCATATGGCAGACAATGGATCAAAAAAGGTTTGAAATACAAGGGACAAATAATAACAAAATAGAAAGTGACTACTGAGGACTAATGATTAAAGCTGTAATCAGAAACACTTTCCTGGAATTGCCAGGCACCCCAAGCCTGCCCTCATTCAGATTTTGTAAAAGAAGATTCTCAATGAGACTGTTACTAAATTACTGGCTCAATAATTTACACTGCCATCCTGTTGAAGTGGGAAAAAACTGAGCCTCAATTTATCTGAGTCTTTCCATATTATGGGGGTCAGGAAGAAATGAGAGAAGCAGTTGAATCATTTTGCAAAATCCAGATCTTGTTGAAGTGTAGTGCTGAATGCCAAGATGTAACACACTGCTAATTTTTTCCAGTTTAACAGGACAAGGAATAAAGTCTTCAAAATCAGGAACAAACTTTACCTGATAGAGTGAATAACCAATACTAAGCAGACCTTCTCCCACAATCTTCTGTCTCCTGCGGTTCTTCTGCATCAAGCCCACCAGAATAGTACAGCATGGCTCGTTTGAACTCCCAGCATGGTCATCGTCTGGTTAATCCAGCCAGATTTTAAACTGGGGATTGGTCCAGTGTGTTGCTAAGAATTCCCAACAGGAGACAAGAAGGAGGAGGCTTTGCTGTCACTGCAAGATGGCTGTCATTAGACTTACAGAGAATATCTCCCTGGCAGGACTCTTGCCTGAAATTTTTCCAGCTCTTTCCATTGAGTTATATGAGTTTATGTTTTCACAGCTATGCTGAGCATCAATTGGAGCCATGGGAAATCAAAGCACCAGAGTATTTCCTGGGACTAATGACCAACAGGGAGGAGCTGATACTGTTAATTCCAGCCAGTCATTTATCTCCAGGAAATGTACTTGGCTGAGGCTGTTATTGCTGCAAGAGGACAAAATGCCAGACAGGCTCTCCAGAGGTCTAACCTGAAAAAGGAATTGGAAATAACAGTGCCACTGAACTGTGACACTTTCCTGGCCTACCCAACCCTTGAGAGGATTACTCCAGCCAGTAGCAAAAGCCATGTAAGCAGGAAAAGCAGACAGAGAAAAAAAAATTGGCCACAAATTAACTGCTTGGTGGTCTGGTTATCCACCACAAGGAAATAAGTGTGAATTAGATCTTCATTTAAACTCCCAGGCTTTTGCTTACTGTCTAAACCCCACAGAAATTGTTGTACCTCCAAGCTCTTTTTTTCCCTCCAGTTCACAAGCAATTTTTGAATGTTTTGTTTGGGATTTCACCAAAGGCCCTTTTGGTTGGGTCCTTACCTTGGTAGTTCTGGCAGCCCCCAGCAGATGAACCCCATCTCCACTGTCCATTAAACAGGGTCAGGTCCCATTTGTTGACCTTGTTGCTTGTCAGTGTGTCAGGAGTCAAATCGCAGATCTCAAGGTGGCTAAACTGCCTTTGGAAATCTGAAAATGCCATCCTGGCACACAAAGAGACCAGGCTTGTCCATCAGCCTGCAACAGATGAGGTGGCTGCAGCTGGACACCTCTCCCAATGGGGCAGCAAACATTGATGTTGCAGAGCTGTCCAAAGCTGTATTTAATTGAATTCTGAAACTTGGAACTGGCTTTTGGGAAACAAAATTGCCCACTGCCTGAATGAGCTGTATCTTCTGGACTCAGCCTCTGTCAATGGCTGTTACACATTATGGGCTCAGTCAAACCATTTCCTGTCATCCCCAGCTGTGGGCAATCCCTCATGGATCATGCTTCGTAAACAAATTCATTGGAACTGCTGAAACAATATGTGTGAGGAGATCTCATTTAAAGGGAGTAAGAGTTGGCCCTTGGGAAAGCATCACTCTGTAGGAAAACAGTCTCAGTTTGGTGGTTTGCTTTAGTCCCATCATTGATGTTTGTTTTTACCATTCCTGGTAGGTTTGCTTGAATGACAGACCTTGATTGCTTCATGCTGCAAGTAGAGGTCTGCTCTGATTTCCTAGTGCCTGATGGCCCATGCAGCTGATTGCACTGGAGGACAGTGGTCCTGTATCTTTCCAGGCTAGGACAGAGTGACATCAGCTCAGCACTGATCCATATATGATCAGATCAGGGTTAGGACAGGCTTTCTATTAGGTCTGAGTAAACAGAACTCTTCCCATGCTGGTAATCTGAACTTTTTCATTAGTGTGTAGCATTTAAGCAAAAAAACAAACCTCAAAATGCAGAGCAGCTGAGGTTCATTCTTGCCACCTCATTAATTTTATTACCATCTGGTCTCTATATTTTGGATAAGTGCCGAGTTATGCAAGCTCTAAGAAAAGGTAATATTTGAATAGGAAGGGAGATAAATAAGAGGCTAACAATGCATGCATGTCATTATTAACCCCATTGGTGCTGGCAGTTTTTCTCCATCCAATTGACAGGATTGCTTAAGCCACATAAAATGTCCAAAAGAGTAAGCTAAATGAACAATTCTCACCAAAACTCTCCATCGTCTGATGGAGAGCTTATCCAGAGCCTGCTTTTGTTTGGGATCAACATAATTCCACTCAGGAGCACTGCAGACAAAGCACAAAAGCACACTCTTCAGCTGTTGCATTTTATTCTGCAGTGAGATCTGAGTTAGATTCTATCTTGGGCTGATAAAGGAGTATATATTTCTTCAACAAATAGACCATGTACCCCTCCAAATGACAGCACACCCTGCAATCTGACTGTGCTGGGCTAGAATTAGACTGCAACAGTATTTGCAACAAATAGACCTCGAACTGAATCTCCTCTGCCAAGTCCCAGAAGGTACAAACAGACTGGCTGGATTAGGAAACTCACAGCCTGAAAGTCAGTCAGAGCTTCTGCATTTTAAGATCTATTGGGGTGCCTGATATCCTCCCTAAGGAAATGATACAACCTCCACTTTTGGGTGTCATGAAAGCACAGGAAAGCAAAAAGGTGAAATCAGAAAATTTACTGCAGAAAACAGCATTGCTCTCTTGCCACTCTGATATTAATGTACTCAGGATGGATTCTGTTCTGATCTGCTCCCATGTGACAATGCAGTGCTGCACCTGCCTCAGCAAGGTTGTCACATGGTAAAACAAGTGTGACAAAAGCAGGATATGGCATTTGTACGTGCCTAAGGCACCTTACCTTGGGGCTGAGCAAAGCAGCTCTGATGAAAGTAAAATTAATTGTAAGGTTATCTCTATCCTTAATTATGATACATCAGCAGCCAGGCTGCAGTCAGTCAGGACAGGAAACGGAAATCTCAAAGTGCCACATAAAAAAATATATTATGGCCCAAATGACAGTAAAATTTATGCCATTCTAAATATAAAAATAAAAGAGGTGTTGTCACTACCAGGCTCCCAAGATTACAAGATAGTTGAAGCCCAGACAGTTTCTGAGAAATTTTGAAACTTCTGTGTCCTTATCATAGTCAGCATCCCCACTTTTTCAAGATTCTCAGGTACCAAATTCTGGTGTGATTTAGAGCAGAGCAACCTAAGAGTTAAAGCAGAGGTAGAATGGTTTATCCCTGCTTTAACTCCCAGGAACAGGGCTGGTTTGTCTATTTTACTTAGGTCCTGGAACCATTGGTAGGATCAATTTGAGAGAAATTGTCTTGCAAAATGACGTGGATATGGCTTGCATTGGACTGCTCAGAGTTAAACCAAGGGCTGTTGTCTCTGATGAGAAAGCTCCGCCTGAGGAAGGTATTAATGCCTGCTGGAAAGAATGGATCAATATCCAACCTTGGTAATAAATTAATAGTGTTTTATTCCAACTGATTCAGTATCTCCCCTAAATGTGCTTTGTGATTGGATTAACTGTATTGTCCCAATTTAATTTTTAATAGATTCCAAAATACACCAAAGAGAGAGAAGCAGGGGCATATAAAAACCTACTTATCACTCCACGGTCCAGTCCATTCTACTTCACCCCAGGGATTCTTAAGCCTCACTAGTTTCTCTGGCCGTCCTTGGTAATATACCTAAAAGATCCACAACAAACAGAGTCTGAGCACTTCCATTATTCCAATCATCAGAGGGCAATTGCTTTTCAGAAAGGCTAAAACATGAATTTTACTTGAGTGATGCAGTCTATTACAATTTGCAATACTTAAAAGACACCTAGATGCCTTCCACCCTTATTTTACATTATCTTGTGCCACCAAGTGAGCCATTAGCTGCAGCACTCACCATTTCATATAATGACAACCTGCAAGGAAAATCATCAGCTACAAACCAGCAGAATATCTACATCTCAAAAGCAGGAAACATTGCACAACACAGCAAGGTTGGAAGGAGGTTATCTGGCATGGACATCTGTGTAATGATTCCAGTTTCAGAGGAGCAGGAATACCTGGAGCTCACTCTGAAGATGAGACTCACAGCAGAGTTCATCAAAGAGGTTTTTACTCTTTTCCCATCAGCTCTGACTGGGAAAGAGCTCACTCTTACCTCACACAACATAAACATGTGGGGAATGGCTGCCTCCTCTCCTGCTCCTCCTTTCTGTACCCTGAATTTTGGTAACAGCTTGGCCCACCCTTACATAGCCTGTTGGTGCTACTCAAGTGGCAGACTGCACAGTGTGCTTCACATCACTACCTGTACAGAGCTTTTGACCTGGCTGAGTAGTACAGGTACTTCCTTTTTCTGTAGGATTGTGTAAAATTTAGGAACATTCTTATGACTGGTCACTGAAAGACATCAGAAAGTTGAAAGCACTGCAGTGTTGCAATCTCAAACTGGTTTGCATGATGGCTGGCTTACCTCCTCTGCTCCAGTGACAGAGTAAGCATGTCCTTTTACCAGCTTCAGACTTGTGATTGCTTCTATTTCAGCTGTAGCAGTTATCTGGAGCAATAAAAGTATGCACACTTATGATTATATATTGTGTATGAACTGAGCTTTCATAAGCAAATTAATATGGGGGAAGATATCCGAAGTGGTGTGCATAATGAATACCAATATTCTTGATGCAAGGTATATTAAATTAAGGTGAGATCCACAGCAAAAGCTGCACTTCATGTCCCCTAATATGCAGTCCAAGCACAGAAAAATTCAAGAATGTACAATGAAATCTAAATCCAGTTCCCAGCTCAGTGACAGATCCAGTAATCTGCAAAGACATGTTCACTTGAACTTAGCTCTAGCCTGCCTCAGTCAAGATCCTGTACATCAAAATTGGAACTCTGTTAATTCTATACACCACAATGCGAACAAGAAAATGAAACAGGATGTGAAAGGTGTGAAGTTTCCAAGTCATGTTCAAACATAATCTGTAATTTACAAGTGTTTGTATTACATGTGTCAGTAGTTTTTAGGACTGAAAACCAAAGCCAGAATCAGACTACAGGCTACAACAAAGTGTCTCAGCAAGATTGTCTCTGGCAGTTGAGTGTATGGAGCTGAAATTACATTAAATTTGAATGAGAAAAGAGGATGGAGTTTCAGAAGACCAGTAGGTTGTTCACAGCTCTAAGTTTTATCACATGCTGTCATGTAAATAAGGAGACATGATGAGTATTTGTTATTTAGAACTTTATCCATATTTTTTGATACTGAAATCAATAAAGCTCTCAGTTAATTCAGTTTGCTCTTCTATCAGAGCTTCCTACCTATATCTTACATTGGTCTGGGGTTTTGTCACAGTCCGGGCTAGAGCCCCAAGAAGAGGAGCAAGGAGAGTAAAGCTTTGTCAGCCTCTTACATTGATGGAGCAGCCAAGCAGTGACCCAGCTCTCAGGGCCTTCTGGATGATTTGGTACAGGTCTGAAAGTGCCCTCCTCAGCTCATAAGACTCAGAGATGCCTCCAGTAAAATCCTCAAAGCCCTCCACAGTGGATCTTCCTGCTAGAGCTTCGTAAGAGCCATTCAACCTGGGGGAGAAATGATAAGAGCTATACAAGGGTCCACCTCCACCTGCAAGCACAAGGTACCACAGAAAAGGGGTTTATCATTTAGTATCTCTTAATTTGGTTGACCATAAATGTGACCTGGAGCAAGGAAATTCAAGCCGCTTGAAACAGAATTGACAACATCCTTTATGGATCCAGAGGGAACTGTAAATGTTGGGTGGGAGGGAGGCTGGAGGGAGGCTGCCTTAGAATGAAGTGTGTTATGACTGACACCCTTGGTCTGGGCCACAACGAGGGGCACAGCCAGGGGCAGAACTCTTGCCCAGACCCATACTTGGCGTAGGCCTTCTCCAGCAATGCGCTCCAGAACTCGTTGCCTTCCTCCGAGTGCACGAAGAGCAGCTTCCCATTCCTGGTGGGCAGCCTGTCATCCACCACCACATCCACCCACTCCCTGTACTGCCAGAACTGAGGGAAAGAAGAAAGGAAAAGATGATGGAGGCTGGTTTGTCCAAAATAGCTCCACGCTGCCATCCTCCTACCCCTTCACCTGTCATCACTTCCCCCTGCATAAGCCAGTGTAGGGCTTACTCCCATGCTGGATTCCTCTCCTTTGTCATAGAGACAAACTCCTCCCAGCTCTGTGAATCATTCAGCAGGCTTCTTAATGCTATGTTGAGTTTTGCTGATAGGAAATATTAACAGCATCTTGTTGTACATAGCATCAAAACCACCATCTGAACATGTAAACTGAGTTTACATGGTGGACAGCCCAGAAAGCCAGCATGGAGGTAGAATACTCTGAACTAGCTCAAAGCTCAAATGTAAAGGAAAAAAAGAAAACTAACATGCCTGTAAAAATGCCTTTAAGGAGAGGTCATCTACAGAGGAAGCACTCAATAGTGCTAATCCTTTCTGAAAATACTAGGAAATATGTGAAATACTGCTAGTGCAAAATTTTGGCCCCAAAGCTAGAAACGTTTACTTCAGGATTTGCTGTGTTCCTGAAAGGAGAGATGATAATTCACACCATAACACTCAAAGGTGAGCTGGTGGAAGGGCTAGGTATAGGTTCTAAAACTTCTGTCCACACCAGAAAAGCTCCTTTAGCAGGGTGAATCCACACTGCTCCCACCTGAGCCTGACCTCCAGCCAAAGCAGGCTGGCTAAATCCCAACACTCTGGCTCCACAGGCAAGGAAATAAAGGCAAAGCAGAGAGGGAAAGGGAGGAGGGAGAAAGAACCACACTAGCCTGAATTCACTCTCAATAGCTGGCAGCAACAGAGCTTGGTTTGGGCTCGTGTGGCCTGATGGTTTGGCTCAGTTTACAAGATCTGTATAACTCCCCAGAGCCCCATCAGCTGTAAGACAGCAGAACCTCACCAGTGAGCAGGTCTCATTTAACATTATTTAACTCTGTTCTTTCTCTCTCCCCCATCTATTTCACGTACACACTGTAACTGTTGATTATTTCATGTGTTCCAAACAACAGCAACAACAACAACAACAACCACAACAAAGCTGCTTCTAGTAAATACTAGCATTTCCCTTTTTTATTCTCAATCCCCTGATCATACAGGTACCTGGAAATGAAAGATTCCAGCATAGTCCTTCTGGAAACTCTGAGCCTTGGGAACAACATGGAACAGAATATCTGGATTCAAAGTGAGAGATGCAATGGCAGCTAGGAGCCAGCAATCACCTAAAAACACACATTACAAGGCAGAAAAGTTCATTAATAACTCCATTAAGTCACACTCTCACTTGGACTAAAATGCCAGCAGTAAGAGCTATACCAGACTCAGTCTTGGTTCAGCAATCCATTCTTGTTCTGTTATTTCTCTCTTTTGCTCATTTTCCACTCACCCAAACCACACAGGTGTTCTGGGGCCTCTGAGGCTGACCACGGTAGTAATTTCAATGGTCCAGTTTGTGCTTTGATTTTGTAATGAAGCTGTGAAAACAGGCTGCTTTACCTAAGTTTGTTAGTGCCCTCAGGAGATCAAGAACACAGCCAGAAAAAGGCATTTGAGGTATGTGGGTTGCAAAGTGTAGCTGGGCAAGACAGAGTTAATGACCTGTGATACTTTAAGCAGACTCAAGTTATCACATCTGTGGCAGACAAGGGCTTAGGAGATGCCCAGGAGTGGGCAAAAGCTCTGGGTTGATAGAAGGATGGTGGGACTTCCATTCCTATCTTTTGGAGGAGTTTGAATGGATATCAAGAACATTTGTAGGCCTATTCCTCTTCAGCCCTTTCTTTGAAGGTCTGAACTTGAACTTAGAGCTATTGGCAGAGATTTGCCCAGCAGTCTAATGGAAGCTGAAGTTTCCTGGGACCTTTGTGAGTAGGCAAGTCCCTTCTTTGGCCGATTACTTATTCTAGAAAGGCTGGGCTTGCCCAGCCCTCCCTGGAGGCTGTGTGCCTTGCAGCTGGAGCTGATTGCTGGGTTGGTTACCTGTTTATTGAGGATTGGAGGCTGGGTAAGCAGAAGCCTCTGCCACACCAAAGGTGGCGCCCCTGGGAAACGCGGTGACTCATGGTGTTTGCACACTGCAAACAGCAGGAGGAACTTCTGTGATTCTGTTTTATTTCTGAGGTGTGCAGAAAGCCTAGCAAAACAAAACTGCTCTGAAGGTACTAACATTTTCCTGGTTTCCTGAGGATTATCTGTGCCAAGACAATTCCTTTGGTGGGTGCATATTCTGCGGAAGGAATTGGCATCGCAGCTCTTGCTTCAGAGAAAATAAGTGAATTGAGAAACCAAGGAAAGCATTTAATCTGCAGCAAGATTGAACATCCTAGAGCAGCAGTTAACTTTTTAAAATGACTTGGGATATGTGATTCAATGCCATGGTGAATACAAGTGTAAAAGCAGGATGAAGGGCCTTGCCAGGTGCTCTCTGCTGTCTGTACCCCACAGGGAGGTACCCAGATGGCTCCTATGAGCTGCTTTGAGAAACCTCTGTAAAGGAGTGTCCCTGGTGGGATGACCTGTAACTGCCTGAGCTGGCTGATCACACCATGGGTCCCAACCCATGACATGAAACATGATATATTTCTACCTCTTGTGGCAGTTGTGGCAGTTCAGGCCTTTCTAATGATGAGGGAAAAACCATTCCTAGCGTGTGAGGTGCTGCTTGAGCCTTCCTCTTATCTTGGCTGTTACATTCAGAAAAGAGCATTCAAGCTGGAAGGGGACAGACAAATGATTGAATTGCCTGCTTCTCCCCCATGCACCTGCACTTTTTATGAGAAGAGGTTAAAAAAATTTGTTCTTCTCATCCTATACAAGTGAAGTTTGAAGAGGAAGTGTGAAGCAGGTTAAATTCTACTTTGCAGAAAAGTAATGCTACTGTTTGAGGCAAGAGCTCTTACTTGAAAGATAATATTTCCTTTGCAGAGAAGGAAATGAAATGAAATGAATAAAATAAAATAAAATAAAATAAAATAAAATAAAATAAAATAAAATAAAAGGATTGTGACATATTTAAAATGGAAATAGAGAAAAGTTGATGCTCTGCATATAGAAAAGAAAGTCCAGAAGCCTCAGACTATAGAATATCTATGAGCAAAAACCTTCCCAAGGAGGGATCAACTTGCTGGCCTGGAAGCTTCCTCCCAGCCTTAGGTACTTATGTATAAAATAAGTAAAATTATAAGAGCACAAGGTGTGGGGAAAAAAAGGCTTTAAGAACATTCTCTCCCAAGGAAATGTAGATGTAGGGAAAAAATGAGACTGAGAACTCAGATCTGCTTTGTAGCTATTTCTTTGAGGCTTTTCTTGGTACAGCGTATGCCTTAAGCTGTTATAATTTCTGTTTTCCTTGAAGAGGTAGTAATAATGGTAATAAGTCTGGGGAATGGATTTTCAGAGGAAGAAGATGAAAAGCCATATCAAGTCAGAACTGAAATCCTAGTTTTTCTGATGCTCTGGCTGCCCCTGGCATGCTGTGAAGTGCAGACAGTTTCTGAGAAGGTGCCAAGGTGGGTGTCTCTGGTGTTCCTGTTGTGTCCCTCTAACCTCTGAGACCAGAGAAGGCCTGCAGAAGTGACAAATTGGTGCTCTCCCAATGTGCAGCATCTGGAACAGTTTCCCCTAAAATCTTGGCCAGGATTTTAAAGCCAGTGAGTGAGAAACTACTCCAGGTTTTGCTGAGGATCATATATGTTGGATGAACAACTAGGCAGAAGATTTGATGAAATGAGGGGAGGTTTCCTTAAATACGTTGTTTACTTCCCATCTCAGAACTAAACAATTTCAGAATCTCAGACCAGAGGATGCCAAATGCAGCGTGAAATCCTTTAAGGCATCTTTCTTACAGCATGAATTAACTTCTTAAGGCTTGAGAGAGTGAGCGACGTGGGTGCTGCTACCTGTCTCCAACACACCAGTGCAGTCTGACCTCCCAGGGAAGCATTTCAGGGCATGCCTGCCCAAAGCACGTCTGGGAAGAATTGTGTAGGCAGAATTGCAGGGGTGAACTCGGCCTTAAAAGCAGCCATGCCTCCCTTAAGCACTTCAGAGTCCTATCTCCAAACCTTACTTTCTGGAGCCTGATATCTTTGACTGAGCTTGTGCCAACCAAAAGGAACCAGCTGGGAATTGGTTGCTGCACAGTAACTTGGTAAAAATGGAAGTGTGTCTGAACGTAGATGGTCTGGGGGCATCTTTGTACAGCAGAGAGGCATGGCATTTAGGTTCCTATGATATTTACTTTCAGAGGATGCAGGAATCTGTCCATATCAAGGAGCTTCTATGATGGGGCCTAAACTGCGCAGTTGGCCTCTTACCTTCTTGTACACCATAATGTGATCCTGGCCTATTAGTAAGCCTTCTCAACCCTACTGGGTAACATATGACTAGTTCTAAAAGAGTACAAATTGACACTTCCTGTTCCTTTTTTCAAAGTTCAACATCATTTTGCCAGCAGCAAGTTTCAGGGTTGAGTTTGTGGTTGTGCCTACATGACAGCACAAGCGCACAAGCTCCCCAGAAAGGCACCTTATATAGGACCCTCAAATTTGTTCTGGTTCTGCTGCAGGTCCTAAGTAATCTTTCACACTGTGAGGAAACTATTTTATTACATTCCTGAAAAGGGAATTGTTTTGAGGGAGAGAAAAAGAGGCCAATTGACCAATTAATTAGAATGTATTTCAAATAGGCTCATAGTCAGAAAAATGACAATATCAAAAAGCATTTCTGCTCACTGTATGGGTTTAAAGTTGCAGCATTTCTGCTTATAAAAATAAGGGGTTTTTTAAGCCTTCTCAACATTAGCCCTGCAAGGCTAAATCACTTATGGACACATATCACTGATTCTGTTCAGTCTCATATTTCATGAACAAAAGTTCCAGACAAGTGCCAATTACAGTGTTTACTGATGCTGCTGAATGTCCTGTAAAGAAGCCAGCTTGATTTCTGGATCTGAAGTAATTTGAAATTATAATAAAGTGAAATTTTGGGGGTTTTTTACTTTTCCTTTTCAAATTTAAGCAATCCTGACCTTGAGTTTGTGGTGGAAAGGGTAAACATGAAGCCTGGCTGTGCCTGTTTCCTATGTGTGTATCTCTCTCTCTCTCTCTCTCTCTCTCTCTCTCTCTCTCTCTCTGCACACACATACATATACCTACATGTGTGATCTTGGAGAATTATTTTGACTGTTAGTGCACTTGAAATAGAATCCCTTGCTGCTCACAGATGCCCTGAGTTGGCTCATGTTCCCAGTGCTACCCAGGCAGCTCCTGGTTTACAGAGATAATCAAATTGCTTCAGCGAATAACGAATCCTTGGTGACCCAGCAGCTCAGCGACTCCTCCATATTGATGATGTTTACCCAAACATGCTCCACTTGCAGAGGCCATAAAATATATGAGAAATTTGATAAGTTTCAGCTGCTCCAGAGCTGTGTTCAGTTTCTGTTTAGCTACCATCAAAGTGTCTAGACACAGATCATCTAAACTCTCCTTTGAACTAGAGATGGTGAGTTTCAGCCAAAAGTCCAAGTGTCTGGTTCCAGGATGCAACTGGACAGCACAGAGGCATTTCTGTCCTGACTCTCTCCTGGCTTGTTGTTGTTTCAGCAATGCCTAATGTTCAGAAAGGATCCAAACACAATGCTGTGGCTTCCTGGATTGTCAAGCAGCTCTGACTCTCAGCTTTAGTCTCTGCTGGAAGTCCTTGTTCAGAGCTAGTAGTACCTGGGGCATCACACCACGCAACAAGGAAGCACTGACCCACTAGCTTATAATTTATGGCAGTGCAGGTTGCCTCTGCTTTGAGATTTCTAAAGACTTTCTGCGGTTTTCTATGGAAATTAATTTTGTTCTGCAGCTGTCTACAGAAAGGCAAAGGAGAACCCAGCAAAGGAACAGGCTTTCTTCTCCTTGGAGTCTCAGAATTGTTAGTGAATGTATTTTTTATATCAGTGGGATGTATTTGCCAGAACCAGGATCTCCAATATTCCTGAGCCCATGGGATTGAATGTCAGAAGAGCCACATATTAATGTCTACAGCAAAATAAGTGAACAAGACCAGTACTATTAATTACTCTTCTGCCTACAGCCACTTCAAAGGCTCCCCCAACAGGTATCCGATCTATCGCAGAGCTGTCAGGCTTTGGTTTGTTTTCCAG
This sequence comes from Acrocephalus scirpaceus scirpaceus, assembly GCA_910950805.1. Taxonomy (NCBI): domain Eukaryota; kingdom Metazoa; phylum Chordata; class Aves; order Passeriformes; family Sylviidae; genus Acrocephalus; species Acrocephalus scirpaceus. The sequence continues at coordinate 17,765,958 of OU383775.1, read as the reverse complement.
GATATCTCAATCTCCCCAAATCTGCCTGTAGGACAAGGCATGCACAAAGCACGTGTGGGGTGGGCTCCTGGGCTTGTGTGAACTGGCACGTATGCCTTGGCTTGAGCGAACTCCTCCAGCCCAGGCCCAGGGAACTGCCATGCCTGGAGTGACCTCTGAGCATTCAGAACAAAGGGGAACTCATGAATATAAATAGTGTGGATCTGGAAAACTAATATTAAACTGAGGGGGTTTCAGTACATTTCATATTATTTAAATTAAATTTTATGCCACTTAACATCTTAAGAACTTTTGCAAACAGTCCTCAGGTTAACTTATGCAGATAGCAGCAAGAAAATTTCATAAGTCACCTTTAATAACTAAGACTACGTGACTACATTTCATAAGTCACTAGGCTATCAAAAAGATATGGTTCAAAGAACATTTAAAACATTTCAAGACTTTCAAGTCCCCATCAAACTTCCCAAGCTGATATTCATCTAGCTTATGCTGTTGTCAAAGAAATAAGTTTAATGGAGTGAGACCAACTCTGGATTTTCTTGTTCCTTTTGTTCATATAAACCCAGATCTGCAGTGTTATTCTTAAAAGAAAAGAAACATGTCAGAGAATATTATCAAAAATAGCCTCTATTTCCCTAAAGGATGTGTTACCCAATCACATATGTGGCTGATGTAAATATGTAATCAGGGTCTGTTTCAATAGAAGTGTTTTACATGAGGGTTTTAGTGACAAGGACTTTGATATTCAAGGTATTGGATCAAATACCAAAAAAGCTTAGTATGCCTCAAAGATGTAAAGCAAATACCTGAAGGCTAGAATGGAAGTCTCATGCCTGCAGTTTATTTTTGAGAAGGGTCAGTGTGTGTAGAAGCAATTATAAGCAGCCTTGCAGAAACAAATTGGATTATCTTTCATTATTTTCTCTTTTTCTTCTTTTTTTTTTTGTGTGTGTGTGTATGTGAAAGAGAGAGACAGAGAGAGAGAGAGAGAAAATCAAGCTCCTAATAATAGCAGAATCAGATTTGGGGGCTTTTCTTCTAGGTTTGGAATAGTTTTCAGGACCAGCCTTTGGGTTACTGCCCACCAAAAGCTGTCTTGGGAAAACCCAGAGCAAGGCACCATCCCCAGACTGACAGGAGGTTTTGGGGTCCAGTTCTGTTGTTATCACTATGTGATGGATTTTGGCACTGATCTCTAATGAAAGCCCATTTAGCACAAGGGACTGGGACTCCACAGAAGCATTCAGCAGGTGACAGAAACAGAAAAGGGCTCAGGGTATTTGTATTCAGTCTCTAGGCTAAGCACAAATAATGCACTGGCCTCTTCTAGTTTAAGAACAGATACTATTTTTCAGTTCTATAGCTTCTAAGCTGTCTGGAAAAATGAGGTTTTATTTCAGGTATATGTTCTTATTTTTTTATGCCATTATAGAAACTTTCCAAATAGGAGGTGACAAGAAGTGTCACTGTTACTACTAATTTGAGCCATTCTCCTGAAATACAGTAAGTGGTTTCCCCATACTCTGTTCCAGCATCCACCAAATAAATATCCTGGAGGAAGTATATGATTGGGCATCTTATTTTTAGCATTTGGAGTACAAGGCCACACACCAGGGAATTTTTTAGCAATTGCTTTAATAGTGCTTCGTTTACAAGACCAGCACTGGTGTTATTTATTGCCAACGACTTGCAGAAATTGTTTCAATCTCATTTGCACAATGGATGTGCTGGAAGACCAGCGAGGTCAGGAGTACTGCAGTTAGCAGCACAGGAGGGAGAAAGGCTGATTTCTCTGTGTCTAATCTATCAAATTCTCATTACAAGGGTTTCAGCCTTCTCGCCTCTCTATGCAGTCAAGGGTTAGCTGCTGCTGTCCTCTGCAGCTGGATCTTATCAGCAAGGCAGGCAGGGAAGGCAGCTGCTGCAGCAGCCACTCTGAGGGGGATTAAAGTCCCCTTACAGCTCCCTTCTGACCACTTGCACAGCAGCTCTGTTTAGTCAAAAGCAAGCACTGCAGAAAAATGCGTAAGGAAGGTTTTTTTGTGATTGATGTCTGGGAGAGGATGAGTGCTGCCTGAGAGAATCAGGCCCTGATTCAGGGAGTGAGCAGCACTGCCTTTTTTGTCTGTGTGGCTGCTTCCCGGTTGCTCCTGTCCCTGCTCACAGCTCTACATGAATGCTGTTTAAGCAGAAAGGAGGGTTCAGCATGAAGGCCTTGGAACATTTTGTTTGTTGTGGATGGTATTACAAAGTTTACATTCTCTGTTCATTTCTTTCTGATGTGGTCCTTGTTTCTCACTCATACTTGGACCATCCTGCTTGGCACAAAATGGCCCAGCCCCTCTACTAAACCAGTTCCTGCTCTGTTCCTTGGTTCTTGTGTATGTGTTTTGTGTGAAACTGAGGCAAGAACTTGCTCTGCCTCCCAAATAAAAGAACCTAAGGACTAGGCTACAGCAGAAAACTTCCCTGGCGTCCCTTGTCCGCTGGGTCTTTGGAACTGCTCTTGCTGGCATTGGCACGAATCCAACTCTCTTGCCTCAGGGCAAGTGCTCCCATGATTAGGTTGGCATCCACCTCTATCTTAAGAGGTCAAAAGCAAACCAGTTTTCTGTTCCACATAATTACTTCCTTCCTCCAGGAGACAGTTTGGTGTCTTACAGTGTTGACATAGCTCTTACAAGCCCCCATATACCCTGTCTCAGGCAGCAGTGCTAGTATGTGAGTCCTCTTCTTGGGTATCTGTCCCTCCATACTATGTCTGGAAGATAGCCAATAAGATGGTCCATGTACCAGGAGTTTTCAAATGAAGCTTCACTTCTTTTCCTTCTTCCAAAACAAAATTCAGAAGCACTGTACGTACCCAGCTCTCCTTGGCAGACATCCAAGGAGATGTCTGGTAGCTCCTCTGATTATAAACTGAGGGTTGGCACATAACTCCTGAAAAGACACGATTTCAAAGTTTGTATCACCCTTTCTGGTCTGAAAGGTTCCCTTTTCTTGTTCCTTGTTTCAATATTCAAAAACTATTAAACAATTTGAACATTTCTTTAAAATATGTCCTTTCTCCTCTGTCTGATTAACACGGTCCCAGGACAAAATTTCTTTATTAAGTTGAGGGCTGCATGGTTTTGGTTGGGGTTTCTTTTGTGTGTTTTCTTTTGTTTGGGTTTTTGTTGTTGTTGTTGTTGTTTGGGGTTTTTTTGTGTGTGTGTGTGTGTTTGTTTTGTTTTGTTTTGTTTTGTGGGGTTTTTTTTGTTTTGTTTTGTTTGGGGGTTTTTTTGGGTTGTTTTTTTTTTGAGGCAAATCCTGATGCTCTTTGCTAGTAGGTGCTGTCAGTGATACCACTGAGAATTTTTGCTACTGTGGAGACAGAGGTGAAAATTCACCTCAGCATTTACATCTTATTTCATCTTGCTGAGACTTTGGTTCGAGCAGCACAAATGAGTTGATGACTGTCACTGCTGCCTGTGCCACTGGAACTGTGCTGAGTTTCCAGTGCCAACAGTGTGGAGGATGTTCCCCCACACTGACCCTGCTTCCTGGGAGGCCAACCACACAAATGCTTTTATTAGCAACAACCCCCCTTTCTTCCTGGCCCATTGGGGCCAGCCAAGTAGGTTATGGCAGTGACTGTCACTCCTATCCTAACTCTGAGCTCTCCAGCAACTCATGGCCTATATTAGGAAGTCATTATTGTCTCTCTAGATACAAAAGCCTTTTCTGTTTTGCTGAGAATTTTCCATGAGCTTCTGGATGGCAGCAAGGAGCAGTTTATAGGAAGCCTAATTTGGTAAGCAGGGTTGAGGACAGTCACTGGCTCTCCTCGAGAGCAGCAGTTGTCAGCTCTGAGCTCCTATGGAGAGACAGAGACAACCCAGGACTTCTTGTGTATGATGAAGAGCCAGATTGTGAATCTTCCCTCCAATAGGAATCATCTCAGCTACATCCTTTTGCTTCTGTCCAGTGGAGAGGAGTCCAGCAGTAGATTACCCACCACACAGAAGAAGGTTTTGTGTAATTTTTTCTCTTCTCCCTCCAAAGTGCTGCAGCTGGTGTCAGTCAGCTGCATATGACTTATTACTCACCCAGATACCTGTCCTTCTTGAGCCACTCCCAAGTGTACGTGCACTTTTCACACAGCTGAGCTTCTCCTCGGGTCTCTGGCAGGCAGGGCTGGGATATTTAACCCTGTTGGATCTCAGCCCTCAGTTATTCCTTACCCTTCTATGGTTGCAGCTGTGTCTCTGCCTGCAGCAGGCCCAACATTGTTCTTGTATGAGAAAGCCAAGTCTAATTTAATAAGTTTTCTAAGGCTGATCTTATCCAAGAATAGGCAAAGCCAAGATCCATATCCATGGTATTGAGGTAACATCCAGGTTCCAGACTGAGGTGCTGATGGATAAATGGGGTTGCCAGGGTTATTGAACCTGGAGCTACTAAACCTACAAGTTTCTGTTTCTCACTTTTCAGGTGAAAAAATATTAAGGTTTAAAGCCTTGAAATTTTCTGTTCTTCTCAATTCTCCTTTCCTCCACCAGACAGGGGTAAGTAATTTGTGGGGAGAAGAATCCCCTTTTTTTTTTTAGTATTTCTTGATGTTGCAAAATGACAAAGGAGAAGTAAGTGGGAACAGAAATAAATGACTGAAAATGAGAGCGCAGAAAAACCTCTGAAGCTCTGATTTTGTGACTTGAAAAAAAAATCATCATCTAATCTTTGCTGATGAAAATTACCTTCTTAGAATCAGAGGCCACTTCTAGGATATACGTATTTAGATAATAACATTTCCAGTCAGTTGCTTTTTAGCTGTTACAGGCAGCTTGAAGTGAAGCAGAGGGTTTTATTTAGGTATTAGCCTGATTTCCTGAGGGGCACAGTGGCAAGACCTTGGTGTGGGTGCTGTTACAAATGATAGTCAATAGCTCCTGTGGTGGCCCATGGTCTGGCTGGATATATGTTGGGCTTTTGCATCCATCTCTGGATTGCACCCTGGACTTGTAGCTCTCTGTAGCCTGGACGGATAGGAAGAAAACAGGTTGCCGTGAAGCAGGTACCCGTGAAGAACTTACAGGATTCCCTGCTTTAAAATGGTCTTAGAAGACGATTATTCCTTTTCCCATCCCCTTTCTGACCTTGCTTGTGCCATGGAAGTAAAGCAAGATAGAAGTAAGAAAAAAGACATACAATAACAGTGGATATCCAACCTCACCAGTGATTTAACCTGGATGTTCAGCTGGACTTTGGTTAGATTTGAACCCAGTGAAATAGGCAGTTACAGAACAATCTTACCGTGGGGCACTTCCAGACTATCCCCTGAGTTTTGAAGGAATATGGTCCCAGGTCCCGGTAGCCCAGAGCAGAAGGACAGCTGGGAACTCTTCATCCTTGAACAGTGTGCCAGTCTGCAGGCACTGCTGCTTCAGGGCTTCATAGTCCTGCTTCAAATACTTGATGGCATTCCTGTTGGATCCGAGCGTGTCCTCTGCTGCTCGTTCTTGGCATAGTCTCGCCGTGACCCTGGACATGCTGCCCACCCTCCCAGTGTGTGCTGCAGCTCTCTGGGGCAAAGAGAAGAGGTGAGTATGGGCAGGCAGCAGGCTCGGGTGGAGCCAAGGACTGCCCCAAGTGCTCCAGCAGCCCTGGAAGGAGGAGGCACCAGGAGAGCAAATATGTACCAGGGATAGGGGCGGGAGCCACCACGACTGGGATTCTGGGCACTGCCTGCTGCTACTCCCATGGTATTTGCTTTTTTTGCTGTCCCTTTTTAAAATACTTTTTTTTTTAGCAAGGAGCCAGGGACAACTTTTTGCAGCCACACCTGTTAACAGATGGAAAGAGACTCTGTGCATTCTGTGTGCTGAAAGTCAGGTTTAAGGATCAATCCTTTAAAAATCCAGCTGCAGATAGTTCAAAACTCCTTTTCTCCTTCTGAAATTGGACACTATGCTGCTGTGCAGCCACAAAAGCTGGAGCTGGATATCTATTGCTACAGCTTGCGTGGCTATGGAGATGCCATGGAGTTTTAAAGCTAGGGAAAATTGAACCCATGCCTAAACAATGAGTTGTCTTTAAAAGACCCCTGTCTTTGGTACTCTCAAAGCAGTATGAATTTATAATTTAATTTATTAGCAACAAGAGGTGTGACGTTGACAGAGCCAGAACTGGCCACTTGCAGAGGGCAAGGATACAACCCAGGACATGACCTAGGCCAAAAATGGTAAATTGTTTCACCAGATAGGAGGGAAGCTGGTAAGCCCTGCTACCCCTCTCCAGTGCAACCTTGGGCAGAAGTATCTAAAATGTCCCCATCTATAAAAATGGGGTCTTGAGAGATTACCCATCATATTTACAGTCTTCTGAGGGTGTTTCCTGCATATAAAATGTTTACAGGCAGAAAATAAAGAAAGCCTGGGGTGCAAAAGGCTTTATAGACCTTAGGAAACCGTGGTTGCTGTTCTTGTAGGAGAAAAACTCCATTTCTACCCTAGCAACCCCATTTTATACTGACACAGGAGTCCACACCTCCCTGGCAAGGTGGCTGCCTTTGTAGGTTTAGGAACTGAAGGAGGAAATATTTTCCATGGAGCACAGTTGCTCTCTGCTGTCATCCTGTATAATGGCTGGGATTCCCCAGCAAAGCCATCGCCTGTCCAGCTGAGAGCTGGGTAAACAGTAACTTTGTTTGCCAAGGAGCATGTTTGATGACTACCTCTAGGTAAATTTAGACAGGAGGTGTGGGGAAGGTAAGAGAGAATTTTTAAGGAATGAAACCTGGTGAGATAAGGAATACAAACAGAGGCTAGCCAGGCTGCTTGTCTGCAAATATTTGAAGAGAGTGAATGCAAGGGAGGAAACAAAATTACTTGGTCAGTTCCAGGCAGTGAAGGCTGGGCTGAGGGAATGAATATATCAGTTACCCAAAATTAAACTAATTCTGTTGAAATTGAGTAAAGGAAAACGGTTGCCAGCATCTGATCCCTGTTGCATTTCAGTACTTCCAGGTATGTCTGTATACTGAACCAGAGTGAGGAGTGGAATAGCAAAAGGTTGAGGGAAGGGTTTTTTCTTTCCAAGGTGGATTTGTTTTCCTGTCAAATAGACCCACTCAGGGGTACCCACTTTCTTTGCTCATGAGGCAGAATTCTGCTTTCTTCCCTCACCCTGCATCAGTGCCTGGTACTGAAATTTCCTCTCTTCCTGTGGGCCGAAGGAATGCTCCCACTTTGCTGTGATTGCTGTAAGCTGCAAGTTTGGCAACTTACTGAACTTTTGTTCATGGAAAAGCATGGTGCTCCAGCAATTGGAAAAGGTCATTTTGAACAATCGGAATATTTTGTTTTCTGTGTACTTTTTCACATACACTTGACATGCTGTGTGCTCTGTTACTCAAACTAGATGTGAGCAGGCACAGTAGGGGTGAATCCTTGTGATCACCAGAGTATAACAGGGAAAGACAGACAAAAGGTAGGAGTACCTCCCCTGTGGAGACAGACTGAGAGTACTGGGGTTTTTCAGTCTAGAGAAGAAAGGGCTCCAGGAAGACCTTACAGCATCCTCCAGTTCCTAAAAGAGGCTACCAGAAAACCGGAGAGGGAATTTTTACAGGGTTTGTAGTGATAAGACAAATGGGAATGTATCTTCAGACGGACAGAGGGGATGTTTAGATGAAACATTAAGTAGAAATTCTTCACTGCAAGGATGGTGATGCTCTGGAACAAGTTTTCCAGAGAGGTTGTGGATGTCTCATCCCTGGAAGTATTCAAGACCAGGTTAGATGAGCCTTTGGGCACCTTGTTCTAGTGAAAGGTGCCCCTGACCATGGTAGGGGGTTGGAACAAGATGATATTTAGGGTCTCTTCCAACACAAACCATTCTATAATTCTATAATACAATCAGATTTTAATAACTACTTTCAGTTTTCACATCTGGAAAGAGGCTGAGGACAACCCTTTTCTCTGGGGGAGGCTTGTACCAGGCAGCCACCCAGTTTGTCCACCACAACTATTTGCTTCTAGTGATCTGTCACAGCACTTCAAATCCATTTTCCAAGTGTGATTAGTGGCAGTATGATTTATTTTGTGTAGAATGTGATACACAAGCACCATCTAGAGGACATAAAGAAGAGGAGATGATGATGACTATAGTTGACTAGAGCAACAGCTGACAGCTGTACTATGGGAGGAAAAAGTTTTAAGGTTCCCCATGACTCAAAAACTGCTGGTGAAGTAGCATTAACCCCTAGGGCTAGTAGTTATAACAATTATTCTGACTTTTGTTGTTTCTGGGATTTGCATTTTTTTGCCTGGCTCTTCTTGCTTTCCTTGCCCTCTCCCCCTTTCTTGACAATAGCAAGAGGATGAGGGGAATAAGGAAGAACCAATTAAACCAGAAAAATGCATCACCTGGGTTTCAAAGAAGAGACTGAAAATTCCAGGCAGTCAGGACTGTTCTGTATATGGTGAAATCTTTAGAAGAAAATAACTGCCAATTACCCAGCAGTTTCAGATACATTTCTGATATAGTGCGTTAGAGAGAAATGAGAGGACTCTCCTATACTGCAGCACTTGGCTAATGATGATTAAATCTGCTTTGCTGTATTGTAGACCCTGCAGCATGAAAACAGATCAGTTTCATTCTGAGAGCTTGCCTTCTCATGTCCTTGATGTATGGGTTCCTACCCACCCTATTACTGTGAAAATTAAGTGAGTATCAATAAGGAATTGGGAGCTATGAAAGTTCCTAAATGTTTGTCTCTAAGATTATTGTTCTAGAGGTTGCAATATTTTATCTGAGTGTTTAGGGAGGGACAGGTTGCTACAAGCTGCAGCCTGGCAGGTTCCCTATTGGGAAACACATCTGAAATTAGCTCTGATCCTGCTTGGCTGTTTTATAAAAGCCATAAAATTGGCTTTTATATTGGCTGAGGAGGAGGAAGATGATATCCTGCAGAGGTAATGCCTATACCCCATGTGTGAAGCTCTGCAACATGAGCTGGGCTGATCCAGAATGATGGTTCAACACTGGGAAGGGAGCTGGGAAGGATAGCTGGATTTTACAGCACAACCCAGGTCTTTCTGACACCTCACACTGAGCTGGCCAGGGCTGGAGCCACCTTGTAATGTTGGGGAAAGCTCAGTACCCACATCCCAGCCTCAGACAGGAAAGTAATTCCTTTCCTCACAAAACATCACTACTACTACTACTGCAAGCCTCTTCCCCTGGGAAACCACCCTCATCTTGATGAGGACGGGGCAGCTCCTGGAAAGGAGAGCAGGAGCCCAGAAGGTGCATGGGCCCATTCCTCCCTTCCTGAGCTGTTGGTCAGTTGTTCACCAGTATCCATGTACAGTGAAAAGATAGAGGAGCAAGAGGGAGGAAGGATGATGCAAGGCAGAGCAGCTCTGAGTTACTCACAATTGCTGAGTGTGAGCACAGAGAAGGACAAACCCATCCTGCCTGAAACTCCATGCTGTGAATGGCAGCTGGATGATCTTTATCAGGAATCAGAATGAGCTGCTGCAGCAACAGCTGAAACCACTCACTTGCAAAATGTGAGAGTTGATGACTTCTTTGAAGAGCTGCAGGTGTGCAGGGAGATGAAGAAGAAATCAGATTTCTTTTTCCTTCTGAAATTGCCTGGTTTTAGGGAGACACAAGTAGATAACTATTCATGGAACTGTTACTTTCACTTAAGAGCATTACACAGGTCTCACAGTCAAATGGAAATCACCTCTTTCTTTAAAGAAAATGGGCATACTATGTATGTAGAAATTGAAGGAACTGGCTCACGTAGTGCTCAAAAGAACTTCCTTCCCTCAAACTGTAGGCTCCCATTCACATCTGCTGCTGGGCTGGATGTAGTTGACTTGTTGACTTACCTGGCTGCAGAGGACTTTGTGGGCAGGGCTGGCTGCTGGGATAGCCAGCTTCCAGATAATAAGAGAAATTTTGTATTACACCAATATATCCTTGTCCTGTCATTAAACCACATGGGACAGTATGGTCCCTATACATCTGGGACCAGTCTAACAAGGCTGGGTGGCAAATACACATCTTCCCTGCATTGCCCAGGTAGCTCTCCCACTGCTTAATTGAATCCTTGCTGGTTCAATTTCTTTCTAGCTTTGTTCCCTTCTGTTCCTCTCCATTTCTGTTTGGCTCAGTTTCAACCCTCATTGCACCACAGAGACTCTAAGAAAACTCTGGTAGCTCTGATTAACAGAGCAGCCACATAAAAGTCTTGTACACACTTGGTCTTGATCACTGTCCAGCAGAGGCTGTCAGCTGCCAGAAGATTCCAAAGTGGTCGGAGAGTATCATCTATGGGGCACACAAGAGATAGCTAAGAAAAGCAAAGTAATGATATGACAAATTTTCAGCCCAGCTCAAACTCCTGCATCTGCTGGAAAATAGCTAGAGCAGAGGAGTTCACAAACCAAAACTGGTTTTGTGGGCCTGTGAAAACCATTGCTGTGAACTGACTCTGGTTTCCTTTAACCCTGACTCCAGTAAAACCAGAAAAGTCTGACCTGTGGCAGCTGTACAGATTCAAACCACTGCGTGGAGCCAAAGAAACACTTTTTGAGCAGTTCTATAGCTCCCAGATCAGTCATGTTAGGATGCAACACTGTTAAACTCCCAGGTGGTGAGGTGCTGTTGTCTCCTGCTCCAGGAGATGGCCTTGCTTGACTCAGAGGTGCTTAAAAAAATCTAAACAGCTGGGCAAAACCATTCTCCCGTGTCACTCTGTGTCCTGCTCGAGCTTCAGCACAGCCATGCTGGAGACCTTGGCTAAAGGCACACCCTTAATTGAGTACACACAGCTTACAGCACATAACATTACTGGATCTGCTTCCAGCTCTCCAAGTGTGACTGATTTCCCACATGCTGCTAAAAGTACCATTACTTTCTTTATAAAGTGAGCCCTTCTGACCCCTAGGGATCAGGAAGCATCTTCAAAGCACAGTGGACTGTTCCTTGCCAGGTTTGGACAACCAGGTGGTATCAGGGCTGTTTTCTTGTGTGGCCATGATCCACACAGACAGGTGTTGCTCAGACCATTCGTATGTAATTTCAAAAATATTTTGGGCGGCTCCTCTGCTACACTGAGAACTGAATGGGCAATGCTTGGCTCTTTTTCCTGTTTAATGGCAATGGCTTCCCAAGAACTGTGCAAGTAGAGCCTGTACTGGGCTTAGGAAGAGGAATAATAAATGACGGAAGTACAAAACTAGCAAGCAGACAGTGGTACATAGTGGTTTGGAGCACCATGTACCAGCAATGAAGGAAAACTTCCCACCACACCTCAGCAAACAGTACTGACAGTAATTTAAGGTTCTTTAAGCATTTTTTAAACAATAATGTTAATTTTAGTCAGGATGGCTCCAAACCACTGTTTCATGCATCCAGGACTTGGAAAACAATGTGTAAAAAGAGGCACTTGTCCTTCCAGGACAGCTGGGCAGCCACTGTGGGTGGTGAGTGCAGCATGAAGGGCTCACAGCCTCTGTGTGCTGCCCAAGGAACACTGCTAGGCACCAGCACATCCTGAGTCAGACTTAAAATATGAAACAAATGGTTTGAATTCTCGCTCAGAGGGTTGCTGTTCTGCACGGGTGCCAGAAGCAGCATTTCGGCCATTCTTGGCAGCAACTCACTACCAAAAATGGAGACAATCTCTTCCCCCACACCATGTGTGTGTGTTTTGGGGAAACTCGGGGGCAACTCACTGTCTGTGGTTTGGGCTGTGCGGGGAGTGCAGGTGAGTCCATGCAGTGGCAAAATACATGCTGTGGCAACCACCAGCAAATCAAGCTGTAAGTGATCTCTGGTACTCGCAATGTTCAAAGGTGCTGTGAGAGTCGGCCTGAAGATATTTTCATGTCTCATGTTTTCGTCGTGGAAAAATGTCTTTGGGGGAAGAATGGGGGTTTTGGACCCTAGACGCTGACCAGAACTACATCTGCCCAGGTGTTTACTTGGGAATATGTGAAGCCAGATTTCATATCCTGTTTGAAACAATGGAACCACGGAACATTGCCTTCTGTCAGGTGAACCACCTACACCTGGACCAAAGAGGCAAGTTTGCCTCTCTTCTCCCCCCATTGTGTACGGGCCTCGACTCCGTCACGGGACTTCTCCCCCACTCTGGCCGATTGCCTCTCGCCTTGGAAAGAACTATATATTTGGCCTCGAAAGAGACCCCCTTTGAGGACCTCCCCACAGAAGATGGCATCTATCAGCTACGCCACGAGAGTTTGCAGTGACAGTTTATTGGCCACCACGCCACGAGGATCGTGAAGGCAAACTTATTGGACAGCTGCGAGGACTCTGTCTCTCACTGTGGTACATATCCTATCTTTCCTATCTGTCTTTCTGTCTCTTTCTTTTCTCTATATAGCTTTCTCTCCTCTCTGCTTCTTTCTCTTGTTATTGCATATCAGTTTTGTGGGTACATTAATAAAATATATTGATTTCTTGGTCAAACAGTACTCTTTTGCCTCCTTTGTACTCTGGGACCACTACGAGCTCAGCTCACTTTGAGTGGGTTGTAACAGGTGCAACAAGGTGACAACACAGGGTACAGACGTACCACAGTAGGATTTGAGCCATATTAGGTTTTCCCTTCCTTGGGGTTTGGGGGTTTTTTGTGGTGGGTTTTGTTTTTTTTTTTTTTTTTGACAGGGGGAGACGGTTGTTTTTGTTTGCATTTGTTTGTTTTGGTTTTGTTTGGTTGGTTTTGTTGTTTTCTTTTTCCCTAAACTTAGAGAATTTATATGGATAGTTCTGGTTTTTACACGGAAATTACCAACTTTTTTGAATTGATGCGTACATGTGGCAATAGGGGAGACAGGGGTACCGCAGGTGTGAAGCTGATGAGGCGCCCAGTGAGGCAGAGATGCTTCTGCACGGGGCAACGAGCTGGAGAGACCAGGAGGGGAAGTTTCTCCATACGCGACTGCCGGGACAGAGCGACTCGAGCCAAGCCGGGAGTGCAGCGGGGCTGAGCAGTGGCGTGGCACCCGATGGAGGGGAGGGATGACAGGCGGGGCTGGGATGTGCCGTGCCGGGATGTTCCGTGCCGGGGCGGGGCGGTGGCGGCACTGGCGGGGATGGCGGAGGCGCTGGCGAAGGAGCGGGCGGTGGCGGCGGGCGCGGGGCGGCACGACCGCGCTGTGCCCTACTTGGGGCAGCACTTCGGGGCGCTGCGCCAGGAGTGCCTGCAGGACGGGCGGCTCTTCCAGGATCCCTTCTTCCCCGCCGGCCCCACCGCCCTCGGCTACCGGGAGCTGGGACCCCACTCGCACAAGACACAGGGCGTCGTCTGGCGCAGACCCACGGTAGGGCGGCGGGGAAGCGAAGGATCTCCAGTAGCATCGATCCCCGGTAGCATCATTCCATAGTGTCTCCCGGCTTTTCTCCTTCCCCCACCCCGTAAATTTGTGGATTGAATCGTGCGGGGGCGGCGGGTTGGGGCGCGGCTGCCGAGTGCGGTGCGAGCCCTCCCCGAGCAGCAGAATCGCGGTGCGCCCGTTTCGTGCAGCTGCGGATGCTCAGGCGCCGAAGGCTCCCCCTTGTTCCGGGGAGAGGCTGGCAGCATGACTTGCTCTGCCTGGAAAACAAACAAATCAGAAAAGTCGTTTTCCTCTTCATCCAGAACTAACTCCCCTTGTGGACAAATCGCTTTGGGTAGCGCTTGGGGCTGTCTCTTCCGATAACTCATTCCCTCAGAGAGCCATGAGTTGACCACCGTGCAGTATATTCCCGAAGCAGCCCTGCCAGCCATGGGAGTCACGGGGTCAGGTGGACTCCGGTGTGCCTCCAGGCACTTCTGAAAGACCTTGGTGTATTCAGTGGTGGGGAGGTAATGGCAGAGCAGTGTGTGCACGTGTGTGAAAATGCAGTGCACCTCCTGGCATATCCTGTGAAGTGAGATAGCCGGCTGCACACGAGCTTTGGTCACCAGCTCCCGTTCTCACTGTGCTTGGTGTGTCTGGTGCCCGCACCCGTTCATGCTGTGCTCCATCTCTGTGGTGTTCAGCTGCTGTGGTCAATGGTTTGGTTAATTTGCTGCAAGTGAGGTCTTGTTCCCTGCCTTACTTGCGGCTATGTGTAATGCAAGGCTGTTTTGTTCCCAGGAGCTGTGTTCCAACCCCCAGTTCATAGCCAGCGGAGCCACTCGCACAGACATCTGCCAAGGGGCCTTAGGTAAGGTGGGGACAGAAAGCTGAGTTTTCCATGCAGGTGCTGCCCCAGGACACCATGGTTTACACATGGCTGTAACTCACTCTGTAAATAACTCCTTTTGCATCCTACTGCCTCCATTCATATCAAGCCAGACCTTTCTCGCCTTTCCTTGGCATTTGCAGGTGGGTACCATGTGAGCGGCCACTGAGCATAGCCTTTCTGCATGCACCAAACAGGGGTGGTACCCGCTGGTTTCCTGATGGTTTTTCTGATTGTGGCCAACTCCTTTCACATTCACATCCATGTGCCTGAGAGCAGCCTGACTCATTTCTGCCTTTAACTGTCTGCTTGGAAGAGCAGCTGTGTGCATAGCAGGACTCCTCTTTCCCCAATGGGAGAGAATTCTGCTGAGCAGGAGGAACCTCCTGAAACCTGGGGAGATGCTGTAGAGAGAAAAGAAGTTGTATGGGGAATTTCCTGCTGATCGCCAGCTCTTGAGGAAGACAAAATTGGGGTGTTTCAGGAGGGATGGGCCAGCCTGTGAGCCCTCTGCTTTTGCCATGACTTCTGCTCAGTTTGTGCAATGGCAGCCCCTTGGTGGGGCTCTCCAGGGGAGGTCTGGGAGCTGCAGGGAAGAGCCAGATGACAATGGAGAACAAATGGCTTAGCCTGGCTGTGAGTGCACAGCTATCCACATCTGGAAACCTCTCTCCTGCCTTGCCTGACAGAAGGGGGTTTTAGGTGGAAGATGTCTGCAGAGATATGAGGAGAAGAAATAAAGTGAATGAAAGCAGTAGGCTCCTATTCCATAGCTGTAGTGAAAGGGTTTTAGATTAGACAGATAGCGCAGTGAAGGGAAAGCTCTCATGTAGGAAACATGACTAATACGAGCTGTGCTGTGCTGCTGCAGTTGGCAAAGGAACCAATTCTGTTTGCTTGCTTTCAAATATTCACCACACTGCAACTTCTTAGTTTCTAGTCCCACTGCCTGCTGTTGGTGGGTTCATGTCCAAATATGTAACAGGCAGAGAAGGTTATGTCTTATGCTTATATTTTCATTCAGAAGTATTTTAGGTTAGTGCTTTGACAACCAGCTGCAATTTGTACAAAAAATCCATTACAGTAAAAATACTTAGATCATGAACTTGGTTCTCCTCATGCCCCAATATCATCGGTGGTGTGGGTTAGGCTCTGTTGTGCCTTGGGTTGTTGCCATGTCACCAGCTTCCTTCCTGTGCTCTCTCTGCCCAAGGCCATATCTCCCACCATGACTGTTTTGGCATGAAGCATGTCCCAGTTTAAACACGTGCCAGACATCTGTTATCTCATTTTATTGTGAAATTTTATGGTAAGAAGTTCTTCAAATTGAAATTAAAGTTTGCTGTAATGCTATTTCAATATCTGGTGTTTCTGTAGAGATGCTGGTTTCTGGAGTCACTTAGTTGCTTTCTGCGTTCTGCTTTTCAAGCCTTTGTTTGCAGATGCTGTGGCAGCAAGAGCATGGGAATGAAAGATTTGAAGCTTCATTTTCAAGTTGTGAAATTGCTGTTGCCAATACCAAACTGTTTTAAATTGATGAAAGGACTTGCTGCCCTAGTGGTCTTTGGACCAGTCAGATGTTCTTATGAGTTTGTATGGTATCACCAGAGGAATATGAAGTGACTCACAGCTGGTATTTTTGTACCTCCTGACTATATTTGAATCAGAGGTCATCAGTGTTCTTGTTTGTATCTCCTTTTTCACCATCACTAAGTACGCAATGATTCTTCTGGCTGTCTTCTCATGAATCTGGGCAGGATTTTGGTATTGTGTGACAATTGTTGATTAAAAATTAGATGCTTTTGATCTAATCTCTGTATAGCCACTGAGCTCTTAAGAGCCTGGATGTAATCTCTGCTCCTTCACACAATGGGGCTGGCAGATGCACTGTACAAATGCTTTCTTTTCTTTTCTTTTCTTTTCTTTTCTTTTCTTTTCTTTTCTTTTCTTTTCTTTTCTTTTCTTTTTTTCTTTTCTTTTCTTTTCTTTTCTTTTCTTTTCTTTTCTTTTCTTTTCTTTTCTTTTCTTTTCTTTTCTTTTCTTTTCTTTTCTTTTCTTTTCTTTTCTTTTCTTTTCTTTTCTTTTCTTTTCTTTTCTTTTTTTATACTGCCTTATCTGACATCAGCATTTGTATTGATAAATTTGCTTAAGCAAGTTTACTTGAACTCTGTATTTACTTTGAATGTTCATATCCCATCACATTTTAGGATGTTACAGAGAAGATTGCACTGGAAGATGTCAGGTGCTTTTGGAAACCTGTACTTTTTATTATGCTGCTTCTTTTCTATAGGAATCTTTTGTACTCTCATTTATCCCCCAAAAGGCTTGATCAAAAAGCAACAGACCTGTGCCAATGGGGAGTTTCACTGCTGTTGCTGAGTCCTTCAGAACATCTGGGAGTACTGCAGGGACAGATGAGGCTTCCAGAGCACACGGACTCATCACATCCACATGGCAGCTTCTTGGCAGGGAATGTGTAACCAAACAGCTCAGCTAATGAGCAGAGTTTCTTTTAGCTCAGGAGTCTTTGGCCAGGTGCTAGGTTTGAGTCGCTAGCCTAATGCCAGCGCACCCAGGAGAATACAGTTCTTTAAAATAATGCTGTGAGAGAGACTGGGAACAAAGGAGAGCAGGCTCCAACTTAGAAATAGAAAGAAAAACTTGATTAACTTGCACTATAAAGGAAAAAAAGAAAAGGAAGAAACAAAATCTAAAGTGAAAAGAACCTCCTAAATCACTCCTCCTCCCTCCCACCATAATTCTTACCAAAACTTTCTGAGACAAAATCTGGAACTTTAAGCTTAAAATATTAAGGGAGAGAAGTCTTCCTTGTGCCGTATAGAAACTCCCGCAAGAAACAGTCTCTTGTGGGCTGCACTCTTCAGAAATGACCCACCCCATACAGAGGAAATGTGCATTTGAGAAGCCCTCCTTCCACGGACGGTGCTCTCACCACCACCCATGGACCAGAAACTGCTTGTAGGGCTCTTTTTAAGGATGCTTTGGGACACAAGTCCCCCCCATTTCTCCCTCAGGGCAAAGGGTTTTGAGAACAGAAGCCTCTTCTGAGGGCACCACCACACCCTCACAATCTTCTGTTCACTCACTCTGGCACTGGCATTTTCACTACACAGTGCCCACCTTACATCCCCCTAGACACAGTTTCCATAAGTTACAAGAGCATTAATGCAGTCTCTAAGGCCACTACAAGGAATGTCTGGCCAAAAGCCACTCCATCATCTCTTCTTATCTTCTGCTGGCATCACAAGTCCCAGGCTCTCTCTCTCAACACTTACAGAAGCCGCAGCTGAAGAAACTTAAATCTCAAATTTAAAGCGGTGCTGGTCAAACTCTCTGGGGAGGGGGCGGTTTAGGATGCAGAAATGTCTCAGTGATGAATCTTCCACCCCTCCATTCTCAGTCAGCCTGGCGGGCCACACAACCCTCCTTTTCCCCCTGGTCTGAAGGAGGGGGTCCCAGCTAAAGCCAGAGCTCACAGGCAGCTCTGCTGGCCCAGACCCAACAACAGCAAGGCTTGGACAGCTGTGCCGGCTAGCCGGTAAATGCTGTCCAGGCTTACCCCCCACTCCAGGCACAGGCCACATAGGCAGGCCTCGGCCTTGGCCAGGGGAGGCCTCCCCTCCTCCTCCTGGCTGTGGAGGAGGAGGGGAGCCTGAGGAGCCTGTTCACTCTCTGAAGGCTGGAAGACAAAAAGAGCTACTCCACCCCTTCCCAGCCTGAAGTGTGTGTTCACAGAGATGAAACGACCTTTCATTGGTTCACAGGGTGACAACTTCTGAACTAGCACTCTCTCACTTCCTAGGGCGGGTCAAACCGCAACAGTGCATAAATTTCTTTCATTGCTTTTGACCTGGACTGTTATAAGTGAAAATAGCCGAATTGTTTTATACGAAGAAATTTATTAATAACAATTTGGTTACAAAGAAATAAAAATCTACCACTCAAATAAAAAGAGATGCCGAGCCCGGGAGTCGGCACCGGTGAACAGGGTCGGTTCAGCGGTCTATCTGGCAAACAGCCCTCCCCTAGTTCACAAAAAACTGCTGCTGGAGCCTGGGTTTTATACAGTTTTTGTGCCCTCAGGCTGGACCCAGTGATGTAAATCTATTCAACTGTCCGGTATCAGTGTTTTCTATTCTTCTCTGCTCGCGTTGAATAGTCCTTCCTGGGCTTACTGGAAGCCCTTTGTGTTTCCATCCCGGGTCCAGTGATGCTGTCCAGATGGCATCGTTATCTTATCAGGGGGTGATGATCGTTCTTATCTGCGTCGTTGAGGCATTGCCTCACTCCCAAAAGGTGTTACTTCATCCTGTGTCTTCAAATACAAATGAAGTCTCCCTCGAAGTTTGAGCTTCGCCCTGTGTCTTCAAATGCTAATGAAGCTTTCCCTGAGTTTGGGTTTTACAATGAGTTTTA
Source organism: Acrocephalus scirpaceus scirpaceus (assembly GCA_910950805.1). Lineage (NCBI taxonomy): Eukaryota > Metazoa > Chordata > Aves > Passeriformes > Sylviidae > Acrocephalus > Acrocephalus scirpaceus. The sequence continues at coordinate 17,747,292 of OU383775.1, read as the reverse complement.
CAAAAGCAAGGAGTGCCTAGTATATTTATTATATTTAACTTTCAGCGCTTTATATAAAATATCAACACAGGCATGAATTAATTCTTAGCTTTCCTCATAACATGGACTATAAGAAACTGTGATGCATATAAGGCATAGCTGATCATCAGTGCAGAAAAGGTTCTCCAGACACCAAAGGTCTGCCCCTTGGGATTTGGATTATCCTTTAGTCTGGCCTTGTGAGGTTTTGTTGTTGTTTTGGTTTGTTGTGGTTGGGTTTTGTTGTTGTTTTGTGGATTTTTTCCTTAGGAGAAACTTTTGAAGGCAAGTATTTTGAGTTGGTTTTGCAGTATCAGATCTGCAAAGTCAGTGATGGTATTTTGCTCCAAATGGCAGCACATGGGATGTGGTGACTCATTACAGCTGAGGGGAGGATCCGAAGCCAGAGAAGCCTAGTTCACCCTTAACCACCTTTTTTTGGAGTGGATGTCACCATGGCATCACAACATTGGAGTGTAAACAGCACAAGATCTCCCATCTGCTTTTTGGATGCAGGTGTCTCCTTAGGAAACAAATGTGTGAGAAAATAACAAATTGAATTTTGAAAATCAGACCCATGGTTTTCTCATGCTGACAGGCACTCTACTGCCAGTGGGTTGCCACAGCCTTGTGTTTGTAACCAGAAAACTTCCTATAGTGCTGTGGTATTAATATAAATACATTCATAGTAGCTGTCAATCTAAGACTGATTTAAAATAATGATGAGTCTGTGATTGGCAGAACATACATTTTTCCTTTTACCCCATACTCTTACATGAGCTGTGCAGTAACGTGAGGAACTACCTTTTGCTTGCAGTCCGTCAGGCATATGATGGGTGTGGTTTGTTTGTCTTTTCTTTCCAGAATGGCTAATTTTAAGTCCTTACGGCTATTTATGCTTGCCTTGCAATTACTTTTTTTTTTTCCTAACATTCTTGTTACAGCTGGAGATTAGGTAAATGCAGAGATGGGTATACGGAAATAACAAGTAAAACACTGAACGCAGGAAAAAGTAAGAACAACAGGACAAAAACCAGCACTTTTTGTTAATATGTATTATAGATAAACTCACAGCCTGATAATATTCCCTTTTCTGATAACCTTGTGCTGCCTACTGTTCATTTACAAAAATTATTTATGAATAATGTAGCCTTGCTAACACTCCTTTCAGACTGTAAGCAGCCTGTCAGCCTCTCCTTGGACTTTTCTTCCCTGTCAAAGGAAAATCACTGCCAAAAACCTTGCAGAAGCACCAGTTCTGGAAGTTCAGACTGTTCAGATCTGGTAAAGACGCTGCTCAGACTTGCTTAGTGCAGGCTAAAACTCCAGGTCTAATCACAAGATCTGTTCTCACCCAGGTCTGAATTATCAAGTTTGCTTTTAGTGAAGGCTGTTCACAAAGGTAGAGACATCATCCTGGCTGTTGAGCACTTTTAAGTGTGAAATAGCCAAAGGATGTCTTCCATATATGCTGCAGCTGCCTTTAAACCTCAAGACCTTGCCTGGAGTTGTCAGAATTAAGATTTGTGTTTGACTCCAAATTCTTCATAGAAACCAGTATAAAGTTCAACTACGAGATTTTACAACAGGCTGTAATTTCAGTTTGTCTTGATGGGACAGCTAGAAAGTAAAGGAAATTTTTTATAAATTCTGCTTGAGGGTGTGGAGGTCCTCTTGGGGGAGCTTCTCCTTGAATTTCCATGCTTATTACCTTCAGGGAGAACATGACCCGAAGATGTGTTACAGCATTAAAGTGTATGTTCATAATCTGGAGGCCTAATCAGCTTCTTGACCAAGCCTTCCTGAGCTGCTGTGGCCATTTGAGTTGTTCATTTGTCCTTCCTGTGCTGCTCCCTGCCTGCCCAGTCCCTGCCCTGGGTATGGAATAGGAATACTAATATTTCTTGGAAAAAATGGTGCGATTGCTGCCCTCTGAGCCAAACTCTTTCCTCCTGGTCCTGTCTTTACCAGCAAACACCTTTGCAGTCAGTATGTAGTGCTGCCTCTGGATGCAGCTCCCAGGGAAGAGGGTCTCAGCTCCTTGGAGGAGGCTGTGAGAGGAGTCACCACTCTGCAGGACAAGATGGATGTGCTGTGACAGAGTAGGGAGGGGAATTTCATAATTTCTTCATAGTCTGTCTCAGGAAAATAGCAAGGTGACTTTCCTGTTTAAAAACTTCTTTGACATGCTGATTTTTCCATTGCAGTACAAGCAGCCAGAGGCAGGGCTGAAGGGAAAGTTTTATGTTCGGTTCTTCCCCTCCAGGTTGTGAAGCAGTATAAGCAGCTTAGGTTTTGAAATTACTCTGCAGTTTCCCCTCTTCCACCTTTCCTGAGATGTGAAAAGATGTGTGGGACAGATGTATTTCACAGAGCTGCTGCTGGGGGTCAGCTGTGCAGGGAGGGCAGCCTGGAGGGAGCTGCAGGTTGTCCGTGTTCCTGCTGGTGAGGGATTTGGGCCTGAGGGTGGACCTCGAGGGCTGCTTTAGAGTTAATTTACCCTGAAACTTTCTCCCATTTGGATCCCAGCTTCTCACCCGTAAGCTTTTGAGCCTTTTCCCATGGGAGAGAGGTGGCTGTGTAGGGCCTGCTGCTTTGCTGGCCCCTGGCTTGCTGACAGCTGTGGCAGGTTCACACATGGAACCTGCAATCCTGCAAGACTCTCTGGTGGGATCTCACGTGCAATACTGACTGCCCTCTGCAAAGCAAGGGAACAGCGGCTGTGGTAATGGTAATGAGGAATTTTGTGTCGGGCTGTGACAACCAGGGGGTTGTCTGGCTCTGTAAATCTCTGAACACCTTGCTAATGGGCTGCAGGAGGCCCATGGCTGAGCAGAAAGGTAACTGCTCAGGGAAAGTAAAACTGGGCTCTGAAAAGAATGACGGAAAGTAGAGGTGTAATGTTGATGGAGCTGAGGTCTCTTCCTCCCTCTGCATGGCAGGAGATGATGTGGTAAAACACTGTCCAGGCAGCCTGTGGTGAGCAGGCCTGGTGTGTGTTGGCTCCGTCCTAGGCAGGGTGAGGAGGTGTGTGGGACTGGGAAACAGGGCCTGCCTTCAGGCCTTTCCTGCCTCTCTGGTGACTGTGCTGGGGATGAGACCAGGAATAAACACAGAGGCCTCGAGCAGGAGCCTCCAGAGATGTGTAAGGTGAAAGAAGCTCCTGTGTGCAGGGAGGCTGGCAAAAGACCTTAAAGGGAGCTTGCCCACAGGACAAGTCTCTGGATAGCAAGGCAACATGTTTATTAAACATGCAAAAGGGAAAAGAATGCAGACTATGTCTGAGAAAACACTGTCCTTTTGAAGAGAAATTGCACCCCTAAGTACCTGTGTGTGCCCACAGGCTCTTTGCCTTTTTTTGCTGCTTCCTATCATGCAGGCACTGAAATATTAAGTTTTCTTACAAACAGTGCCAGAATGGGTGATAACCCTAGGGGTAGGTCAAAAAATGCCTGCTTTGACTTTTTTTTATGACTCTGGTCCTGAGGAAACACTTGCCTGAATCTAGAGTTCATATATTTGATCTGGCTCAGAGATAAAGTGATGGGAGGGATCATCCTATCTAAGCTGAGGGAATTATTGGTTATAATGCACAATCCTGATGTAGTGCGAAAACTAAAGTTTGAATAATGAATGCTGTCTGTTTTGGGTTTTATTTTCCTTTTCTCTTTACAGGAGACTGTTGGCTCTTGGCAGCCATTGCTTCTCTCACTCTGAATGAAGAAATTCTGGCCCGTGTTGTTCCCAAAGACCAGAGCTTCCAGGATAAATATGCAGGAATTTTCCACTTCCAGGTATGTGGAAAACAGCCTTTTCCCCTTAGTACTGTAGGGCAGGAGCCAGTGTAGCTGACTATGTATCCCTGTGTGATGTTTCCTGGCATGGCTTTGTGGGATGTCAAAGAGCCAGACAGAAAAAAGGAGACGTCTAAAAAGGATGGTGGAAGGAACAAGGCCATTAATCAAAGGTCTGGGAGCGGGGGCTGCCTTTGTGGTCCTTCCTCCCTAAGCAGAGCCAGCTGAGTATGTGCATCCCTGCATCCCTGAAGAGGGTGGGTGAAGCTGGCTGGGACGGGGATTGTTTTTCCCCAGGAAAACTGATGTTCAAAGATAAACATCCTGGTGATGGGAGTGCACAGCATGGGGTGGTGATGGATGTTTGTGCTCTCTTTCCCTCAGTTCTGGCAGTATGGGGAGTGGGTGGACGTGGTAGTGGACGACAGGCTGCCCACCAAGAACGGGGAGCTGCTCTTCGTGCATTCAGCCGAGGGCAGCGAGTTCTGGAGCGCGCTGCTGGAGAAGGCCTACGCCAAGTGAGTTGGGGCCAGGCTTCCCCCCCCACTCACATCCCTGCTTCCCCATAGCATCCCCAGCTGCATGGATACTGTGCATTTGAAGTGTCAGTCTGCTTATTAGCCTTTGCAGCTTTTGGGGTATCCCACAATGGTTCCTTTGGTACAGCGTTGTTTACAGATGCCTAAGACAAGGAGCCAAAAGCGTTGGATTTGTTGCTAGCCAAGAAAAATAGCTCTTGCCTCTCATGGCAAGGCTGTTCTTGGAGCAGCCCTCTGTCACCAGAGGAGCTCTGGGGAGCTCCATTTCATGTGCTCCATGCACCTCTGAGGGCTTGGCAGCTGCAGTGCTTCAGTGTGCAAAACACATCAGTCCATATGCTGAGGTCCGTGTTCAGTGCTCATATCTGAATCTCCATTTTGGGTTGGCCAGAGAGGAATTCAGTCCTCTAACTCTACTATTTTGAATTGACTTAAAAAATTTAGATCCACTGAAAATCAGACCCATAAGTGTTAAAGGGATTTTAAGACTGTGGAACTAGAGAGGCAAATTGTTTGGTCTTCTTTTTTTTTTTTTTTAAATAGTATTTTTTCTTCAGGTAGTGTCCATGATTCCTGTAATTGATATGACTGAACCTGCAAGGTGTATATGCATGATTGTATAATATTTTATGCTTATTTATACTTGGCTTTCCAAGTATGGAGGTCTAAGAAGCAAAGCTGAATGAGGGGCACATTTGTAGCTGCTGTAATGCTCCTGAAAGCAGAAATGCTGTGACAGCTGGCACACTGAGTGCCTCTCCTGAGGGGAAAGAACAGGGAGCCTGATGGTCGTGCCTGTGTCCCCCGTTTTGTGCAGGCTGAACGGATCATATGAGTCCCTCTCTGGTGGCACCACCACCGAAGGCTTTGAGGACTTCACTGGTGGCATTGCAGAATGGTATGAGCTGCAGAAGCCACCCCCCAATCTCTTCAAAATCATTCAGAAGGCACTCCAGAAAGGCTCTCTCCTTGGCTGCTCCATTGATGTGAGTTAGGTTTATTTCTGGGTTCTTGCTGGGCACACAGGCTGAGGGTGGACCTGTGCTTTACCTGCAGGAGCTGCACGCAGGATGCCAGTCCCCTCTGCCTATGCTTGCCTGCTCTACTGTGTGCCTGAAGAATTTGACCCACAAATGTGACTCAGGCATTTGCTCTTCATGGGGGTTAGGCTGAAACTAAACTTCATCACATCATATAAAAAGCTCATGCCCTGCCTTGTGCTTCTTTCATGAGACCTTCTGCTGTTTAGTTGGTTCATGGTAATGAATTACACGTGGAACTTGTTAGGGGTCCTGACAGACATCTGTGTTCCTAAGAAAGCCTTAGCTTGGCAGCAGGATGGCACAGGCTTGAGAGGGTTTGGACAGAGCTGCTACTGATGGCTCCTTCAATCAGGTGCTCAGAGGTGACAATGTCTATCCTTGCTGCAGCCTTTTTGTTGCACAAGTTGTACCTATATTGTTCCCCAAAAATCTGGGCTCTGTTATTGAAGCAGAGAGGCTCGGACTGTTGCCAAACATTTAAAAGGTTTTCTGGGAAGACACGTTGTCGGAAGCTGGACCCACATGGGAAAGAAAAGAGAAGCTTTTGCCCTGCCTTCAAGGATTCAGCATTGCTTTTAGCCTTATTGAAATGAGTCTAAATATTGTTATTGTGGTAATCGCCCTCCTCCCAAATGAGATTGCATCTTAGTTATGTCTAAAGGGAAAAAACTCCATTCATAATAAAAGTGTAAATGTTTCCTTCCATTTTTCAAGATAAATCAGAGTCCCAGGAGAGGGAAGCTTCACAGCAGGAAAAGTGCTTGGTTAATGTCAATATGACTTCTTGGTATTCTCAAGGCCTGTTTTACTTGTTTGCACTTAGATAAGAATCTGACATCTGGATTTTTGCACCAGATTGATACAAATCCCTTGGGGGGTGGGGGGGGGGGATGGAGAATAAATATATTATGTTGTTGATAAGTGCTGGCACTTTTTGTAGTGTAAATTAACTGTTTCTGAGTTTATCCTTTGGAAAAAACCTCATAAAATCTTTCCTTCTCTTCTGTAAAAGAAATAGGGACAGAGATTAAGCATTAAATGGAGACTATTCTGTGGAGCAGTAATAGGCTATGAATTGACAGCACGAATCCTGCCTGCTCTAGCCAATCCTCTCCTTTTGTTTAAGCTTCAAATATGCTTGTTTAGAGGTCACACACTTCTGAAATGGTGGAAAGACAATGACAGCCATATGTTTCTTAGGTGGTTAGATATTCACTGTCTGACAAGGAGTGACTTTGCAGTGTTTAAAGGCCAGACTGCCCAAGCAGTGGCTGTGAAAAATTGAGAGGGGGATGTGCCTTTGGGTACGAATGGCATCCAAAGCTCAGCCTCTTCCCTTGCTGCCCTGTAGGGCAGATCCTAGGGTGGCAGGGCTGGGGAAAGGGAGGAGAACTTTCCACCCTGCTTAGGAGCTGAAGAGGGTGTTTTGACCCTGAAATTTGCTGCACCTGGGTGTAATTTCAGTGTAGGCTGCACCACACTGAGTGTTTTGGAGCGAGGAGGGAACTTTGCTGCAGTGACAGGCTTCTGGTGTGCACCCCATGCCACAAACAAGGTTCCGGGGATTCCAGTACCACCACATGTGCTGCTATCCCCTCTCTGTGCTTTGTCACACTTGTTGCTTTTGTGCAGCAGCTAAACCACCCCTGCAGCGTCCCAGCAAGATGAAAGCTCTGTTGGAGGGGGAAGCTTTGTTCTGTTGGATCCCCTGCCCATGGGAAGCTGCAATCACTGATGCCCTTTCCTCCTCCAGATCACCAGTGCTGCAGAAACAGAAACAGTCACTTCCCAGAAGCTGGTGAAGGGACACGCGTACTCGGTCACCGGGGCAGAGGAGGTAGGTGTGCCACCCCAAGGCACAGCAGTTTTTGTGTGTGACAACCACAAACCCACCTTCAACACTGCAAATTCTTACGTGTCACACATTTTGCTGAATTGGGTTTTTAGTTTCTTCTTTCTGAAGGATGCTTAGTTAGTTGGTACGTTTTGGATAAACACAGATTTGCCTTCCTGGGTGTTTTACCAAAAAGCCCTCTTTATTCCATAAGCATGGCTACTTCCCACTAAGCAGGGTGGTGGGCAGCTCTGTGCAGAGGGCATGCTACCCCCTGCTGGTGACCAGGCAGCTCTGTACAGCAGGCCACACTTTTTACCTTAGAAGCACAGCAAGAAGTGTCCTGAGCAAAAAAACTCCACATATTATTGTCCCTGAAGTGCCTGCTGAACAGCACCTTTCAGCTGGGCTTGGTGTTCAAACACAAGGGGCCTGCCCAAGAGTGGATGACCGGTGAAGGCAAGACAAAACAAAGGAAGCAGATCATGGCATTCTTTCATGTGTGCAGTGGATTTTTGGTTAGTTCACTGATAATTGTTCCTGAAATAATTTTTGAAAGTTCAGGATGAGGTGTAGAGAGCTGCTGATATGCTGTGCTGGTTTGTAGGTGTGCATTTGGTCTTCTTCTCACAGCAAAAGCAGGGTTGAGGGAGTTTGTTCACCTTAATTTGCAAGTAAGCATGATTTAGCCAGGCTGTTCCTTTGGAGATCTGTGCAGACTCTGTAAGGATAGTTCACTTGGGGTGTCATCTCTGGACTGTGCTGCTGCTGCTCTGCAGATTTCTTGGCTTCAGGCACCAGAGGTGCACCTGCCTCAAATGAGTGCTGTGTGTTCCCCAGAAATAGTGGGTGTTCCCACTGAAGCTCTCACAGCTCTGCTTGGCCTGACCTCTGTGTGTGTGCAGAGATCAGCAGATGACAAAAAAAGGGGCTGAGGCTGCTCTCTGTGGGGCATTGGTGTGGTCAGAGAGGTTGTGGCCAGTCTGAGTGTCCTGTCTGCTGTAACAGGCTCCTCATATATAAGCAGGGGGTAAAAAGTGAAGAGAAAGTTTATACCTTAGTGATGACTTTGAGAAATATCTCTGTACCTGCTTTTTGGCTTTTGTATAGCAGTTTTACATTCCCTTTGCTTGTAATCCTGTCAAAGGTGATTTTTTAGCAGCACAAATCAGACATTTTGGTTTTCATGGGCTTTGGTTTGTGCATGCTGTAAAACTTCTCTGGAGAAGCCTAGCTGTATGAAGCTCACTCAGAATCAGTTGGACTTGCGTCTTTTGGACCAGATGTGTGCATGTTGTCATGCCTAGCAGTGAGATGCTTGCTCTGTCATGTTTGTAATTACTGTAGAAGATGAGGGAAGGAGTGTGGCGCTGAGTCCCTGGTAAGTCTCCCTGCACTTCTGATCCCATCAGGTGAACTTCCGAGGAACAGTGCAGAAGCTGATCAGAATCCGAAATCCCTGGGGAGAGGTGGAGTGGACTGGGAAATGGAATGACAAGTGAGTCAATGGCTTACTTTTTGCCAGTAGCCCTTTACTGCAGAGGCGTAGTCATGTTTCTGTGCTTTTCTGTCTGTTCTCTACCTGAAATTCCTCTGTAAGTCCTGTCTGGACGTGGTGTTCACACAAAACTGTTTCAGAGAGAAGCATCCCCTCACTGTCATCTCCCCCATAGCCATCACAGTATTTAGTGCCTTTTATGCAAATTCCAGCCTTGTATAAGATGCAGTGATTTGGTTGGTGAATCCTAGAAAGCTCCATGTAGTTTCTGCTTACTTAACAGCCTGTATTCAGTGGAGAGCTTCTGAAAACTCACTTTCTAAAAGGGCATTAAAAATCCATTTCTGCTGTTAGCCATGAAAGCTGGAGTTTACTCACTTCTGTGGCTGGGCAGTTTTTATTCTGACTCTTTCTGTCTCAGTCCAGGCATTAGCACTTTCTAAAAATAACATTCTGTTTCTCATCCTTCCCTTGGATATTTGAGAATTGAGGTATTTTATGTGCCAGGTGCATCTGTATTTAATTCTGCAGTGGTTTGAGAATTCTGGAACTGCTAAAAGTTAGATTTTGTGCCAGAACAGCCTCGTTAGGGTTTCACCTTTCCCATAGGCTGTAGTTGATATGGTATTCTCTTCCAGCTGCCCAAACTGGAGTGGTGTTGACCCTGAGGTGCGGGAGCGACTGACCAGGAGACATGAAGATGGGGAATTTTGGTGAGTGTCACTGGGTTCTCATTCCAGCAGAAGAAAATCTCAACTGCTCTGCTTTATTCATGCAAAGTAACTTTTCCCAGTTTGCTCTCCGAGATGAGTGTGCAAATTCACCCCAAACGCTAGTGCTAAATTACAGTGACAGGGAGGGAGGATGGAAAGGTGGTGGTATGGAAAACCTGTCCCTCCTGAGGAGACCTTGCCAGTGGCATTGCCTCCCACAGGATGGCGTTCAACGACTTCCTGAGGCATTACTCCCGCCTGGAGATCTGCAACCTGACTCCAGACACCCTCACAAGTGACAGGTACAAAAAGTGGAGCCTGCTGAAGCTGGATGGGAACTGGAGGCGAGGAGCCACTGCAGGGGGCTGCAGGAATTACCCAAGTAAGAAAAACTGGAGAAACCTTTTACTTGTCCACTTGTACTTCTTCTGGGAGCTTCCATGAGATAGTTTGGGATGGCTTATAGGATATCTAGGACTAATCTCCAAAAAGTGCAGGTGTCTGGGAAATGTGGCTCCCTGATGAGGGTCCATTGTGGTTGCAAAGGCTGGGGTGGGGGTGGGCAGGGCAGTGCATTATTTTTCTCTTCTCACAGCTGATTTTGGCACTCAGAGCCACATCTGTCCCAGCTGGCATGTTTAAATATCATCACAGCTGCTGTCAAAGAAGCCTCTGAGCAGTGTGCTTAAATCCACTTCCCAGACACTTTCTGGACGAATCCGCAGTATTTAATCAAGCTGGAGGAAGAAGATGAGGACCCTGATGATCCTGAGCAGGGCTGCACTTTCCTCATTGGGCTGATCCAGAAGCACCGTCGGAAGCAGAGGAAGATGGGGGAGGACATGCACACCATCGGCTTTGCCATTTATGAGGCAAGGAAGGCTGTACAGGAATGTGGGAGAAAAAGGGAAAATCATTCCCCCTATAAATGGGATAGTGCAGTTCCCATGCTGGGCTTTCCAATAAAACTCAGGTGGGTTGAGCTGGACGGCAGCTGCAGCAAGGAAGCTGAAAAGATACAGAAAGCTTCAAAGAAACAAAAAGCTGCATTATTGTCTTGTTTAGCCTCTGTCTCCTCTCCTGATGATAAGAGAGATCAGAGGGGCAGAAGTGCAAAAGAGGAGATGGGGAGAAATAGTAGAGAAATTGAGCAATAACAAATGCTATACAATAAAAATCATGGTGGGCTGCAGGGAGGAGATTCAGCAGGAAGCCACAACCAGCCTGGCTGTGGCTGTGCCAGGCTGTGCCCACACTCTCCCAGATGAGCCTCACCTGCCTCAGGGATGGAGCTGGGAGCTGAGCCAGCACCTGGCCTTGGGTGATGTGGGCTCAACACCCACCTTCCCCTCCAGCCAAGTCTTTTTTCCTTTTGGTTGTTTTGTTGTTGGTTTGGTTTGTTGGGGTTTTTTCCAAGAATGTGGATGTCCTTGCAAAGTAATGGTGAAAAAAAGATGAAGATGCCATTCAACAAGCAAGTAACTCTCTCCTTTTCTCCTTGCAGGTGCCCCCAGAGGTATGTGACATGGGTTAGTGGTCGAGTGTTAGTGGCTTTTACGTAAACTATCAGGAAAAGAAATGGTGCTACTGGTTAATTAGACTTCTTATGTACCTTTTTAATGCCTTAGCAGTGCTCTGTTACTGACCCTAGTGGTCAAAATCCCATTTCCATAAGAAAAACTATTCTAGCTACAGTCCTGTGACTCTTTTCCCCCCAAAAGGTGGAATTTTATCTCCTACTATGCAGCAGGTCTGACAGGCTTTTAAAGTTCTTTCTTCATTCTTAAAAATCTGGGAGGACAAGAAGGAGGAGGCTTCTGAAAGATGCACATTCCTGAAGTTGGCTTCTAGAGCTGAAATGGCCCACCTGTAAGACTGCAAAAATAGTTCCTTCTGGAATATCACAGAATTACAGAATGGTTTGGGTTGAAAGGGACCTCAAAGATCACCCAGTTCCAACCCACTGCCATGGATGTTCACCAACATTCACCAGATGTTACACTTCAAATATGATTTTATTTTATTATTTTGTTTTGTTTTATTCTTGGAGCCCTCCATGAGCAGGCTCTACTCTAAGGCAGCCTGACCTTGGAGGCAGAGCTGAGCTGCAGGTGGCACCAGCTCTGGGGACCAGAGGGACATGGCTCATGTGCCATCTCAATGTAAAGAAAAATTATTGGTAGAAGAATTTGCCCAATGTTTTCAGTCACCCATCATCATCTGCAAAACAAAAGCATGACCAGAATGATTTATTGCAATGATCTGCAAAATACATTTGCAGCCACATCTCAGGAGTCCCACCCCCTTTCTCTTCTTTTTCCATTCTGTCAAACTGACATCTTTTTTCTTTTATTTTATTTTCCCCAGACATAGCTAACAGACATATCTATGATATTTTTAATTTGTAAATGTGAACACATGCAGACTGCAGTGGGGTTTTTTTTCCCTTTCTTTGCTTTTCCTAAGTTTTCTGGCCAGACAAATATTCACCTGAGCAAAAACTTCTTCCTGACCAACAAAGCCCGGGAAAAATCCAACACCTTCATCAACCTCCGGGAGGTGCTGAACCGGTTCAAGCTCCCTGCAGGAGAATATATTGTGGTGCCCTCCACCTTCGAACCCAACAAGAATGGGGATTTCTGCCTGAGAGTCTTCTCTGAAAAAAATGCAAACTCCACGTAGGGAGCTTTTGGTGACCATATTACAGCAGTGGGCACATGGGGGAGATTATTGTTATTATTGTTGTTGTTTGTATTGGTTTTGTTATCCCTATTACTATTTAATTAAAATTAAAAGGCTTAGACATGTCACATCTTGAAAAGCAGCTGGGCTAAAGCCTGAGGAAGGGGTGTGGGGTATTTTGTATTGAGTTGGCCTGATTTAAAGCAAGCAAAAACCTTCCTCTATCTTGTAATATTTTGCTGCATATTCCTGCAGCAGTGAGAAACCCAGGATGTTTGTTGTTTGAGGACACATTCAGCTTTTGATAAGCCCTTAGGAGTGCTTGGGCACCATCTGTAGGTCTGGTGCTCCCTCAGCACCTGAGGGATAGCATGAGACACATCAGAATTACTTTAGGGCTCTCACTTTTTTGCTGCTTTAAAGAAGAAATGACTAGACAAAGTTTGATTTGTACCCCAGAACCTGGTCCTGTGCTAAGCAGGCAGTGACCCAAAGAGTTATGTGAGGCCCAAAATCCTGCCTGTGTCTCTGCAGGACATTGCACAATTTGTAGTGTCTTTTCAAACTCTTGTTGCCAGAGCTGGCAAAATACAGCTTTCACTGTGCTATCCAGTGTCCATGGCTGATTAATCCAGTAATTTTTGAATGCTCATTGTTATTTCCATATTTTAAAGACTCTCTCTTTAACTGAAGCTTGAAGGAAAAGTATCATTAACATGAGTTGTTTTGATTTTAATATTGACTTCTTTCTCTTTCTAGAGTGATAGATGATGAAATTGAAGGCAATTTTGATGAGGTACATCAAATTACATGTTTTAAATTGACATAACTTTGTTGTAAGGGGGGATTGGAGTGGCTGTTCCCTGTGCAAGGTGATGTTTTCTATGGGCATTATCAAGAAATGTTGTCCCACTTTGGGAAAAGATCTTTCAATATCCATAGCTGGGTGTCAAGCAAATGGAAATATCATCAGGAATGTAATAGAAACAAGTGTTATCCTTTATTTAGAATTTGGACTTCCTAGGCAGAGGTACACTCTGAAGAGTTAACTGGAGCCACAGGAAATTCCCTTTGCTCTCCAGGAATCCAGGAGTGCAGCTTTCAGCAGCAGGGCTGTTTCTGCATGTAATGCTGTTTCCAGGAGTAACTAGTGGCTCACCATACGTTTAGTCTTGCTGGAGCTGGGGATGCTTTGCATACTAAAGCAGCTACCCCATGTGTAGTGGGTGTTTCTTCCAGCATTTACAGTGCCAGTATTTTGAGGTGCCCCTGAAGATAAAACTGAATAAAATCATAGTAAAAACCACTTTGTACCTTCAACCTTGCCATTTGATTTTTTTATTAAGGGCAAGGAAATGCATTAAGTCTTTCTCAGGCAGAGACTTTTCTCCATTCAGCATTCTCTGTTTCTGTCTTTTAGACTGAGATCAGTGAAGATGACATCGAACCCAGCTTTAAAAAGCTTTTTGGGCAGCTAGCAGGAAACGTGAGTGTTTTTCTGGTAATATCTATTGGCATTGTGGGTGACTGGGTAAGAGACGTGCCCCCCCCCAGGACAGAGTTCTTGTGCAGAGTCAGCTTTCAAGTGTGAGCACAATTGTGCATCCCAGAATCTGTGCAGTCACCCACCTGCTTCCACAGCAGATTTGTGAGCACTCCTGGTGAAAAACTTCTGCTCCTTTTGAATTGTGGGCTTGACTTTTATCTCTGCACGGCCTGAATTCTGTGCTTGGGCAGAGCATATGGCTGGGCTGGGCCTTCTCCCCAGGCTGCTCTTGCCTCGGGCACACCTTGCTGCTGGGTATGCTAATCTCTGGGAATTGGTGGTGCTCCTGGGAATGGGAGGTGAGGAGAGCTTCCCACTTGCTTCCATTCAAGGGACCTGAACTCGAAGGGGTGTTTGAAATTGGCCAACATGCCCGAAGGAATCAGAGGCTGCAGATGGTGTCTGCAGCTCACGGTGGAAAATTTGTTTTCCTCTTTTCCACAGGATGCAGAGATCTCCGCCTTCGAACTGCGTAGCATCTTGAATAAAATCCTGGCTAAATGTAAGTGCCTTCCTGCAACAGCAGCTTCAGATGGCCACCAGCAGGTTTCCCCCGTGGCCATGGGAGCACAGGGGGCACCACTGACCTGGGCAGGGTCAGAGCCTGGGCTCTGCCCCAGACCTGCTGCTTGGTTCTCCATATGGCCACAAATGTGTGCTCTCTCTGCTGCTTCAGGGGGCTGCAGAAACACTGGGGCTGTGCCAACCCAGAAGGTGTTTCACAGGATGTGTGCTTTGGAAGGGTACAGATGGGTGTCTTTTATCCCAGCATCTGCCACTGGGAATTGGCTGCCAGGAAGATGGATGGATTTGAATAATCCTTGATAATAATCAAGAGAGGTATTGCTGCTGTTTTAGTATTGAACCACCCAGGAGTGATTCAAGCAGTAGTCCAGCCAACGATCTGGGGTGTCCCTAAGGAGGGGAAATTTTGGGCTTCTTTTTCTGTGAAGAGATTCCCAGCTTGGTTCTGCATTATTTTCCTTCCCATTAAACAATGCTCAAGAAACAAGTGCTTGGAGAAATAAGTGTCTCTTTAATTTCCAAAGTGAAATCTTATCAGACGGTCAGGACTGTGGTCTATGTCTGTATGCAGCAGCCAGTAATCAGCAATGGGGTGTTGCTGGCTACCAAGCTTGGCTTCATGTTCAGCCTTTCATGAAGCCACCTCCTGCTGACTGTCATAAGCTGGAAGTCCACATTGTCCACAGAAGTCCACTTTGCAGGCAGACAGTAAGAGCAGGAAAGCTTTTGTCTCTGTCTCCTCCTCCTGTAGCACACCTACAAATCAGATTGCTCAGGCTGTTTGCCTGCGGACACTTCCCAGCTCACTTGTGCCCAAAGCCTCTTTGTCAGCTCAAAGGATGGCAGGTACTGTGATACAGCATGCAGTAATAATCCTGCCTTTTGCTCTTTCTTTACAGGCCAAGGTATTAAATCTGATGGCTTTAGTATTGAGACATGCAAAATAATGGTTGACCTGTTAGATGTATCCTTTAAAGCTCTTCCTAGATGATATTCCCCTTCCTGTGCTGAAGCAGGCAAGCTGCCTTTGTTCCCTGGTGTACTAATGGCTCCTGAGGTGGAGAAGCTGGCTTAACCCTGATTCCCCTGAAAAAGCCACTCCCTCGTTATTGTTGTTCACACGTGTTATCCCAGTCAATGGGAAAATCCATTATCAAACAAGATCTGCTTGGAAGCCTTCCCAGCTGTTGGGTGTTCTGGTTTAGCTGGGCACAAAGTGATGTCTGTGCTGGGAAAAGGCACCTGGCTCTCAGCATGGTGAGGACGGCCTTGGCTGTAGGGTTGTTTCACCTCTCTGTTATCTGGCTGGAATTGGTAAGAGCGTCACAAAGCCATGCGGACTTAGCAAATGGAAAATGAGGGGAACAAATGCAGTGTTTTGTTTTGACATGCCATACAGGAAGCAGAGAGTACTCAGGATTTTAGGAGCTTTTACTCCTATGAATATGTGCAAAAGTGTAGGATGAAGGATCAGGTCTAAGAATGGTGTTAAGCTTCTCTGTGCTGTGGGAGTTGAATTGCAGAGTTGGAAAAATGGAAAATTACCAACACAAGATGATACTCTTCTATAATTTGGAGTAAAATACAGCAGTCCATAGGGACTCCATGGCAGGTTTGGGGAGCAGTGCCACGACCAGGCTCTTTTGTTAGCTTTTAGCTCAAGAGCTGAAGGTCTCCAAATAGCAGGCTTGGCTGTGTCTCTTCCTATTTATAATCCAGATCCAGGCCTTGTGCTCCAGTAACTGCAGGTGTTGAACCCACTATGCAGAACAAAACGGCATCATCCTGGCTCGTCTATACTCGTAGTGGAAAGACAGAGACCTGCTGCAGGGGTGCAGAGAGAGCTTGTGAACTGGTCACAATTTAAATTAATGATCTCAATGATTTAGAGAGAAATCTTGGACAACAGTTGTATTCAACAGCATGAGTCCTGGAGAGAGGACAAGTCCTTCGAGAGGATTTGAATCCCGTTTTTGTTTGCCTTTTTTTAAGTCACAATTACCCATGCAAGTAAACCCAGCAGAGGGAAACCCCTTTTTCTTCCCTCTGAAGAAACTTTCTTAACTCAGAGAAGAATGATGGGAGTGGCAAACTGGGACTAAAGGAGTTCTACACCCTCTGGACAAAGATTCAGAAATACCAGGTAGGACACAACCCCTTTGGGAGAACAATCACACATAGAAGTGGCTGTAGACTGATTTGTGCCATACAATGTGCACAATCACCTTTCCCAGAGCAGGGACTGTGTGTCTGCAGTTTCCCAGGTTTTGTCTTTATCTGCTCTGGCTACTGCATAAAAAACCCTTACTTTTTCAAGCCACTTTTAAAAGAAATGGATGTAAATACCAAGTCCTTCAGACCAATGTTGCATAGTGCTTTAAGTAATATGCAGGCTGCATTTCAAGATGTTTCACTTCTGCCAGAAGCCAAACCACGCTCTGAATTATTGTCAAGGTTTCACTTTGGATTTTATGTTTTGCAGAAAATTTACAGAGAAATTGATATGGATCGATCGGGTACCATGAACTCATATGAGATGAGGAGGGCACTGGAAATAGCAGGTATTTACACTGATCTGTCTCTATAGGACTCATCAGTTTCAAGCAGGGTTGAGAGATGCTCAGAGCCATACAGTATCATCTTAACTTTCTGAATTTTGGGCGCTCTGGAGCCTTCCCCTCTTGCCACCATGCAAGATGAGGCATTTCATTTTGTACCCGTGTTCGCTCTTTGGAAATGGAATATTTTAAATCCTTGGCATTGCATTTTCAGGGTTCAAACTGAACTGCCAGTTACATCAGGTCATTGTGGCTCGCTTTGCTGATGAGGATCTTGTCATTGACTTTGATAACTTCGTGCGGTGTTTGATTCGGCTCGAAACTTTGTTCAGTGAGTACATGCTTAGTGATCAGACAGGCTCTGCTGCCTTGCAATTTCAGCAGGATAACTGTCCAGAAGCCCAGGATAAGGTATTCAGACAAATTCAAACCTGATACATTAATCTGGCTTCTTCTAGATCCAGGAATCAGTCTTTTAGGCCAGACTGCTGAACCACAGCCAGTCTTCCCTGTAAACAACTCTATGTTGATTAAAAAATACTAGACAGTAATTAAAAATGTTGTCTTGCTCCTGCACAATGACTTTAGACTGGCCCTTTCTGATTTGGAGTGTAGTCAATTGTCAAATTTTAGATTCTGAGACTAAATTCCTCATTGATCCTGAAGCACAAGGAAAGGGAAAACTTTCAAATTAGTTCCTGTATTTACCCTTGTCTGTCATCTCTCTCCCACCACAGAAATGTTTAGAAAACTGGATACTGAGAAAAGTGGGACAATAGAATTGAACCTTGTTAATGTAAGTTCATTTAGCTCTAAAGTACTTGTTTTCATTTTGGGGAGAAGAATGGGGGAGGGTGTGAATGTAAGAGTCTGTCCTGCTCCATTCTGACTGAGGATGGCTGGTTTTAAGTACTCACATTTGTGCTAGATTTATCTACCTTTGTATTTATAAGCAGCCTAAGAAAGGTTACCTTTTAAAAATGTACCTACATCACAAGATATTCTCTAACAGACAAGCTTACTTGCTCCAGAAGGCCTTTATCCCTTTGCTGCCAGTAATTTTGGCTTCTTCCCTGCTTTTTCTGTCAACAGAGCAAAATGCAGGTGCAGTTGTGTAGGCAAGACTGATGGTCTTGCTCACGTCTCCTTCTTTCTGTGCCATGTGTGCCCTGTACAAAGGACCAAGTCTGGAGAGAAGTAACCTCCTACATGTGTTTCACATGCTTATTACCTGAACATAACTTATTTCTGAACCTAAGAATCCCAAAACTCTGATTTAAACGAGATATAAATTTAAATTGCTCAGGAAAGATCCTAAAATTACTTCTCTAACAACAGGCTGACTATATACTAGAATTGTGACTATGCATACTTGCTACAGGTCTTTTTACTAAATTTAACCTTGTTTTCCTCTCTCTCGTTACAGTGGCTGTGCTTTACTGTCATTTGAGCCACTGGCATCAGCTTGAGACCTTAACAAGAGCATGATCAGATGAAGATAATCAAACTTACATACAAGTCATATCCAAACATGAATGTGCCTTAACTTACACATGGCAAAAATATTTTGCACGCAACTGCAAGAAGAAAAGCATTCTACTTCCACAGCAGAACCTGCAACCTCATTTTTATGGGTCTGACAGTCTGTGCCTACTATCATATAAGCTCTGGACAAAGGCTTTAATTTAGTGTCAATCCTCAGTGCAAGTTTTGAAAATCTTGCTTTGCTAATATCTTTGTATTAAAGGCATTTTACAGGACTTCAGGAAGCAAAGCTCATTATATCTTACAATCTGATTTTAAAAAATGCTTTTTGAACAAGATCCTGCATATATGAAATTAGGAGAGCATATTGCATATGTAAACACCTCTACTCAGAGATAGGGGTTCCTTGTATGCTTTGTGTCAAGCCCCAGCCCTATTCTAGTTAAATATTCTTTAAAGAATTTGAGTAGCAAGTACATCTTTGACCAAAGTGAGCATTGATGTGCCTGGAGCAGGAGGCTGTTGGCAACAAGATTCTTCCAAGAGAAAGTCCATGCTTTCAGGTGGAATCTTGAGTTCCTGTATCTTATTTATCTTCCTTTGAAATACAAGAAAGTATTTAAATAAATAATTTTTTCAAAGGTAGAAATAAAGTTTGCCAGACTGTTATTTCTGCTGAAAATAAGCACTTTTTTTTTTTTTTCTTCCTTAGATCTAGATCATCACAGTGAACATACAGAGCTTTTACTTTCAGGAACAGAAGTTGCTACCTTTTAAAGGGGAAAACCAGCATGCTGGAGCTGACTGTAGATGTGTGGCAGTTCATGAAATGTTAGATAAGCAATACTTTAAAAGATTAATGCTTGAACCGCTGAAGATTTCTAAGACAGATAATTCATACTATATACCCCACACCCAGCCTTGTTGAAATCAGAGGCTGTGACCATGAGCCAATTGCTGCTGCCTTTAGTTTCCCCACCTGAGGAATTGTGTCCTACTTACAAACTATTTCTTCCTTATGGGCACTTTTTCAGAAAGCAGTAGCACTTACCTAGTAGGAAAACATGGGCCTGCAGGGTGTGGCACTTTCTAAGCACCCTTAAGGAATTATTTGCTCCTCTGTTAAATACTGTTCAGTATCAAATTATTGCCAAATAGAGAGATAGAAAGGATAGCTCTATAGGAAAGGCTTTATTTGGAAAATACTTGTACCAAGTTGTTTTTTCTTTCTTAAGTATGTCCCTCAGCTTTTAAGGTTAACAAAGGTTAACAATGTGCAACTAACAGATTCAGGTCAATTTTAAATGCAGAAAAACTATCTTGAATGGATGGGAGAGGAGGGGTTCAGTTTAATACAGAAAGTAGCTGAGAGTTAGTGTAACATAGAACAGCAGTGTGTCTTACTGGTAACATTTCTAATAAAAGTCACTGTTAAAATAAAAGAGTTAAAGCTTAAGAGAAGACAAAAGTTTAATGGTTGAGTAAACAAGCGGAGTAAAAACAAGGAAGTTGTCAAGGACTACAGAAAGTTTCTACACTTAGTCTTCAAAGTACAAAATACAATAAATACATGAGGTTCTTTGTAAAAAGAGGAATCTAAAACTACATTTCTGTTACAGCACAGGATATTTTGAATACATAGAATTTCTAAGATGCTACAGCTTTTTTAGAAGTTATTGCTTAATGGACTGGTCATGTGGTTGTCACTCTTCAGATGCACTTCAATTTTTTAGCTTCTTTTGAAAAACATTCTGCTTTCAGCAATAAGCAGTTGGGTGCTGTGCACATATTTTAATTTCTCCCACTTAGAAAAAGCCTCGGGATCAATTTGGACAAAGCCAAGTTGTCTGTTTCATGATGACTCCTTCAATGGCAAATTCAAAAGGTGCTTGTATTTCACGCAGAAAAAAAGTGCGACTTTCTTCTGCCATATTTGAAGAAATCTGGGTGGGTACTTGAACATAATGGCTTGATTTGACCCAAGGCAGCAGAATTTCATTTGCTTGTAAGCATTATTTCATCTTGTACAACACCCTCAATCCATTTGCTAATGCATCAATCCTTCATTTGTTTTCAAAGCACATTTTTCATAGCTTTCAAATTACATTGTCATTGAAATAAGTCTCATGATACTGGAACCAACACAAAATGGACTGTTTTTTCCTGTAAGTTATCCATGACTAGTACTTCAAGAATCTGGCTTCTGTACTATTTCATGCCAAGCTTCTTTGTCTAGGCTTAATCCTTGGATACAGCTGAGGGTAAAACAGAAATGAGGTTTAAAATTTTAATACTTTAAAAGGTTACTTTTTTTAAAAGAAAAAATGAAGTAACAAACCCCCCCTTCTCTTTGGTGCTACAATTCTAATGTAATCCATAGTAGCAAAAGCATGGTTATAAAAAACACCCATGGCACTGACAAATATGAATTTAGCAGTCTTAGGCAAGCTTAAAAAAATACCAACTGTGTCAGTACAAAAGGAAGGTATTGAACAGCACATAAGTGAGTACTTTCAGCTCTACCCAGATGGGTGGGCTAGGAAAAGCATATGGCTTTGTAAGTCAAGAGACTTCTACATTCAGTGAAGTGAATTGACTGTGGGATCATTCCCTGTTTCATAAATGGGACCAGAGAGGTATTAATTAAAGTCTGGTTCGCCTTCTCTCACCCATCAGCTTTTATGGCAGTATAGCTTTTGGGCAAGCTGGAAACATCTGTCTGGAGAAGGACCATGGAAATGGAGGGTGGGTGGCCAGTTCCATGAATGACCTGCCCAGCAGGAAATTGGCCCCTGGGCCATGCACTGCTCACACATCCTAGCCACACACACAGCGGTGCATGGGACAGCACACAGCAGGGACAAGATGCCTGGGAAGCTGTTGGCTCCCACTTGGAAGGGCTTAGGGAACAGGTGCTGTTCTGAAAATGGCCACTGGCATACAAAAACAGTAGTATGCACTTCATACAGTTAGCAGAGATGAATCCTCTGTGCTCTAAATGGCAATGCATGTCTACATCACAGCATTTCCCATCTAAAGCTCTCCTTAAAGCTGCCCCCCTCTCTCTTTAACCAGACTCTGGCTTTCTTCTTTTCTCAGTGACTAAGACAAGGCCAACAACTTCACCACAAAGAATGTCTCAGCCTGCTTTGACAGTATTATCATACTAGCTTGGGAAGCTAGGGAGTCACTAAGAAGGGTATAGCACTGATACAGATAATTTAATCCTTGTTTTTATTCAGTACACCTGACTGCAATAGGATAAAGCAACTCTGATAAAAATAGCAATATATTAATCTGCCAAATGTTCTCCTCTTTGGTGAACGTCACAGACTAGAATTCAGCTGCTATATTAAGAGGCCAGTAATTACTTTAGAGAATCACCAGAGGATATTTCAGTGGCAGCACTAGAACAACTGAACAGACACAGGAATGTCACAGTTAATAAATACTGTGTAGTTTTCCCCAAAGATTCTGCTGGGATTGTATTGTGCTTACAAGGGTAAGTTTTGATCCCCAGTTTAAGCTGTGCTGCTTTGTGCTTTTTTTTCCTAGAAGCACAGATGTTCCTTATGTTCTTACACACCTGTGCTCAGGCTCAAAGCCCAAGCTTATGAACAAGCACTACATGCACAATTCACCCTGGGGTGGGCAAAAATCAAAAAGCTACTATTTTAACCTTACTGTGCAGGGATACTTTGCTGCTCTCAGTTTAGAAATGTTTACTTTGGAGAGGAAAAATCTGAGCAGGAGTACTATGTTAGGGAGGATTTTACAGTATGTGGTATGTGCACCTGACCTGGAAATGATACAGACATGAAAACTGATTTTGCATTAGATAGAGTCGCTCTGCAAAATCCAACCAGTTTAGGAGTAAGGTTATCTGCATGAGGAAGAAGGTTCAGCCTCCTTCAAGCATCATACATCAATCAGCTAAAATTCACAGTGGTTAATCTTGGAGAACCTCTTATCTCCAGCACCAGAGCAGCTAGAATTGTAAAAAAAAAGCTTAATGGAATTTTTATATATGTGTCCATCTGCCATTGTTTTCTAGCAACTCAGCTATTAGGATAAATACAGGGACATAATTGAAAGTATCTTATTTAGACACAGTTGTTTTTAATAAATGGCAATACAAAAGGTGATGAGAGAAGGAGAGGCCATTCATGTAAGGCCTTGGACATATGGCTGAATGTTACTCAAAAAGCATAGGAGAAAACAACGATCTGCCTTTACTGAGCAATGTAATCTGTTTTCCAACACTAGGAAAAAAGAAATCTGCAAAAATCTAGGTTATCTCCTTGGATCAAAAGGTGCCCTGTGCACACAGGGAAGGACTCATGACTCACTCTTCATGCAAGTTTCAGTTCTGAATGCCCTTTGTGCCAGTACATCACTTTTTTGAAACAGGGTTTTTTTTTGCTCTAAGATGGTGGGACAAGGTTGGTATTAGGGCCTGCTGTGCATAGCAGGGTGGTGATACATGTTGCTCTTTTGTACACCCATTAATCTGTGTTAAGTACCTTAAACACAGAGGGTGTTAACCCACTCTGCCAAGGTATTCAACTCCCTAAATAAAGATGGCAAATGTCAACTCCCTTCTCTTGACTCTTAAACGTGCACCACAATGCAAGAGATCCAATGAGAATACAATGTTGTGTACACTCCACATCCTGGGGTGGGTTTTTTTTGGCTCTGGAAGTAGCCAGGACTCACCCCTAGCAGATTTCGGGGCACATAGCCTTCCTTGTCATTCAGCCGTGCCCACCACCACTCGATCTCCTCCTCATCCTCCCGGTGCAGGATTGTCATGCAGTCTCCTTCCTTCATGGACAGCTCATCATCGTTCTGAGCCTCATAATCCCACAGTCCATAAATCACTCCTTTGTTCATGATACCCATCTTCTCCTGCACTCCTGCAACATTGAAAACACAGCAGCTCTACTGACGAGATAATACATAAATAAAAAGGACAACAGGAGAGAAGACTCCTTTTTTCTTACAGGAAGAGTCCAGGAAAAAAACCCCTGAAATTCCTACCTATTTGCACCTTATTGCCAAATACTCAAGAGTTGGCCCTGGAAGAAGTGGCTTACAGCAGAAGTTCCTTCCAGCAGACAGATTCCTTCCTTAAAGATGCCCCAAAAATACAAGGCACATGGGGAGAGCAGCACTGATTGATAAAAGGTTATATTTTTGTGTTCAAGCTTTCTAGACCTAAGTGATGAGCAAGAAGCACTTTCTGTACTCTGAGTGAAATAGTAATCTCTTTCTGTCACAGCAAGATAGCAATACCTGCTTGGGTTGACCCCAACTGTCATTTTAATGCTTGTGGTGTCATTTGCCACCTGGGTCATTTTATTTCAGAACTTTAAAGCAAGTTGTATCTCAGACCTGTACCTGAGAGTTAGTTGCCTGCTACCCTGCAGCTGCTTTCGGTTATCTCAGCGGTTCTTAATTTCTAACTTTTTTTTTCTTGTTTTAAACACTGCCTTCAGAAATACAGTTCTGTTAAATTATTTCTGGACCAAGGTGTTTTGGAGTACACACATGCCCTAGAGGGTTATTCAGAACTTGCTCATTTTACAGCCTTAGCCAGAGATGATACTCTTCTTTCTGTACACATTCCTCAGCCTCTAAGCAGAAAAATGGAAAAGGTATCTTAGTTAATACAGCAGTTGATATTCTCTTAGGTAATTATTTTAAAACACTGGATTCTACTGGGGGTTTTTTTGGTTGGTTTTGGCATTTTCAGGAGCAGAAATTTCAGTGTCACAAAAGTTGTCCCTTCCCTTTTTATCAATACCTATTTACCACCTACATCTGCTAAACAAAGCATTTGCTCAAACCAAGTTCTTCACTTCTGCACACCAACTCAGCAAATAACATTAAATTACTTCCAGTGCATGATAAACTCCGCTCAGAGAAACTCTTCCCTTGCTTTGCATTTAGTGTAATTAGAGGTTTGGGCAAAGCTGTGCTTTGCACTCGACTGGAAGGTAAGATTGAGCAGTGAGCATCAAAGTAGACAAAGAAGATTCACACAACGCATGTGGGTGTCCTCAAGAGGTGTTAAAAGTCACACCAGGGTATTGGGGCAAACAGAGCCAGCAGAGGCATTACATTTAAGAAAGTGAAGATTTCCATACTTAAGCAGCATCAGACCTGTCATTTAATCAATGCTAAAGGATGATTGGTTTTATTTAAACCTACCTGTACCTCTTACTTGATACTGGACATCATTTGCAACAAAAAAAAAATTAGGTGGATCAATGAATTACCAGGGTTTATTTGCTTAATAATGAGTTGAGAGGGACAGGTTTTAGTGCAGCTCTGGAAACAGATACACATTCCCGAACTTCTTTTACAGAAGCAGTTTTAGGCAGGGAATAATTTCTTACAGTAATTACAAGCAACCAGAACCAGTCTTAGCAATGGGATTAATTTCTGATGGAACAATATAGAACTTCAATAGTTAAACAGTCAACACATCAAGAGATACTTTTAGTGGTTTAAATTTGGAAAAACTGGCAATAGGCCAAAGCCTGACAGTCCTTTCAGGACCCATCAAAAAGTATCTCACAATACAAAATGATCCCAAAACCAAAAACGCAGAGTATCAAGTGAAATCACCAGATGACAGGCCATAACAAACCCCACAAACAAAAAGAATGTATATCTTCATGTCATATATAATGAGACCATGGACTCCTTTCCACAGTATCTCATGGGCAATTAACCTGAATCTAAGAATTAGACAAATTTCTGAAAGAAATCCCAGAAGAGCTATTCACACAAATATACCATCTCTTAATTAATATCTGAGTTAAAACCAATTTAAAATATTAGACAAGTATTATTTTTTATGTAGTCCTACAATCTTCTTTGGGTATTTGGTGTTGATGACCTCCCTCAGAGTCTGGATACAAAACCAAATGGAATTTTGCTTAGCCTACAAATTTTGATGCCAGTAAAAAATGGTTCCTCTCCTTATAGAGAAAACTGTATCTTTTGGCACCAAAGATACAGTTTTCAAGCTTGGTAAGGACAGCTGGACAGACTGTTTTGAACTCTCCTGGCTGAGCAGCTTAGAGAAACTCAGCTCTTGCCTGTGCCACAAAAGTAGAAAGGCAGTTTTACAGCTTTTTCTGCTGTGTTACATTGCTGTTACTCTAACCTCTTCCAGAGAGATGACACACCAGCTGGTACGTGACATGGGGACATGAGCTACATACAAAACAGAGAAAAGTAATTCAAAACCTCATTACACACAAAACATACAGTAAAGTAATGTAAAACCTCATTGACTAATACTCATCACACCCTAGGGAGAATTAGTTTTCTCCACTCAAAGATAGTATCTCTAGAGCCTTACTATTTGAATAAAGTCTAAATTGATATGGGAGTTATTTTTAAATACAAGTGAAGAAAAAAGTCAGGAAGGTAAAGTCAAATTCAGTGCTTACTAACATCCATCAAGGCAGGAACTTGGCAATACCTTTTCTGGTTCTAAGGTGCACATTAGGAAATACTCCTCATTTCAAGACACCAGGTAACAGCTATGAACTGCCTACTGACATATCCATACCATTTTTGTTTTCACACAGAAGTTCTTATGTGGCAAGATTCACTTAATTGGTGTATCTGTCAATGCATGTGGTTCAAAGCTTTTAATGTAGGGAAACCTTTTGTAACCCACAGGCTGAATATTACGAAGTTAATCTTGATGGAACTCATTCTGTGACAAAAACCTCACTCTTTCCAAGAGGAACCTGTGGGCACAGGCACCTAACCTGAGTGTGCAACTTCCCCCTCCCCATGCACAAATGAACTGAGAGGTGGCAGGGAGCCCTGGCATGGCCCAGGACTTGGGCTGACACTCACCATACAAGAACTGGGAGCACTGCGTGTAGCCTTCCTCCATCTCCTCACACTTGTCTGCAGCTGTCTGCATGTCACTGTAGGTCATGGCAAAGACAGCTGCCCCCGACTCCACCAGGAACTTGCACACCTGCACGTTATTGCAGGACGCTGCACAGTGCAGAGGGGTCCTGCAAGGCAAGGACACAAGGATGACACTTCACTCCCAAGGCTCATGGAGCGCTCAGAGCCCTGGGAAAAAACAGTGTCCATGCCTGCAAAGCCTTGGGCAATCAGCCCTGCCCTGCTGAGGGCTTCCCAGCACAGCAGTTAACCCAGCATGCCAAGAGCAATCGATTTTCACAGGTAACAGGAGCTACTGAGAGCTGCTTGAGCCCTAAAGCCAGTGTCCATACAGATCTCCAGCTACTCTACCCTTCTATAATCTATTAACATTTTAGGAACATTCATTAAAGCACTAAAAATTAAAAAACTAATCAACTTTATTAAAAAACCCACTCAGAAATCTTTCTGACATCATGCCTCTTATAATCTAGATAACTACTTCAAGATTCGACTTCGTGACAAGTGCACGTAATTGTGATAACCCCTCAGGCTGAGGGAGTACAAGCATCTTTATTCATTTTTAGGCCTCAAGTACATCTGTTATAGGCAGAAGTAACAGTAAAATCACTACCCCCTGCACCAGCCTTCCATAAATAATCTCCCTAGTCATTTGTAAAAAGGATTTGTACCACATTATCAGCTGCAAGCCTTGTTTGAAGGTTGTTTTCCACTTTGTTTTGGTTTCAAGTTGGCTGGTAACTGGACAAAGAACTGGGGAGAGTTTGCAGGGCTAGATACTGCCCACAGCACAGGTAAGTTATAGGTTATCTCACAGAGGTTATTGGGAATTTCAGCATAAGGCTCATTATAAGCTGTCTTCAATTATCTCAAAGAAACAACAATTTCCTGACAACCGTGTCCACCCCACAATGGTTTCTTCATACAGGGAATACTGCTATAATGTCCCTATTTTCCCATCTGTCCAGTCCCATATGATGCCCCATAGGGAACTGCAGTTGCTCTGCTTTGGAAAGAAAACTAATTGCCAGCTCCACAGGAGCAAAGCAAGACATTCTGAGGGACCTGCAGCAGCTCCCAAGTCCTGACTCCTGTGGAGAACACACTTAAGGAACCACTTAATGAAACCCTTACCATCCATCACTGTCTGCAGCATTCACATTCACCCCAAACTGCACCAGGAACTTCACAATTTCCGTGTGCCCGGCACACACAGCATTGTGCAGAGCAGTAATTCCTTCATCATTGGGCATGCTAGGATCTTCCACCTGGCCAGCCAGAAAGAAATCAATCACATTCAGGTGAAACTCTCTGGAATAAACACCTCTTCTTATACAAAAATCAGTTGTCTTATTCTGAAATATGAATTTGTGATGTATTTCTAGGAAGCGCAAGAGCAAGAAGACTACAACCACTACCAATTTTGCATCAAGACTCATATTTAAGCTTGCAATCTCCCCTTTAACAGTGTGGTTTGGACAAATAGGATCTTGATGACTTACTAAAAGTACTTTTAACAAATTTCCGATATATGGCTAATTCAACTGTGAGCAAAGTTCACATGGATTTTGCCTATCAAATTACCTGATAACATGCCCAACAGGGAATGAAACACTACATAAAAATGAGAAAGAGTTGTCCTGCAAATTTATAGTCTTGATGCTAAAAACCCACTGTGGATTTAACACACTTAAAATCAGCCTCTAAGTATGATCACTTAGAACCTGTTAGGATTTACCTCTTTTAAAACAGATCTAGTTTCTGCAATAGTCCAGAAAAACTAAGACTTCCCAGTTTCAAACAGGATTGAAATTCCTTGTCTCGCAAATTAGCATTTGTACCTCATAAATTATTCTCTGCACAAGGTCGAACTCCCCCTCCAAAGACGAATCCAGAAGCAATGCCAAGGGATTAAATTTCACTCTCATTCCATGCCCAATCCTTTCAGAGCCAGTCTTACGCAAGTTCGTCCTCTTCCCCTGTGAAAAGGTAACACAAGTTACAGGCACTTTTTTTCCTGGAAAGAAGATGAATGCAAAACTGCTTATTTGGGAATGACAGCAGAAACGATCAACTAGAAAAGCGTTTAATAGGAAATTTATAGTATTTTTTACCAATCCCCAAACACATTATGAATATATTAGGTTAAGCATGTTACAAAAGATCTCTGCCTTTCTCTCTGAACAAGGGTATTATTCAACTCTCATACAGAAGTTACCTTGATCAAACATCAGCAAAGTGGCAAAACTACCAAAGATCAGGAAAATATGTAATTTTGTCTTGTTATTTGGACAATTTTACCTCTCATAGCTGTTAGACAAACCAAGCAGCATACTCCATGAAGTATGCTACCTTAAGTGCTGATGCAAAGTTCCTAATATTTTTTAAGTACAGCAAAGGTTTAACGGAGCAAACAGTGATGAAAAATGGTTTTGGAAAAATATAGAACTAAGTGCAGAATTGCTTTAGATGCTCCCATTGATACTGGAAACCAAGTATTTCTATAGCTGAATATGTACCCATTCCTTTAGGAACACACTTGCATTAGCTCAGCGCTTGCCCAGCTGCCTGGGCAGCAGCAATAAGACTATTCACGAGGGTATGTAAATTTCTGACAGATGTCCAGGCAAAGATGAATAAAACTGACTCATATTCTGCAAGAGCAGGCATGTGGAGATAAGATATATAAGTAGAGATTCCCATGAAATACTCTTCTGTCTGTAGATATGTACATAATATCAAAAGTAGTGACTTTTTCAAGAGTGAGCCTGGCAGAACTATCAACGGATTTAAGTATGAAATCAAGAGGTTAGGCTGGTTTCTTCTCATCATTGCAGAATTATTACAAAACCAAGCAGAAATGTGTTCTCATGATTTAGGGAATCCTACCACTCAAGTTTCCTTGTAAAATAGAACAAGAACAAAATCTTTACAGCATGAACACACAAAATGTCTACTCCATGCACAAATTACAAGGTTAAAAAGCACATTTAAACCTTTTAACTCCTGTGCACTGAAGTGAAAGAGGAAAAAAAACCACTTTCATGTATCAGGTTATCAAAACTTATCAAAACCCTACTCTTGACAGGTTTTTAAAGAAAGTCTTTAAGAAACCAAAACCATTAAGCATTGTTGTTCTACAACAGTGAGATAACATCATACCAGACACAGATACAAACTTGCAAAATAAAATGGTAAAAATGCTGCCTCCTCCCAGCCCCAAGAGACTCCATTTTGATGCAACTTGAGAGTAGACTGATGTTAAATCAGATTTCAAAGAAATTCAATAGAAGAAGTACAAACAGCTGATATCTACAAATGAGTTTCTAAGGCAGAAACTAAAGAAGTCTGTTCCTCCATATTTTTCAAGCATGGCACTTTCAGATAAGCAAATGCAATCCAGGATTAAGAAAATTAGTCCCCAGCTCATATTAGCAACAGTGGGAAGTGCTTGTGAAATCTGTATCTGTACCTCAAGGAAAAAAAATATTAGCTTTAATTTTTCTTAAAAAGGAAGCAAAATCTGGGTCTAGGCAGATTTCTATATGGAATGTTCTTTAGAGCTCTGTAGAGTTTTACTATTTCTGTATTCCATTTGAAACTTTTCATTATGTCATTAATTCTAGGGACAAGAGAGACTTTTCATTACTGTTATGCAGTCTGGAGATAAGACTCCAGACAACTAGATATCACACAACTAGAACAGATACCCACAGAGACTTCTAGACTGTGTGACTGCTCTCCCACATCTGCCTGAACTCTACAACACAATGCACAGGGTTTATGGCAGCACTTGACATCATTTATCGACAGGGCACACCAGTTGTAAGCTAATACTTACAGGAGGCAAGGAAAACTGTCCAGTAACTTCAGGAGGCATCATATTGAATGAGTCCTCTCCCAGACTCTCTGGATCCCCTGATGGATAGGGAGGTGGTGGGTATGGAGGATATTCTTCCAGGTACACCTCCAGTGGCAGGGGAACTTCTAGGTTTGGTTCCTCTGGTTTGGGCTGCATGAGCTCATTGCTGTCTGACACAGCTTCAGGTACAGTGTCCAAAGGTACAGGGGGAAGAGCAGCCTCGCTCTGCTCTGCTGCTGTGCTTTCTGTCTCCTCAGCAATAGCTGGTTCTGGCATGGAAACAGCTGTTTCTTTTTCTGATTCTGTGCTTAGATAAGGATTTGGGATTTCCACTGGGCTTTCCGGACCAGCAGCTGATGCTGCCTGTTTGGAGGGATGCAATGGAGCTGAGATAGTCTCCATTGCAGCCAGAGTGGTCCTCTGATACAACAGCTTCTGAATGTTGGGGCCATTAGGCCCCTCTGGCTCAGTAATAGAGCTGCGTTTCTTCAGAGGTCTGGGGGCATTGGACAGCTTTTTCCGTAGCGCTTCCAGGTCGGCATCGCTCTGGTTGCGGTAGGGGTTGGATAGGAAAGGCAACAGCTTGGTTGGGCTCAGGGGACGGGGTATCCGCTCTGCTTCATGGTTCTCGTGAGTGGATGAGGCTGCTGTTTCCATCTCAGGCTCTGGACTGCCTGGCTTGCCCTGGAGGTTGGAGTAGATGTTCTCTGTCTGCGGCAGCTGATTCTGTACCCCAGCTCCTGCCATCACAGGCTTGCCATACACTGGGGAGCAGTTCAGAGGGGTGGGGGGGAAACAAGTTTGAATATTTGATCAACAAGAAAACAACAATAAAGGAAGGTGTATCAGGTTGTGTATTCTTTATATAGGGCAAAGAAGCAGAATACAAAAAACTGAAAACTCATCTGGTAACCAGATTTACCATTAGTTATCTTGCAAACCCAAGACACACATTCTGCACTTCTTGTTAACACTCTTACACAGCATGGAAGATCTACCTAAGATGCTTACAGCTGCCCTCACCCACTTAATTGCCCTGAAGAACAGCTTTATACCACAGACCAGGTGGAAAGAACATCTATCTGAGGTTTATCGGACAGAAGAGAGGGAGAGAGTCACATGCTTACCACTTGGGAAGTGTGGTCCTCTGATCTGCGTCCTCGTCAGAGCACTCTGCACTGCCTGCTGGAAGTTCTTCCCAGGAGTCTGCTGTTGGGTGTACATGCTGTAAATGGAGCTCGCAGCCACAGTCTGAGGCTTTCGAAATGGTGGCAGTGAATTCTCTTTGGATGGCTGAGGAGTAAAAGGTCTCACAGCTGCTGCTGGGGGATTCTCCTGTTTGGAGGAAGGAAGAATTTGATCCTGGCTAGAAGAAGAACCTGCAGGAGGTACTGAAATTCTTTGCTGTATCTGCTGAGAAGGATGAGAAGGCTGCTGTGCTACTGGTTTTTGCTTGTTCCCCATAGCTGCAATAGCCAAAGGCAGCTTCTGCAGGTTTCCATCCAGCTTTGAATCCGCAGGTTGCAGGTGACTGGCTTGACCAAAGTAAGGCAAGTTTATCTGTTTTGGTTTAGTAGGAACAGGTGGTGGCACCTTAGTTACGTTTTTATTCGTTGTCTGAAAGACAAAAAAAATTTCATTATGATCAAACAGTAAAATATGATTTAGGAGTTCTGCTATGAAGGACCAAAGAGCCTCCGTTTGACACAGTATCTTATGTCTACTACGGCTGTAATAAGGTTTACAACAACATTGGAAACAAGAAGAAACTGCTTGAAACATTTTGTCATCATTGATGTCTGTAATTACTATGAGCCTATTCTCTTTAATTCTTTCTGTAACAGCTATGTTTAAAACAAGAGCAATGGGAAGGCACAGTAATTTCTCTGGAGATATCAGACACTCAGTTGGCAAGAGGTTCT
This sequence comes from Acrocephalus scirpaceus scirpaceus, assembly GCA_910950805.1. Classification (NCBI taxonomy): domain Eukaryota; kingdom Metazoa; phylum Chordata; class Aves; order Passeriformes; family Sylviidae; genus Acrocephalus; species Acrocephalus scirpaceus. The sequence goes on along the minus strand of OU383775.1, from coordinate 17,715,329 downwards.
CTTCAACAAAGCACCTGTCATCCCCAGTTGTAGGCTAGTTCATCCCTATCTGATCAAACTGTGCCCTGGTGCCAAAATTTAGGTGAGAAGTTTTGCTGCTGTCAAAACATTTGAAGTACATTGTTGCATTAAAGAGTGAAACAAGTATGTAGATAATTTTTAACAAACAAACATGCAAATGCCTCTTTGTATCTTTGGGGGAAAAAATACACACTCCTTCTAGTAATAGAGCCATAGATTCTCCTCACAGTGACTGCAGAGAATGATTTGGAGTTACCAACTGGCATTAAATGACTAAGACTCTTTTTCTCAGAAGCAGTCTTTTAAAGTCTTTTAAGTACTTTAAAAGCTCAGTACTTTTCAGAGCTTTCTGCCAGCCACATTGTAACAGCTGTGGGTAAGCCCTGGCAGATGGAAAGCAGCAGTCCAGGTTCCCTGCATACCTGTGCTTCCCGCAGGAGATCCTCGCTGCTCTGGTTTTTCCTCAGTGTGCCCAGCCCAGCAGACTGGTCCACAGAGTCAAACATGGAGAATGGACGTACCTTCTTCTCTTTGTCTCGTAAAAAAGTTTCTCCTTCAGCTGCTGTTGAAGAGAGATGAGACAACTTTCAAGAGAGATGGTACAATTGTAGGGGTGAGAGTCCTGCTCTGTGCAATATTTACCACAATGTATGCAGGGGATGCTTTTTGCATCCATCCCACCTCTGCAGTAAGGGCCCCTGGGCCTGTCAAATGCTGTATTATGCAAATTCAACAGGGGCACGTAAGAAGGAATTAGGATCTACTTCACTACCTGAAGCGAGGTGTGGGTTTGGTTTCTTTCTTCTTAAAAACCCTGCAACACCACAGCAAAACAATGGCAATATTATTTGGGTTTTTTTGTGCTTTTAAATGAATTCTCAATTATTTACTGAAGCATTTAGAAAACAGGTATCACCAACGAGATTCTCCAAATTTTAAGATGAGCCAAGCACACAAGAACATACCTTGTCCTTCACTTGTCACAATTCCTTTTCCCAAAGTCAAGGCTGATCCTTGATTAATATGATTGTCTGTATTTGAACTACTCCAGTCAGAGGCAGATGGGGAAGGTTTTGCATTGGGAACCACAGAACCTAGGAGGGAATAAGTGGAACAGATTAAGCTAAAATACTAGTTTTTATTGACTTATTACAAATAGAGTTTTCTTCTGTAAGAGTCAGGTCTAGCCAATTTAAAAATATTACATAGAAGTTAACTGCTATAAAACCTATCATTAGAGATTTTCATTTGTTTGTTTTAAAAAGAGAATGCAAATGAACAACTAAAAGCAGCAGCAAAACTCTTTGTCAAAACATACACATGCACTTAAAGCACTCAAAAAAGAAACTTCTCTAGGTTGGCTTATTTCCAGTTAGTAGAAAATTTTCCTTGAGTATCTGTGCTAAGTTAAAAGTGATACAATGTTAAGTATATATTGTGCAAAGAAAAACTTGGTGCTTTAAACCACAGACAGACCCTGCCAGGGATATCCAAAACAGGAAAAAATTCATCTGTGTGTTTAATGTGCATATAGGGTCTGCATTAAAGCTGATCTTTACGTTCACTGGAGTAGACATCCAGATCTGCAAAAACCACTAGGAAAATGCTTGCAATCTCCTATTAAGTATTTCACAGTTTCTCTCCACTAATTTCTAAATAACCTAAGTAATGTTAAATTCAAATAAGCAGCAGCAGAAAGGTTCATTCTGACAAAGTACCAAAAACTCTCTCTAAGAAAGCAGTCCTTCTGTCCAAATGCTAAAAAATAAGAAGTGATGTTTTAGTTCACCACGCAGTCCTCTAGCAAAAATTCAAATTTTGCGTGGTCTAGAGTTTAAATTCCTCTCCAGTAGTTTTAGGATCAGCAAACGAAATAGAAAGAAACAATCCTCCATTCTCCAACACAGCAAGAGGCACTTGGAACTGCTTTTGTGCAATGGTTATTTTAGTATCTGCCAGAATTGGAGATGGAGGAAGGGAGATAGAAAATAAACAGAACTATTCTACAAGCTCAGTCTCCATTTTTTGCTTTTGGGAAAACCAGTGTTTCTCTTCTCTCCCAGCTGAAAAGGGAGTCTTCTCGCAGGATAGCACAGAAGAGATATTTACAATTCTCTAAAAGTTTCTTTAGACTTTTCTTACTGAACTGAACTGTCTCTCATAGGAGAAAGCCACAGAGAGAAGCCAACAAATCTCCACTAACTTTCCAAGTAGGAGAGGCCATACCTCACTCATCAGCAAGTCAGTAACTTTACTGCTACTTCTATGCTACAAGCAACTGCCTCCTTTGTAAAAATTGTCATGTTGGTTAATCCTTTACATGGGTCATTTCCAAAATGCACAATTAGAAAACTTGGCATAGCCAGTTTTTAAACCCAGGCACAAGGTTACCAGGTATGTACTAAAATTGCCTATAGAAACTCAAACACTGTTGAGTAGTTTTTAGGAGAACTTTAAAATAAATAATTACTTTATAGAAAAATCTTCCTATGGTCCACACTGTATAACAGCTCAAAGTGCTCATTAACAGATTTACTTAATTTTTAACATTGAATCACAGAATCTCAGTGCAGGAAAAATTGCAAGTAGCAAGACTAACATCTCAAATAACACTTCATTTAAAAAAACCCAAAGCATCAAAACAGAGCTGTTAGGTAAGAAAACAAAACATGTCTGGACAAGAAATATTAATTGTAAGTTATTACCTGCAGGAGCTTTAGCTTGTGAACTGTTCCCAGCTCTCATATTGGGCAACGTTTGTGTTTTCAGTGGCCCATCAGGTACCTGCAAAGCTTGTGTCCCATCTGAAAATGCTGGCTTCAACAAAAGCTCAGGTCTGGAAGCAATACGTGGCATAGTAGAGGACTGGATATAAGGACCTACTGCTGCCACTCGACTTGGAGCAGAAGCCACTGGCTGTGGTAAATTCCCATCTGAAGAAATCTTGGGGAAAAAAAAAAGAAAATTTTAAGAAATTTATTCTGCAGTATCCATTCATAAAGTTTGAAACAGAAGTAAAAAAGGATAAAAGTAGCAAATGACACTAATATCAAAAGTGCTTTTATGAAAAAGCTGTGAGAATTATAAAGCTGAGGTAGTAATAGCAAAAAAAACTCTAAAATAAAATTCATGACAGCATAAGACTTCTTGTCTGTAAAGAATAAGTAGGTTAACACTAATGTACCATGAAAAGGACTTTACTAATATAAGACTTCCACTACATATGGATAAAGACAACGAGTCTAGTATCTCAACAGCCTTCCCCCCAGTCAAGTTTTTACTTCAGGCTGTGCAGACAAGACACAGAATTAATGTTTTAGTTATTAAATAGCCCACACTTACTGGTACATTCTCTTTCTGTTGCAGAGCTGCCTTTTTCTTCCACAGCCGCTCGCGCAGCTCATTAACACGCTTATCCATGACTGCCACCTCCAAGTTGCGCTTGTTCAAACACTCCCTCTGTTGCTGCAGCTTGGCATTCTGCTCCTGGTTCAGTTTGTTCCTCAACTGAATAAATTCACAAAGCAGTGGGGGAGGAGGGGAAAACAACCAAAATAAAAACAAATTCACTTTCAGGATGGAGGACAGGAAACTGTTGGAAAGAGAAAAGCCTTCTAAAAAGTCCTATTTTCCCTCCAGAGAAAACTTTGGTTAGTCTCCAAATTTTGCAGAAAGGAAAGGTACAGACAGCGTGTGCTCCCTCCTCTCTTTACCTGGAACACAGAACAACTAATCCTCCATCCTCAGCATGCAGGCTGTCACACAGCCCTGGCAGAAAAAGGAACAATGGGATTTCTTTCCAACAAGGTAAGAAACAACCCAACCAACTTTTAGCCCAGAAGAGCTGAGGGTGACAGGCTGGCCTTCCATTACCTGCAACTCCTTGTAGAGGCGGTCAAGCTCAGCTACAGCCGACTGGTTGTCATGGTAACCATCAATCCGGCCGTTCTTCAGCATCTCCAGTTGCCTGGTGAGCTCCTCTACTTTTGACACGGCCAGCATCAGTTCGCGCTGCTTTTGCTGGAACAGGCTGTTTATCTGTTCAATCTCCTCCACTGCAAAGAAGGGCAGAGCACAATAGCTGCCCTGAGAAACAGCCCAGTGTGGGCTGCTTCCAAGGCAGCACTTAAGGAGACAGAGAACGCCCTGCCAGCCCCCGGAGCAAGGCTGCCCAGCCAAACCCACTGTCCTGTCACACCAGCTCTTCCTCTAAGCTCTGGCAAATGAACGCTCACTAGAATGCTTGTGGAAATCTGGGCTACTTACAGCACTGACAGGGAGGGAAAGAGAACTATTTTTTTTTTTTTTTTTTTTAACTTTTTGAAGTATGGAAACAAACAAAACTACAATGCCAGACTGAATTCATCTGGAGAAGCCTAAATTCAGTGAATGCTGAATTCGGCAGGAAGACACTAAACCACAAGGCATATTTATGATACTTAGAACCCTGAATTTAGGTCATAAGAACTCAGTGACAAAACACCCAAACTGTCATATTAAACAAAGACTCGGAGGGCTTTTTAAAGTCTATTACAAATATCTGTCATCAGCTGCTCCCACTGCTGAAACTGTTCTATTGTAGACTGAAGTTTAAGGAATCAGTAAGAATTCAAGCAAGTCCCAAAATCAGACCTGCTGGAGATGGTGCAGGAAAACAGATTCACGTTCTCCAGGATCTTGTATTATTCTACTATCCTCCCACGCCTTAAAACTTATGTTATTTTGTGCAACAGAATCCAAACAGAAAAGATTCTCCGAAAGAAAAACAATTTTGCTTGATCTGTCAACCAAAATGCTTCCTACTAAAACAACATATTCATGTGTTCAGTTAAGTCAGGCTGCAAGTAACAAGTTCTACACAATAGAGAGGATGAAAAGGTAGGCAGAAGAATAAATATTTATTTCAGACTTAATGTTGTACCAACATGTTGAACTACAAGCATATAACCTACAGTACTATAGCAAGTGAGACCCTGGTCAGATGCACATAATTAAAAATTACCTTGCATAGAAGGTAACTTGGGTGCCAGGCTAAGCTTTGTTATAGGCCAAGAAAATAACACTCTAAACATGTAGAGTATTGACATCAAGGATGGAAAATGTTACTGTGGTGCACAAAGGTTTGATCAAGCAAGGAAAAAAACTACACTGTAATTAAAGAACAGACATGCTATGCTCAAAATACATGGTGCTCTTACGAGATGTTTTAAAATATAGTAAAGAAAATATATTTTGTTCTATTTCAGTCATGAGTTTTCCTGGTAAATACAAGATGTGAAATTGTTAAGATTAACATTTCAGGGAATGCTGTAAATAACTCCTCTGAATCACTGAAATCACCAGAGATTTTTGACTTCAAAGAACTGCATTTCATGAAAAATCCCAGGTTACCTTCCCCAAGCAGCAGCTCACCTAATTTCCCATTGCTGAGTCTTTTTTGCTCCACATGACCTTTCAATGCTCTCACTTTCTTAAGTTTGGCTTCCTGGTTCTCAGCAATTTCCTTTAATCGCTTCAGTTTTTCCTGTTCAGCAGCTTGCTGTTGCTGTTGCTGATCTTGCTGCTTCAGGAATTTCAGGCGCTGTTCCTGCAGTTGAGACAAAGATTTTGAAGTCTAAGAAAAATTTTAGAATTCATGTTCCAAGACATTTGCTAATTTGATTTAATCACTACTTGGCTCTTGAGTTACAAGAGCTAAGGACTGTTTCCTCTCCACCTTTTCCATGCTGCTTGTACATTACATCTCTCTATCATATGTCACATTTTAAACAACTAAGTCATGCTGGAGAATATTAGACATTCTTTATGTAGAAGGTATTCCATAAATTATTGGTATTTTCCATTACTATTTGTACTTTTACTAGTTCTGCTAAAATCTTTTTGAGATGGAGAATGGCTGCACACCAAACCTCTGAAAACACTGGTCTCCTGATAATGACCACCACCATCACCACACAGATAATTCAAAACACTGGAAAACCTTTACAGTGACCTGGCCCTCATTTAACCAACAGATATCACCTTAGTGGAGAGGATTCTTTTGCCTTTCCAAGTGAGTAAAATAATGTGTTATCCGTTTCTACATACATGTCTAGTTTACATCTAGAAGAAACCATGAGATCACTGGATTATCTACAAAGAATTCCTCTAAATCACTGATCATTATACCAGCTCCAGGGGGGTAGAACTAGTAAGACTTTCCCAAGCACCCACTAAAATCCAAGACTACTACTGCTTACTAACATTAGTAACACACTTCCTCCAAAAAAAAAAAAAAAAACAAACAAACCCACAAAAGAAAAAAAAAAAACACTATCACATTTATAAACAGGGATTCTTGTGCACTTGGAATAAAAAAGGCAGAGCAATAAAGTGAGCTTGCCTTCTGGAGAAAACCAGGACCAGGCAGCAGCCCCAGTGTATGCACTAATTTAGAGTCACTCCCATGCAGGAAAATGTCACAGAAAAAATATTACAGCTCATGTCTAAAAAGAAAGTGCATTTTTCCTCCCTCAGAATCTATTTTTAATATTGCATGTGATTTCAAAAGGCAGGAAAGAGGCAACGGAAAGTCACTCTAAAGAGGCACCTAGGAAAGCAGGTTTGTCCCAGGGAGGCACTGGAATGAAAAATCCTACCAGTGGGACACCCACAGGGCTACTCTTCTTCAAACCACAGGCAGCAGACACCTACCCAGTGGATAGCTATCCAGACTCAAACTCATATTTTTATTTTTTTGAATCTCGTACAGCTCCATTTACAGTAAAAATAGCCTTCCTGTTTCTTGTGACTACAATGTTATTTATAAGACATGGGTATATTGCCATCACCTGGGAGTGAAGCAGAAGCTGTGTAAGTTAGGCTTCTCATATATAAACACATCTCAGCTCGAACAGAGAAGAGGGCAAAATTCTTTGGTCAATTAAACAAGGCAGTATGGGTATTAATTGTGCTGCTCCATTTCAGATGAAACCTCTCATCACTTGGCTGATTGACCAATTTTCTGCATCACAGCTGCACCTTCATGTTCTTACCATGAAGCAGAGAAAGTTTTATTGGCTATTTTGACAGGCCATAATACCACTTAGCAGGTGCTGCAGAACTATTAGAAAGCCATGGCTTGAAGCATTTCCCTGAATACAATTATTGAGGGCCAAGGGAACTGAACAAGTTACTAAACATACAGACATATAGAGCTGATCTCAAAGGGAGAGGAAGATAGGGTCTGTGACACAGGGAAAATACTGAGAGCAGATCCTCAGAGCAGCCTTCTTCCCCTGCAAAGAACATTCTAAAATGCAAGGGAAACAACCGCCCAGACAGATGAGCCCTCTTCAGGACAGGCTCACATTTAACAATTCTCTGCAAAAACAGCATTTTATGTTACATTTTCAAGAGTAATGTGTACCAGCAACACTCAAGCAAAACATGAGCTCTGTGCCACCATTCTGCAGATGCATTCAGAGTATTTTTCCCCTTATGCAATTCAGAAGCACCCTGTGGGCTTCCATTAGCTTTTCTGTTACTGTTCTGCAAGCATTTTATAAATCACAGTCCTAGGTTACTTTTATCACATACAAGGCATCTCTTCCAGCCAGCTACCCCAGAAAACCAGGCACATTGAACTCTTATCAGGAAAAGGCAAGATAGCATGACAGGACAGCAGAGACAAAAGCATTGTTCAGTAATCAAACTGGTGAATTGCTGGTCATCACAAGGAGCACAAACAGAGCTGACAGAGCCACCAGGCTGAATGACAACATATTAATGTTATCCTTCTGGTAAACTGAATGGTCACTTCTATCACTGGCATTATTTTTATGTTTTACAACTGGATATTTGCATACATTGATTTTCAAATCTAAAAACAAGCAGCCAAAGAAAAGGAGCTCTCTGTTTAGAAGGGGTAAAAAAACCCCAGTTTCCCAATCCTCCCTCCACTTCACATGACTCTTACTACCTTTGTTTCTGGCTGTAAACAATCTAATTCCAAACTCACCTTGTTAGCCAGCATTTGTTGCTGAGCCTCAATTTGTTGCTGTTGGCGTGATGCCATTTCCTGAAGTTCAGCCAGTGTCATATCCATCCTTGGTGCACTTACCTGTCAAAGAAAACCCAAAGCATGCTAAGTCTAGAATTTTTAATTTGGTTAGCACTTAAGAGAGCTATCACAGGAAAGTATGATAAGTCTTTCAAAAATAACAACAACTGAATAGCCAATAAAATAATTAGAGACACAGCATCTTCTCATGGTAAAGGAATAAACAATTATAAGCTAATATGCATGTGTAGCCCAATCCAACAACTCACACAAAATGAGTGATCTCTTGGAACATTAATGTTTCTAGTAAAATCCCAGCAGCATTTTAAAGAGGCATTTCAGAGCCCTGTATAACTCAGCTCAACATGAATCAGCTTTGACTGACTGAGTCTAGAATGTGGCAGGATGAGCCTGCACGTGGCAGGATGGATCTGTGCTCGTAGGTGCATCACTACAATTTGAAGCACTTCGATGTAAGCTGAAGAAAACAAAGTTTAAATATGGCTGGGCAGGAGGGAAAACACCACTCTCAAAGACAGCACTGTTACTGGTTGTCTGTTCAGGTATTTCCTGAATCTAGTTTCAATCTTACATCCATAATTATGGAGCAAGAGTGGCAGACAACAGATTCAATGCTGAAAGGGTAACTGGTGTCAACTTGAAATCTGGAGTTAGGGACCTCTGACAAAACTGCAAGTGAAAAAAACCCAGACTGAAGTAATATGAGAAAAGAATTCTGATGAGAGTAGAGAGGGGGAAGTATGGTGCATTTGCTGCTCTGAGATCACCTATACAAACACACCTATGGCAGCCAACAAATCCTGGTGACATCCTGAAAACTGAAAGCCAGGATGATAATGGTTAGAGGCTTTGTGTCTATTTTAGAGCAGTTATTAACAACCTCGCCACAACAGTCTCTTTGTTTCTTTCCATGGTACAAGTTGCACCAGTATCTCCAAAGAGGGGAAGCTTCCATTTCCACTACAATGGTAATTCTTCCAGAGGCTTGTGGGTGCTAAGTGTCATGATGTATTCACCCAATGCCATTTTGTTTTTCCCAAGAGTTTATGAGGTTATTTCAAAAATTAGTCCCACTGTCTCATTCACTTCTCTCCAAGGTACCATGTCACCACAGAACATCTCGCAAGGCCCCATTAGACTTTTGCACTGGCCATATGGGGCTGTTAAAGGGTGAGAGGGTCCTGCTGAGCACTCCTTGGCTCTCCAGTCAACAAGTTAGTTACTGGATGGGAACTACAGAGACTCATTTGGTGTGGTATTGCAGCCAGTGCACTGCCTTGGTAGCAATTGTCACTTGCTGGTCTCCAACTTGCAGCAATTCCCCAATGAACAAGTCTTTTTCTGCCAGACAGGGTGGATAACTGATCTTCTCTGTATTCACTGTAGCTACAGCTAAACCCTATTAGTACCCCTTAGGATCCCTTAAGTACTCTTGCCTGAGGTAGTTGATGCTGAGGGTATCAGGGGCCTCTGGGCCAGTCACAATGGAGTGCTTTTGCCACTTGTTGCCTGTCAAACTCATCTCAGCCTCTAATACAGACAACTCCTGGCATCCCCCAGTCACTCCAGAGATCTGGATAGGTTCTGCACTCCTGTGCCTGGATGGCATCAGTAGCACACATCAGTTATCTACTAAAGCTTTATACCAGTGTGAATCTGAAGTGCCAGGCTATCAAATCCACACAGTCCAGTGTGCCCAGTCATCCCTTTCCTCCTCTTGGCCAGAGGCAGGAACCCTTTATTCCTGTTCCTGGTCAGAGTATTCTGGCTGACCTTTGCAATGCAATGCCAGATCAGAAGTCCCCTCAAGACAGTTAAAGGAGGTGATTGCAAATTTCTCTGTTTTCCAATTCCTCTTACAATTTCCTGATCTCTAGTAAGGGATCCCAGCTGTTTGGCTTCATGACTTTCCAAGTGCTGACTGTCAGCCCCATTATCCCAGCACTGAAGCAGCCAGGCACAAATCTGCTCACATGGCTGGCAGCTGTAATCTTTTCATATGTCTTGAAGTTCTGATGAGGTCAAGGACCAAGTAACTTCATCTCCTGTTTGATTTGTCTCACTCCTTGCAATTTCTTTTTTGAAGGACTGGCTTCTTTATCTGACCCCTACTCTCATAATTCTCCTTCTTCCTCCCTTTCCAACCAAGGATACAGACCTGCAGCTTACTTCGTCCATTCCCATTTTTCCTTTTTCACTACTGGAGCAATTATGTTGGTTTGAGTCCCTGTCTCAGCCATAATATCCTCAAACACAGTTTGGGTTCCTGCCAAAATTACAGTGCTCTTGAGTACTGTGGCGCACAGGGCAGGCCCCAGCACAGGGTGAGAGGCAGCTGGTTTTCACTTGGGTAAGCAAGGCACCCTTCTCCTCTCAGCTGGCATGCCAGTTTGCCAGGGTTGACTGATTACCTATTCAAATATAAAGTCCCAGGCAATGGGAGGTGATAATGACCCCCAGACACCTGCCCAAATCCTTCCACCCACCCTGCCACCCAGGAACTGGGTACCTCAGAACACATCTCAGTATCTCCTCACCTAAAGTTTGTTTTCCCTTACACCAGGATGACACTGAATTCCACAAACCCCACGGCGTGCCAACAGTATTAGTTAGTATTATTAACAGTATTAAACAGCTTATATATGGATGAGCAAACATGAGAGCCTGAATTTTAAAAGCATTCACATCAGTCTCAGGCGGGGAGAGGGAGGTATATTCCCTCATCATCCCCACAAGACAGCTCCCCCAGAGTAACAAGGCCATCAATGTGAGGGTAAAGCACACAGCCATTGTTTGTACTAATATGTTCACAAACTCAGCAAAATAAAGAGATAAGCAGTGCAGCTGACAAACTCTGTGCCCCACATAGGAGCTTGATACTCGGCAACTACTTTTTACTATGGTATGCAAAACATTTATATATATGTACATATATAACTGCCTTTGCCTCACCCCATTCAGGGACCAGAAAGGACTGTGGTTGATTGACCTTGGTTGGATGCCAGGTGCCCACCAAGCTGCTCTACTACTCCCTCTCCCAGCAGGACAGGGGAAAGAGAATAAGCTGGAAAACAACTCCTGTATTGAGAAAAGGAAGTTTACTAAAGCCAAGGCAAAAAAGTTTGTGCAAGCAAGCAAGGAAAAAAAATAGTTTATTCTCTACCTATCAGAGAGCGATGTTCAGCTACTTCGTGGGAAGCAGGGCTTCAGCACAGGGAGTGATTGCTCCAGGAGGCAAACATTGTAAAACAATGACTGTTCCCCCTTTCCTCCTCCTTCCCTTGGCTTTGTATCTCAGCTGACGCCACATGCCATGGAATATCCCTTTGGTTACTTTGGGTCAAATGGTCTAGTTGTGTCCCCTCCCAAGACCTTGCCCACTGCCAGCCCCTTGATCTGGGGGGAATGTTGAGACAGTGCTGATGCTGCGCCAGCCCTGCTCAGTAGCCAAAATTCTGGAGTGTTATCAGCACCTTTCTGGCTGCCAATGCAAAGCATAGGACTGGGAGGGGCTGCTGTGGGAAAATGAACTCCAGGTCAGCCAGATCCAATCCAACTAGCCATTGCATCAAGCACTTACCCCATTCTCTATTCTTCGATCACCGGGCACTTTCACACCGTTTCTTTTGAAGGCTGGATCTTGAGACCTTTGTCCAGTCCCTAGACAGAAATAGTCAAAGATGGTAAGGTAATACAGGATCTTTCTTATCCTTTTAGACATAGCATTCAGTACAAAAGGAGAATCAGAACAATCATTATGGCGTAGAATCTAAACACCTGTTCTTATGTATTTACTACCAAGATGAATTAAAGTGATGACACAACACACTTTCTGAAAAGATTTCCATTCAATGTCAATTTCCATTTTAAAGTACAGTTCTATTCAAAAATACAAACAAAACCAGCTTAACCAATAGTAGGCTATTCCAGTATTTACCCTGTGGCACACAGGCAGTCAGCCCTACTAAATGTGCATTATAGATATACAGTTTAAAGGCACATTTTTTTCTTCTTCCTGGCAGTCATTGTGTCAGTAAAGATGCTGCTTAACTAGAACCCTACCTCATTCCCATCAAATTATGTGCAGATAGTCCTCAGATGCCCAATACCAAGCTCACTGATTTTCCTGTAGAATGTAAGTATATACAGGACAAATCCATTCCTGTTACCTTCTTGCCCATTTGGTTCCTATTTCAAGACTGTATTTCTGTAAGACTAACTCAGAGCTCAAATACATTGCTTAGCAATGCTGTGGCCAATAAAATGACAATAATCCTAATACTACAAGCACGCTAGACTTGAAAAAATACATTTTGACAACTAAACTGCTCTGTAAGATCCTCAGCAGGTAGAAATGGCACAGCTTTAGCTTTTCATGCACTCATTCTATCACCACTACACATTTCAAATATCAAAATACACTTAGTCATCTAAAATATGCTGGGTACAATGCCACTTAACAAATGCGGTATTTCCAACACTGAGGAAAATTACCAAGGATGAAAACAGAAAGAGGGGAGGAAGAAGAATCTAGTAGATTGATTAAAAGGTAAAAGTGAAAAATTCTACTGAAGAGATGAATGTGGGATACACAGAAAACCCCTGAAAAGCTGAAAGTAATTTCCTTTACAGGTTTCACATTTCAATTTACAATGAGAAACATTCTCAGAGAACTCAACCAGGCATTTTATTTAATGCTATTCCTAAAACTAACACAAATGTGTAGGAGAAACTTTGAAGAGCTCTATCTTTGCCAAATATGCTAAGTTTATCACCCTGGTAAAGTATTATCCAGGCGAATAATCACCCAAATCATAGATTATATTACTGGGCACCAGTTTGGTTACTATATTTAAAAGAGATCACCACCACAGATCTCAAGATATTTTGCTGGAGAAAATACATTTAACACAGTATGTCCTCGGATGCTTTGGTGATAACCAGCTCTAGAAAACCTGCAGAAATTTTAATTTGGATTTAATATTCCCAGATACAGCAAGGGAAGATGAAGCCATTACAAAGATCAGCCAATGGTCATACAAAAAAGGGCTGCAACACCTACTAGCTATGAACATTAATAAATAACACACACAAGCTGTTTCCTTAACCTTGAAGAATGAAACAGAACTTGAACAAATGAACTGGCTGGGATCAATACCTACCTGCTTCCTGGCAGGGAGAGCGTTCGTGCCGCAGAAAGAAACGCACCTCACTCCTCTGCATTCCAAATCTCTGCAGAATATCCAGCATCCGTTCATTATCAGCTATGGGACGTTCTGAAAAGGTAAAAAAACAGTTAACAGCTACATCCCACCACAGCTTGGGCCGACATCAAACAGAAAATATCTGTCCATCTTTCACCTGAACACCTGTTAGTGTACAGGTGTAGTGAGTGCACATAACACTTGCCCTCATCCAAGGTATTTCTACTTTTCCGTTAAGAAGCCACTGCATAGTTCCTTACCTCTGAAACTAAAACAACACCTCTGAATAGCAGCCCTGGAAAAGTCCACCCCAAAGGGAAAAGCTGAGGCACCACCACAGCCCGAGCGAAAACAGGGAATTTAGAGCTTTCAGTTCTAGTGCCCTCATTTTGTGTGTGCAGATCAACTTACCCACTCATCAGCACAGGAAATGTGCTCTTGTACCTTTCACTCCTCTTCTGTGGCACCTCAAACTTATTCCTTAGTCATTCCCACCCCCTCCTCTAGGGCACTGCTGCCATGATTCCTACAGGGACTCATTTACTTCCTAATCCCAATGAGAATGAAGAGAGCTGCAAAGATAGACTCTCAGGAAAGAGGAATTCTCTTAATATTGGATGGCAGCCCTTGCATTCAAGCTCAGGCAGAAGCACTCAACACCCTGAAGAGGCTCCTTGGCAGTACCCAGCAAGCCTGATCCTCAGCATGCCAGCACAGCTCCTGTCACTTCAAGTGTTCTCCCACAGCTCCTGTCAGACACAGATCCAGCTCATTGTCCTGGACAGCAAACTTCATGAAGTTCAGATGAGATGCATTTTGAAAGCTCTATTTCTGATAAACCTTGAAAAGCTGAACTACTTTGGATTCACAGCTCAAAGTAAAAAAAGGATCAGACAGTGAAAAGTGAGCCCAGTAAGAACTTGCCATTTCCTTTCAAATAACTGAGATGAAAAAGTTACATGCACAAGTTCCACTGAATTTCTTTTCCTGCTTTTATTCTCAAGCTCAGGATTCAGTCATATAAGTAATTTTTAAGCCTTACTTGCTGCCTTTCGATAATAGAAAAACCCAGTGAGAGTCTAAATCTACCAGTACTCCTTCCTTTCTGTATTACCATTCTTTAAAAATTTACATGCATCACAGCCAGGCACTCACAGTCAGAATATAAACAGAATTACTTACTGGCCTCTAAATCTTTACATAAAAGCAGTTTCTTTTGTTATTCTAGACATTTTACCATAAATGTTTCTGCCTATTTTAAATGTGATGGCAATAGTGTGGTCAATATATCACAGTAGTGAATCTACATAGTCTGGATGCTGTCACAGTGTCTTCTAACAGCATTGGGGCTCTTGATCATGTTGGACCCACTTGTGCCAGATACCAGACAAGCAGAAGATATTGCTCCTGGCCTGAGAAATAAGACAAGCAGACAAAGAATGAAATTAAATACCACCATTTTTGTACCAGTTTAATTTTTACTGACATTGCTTTTGTTGGCGGTTTCCTTTCATTTTTTAAGCGGGGGGGGCAATAGAAAAAAGAAATCAGAATAATTCATTCATATTAAATAAAGTATTTCAAAAAGTCACTGTCTTAATATGAAATAATCTTTTCTGCAGGAAAAATTGTAGGCATTAAGTATAAATGTTTTCATTTTCATAAAAAAAGGAGCTCCTAACATGTTTTCAGTAAGTGAAAAGCTCTTTTCAACATAAAAGTGTTTCTTTAAATGAAAATGCTGCAGCTGTGCTCAAGCAATCTAGGAAGGAGAATTTCTGGAGTCACTGTCAAAAGAGATTAGCTTTACAGAATAAGCAAGTAGGTCACTGTTACAGAAAAAAACGTCTCTTGGCAGTTACTTGTCTAGACAGCGAAAAACATTCCTCATCTGCTAAACCTTAATTCAAGGAAAAAAGGCAAAAAAACCAACAAAAAAATCAACAGTACCACTGGCAGATTTTTTTCTTAAAGGCTATACAGCAGGCTTATGAGGCAGATTTCTAGCAGCTCAGCAATATTTCAGCTGAAACTCTATAATCAATGGAGATGCCCTTTACACTAGGATTTGGTCAGTATCACTCACTGGCTTCAAAGGAAGGTCAAAGAGATTTTCAAATACCAAATAAATGTATATTTGGAAGGCTCAAGAAGAATGAACAGTTTTCTTTTTTTTTCCTATCTGTCTCAGAGAGAAAAAAAAGATCTTTATACATGCACTCCTTTTGACTGCTTTCCACAGCAGGCATGGTAATTGAATTCTGACAATAATAGGAAGGTCAAGAAATTTTGCCCTGATATTCACCAAATTTCAAGCAAAACTAAGGGGACAGGGAGAGTAGTAAACTTGCCCTCTTCAGGGAACAAAGTTCCTCAAGCACACTTGCAAGCAATCTTTCAAAGTAGGCTTAATATGGTCTGACAACAGAAACTAAAATTCCTGAGAAAGTGTCAGGAAAAAAAAAAGAAACAAGCAATGCAAGAAGGATCCTGATAACTGAAGTCTGAGAAGTCATTTTCCAACATATCTTTTGTTTCTACCGCCAGAGGTTAGCTGTACTGCATCATGCTTGTTTTAAAGCAGTTGAATTTGTTCAGTGTCATACGCAAACAAAACAGAAATCGTGGCTAATCCTGGCAGAACAAGATGGAAAATTTTGCTGACATCTAAAATGAGATTAGCAAAAAGCTACAAGTATTTCTGTCCTGCACTGCCTCCTCCCCTCAACAAAAAAAATCTAAAATATATATGAAAACATCTTGCAAATGCTTGTTACTGGATGCTACGCAGATGCTTAAGACATTTTATCCAAAGCAACATGCATGAATCCAGTACTCAAATCTTTTAATGTTACTGACATAACTGCATTTTTGTTAACAAGTACAATTGGGAACTGTACTTGGAACTTCAGCAAGGCCAACTGCCTTGTGCCTTGGGTCACAACAACCCCAAACACAGCTATTGGCTGGGGGCAGAGTAGCTGGAAAGCTGCCCAGTGGAAAAGGCCCTGGAGGTGCCGGTCAACAGCAGCTGAACATAAGCCAGAGTGTCCAAGCAAGCCCCTGACATTCCAACCTGTATCAGCAATAGCCTGCAAGGCCAGCAGGACCAGGGCAGCAGTTGTCCTTCTGTACTCAGCACTGGTGAGGCCACACCTCGAGTGCTGTGTCCAGTTCTGGGCCCCTCACTGCAAGCAGGACATTGAGGGGCTGGAGAAGAGTTCAGGAATGGGCAGTGGAGCTGGGGAAGGGGCTGGAGCACAAGTCTGATGAGGAGCAGCTGAGAGAACTGGGGTAGTTCAGCCTGGAGAACAGGAGGCCCAGGGGAGACCTTATCCCTCTCCACAACCCCCTGAAAGGAGATTGTAGCCAGGTGGGGCTTGATCTCTTCTCCCAGTTAACAAGTGAGGAATGAGAGGAAATAGCCTCAAACTGTACCAGGGGATGCTAAGGTTGGACACCAGGAAGGATTTCTTCTCTGAAAGGTTGGTTAAGCATCTGAACAGGCTGCCCAGGGAGGTGGTGAAGTCACTATCCCTAGAAATGTTAAAGAGACAACCGGACACAGGACTTAGTGCCATGGTCTAGTTGGCATACTGGTGTTCAGTCAAAGGTTGGGCTCGATGTCGTCAAGGTTTTCACTGTAAAAATGGACGAAGCTTTGCCTTATAACAACAGCTGTCCAAGCAACATTTAGATATCCATTCTTGTGTGTCTCATAATGTCTCTACAAAGACTAATCTCAGAAAAAGTTCTCTGCTTCACTTTATGTTTCTGTATCAGATTATTTTCTTATACCTCCTTGACTAGCAGAGAGGCTGATACAGAACACCAGATACTGTATTGTCCCACTCACACAGAAGTACACTTTTTTTTCACTTTTCAGCTTAACAAGAACATTTGGTCACTAAGCATTGGCAGACTTCACTTGCCTCTTACTATAGGTGCCCTCCTTTGATTTCACGACAATCTCGTCACCCTTTCTAGCATACTCTACATGACCATCTCAAAAGCCAAGCAAGAATCCAGGTTCAGGAAACATGAGAGGAGCTGACCACTCTAGCATAGCTCCAACTTCAGTACCAACAGGAGAACCCTGTCCCCCACCACAACTACTTGTGCTCTTTAACAGGGTGTGGGCACTAAGGCTAACTATAAATTCAGTAGTTTTACCTAAACCTTTATTTTACTTCTCTTTCACTGTAGACTTCAGTATTGTGTTGATTTAGACAAAGATGTACAATTAAAATACATTCCTAGAAGATCTCTTTCCATGATGAACTGGTGATTTTATTTTATTATCATTTATGAAGCAAAGCTTCTTTATCTTCTAAGAAAATTTCTGTTCCATTTTTTAGACTTAGAAATATCAGAAACCTTACATCTCTGTCAGAAGCAAATAAATATTAAGAGATAACTCAGGTATCTCATAGCATTAAACAAAAATCCATCTCACCAAAGACTTCTTTTAATAGATGTGCGCCTGAGATAGCAGCAGAGGAAGACAAATATAAGCCCTTATCTTTTACATTCTTGTTTTTTATAATCTTGTTGAAGCATCTCAAAAAGGTTGGCTCAAACAATTATTTTTCATTACTCAAAATCCCGTCAGGGGTTTATCTATCTTACACCTCTGGATGGCTCCCAGTATCTAAGGAGTACCATAGAGACAGGAGAAAGTCCAGAGCCCTTTCTCATTTAAGCCATGAGACATTAGTAATATTTTAGGTTTCATTTGTTGACATATTCTCCAGTTTTCCAATGGAGCACAGCAAAGGAGATTTGAACTCCGGAGACCAGAACACAGAAATAGAAAAAAAAAAAATTACAACAAGCCACATGCACAAACCCCTTTTCCACAGGCTTGAAAGGACAGTCAAAAGTAGCTTCTCCATCCTCCCTGCCACCCACTTTCTTTAGAGCACCTCACACCAGGTAACTCCCACTACTTCCACTAACATACTCCCCTTCCCAATCACACTCAATGCAATTGGTAACACTGAAGGTGTCATCAGAAAAAGCAAGCTTTATTTTGCCACTGCAAGAGAAAATGGTTGTGGGGTTAAAGAAATTATCTTGAACTAGTCATAGAACTACCAGTATTTAGTACTTCAAAACCCCCAAGAGGAAGAAGAGAAAAAAAACTCTCACACACCTCTCAGACTCATGTGAGTCACAGAAGGGCTGCACAGACACAAGAACATATGCATGCTTAAGTTCCCCTTTGCTTTCAACACAGTTGTGCATGAGTGAGCCTTCTTGCAGGTGTGTTACCATGCAGCCACTCTGATGAAGAAACCAATGAAATGGTAATGCAGAAACTCTCTGGGACAGGATCATGTCTGTCAGGTGCTACCTTCTCAGGAGCAGGGAATGCCCAGTAGTTCACCAGCTGCCAGCCTGACCTACCTGAGCCACACCACACCTCAGCCAGGTGGCACTCACTCTCCCCAGGCTCCTTGCACAGCTCCACCACATCTCGGCAGGTTGTCTCAGGGGTGACTGGCACCTCAGTGAAGTGCTGCTCGTTGTTACTGAGGTACACAGTCAGAAACATCTGCAAAAAAGAAAGGCAACAGCACAGGTTACTTTCCAACACAAAGGCAGGCTGCACCACATCTTAACTACAGTGGGTACAATTTTCTAAACAACCTCAAATTTCTTTAAGGTATAAGCAAGAGAGACACTGCAGAAGAAATCCCCTGCTCAACTAAATTACATTGCTGGAGGACTACTCAGTTTTAAATCTGTACCTGCTGCTCCTTCCTTCTCTCTTCAGGTGATGTGTCAGAACTCCTCCCACCTTACTATGTACATATGTATCCTGCAATCATTTGACACAGCAGGAGAAACTGTCAACTAGAGTTCAGCAGGTGTGAAAAACAATGGTAATTACATCTGTTATTAAAAAAAGACCAGAGCTTACATAGACAGTGAAGTGGGAACACAATTTGCATTTCTGTAACATACCTCATCAAAAGGTTCCTAGAAACACAAGTCAATTTCCTATGCTCTTAGTCTCAGCCTGAATACAAGGGAAAACCAGGGATATTTTACTTGGCTTCCTCTTCACAGCAAGGATCAAGGAGAAGATCCTTGATCTTTGTTTTTTCTGTTTATACATACCACACAGATGTTCCTGCTCATATCTTTCCCGTCACAACTACTAAATGAGCACTCTAAAAAATTCGTTGCCATGTTTGATAGAAAACATTGATGATTACTGCCTCTGAGCACCATCTCACTACATGCTATTAATATTAAACTGCTATCAAAGTTTAGCTGCTAGCTAAAAATTAATGTCAATTCTCTTGAGACTAATTCTCAACTTCAGTGTCAACTGGCTGTTAGTCACACGGCTTCCAGCAACACAAAAATCAGTCCAATATCTCCAGAAAGCAATTACTCCACTAAGCATTTCAAGCAACAGCAACCTACACAATTTAGGAGTTTTCATACAGATAGAAAAAGCGTTTTCTCAAGGAAAGACACAAATCCTGGCCTGTCCTCATTTCTAAAGTGTGAAAGGGGTATATATCCTCAGGAGCAACAGTTAAAAAGGTTGAAAAGGAGGAAAAGGAGGCCAAATCAAATAAGGGGAGAGAGGTATAAATAACCTTCTAAATAAATTTAAATAATAATTTAAAAAGCAACAAAACCATTACCACATGCACTATTTCTGTGATTTTGTGTAAATACTATGGAATTAGTAGTTTTTAATGCCTTTGCAAAGTGAAATTTAGCCCCATCTGTTTCACAGCTTTAGAATCCTCTGTTGGGGATTCTCATGGAATACAACAGTGCACATGCACATTCCTGATGTCTCCAAAGCCTTTCCAGGGCTCTTTTGAGTGCCAAGATCCCATTCAACCTGATGTGAGAGGCTGCCTTAACTCTTTTAAAAGCTTTGACAAAACCACTCCAGAGTCTGCACATCTTGTTACACAGAGTGCAAGTATTTGGCCCATTCGTGGCAGTATAAACACGTGCAAACAGTGTTGTTTGGGCCCTGGCACTGCATCAAGGGCACAGAATTTCTTACCACTGGCTTTGCGCAGCTCCCCAAGAGAAGGGTTTCTGATAAATTCCTGAACACCTTATTCAAGTATTCACAGAGAGCAAAAAGCCTGCTGAAAGCAAGCTCAAAACTGCCTCATGGCTACATTCCCTCACCCATTTCCTTGTCACTTTATGGGAGGGGAAAAAAAGCCCCCAAAAAAATCAACAAGAAAACCAAACAAAGAAAGCCAAACTTGGAGCTTGTAAGGAAGGAAACTAGGAAAGAGAATGTGGAGGTAGGTAACATCAGTTTAGCATACACTTACATAGTGAAGAAGGGCACAGCTGGTTCTGCTGCCTACAGTACAAGGAGGTAGTGACCTAAATTAAGAGACAAAGCTTTCCAAGCAGGAGCTCTGACACTTGGCTTTAATCTTTTGTCACAGAACACACTACCTACCTTTCAGACACAGTGTCTCTGACTCCCCTAGAGGAACCTGACAGGGAAGGATGTCAGGTGCAGCCAGGTAAGAATATCTCTTAATCACAATTACTGGGGCAGAAGAGTATAAAATAAAAACGAAGTTCCCAAATAGACTTACAGCAGGGTTATTTAGGTGCGTAGAACATACCAACCCTTCACATTCAATGCTGTACAACCTTGTATTCAGAACACCACAAAATGGCACAGGCTGTGTGTCTGCAATAACATTTGTTAATTTAAAAGATGAGCTCACAGATGGGAATTAAGAGAAAATTATAAAAACCACAGCATTATACACAAAGCACAAACCTAATTTGACCCTAGCAGGGCTGTTCACTCTTCAGTGTGCCTGTCTATATCCCGTTGTTAATCCTTAGGATTTAGCAATACAGACAACTACACAGGAAGGATCACGAGTTGCCATTTCTATCCACAATGCTCAGGATAATTACTAATACATTAAGCCAAGAGCACTCAAACCTGCTGTGTGGGGGCCGTTTCTGGGACTTGGGAGTGTCTGCCTTACCTCTAGCCCACATATTCCAGAAACTGAGGAAAAGAAACCAAACTGCAAATTCCCTGAAAACAGCCATCAAGGTCCTTAGAGTCTAAACCAACTAAAATGTTATGATACCAATGTTATCTCATCCTGCTTCCCTTCAGCTCCACAGGCAATGCTGAGATGATCAAGTTCTCTAAGTAGTTGTGCTCCTCTTGCACCAAACGGCATCGCATTTGTCACCCCTGCCTGCTCACCTGCAAGGCCTCCTGGGGTATCCTGCTGCCCACCTGGACACTGGAGCCTCGGGCAAGCTGATCAAAGAGTATCCATCATAGAGATGCCTCTTCCCAGAGAGGAGTGGGAAAGGTGAAGAAACCAAAGT
This sequence comes from Acrocephalus scirpaceus scirpaceus, assembly GCA_910950805.1. Classification (NCBI taxonomy): domain Eukaryota; kingdom Metazoa; phylum Chordata; class Aves; order Passeriformes; family Sylviidae; genus Acrocephalus; species Acrocephalus scirpaceus. The sequence goes on along the minus strand of OU383775.1, from coordinate 17,693,675 downwards.
GAACCAAACACCTAATGTGGCTGCTCATCACCCCTGGTGGCTGCTGTGGCTTCCACCACCTCACACTGGGATCCCAAGGACTCACTTATGCTCCCTCTGGGAATGGTTCAACTGTGACGTTCATTAACCACCCTACCAGTTAGGCTATAGCACTGTTTTATTGCTGTGTGGCAACAAGAAACAAAGGAAATGAGTATTCTCATGACACTTTGTTCAGAAGCTGGAATCCTTATATCCACCTAGAGCACAAAACAGTTTCTTGCTCCTCCCTGAAACTGAAGATGTTAAGACAGTTGTATACAATCATGCAAAAAAGATCAGTTTCAAACTAGGCATAAATGAAGGACTTGATGAAAAAAAACGAAAGGAAGACAAATTTCAGTCAGATCTTGTACTTTTTTTAAAGACAGCCTGAAAGAAATTACTGAAACATCTGACAATTCCATATAGCCTTAGATGAGGGTTTTTCTTCTAGACTTTCAAAGATTGAGTTTTATGAATGCCCAGCACACAGACAAAGCATTTTTGAACAGGACTCAGATCCCTAAAGTAAGGTCTAAACTAAAAAATTTCCCTCCCTTTTCCCAGCCCAAAGATAGGCTCACTATAGGTACTGAAAAGCTGTAAAATATAAAAGCATTGCAGTACTTTGGCATATTTGGGAGAAACCAAGGGTGTTGTGTATCTACTGAAGCAGTTCCTTTTAAAATCACATCAGATTCCAGCTGACTCTGCTTCAGTTTAGAAAATAGAAGTTTGCAGTTATGGAGCCACCAAATGAGGCAGTTCGATCGGTTGTGCCAAGGACATCAGAGAGAAGACCAAGGTCACACAAGCTAAAGCAAGGAAGAGTTTTTGCAAGGAATTACTGCAGTGTTTGACTTACAAACAACTGGATGGAAAAGCAGACTACTGAATATAAAGGACCTCATGTCTCAAAAAGCCTGCCACTTAAGTCACAAATATAACAAAAATCCACATTGGTGTGAAGTACAACTTTGAGTACCCTCAGTATGAAATGTATCATTTTGCTCCAACTACAGCCACTAAGTCAGGATTGTAACATATGCAGGAACAGGAAGGGAGCATAGTAAGAAAAGCAACCAAGCAGAAGGACAGAAGAGGGCATCAATTAAAGCAAATCATGGGACATTTTATAATCCTCCATCTCTCTTCTGCATATCATCCCGAACAACCTTACATTGCTGAGCTCATCAATGGGACCATTTCATACAATTAAATATATGAATATTAAATACAAAAGGTCTCAACATCTGCAAATACATTTTCAACTGAAAGTAAAATATTTAAGTAAAAGTCCTAGGCTATGACCACACGCTATTTTGGCTCCTGCTCTGTTCCCACACAAACCAAAAATTATGAACACAATAATAAATAATTAAAAAAAACCTCAAACCCAGAAGAAATTGTTTCCAAAAACTAACCTGAGCAAACACATCTTATAATTCACATCCATCCAACAAGATATCATTTCACATCAAAGGCCTTGTATCACTCTTCTTAGATCAGAAGGCCTCAATTATTGATTAAAGGGGGGGATATAGAAATGCAATTTACTTTTCGGCTTTGATGGTGTTTCTGCAAGGATCAGACTTCCCTTACTGCTTAGTTATTATAAAGCTGATGCCACACATATTCAGTATTAAAAGGGTGCTCAGTTGGACACTTTCTAATACACTAATAGCATTCAAGTATTAAGGATTCAAATATTAAGAACACTATTACATGAGGCATGATGTAAATTAAAATACACTTCATTAACTCCTGAAACTACCTGAGTCAAAAGGGATATATTTCCCCTCTCCCCACACTACTAGGGAAAGATCTAATTCCGATCATAAAATATCAGCAATGGGCAACAATCAACAAAACTCAGTCCCTCACAAAATACAATGAAGAACATATTAAAAACAACAACAACTTAGTCCTGGTTTACACTATTGTCTGAATTCCTAACTTTAAGGAGGCTTCCTGCACAGCATGCACTATACAATACAAACCGTGGCATCTATTCACACAGTAGTCAGCTTCAAAAGCACTTCCATGACCAGGAAGTCATGACACAAGCAAGAGGTTTCCTACTTTACAGGCAAGGAAACTGAGGCATACAAGAAGGCAATAACAGAGCCAATCCCATCATTTGATAGCTAAACAAGCATTCTGCCTCTGGAAAATCTGATTCATTTTGTTACCTTGCATCAGAGCTAGTAACATAATTCTGTACCACATTCTGTATTAGCTGCATTTCAGACTGAAACCTAATCCCTTCAAGCACTCATTACCTGTGTTGAAGGTTTTTATATTTCCATAACACTGCTAAGTAATGGTTTTAGCTTGCATAACAAATTTTCTCAGCTCTCCTTTTTAAGGAGGCATTAAAAGTCACTCTTCAGGTCTTTTCAAACCTAAACAGTTTCTACAAATTTACATCCTGAACTAAAATATAATTTTAGAAGATGGTTTTAGTTAACTGAAAAAGTAGCAACATAGAAATTTTAGAATTAATAGATTAACCATCACATTTCAAGTAAAGGTGACAGAAATGAGAAATAACTGCTTTCACCCACAGTTCAAACTACTACTAAGTCTTCCCTGATAAATACAAAACCCCTCCATACAAAGAGTTTTAAATTTAAGTCTTGCATCTTACCTAGTGGGAGCAATGATGCTGCACCTTCCCAGATGGCTAAAAGAAATCAGCAGCTAAAACAGACATTTTTGCTGACTTGATGCAACTTCCTAAACAGAAGACAGCCTGCACAACAGCACATTTTCCTGTTCCGATAAGCAGCAGTCAGAACTGGTGCACAGTTACAGCTCTCCATTCAGTGCAAAGTATACCACAACAATAGAGTAATGCAGGGAATCTTCTGCATGAAGTTCCTCAGAACCTGAAAACCGTCCTTCAGGAGGCAACATCCTCACTTACTGTGCCTAAAGATTAAGGTAAGCAAAAGATTAAGGTAAGCAAAAGATAATAATAGACTTACTAGAAGACAGGCACACGGGATGACTGGTATCCCTGATCCTTTTCATATTCAGCTGGTCAGTAAGGGCTCAACGGAAATGCAGAGTGAAGTTTAGTATTTGCCTCCAGCCACACCCAAGCACATGGAGTTCAGCTCTTGCCATCTCACCCTCTGCACATACTACTCCGTTTATTTTGCACTGGCTTTAGGCCATAAATACGAGAAAGGAAATTATGATGCAAGGTAGGTGGAGTACAGTAGGAAGCACCATGAGATTGTTCATATTATTCCCAGCCTATATAAAGCACAGCCCTTTTCCCTTTTCATTGCATCACAGCAGAAAATAAGACTGAGCCTTACTCTTAATGGCACATTAGTTTCTACTTTTACAGACTATTAAAACTGTAATTTTGTTATGCATTTGTATTTTATCTTTAGTAAAAATGTCAATTTTTCCCAAGACTTAAAATACAACATATATCTCTATGCACTTTGAGGAGGGCATGGGGAAAATGAGCTGGAAGCAGCAAAGAGGAAGCTTTCCTTTTTTTTTTTTTTTCTCCTCCCTCTTATCCTTACTATAGAGAGAACAGAATGAAAGCCATCTGCTTATGGTATATGCTAGTTCAACTGGGCAAAGGCTATAGCACAAATGCCACATTACATCTCACTACTAGGCCTCTGAGTCAGCATGATGGGAATCTGAAGAGCTGCAAGGGAAACAGCCCAAGTTCTGGCCAAGTATTGTTACTGTCTGAAATTAATGGATGGAGGTTTGCTCTCATTCTACTTCACAGACTGCAACCTCAACAACAGAACTCAGCACTGCAGTTCAGACTAACTAATGAGGAATATGCAGTAACAATCTTCCTGCCAAATCTTGTAGAAAATCATTATCTTAGATTAGCAATTTTGATTTTGTGAAGTCTATCAGGACTGGTAAACAAATGATTCCTGACCTACACCCCCCCCTTCTTTCAGCAGAGCATTATGCATGTAGTTTTAAGAGAGCTTTCCAAACAAAGCTCTTTGTTTGAATGCAAGTTACATTTTCCAACTTGACATTTTTCTTCAGGCGTTTTCATACACAAGAAAGAAGAAGTCCTCCCACAAGCCAGACACCAGAAAGGTCTATGCAAATAAAGCTCACTGTTTTAAATGAACACTCAGCATAGCAGCAACATAACTCCCCATTCCTTGGCTGAGCTACCACATATCACACAAGGCAAGAAAATCTCAAACAAAGGTGGCTTTTAAAGCCATCTACACTTTTGCACTTCAAGTATCTTTTGCAACATCAGCATTTACTAGGAAAAAACCCAAAAAAACTGAAAGTTTGTAGTAGGTTGACCTTGGCTGGATGCCGGGCACCCACCAAAGCCTCTTTATCACTCCCCTCCGCAACTGAAGGAGAGAGACAAAATACAATGAAGGATTCATACACTGAGATAAGAAGCTGGAGGTCACTCCCCAGATAATGTCACAGGCAAAACAGATTCAAATTAGAGATATTAATTGGATTTATGACATAAAAACTCAGAGCAGGACAATAAGTAGTAAAATAAGACCTTTCCCCCACCTTTCCAGCTCTAGCTCTTCCCCCCCAGCGGTGCAGGGAGATGAGAACAGGGACTGTGGTCAGTTCATCGCATGTTGTTCCTGCGGCTGCTCAGGAAGAGAGGAGTCTTTCCCCTGGCCCAGTGAGGGGTCTCTCCCAAGGGATAAAGATCTCTATGAACTTCTCTAGGGAGTCCACCCCAGGGGTAACAGTTCTCCACAAACTGCTACTAGGTAGGTCACTCTTCCACAGGCTGCAGTGTTTCAGAGGCACAGCTTGCTCCAGCATGAGTCTCCCACAGGGTCACAGGTCCTACCAGGAAACCTGCTCCGGCATGGGCTCCTCTCCCCATAGGTCTGAAGGTTCCTTGCAGGAGCCTCTTCCACCACAGGCCTCCCCCAACAGGTTCAGAGCCCATTCGCAGCCTCCTCTGAGGCACCCCCCTGCTCTGGTGAGAGTCTCCTCCATGTCGCTGCAGGTGGATCTCTGCATCCCCATGGACCTCCAAGAGCTGCAGAGGCACAGCTGCCTCACCATGGTCTTCAGCACAGGCTTCCAGGGAATCTCATTTCCAATGCCTGGAGCACCTCCTGCACCCATCTTGATGTCTGCAGAGTTGTTCCTCTCACATATTCTCACTCTGCTCTTCTCCAGCCATAATTACATCTGCACAATATCTTTTTTTTTTCCTTCTTCCTAAAGATGTTATCCGAGAGGTGCTGCCACCATTTCTGACTGGTACAGCCTTGGCCAGCAGCAGGTCCATCTTGGAGCTGGCTGGATTTGGCTCTGCTGGACATGGAGGAAGCTTTTGGCAGTTTCTCACAGAAGCCACCTGTGTAGCTCCCCCCCCCCAACCATGGCTGTACAAATTCAATACAAGGATAAAAACCAAACAAATTGACCTGCAAGATATATAAAACACAGTGGTTTCAGTAACACATATAGGAAACCACAGCCTTTTACTGAACAGCCACATTTGCCAACACCGATCATCTATAGCTCATTCTGCTCAGACCTGAATCCACTTGGATTTGCACCAATGTAGTTAAACAACTGCCGAAATTCAGAGTAAACAAGCCCTGAATATACTCTTCATATTATACCACACAGCAGCATGTTCACACATCCTTTACCACTGCCATCTGTGTAGCTCCTCTCCTTCAACATATTCCCTTCCACTCCAAAATACTTGTTCCCTTTCTCCCCAAATCCTTCCTCGTGGCTCCTTGCAGACACTTCTTTTGCACTGTCAGACACTTAATCATAAACTCCTGCAAGCTGACTGTCAGAAAAGCAAGCCGACACATGGTGTTTGGGCTTGTACTGTTGGTGTCCTACTTGCAGCTTGCTCCTCCTCCTTCTGGAGCCTGCGAAGGAGAATTGGATCTTTGGAGGTTTGCCCCTTCAGGCAGACTCTGCTTCATCTTCTGCATTCAGTACCAAGTTATAAACATTTCATACACAAGGAGAATGAAATTAACATTATTTTCAGGCACATAAAAATTATACCATGTAATTCTTACAGTAGATACGTACTACAGAAAAGGGGAACAGTCCAACTCATACAACATAATCAGAGGGGGTTCCAGTTGCTCCTCCTCCCACTCTTTAGTATCAAACCATAGGCTGCTCCTAACGATCCTAAAGCCAGGGCAACATCCAAGCATAATGAATGGGGTTATGAACTCAAGCTTAAGCCTGAATCATCTCAATTTTCTGTACTTGCATTAAACCCAGAGGAAGTCTTTGTACAAAAGAAAAAAAAGTAGTAATAACTATATAAAGGAAAAAAAAAAAAGAAAGTAAGCTGCTCTTGCTGCTCTGGAGTTTTGCATCCCCCCGCATTGGGAATAAGTGTTACGAATAAGTGTTACGGTTCTTTCAGCCTCCTACATGGCCAGAGGCCAAAAAAGGGGCACACCAAGTGCTCCCTGTCGAGACTTGGGAGAATTACACATCTCAAGACAGTCCTTTAAAAGTTAGGTACTTTCTCACAATGAAAAGAAAGCCCAGTGTTTTTCCTGGTAATAAAAAAAGATTTTGTACAAGACAAGACTCTTCCTGGAGAAAAACAAAAACAGCTGTGCATCAGGGATGGAAGCGAATTTAACGCCACCTACACCTAAACAACACAGGCTAACACAGGATCTGGCACCTGTCCCACCCACACCACTCCCACTGCCTGAGACTACAACTCTTTCTGGGTTTAAAAACACTCCTTTTCTGCTCTTCCAGCCAATGCATAATAATCTCACCAATAAAAAGACAATCGACACTCACACCAGGAAGCAACTCCACCTCAGCCCACCAGAACACGCAAGGCAAAGTCACATTTATGATACAGCAAGTGCCCACCCATACATCAAGTACATTTATTACTTAAATTCTATTTACTAATACGAGGGGGCTGTGCTGGTGAAAGCACACATAGGGGAGGGCAGGGTATGGAAGCAAAAGGGAGGAATTTCTTTTTTTGTGAGTCAATGTATCTAAAACAGAAAAAAAAAAAAAGGAACAAGAGAGCAGAAGATTTGTGATATAATAGCAACACAAAACAAATCATGCAGCAAGTCAGAAAAAAAGAAGCATGACCACTCATTTACTCCAAACCCAGCAACTTCAGAGTTCTGTGCCAAACACTTTTGAAAATACATCATATTAGTCACTCCTCCAGGAAAACGGCTGTCAAAACCTGTGTCCTACCTCCATAAAACAGATCTACATCCAAACCAAAACACTCATGACACACACAGGTAGGTCAGAGGACATAATTTCTGGCATCTGAAACAACGAAGGACACACTGAGCTGTTCTGTGATGCATGCTGATCAGGATTTTTGGTATCCTAAAATACATTATTACAATGGCAAATTCAGAGGCATTTTAGCACACCACAGACTGGGTTGACATCTCCTTTATGCTGCAATTCCAGAATGTGCCATTCAGCCATCTACCTTTAGGACAAGCAAAAAACAAACCAAACCAACCCAAACCAGGAATTTCAGACCACACAGCACAATAATGTGCCTGTTTACCACTTTCAAAGACCCCTCTGCCTTCCTATGTATTTGCTGTTACAATATAGAGGCTTCCTTGTTACAACTCCTAAATATCACCAGAGTAAATTATATGTTTTTGTTGGTCCAACTTAATCCTTGCAGTGAGTGACAATACACAAAGATAGTGGAGTTCCCCTGTATTATCAAGTCTCAAGGGAGGGTAGAAAGAGGAAAAGGTATCATCTGACTGCTCTGGCTCAGCCAACCTAAATGGTGAGCTGAGGGACACTACAATCTTCCCAAATCCATCTGTTATTTCTGATCACACAGCCACATGACAAATCACTTCCACCAGGGAAGTCTTTTAATTCCTTTTTGCCTTTAGTGCAGGCAGAATTTCCTACAAACCATCACTCAAGTCCTTACTAAATTCAAGGGGAAGCTACAAAAGACATGTGGGCTTTGGGTTTGGGTGGAAACCAAAGCAACAAGACCATCCAGCAGCATCCTACTATTAAATTAATTAGGTGTAATGTCACACCACATCTTTGCAGAAGGGCAGCTCTTCCCAATCCACCACCAGATCTGGGTAGGTACACACTCCTGCTACACGGGAATGACCTTCACCTGTCACATCCAGGTGACTGCCAGTACACGCAGCATTGCAGACAACCAACACAGCCACTAGCCATGCCAAAGATGTCCAGCATGAAATGCCTGAGCTTGGTGATCACACCCATTTGACAACTGCAGATATTATTATTCAAAGCCACAAAGGAGGGGTTTTGTCCTACTACTTCTGGGCTGCACAGGAAGTCACAAGTAACTAAAGCAGCACCCATTCAGTTGGCACAGAGGACACACAGCATTTGCAACACAACAGATGGATCTTTGTTGTTATTTTGCAGGTTAAAAAGGATCAGTGGGGCTAGTCCAACACGGGAAATGACGGACAGCCAGATAGTCTTAGCCAACCACTTTACAGGAACAGGATATGTAAAATTACAGCAGAACTGGGAAGGAGAAGTCTTGTCCCTCCCTTCAGTCAGCCCATGAGCCCAAGCAACCTGCTTGATCCAACCTTCGCTCCTGTGATGTGGAGCTCTACACACTTTAACTTTTATCCCAAACATTCAGGCACTCTACCAGACGCTGCAGAAGGGTGGCAGATTGTAGAGCTGATCACTGTCTGACAGGTTTTATTTAAGTGCTGCTCACTCCCCACAGCTCTTTCCAGGCAATAGCAGGCTCTGTGCAGACATACTGGCTGAGAAGCGAAGGGAGAGCAGTTCAGCAGGGGAAGGCAGCAGAGCTTGCTGGGTGGCTTTTGGCTTTACAAGTTGTCACCAAAGTCATGACAGTGAACAAGACAGTGTTGTACAGAATGGTGGTTGCTTATGTGATGTCACATCTATTTTAAATGAATTAAACAGAGCAGAGTTTAAACAAATAACATTCATATTATGCCAAGCTCCTCTTGCTTCAAGAGCTTCAGAAGCTGCCCCTTTCAGCCTGGTACCACTTGGCTGCTCATTCAGCTTCCCTGTAGGTAGAAAACTTTTCCTCTTAGCCAACACTGCTAAATACTATTTGCAAGAGAAGTACCCCAAATAACAATAGTTTTTGTGCAACACTGGCAATCACTCTGCAGAAGAGCCTCATGGGGAAGACCTATGGACAATAGCAGAGGCACAACAGTGCAAAGACAAGAAGCACAGAGTGCTGTTTCCATGGCTTCCCTGTGCAAACCTTTCCTTGTAGCAGAACATGTTCTCAAAAGGCTGAAGATGCTGCGTGGCTGTCACTGATAGAGAGGCTACAGGGCAGCATGACAGGGACAGGACAGCAACGTTATTCAGGAACACGGCCTGGACACGACCCACGGCAGAGTCCATTTGCTACCTTGGTATTTCACAGGAGAGCTTCCTGGCATTTTCCTGGGATGTCTGGTTCATTTTGCCTAGTCCCTTGCACTCTGCCTCTCCCAACGCAGTGACACCTCCTTCTGTTAACAGCCAGAAATCAGTCACTCCCTGCTATGTCAGCTTCTCCTGAGCACGTGATTATGTTGAGATACAGTTATACCACAGCTGAGACCAGAGAAGCTCTAACAATTTCTGGGAATACCATCCTTTAGAGGGTCTTCCCTGTCTTAGGATACCCAAAGATGGCAAGAAAGGGTTTCGTTTGTCTGGAGAAGTCAGGCAGGAGTTAACAATCACTGCTCTTCATGATTCAGACACTGATCTAGGTAAGATTCTGCACTCAGGACAGCAAATACTTATGTACGATGGAGAGCAGAGCGAAAAAAGGTCTTTGCACACTAATAAAAAAGGAGAAAGTGCACTAGACAAGCCACCACCCTCAGGCAGCAGGGAAATTAGAACGTTATAACTGTGCACAGGTATGGCAGAAACAGCTGAGTAAGAGACCCAGCTATCGAGAGTAAAAGAGCCCTCCTCTAAATTCCTATTATTTGCTAACCCAGCCAAGCTGCACAACTTCAGCTTTGTCCAGCAAAACTAAGGAATAGGAGGGTGAGATCCCTGTGTCTTGCTGAAGAGGCTTGTGGCTACTGAAACTCAGGAAGGGGACAGTCAACTTTGTAGAAGGTGACGCTGTCAAGCCTCCACACCTTCAGAATGCAAGAAGAATAAACTATAGCAGTGCTTATGTAGCCTTCCAGTTCCTTGTTCACACACTCACAGGCTGCTGCTACACTGGAGTTAATGTGGTTTGGTGCAAAAAACAGCTTAAATAAATTTTTAAAAATCCACTGAAGATTTAAAAAAAGCGTTTTACTCTTTTACATGACAGAAGGAAAACTAAGGTAAGAAAAATACACAATTCCAGAGACTCCCTCAGCTTTCAATTCAAAGAAACAATGGGATTTAACACCCTAATGAAACAGAGCAAAACCAGTAATCTAAGCTTAGATCTGAATTACTCCTTAAGCAGTTAAGTTTCACAAAATAGAAGTATCAAATGACAAGGGAAACCTCCTAATTTATTCAACAAAAAACCAAAACAAACCCCACATGCTGCTTCTTATCCAAAATACATCTTAAACAGTGAAATAAGAATATTTATTTTATATACTTGTAAAGGATTTGTGAAGAAGCATCTCTTTCAGGGCCCATTCTCAAGCATGGAACACAATGAATTACCACCAGAGTTCTCTCCCCATTTGTGATTAACCCTACAAATCATTTAAATACTGATGTTGGATATGACAGACCTATATTCCAGCTGCACCACAATGTACCAGTTGGTTTGACTCTATAGGTCCTCCACCCTAGGCTGAACTCACTGCATGACCTCTAACAAATGGCTTGACCTCCCTGCAGCTTCTGCTCACTTTATTCAAAGTTATGATCAATAGCAGTTTGCATTTTACAGATCAAATGTAAACGATGAGCAGAATACAGAATAACTCAAAATAATAATCTCAGAACTGTTATAAATGATTAGAAGCCAATTCAAAAATAACAGGGTTTATTTAGCGAAATCTCCAATACCGAATTAAAGCCACAATAAAAACAGGACAACAATCGATCGAGAGTTGGGTGGACAGAGTGGCAGTACAAGGGTACCCTCTGAATTCTGCCACACTGCTAGGTTTCAGCCTGTGGGTTTTATACAGTTTTTTTACCCTAAGGCCAAGTCTATTGAAAGTCCAGGTATGCTGTGTTTCTTAATTTTCCCAAAAGAGTCCTGTCTGCATGAAAAGGTTGCTTGATAGTTCTTCCGGAATTCGTCTTGGGAGGGGTGATCTGATCGTCCCAGATCTCCACCAAGATCGATATCAGATGTTGAAGAGCTGTGAAGTGAGGGTCCACCCTTGATGGATGGGCCATCTTCCTGCTCTGCATTGTCGTTACAGTTGTAAATATGTTTTGGAACTTTGGAATCTTGGAGACACCCTTGGGTAGTTTCTTATTAGTAGCTCAAATCCATATTACATACACGAATTTATCTATTATACTTATTACAGTACCTTTAAAGTCATCTCCCCGTCAATTGTGGGAACATGTCCATGTTTTTACATGAGCTTGGGTACTATAACCCAGATACACTGCAGATAAAGTCTTTTAAAAATCAGTTTTATTATCAAGAGAACCACATAGAACGAGTGATAACTGCAGTACAAGCTTGATTCTAAAGCGTCTATGCTTTCCTTTGCAGAAGGATGAGATAAAGACATGAGAAGGATAAAAAAAAACCCAAACACCCTAGACAAATGAACAAAGTTCTCCCCTAATCTTCCTTTTTAAAGTAAACATCAGTAAAAGGTAGGGCACTGCATACAGCTATCTACCAAAGGTTCATATCCTACTAAGACCTGGAAGCATCATGGCACCACGGAAGAAATTTGTACAGAAACTACATTACCAATTCAGTAAAAAAAATATTGGTATTAATGCCATAGAAACAAAAAAAAAAAGGTTCACCCTTAGACACCAGTGGGTTCAACATCCACATAATACCATCCCTATGGTGAAACACCCAATGAGGACACATGCATGACTAACTCTAAACAACAGCAGCAAGATCCTGAATGTTAATGATTAACTAAATGTAAACAGCAAATACAGAAGACAACTTTGTGCCCTTTAACATGTCAGAGTCAGAGTTGCTGTTCTGTCCCCAACTCACCATTCCCTCTCTCCATGAACATTTATCCTGAACCACAGCAAATTATCTAGCACTGTTTTAAACAACATTTCAGATCTTTCATGTTCCACAGAAAAGTCTGAAACCTCTAAAGCAGTTAAGCAGTAGTGACTAAGATAATTAAGTACCCTTCACAGGATGTCCAGGATTTCTGGTGACCTTTACTCACAGGCTCATCTGACTGTTTTGGAACTGAAGATCAAAAAGACTTTGCCTGACTCACAAGTGACTAAGCTGACAGAAACCAGGCCTCAAGACAATAAAACTGAGAGCCAAGAGAAGTTTTATCTGCTCGTTACCTCCTGAATAGGAGCATCCTCCAGTTTCCAGAGCACTAAGTTTTTAACTTCACAAGATGATGAATGCCCAGACATTAAGAGTATCTGAGTGCTCCTTTGTTGTCAGTGGGCACATGCACAAGGAAGCAAGAAGTCCTTCTTCAGCTGTGCCACCAAGCCACAGGAGGTAGCTTGAGCCAGTCTTCTCAGGGTTATCCGACTCCTTCTGCAGGAAGACTGTACAGCAGCAAGACACGACTGCAGTAAGTAAACAAGCTCCGTAATACACACAGTGGGAGAAAAAGGAGAGTCCCCAGGGCAGGCTGCTCACAAGGACAGAGGCTAGACAAACGGAGCACTTTCAAGACTGTTTGTCCATCAATAATTGGAAAGGAATGCTAGGCACACTGCCAATCCTGCTAGTTTATTCTGTGGAAATAACCCTTATACATGCCTCTTTCGAAGTCCAACTGACTTGCATGTAAATTAATCCCACAAAGCAGATCTGCTCACCAAAAAAGCAGAGATTCCATCTGACAACACTACGAAAGATAAGACAAACCAAAATTCTGTGAATTATACATCCATCCCAAACTTCATGACTGCATATTAGCCCTCGAAACTGTAAATGCAAGAGTCCCAAAAGGCACTTGGCCTCTGAACTGTTCAGTAGCTCAGAAGAGGCATAATTAACTAGTCCCATGGTCTCCACAGCTTGAGCTGGTATGAATTTGCAATATTGCCCTTCTCCCATGTCTGATAAAAGCCGCACAAAGAAACAAAGATATTAACACACTGCTGTGTAATATAACACAAATTGCAGGTAGAGTGCTATGGTATCAAAAAAAGACAATGGAGAGAGTAAATGCATCTAAAACTACTCCTGGAACAATTATTCACTGGATAGAAAAAAGTAGAAAAGTTCTTGTAACAGCATGAAGCAAAGGGAGGGGGAAAGAGTACTCTGGGAACCTCAAGGCAGTGTTTTCTATTGTGCAAAATGATAGGTCAGAGTCTGTAAGAGAAGTGCAAGAAGTTTAGAGCTAAGACAGCATAGCAAAACAATCACCTAAGCTTTATTTAGCATCCTAGACCGAATACTTAAACACTGAATACCATCACAGAAGTGTTTGAATATAGTATTAAAACTTTTAAATTATTAACATGAAGTGGATATTCAGTTAAAAGAACACTTAATAAACTAAATCCTCCAATCAGATGAAAATATGCAGCATATTCTTTGAAGAGCTCGCAGTCTGAAACCCCATTCGGAAAACAGTGATAATGACTGGTAAACTTGATCAGAGATAATTAGAAGATCACAGGAAACAGCACTGAGATCCTACAGTTCACTTATTCCTCTCAAACTCTGCTGGGAGTCAGTCTGTTTATAAACTTACAGCAGCTCATCTTACAAAGCCCAAGACATTCATCTCTGCTAAAATGTCTTTAGTTAAACTACAAGAAAAGGTTTCCCACAAAAATTCCGAAGACTGGCTAGTATTAGACTACTTCAGTAAATTAGAATCCATATGGCAGCTCCAGTTAACTGCAAAACAGCTTTCATAGTAGTGGTTTTGTAAAAGGTGAAATGTACACACATCCACAAACTAGTGAGCATTCTGCAATAAAAATATGTACTTGAAATGTTTACTGGATGTGGCAACTCCAAGATCACTTGGGACAAGATGTTAAGACTTTAGAAGGAAAGCATTACTCCTTATGGTATCAAAGTTGCAGTGTTACACTTGAAAGCTTAACTTGCTTAGAAACGAACACATGGTTATCAAGAACTTCAGTGTAAGACATTTCAGTAATTTCTGATAATAGAAGGCAAAACTTACTAAGGAATTAAAGTGCTCTTCAGCTTGCCAAGTTAGTCCCTAACAATACAGCTGCGGGTCTAGATCCATCCTGATTTCAGGAGGCCCTCAGTAACCAACGCACATAATTCAAACTGAAAAAATAATCCTTACCTAGATCAAGTGAGAGTGATATAAAAAGTTCTCTAGATATTAAAGGGTAGCTCAATCTACCACATCCCACATTATGACAGAAAAATCCCCAAACATTTATCCAGCATGCATAATGACCCAAATTATTTCTCAATATGTGCTCCTTTTAGGGTAATAATGTAAAATAAAAGGAGATATACCAATTATGCTATTTTAGAAAGTGTTTCCAACTCCTTTTCACTACTTAACAGTACCAGTCACACTCCCACAAACCTTCACAGATGAAAGGTGAGACAACCTCACACAGCTTGCCAGCATTAACCCTGTTATTACCTTCATCAGTACAGCTACACACAAATTACTTAGTACACTCTCATGCAGACTTTCGATCACATTGCCCTGACATATGGTTACAGCAGCAGTTTAGCTCCTATCTGTCATTACCACAAGGAAAACATTCCCATTTCAGGGTAGTCTCCCAAGAGTATGAGTAGTTATGCTGCTACAGCAATTTCCTAGCTTTTCCCTGGCAGCTGCTCAGAGGTGAATTCCTGGCTGGGCTCACGTTGCCTGTATTTCCCACTTGAGGAACAAACCGTGTTGTTTAATCGTTTGCCCACGCTCTCTTCTGGAGTACAGGAGATGGACCTAGAGCTGAGAGTTTAAAATCATATACAGATGATTTTATTTGCCTCCTTTTCCCCACCCTACATCTTAAACTTTAAGAAACAAGATATTTTGTAGATGGTTTAGAGCCAGCCTACTACTTCTCATTTAAACAATGCAGAAGAAGATACTGAAGTCTATGAACAATTCATTACTGAATAAATAAAAGAGCCCTCATGTCCTGCTCCCTCCTGTCTTCAAACCTTCCTTCTCTGCTCATCTCAAACTTTTAATTTTTTTGTGAAGAGAGAAATGAGATTTTTTATTTTTATTAACTAAAACACAACTAAGAAATCTGGAGAAAAGCTTTTTAAGCTGAATTAAAAGCTCTAATACTCAAATACTTAAATTTTCCTTAAGCCACTTTCAACCCTCACAAACCTTTCATTATTCGCAGTAAACGAAATGTGAGAAGACTGTATTCATCCCTTTATTTATGTGTTAAAAACCAGAATCACTAATGAGTTGAGTCATCAGCCAAAGAGAAGTCTGAGCCATTGGGGCAATGCATACTCTGGAACTTATCACCTGCAAATGCTGATAGGGTAAGACTGCTCCTGTTTGTTTTCTCCTTTATTTGAACTCAGCGACAAGGAACTCACCAGCAACAGCATCTCCTGGAGATTTCACTGATACATGAGGGCACTTACCTAGCTCAGTTTTGACATGAATTGAATTAACACATTATTATATTTACTGCTTGTTTTTCTAAGTTTTTACAGGCAGACAACACATTGGCTATTTAATCTAGCTGGGCTCATATTCTGTCTGTCCCTCCCTCATTAGCTAAAGCAATCGTCACTCAGCCTTCTCTAGTGTTCTGCGAGATCAAATTATCGCTCATTATTTCCTCCTAATCGCAGAGGAAGAACCTCACACTTATAGTAAAACAAGCTTCCCTGAAACACCCACATCCTTCCAGCATGGATTCCCAGTTTCACCTTTCAGTAACAGCTCCTTTTTTGCTTGCTTCAGTCAGTTCCTTGAAGAGTTAAACTAGAAATAATCTTTAATACAAGAGTGCAAAGCTACTCGGTAAGGCAGGCCACATCGCCCGGGGGAGGATGGCAGAGAGAATACTTTAAAGCACCCTCAGCTCGGACTAAGTAGGTTTTAAGTTCGTCGGGATTTTCTGTACATACTCCAGTCTATCAGAACAACAGAATTTGAATTTCACAGGGCATCCCTGCCACTAAACCCAAGTATTTACTGCACCTAAATCGGTGCAGTTTTAAAAGCCATAGTAAAACTCCTCAGAGGAGGTGGTGCTCCGTGTGCCTTTTGAAAGTGTTAAAACAGAGACACCTCTCAGCGCCGGGCAGGTTTAGCACACGCCGCCGCCAAGAGCTCCCGAAACTCTTCCGGCCGAGGTCGGGAATACCTGCCCCGAGAGCTCCCAGGCACTCTGAACCGTAAACAACATGGACACCATCTTCTCTGGGAGCCCGGGCACTCCAAAAACAAAGTCACCTCCAACCCCCAGAAGCAGCACGGCTCAACTTTAAGAACTCCGTACCATTTAAAAACAACAACAACAAAAAAAAAAAAAAAACGAAACAAAAAAAGAAGGAGAAGAAAGCAGGAGCCAGACGAAGTGCCCGTTTAGCCCGCAGGAGCGGGGCGAGCAGCCCTGGCGGGGAAGCCTTATCCCCGGGAGTGGGGCGAAGGAAAAGCCCCGGGCGCTGCGGGGCTCCCTCCACCCCGCGCCGCTGCCGGGGCCCCGCGGGCCCCCCGGCCCTGGCTCGGCTCCAGCGGGCCCGTCTAACAAGTTGATCCCGGCGTGAAAGAAAAAGAAAAGGAAAACCTGGGAGGGGAGGGGAAGCCCTTGCGCGGCCACGGAGCCCGGGCTGAGCGGGGAAAGGCGGGCAGGGAATGCCGGAGGGATGGAGGGTCGCCTCCCGCCCCCCTCGACGTCCGCAGGATCCATTTTCCCTCCCGCTGCCCCGCTCCAACTTTCAGGTCGTCGCGGCCCGAAACTCACCGGCATCATCTTGGAGCCGAACCGCATGGGGGCGGCCGGTGCTGGCCCCGCCACCCGGAGCGGGGAGCGGCGGCCCGGGGGACGGTGGGCTGCGCTGCCGCCGGGACGACCTGTTGCGAGAGGCACCCACCTCGGCCCAGCCTCGCCCGCCCTCCGCTTTGTTCTCACCGGGAGCCGCTCTCCCACCACCACCTCCACCCCCGGCTTCGCTCCGAAACTAACCCCGGCCCGGCGAGGAGGAGCCGCTGCGCCCCGCCCGCCGCCCACCCCCGAGAGGGGCCGGCCGGCCCGCCTCCTGCCCCCGCCGGGGGTGCCGTTCCGGAGCTCCACGAGGGCGGTCAGACCTCCCGGGGCCCGGCACCCGGCGGGGACTGTGACAATACGAGATCCGTGGGAGTCCCCACGGGTCACTCCTCCTGCACACCGCTCCGAAACGCGCCGGTTTCGGGGCCCCACGGAGGGCAGAGGCACTCGCAGCCCGGTTTTCCCTGGATTGGCAGTACGGAAGCGCGGGTGGGAAGCCACCGGCCAAGGTCAGGCTTCAACCGCAGCGCCTCCCCTAGCCTGATCTGCGAGTCCCTGCTGTCCCTACTGCTTCAGACGGACCGTCCTACAGATGCCTTTTAGCTCCTCGTTTATGCAGTCAATGGAGCATCCCTGTCCAAGGCACGTTGTTTTATTTTTCTGTTATTTTTTGTTGGACCTGGTGAGTCAATCAAGTCAGACCTCACTGAGATGACAATTTCTTAGTTGGGCTGTCCAAAAACACATCCCCACGAATCTTATGCACTCACTTAAGAGATGGAAGGAAAAAGTTCTCCCTTGGAGCAGTGTGCAGGACACCCATTTCAAACCCAGGCACTTTGCTAGCAGCACTTCAGAAGCTCACGCAAGGCTTGGGAAAAAAGTATATTCAATCAGCACCGTTACAGGGCTCTTTTGGCAGGAAAACCAGCTCCATCTGTTTTTCCTACTTGTATTAAAATCTTCGCAGTAATTAGGCAGGATAAAAGCGGAGGGGATTAGAAGTTCCCAGATAAAGGAAGAGCAAAACACGAACCTAGTTTGTATACAAACATCTTTTTTTCTAAAGCAGTAAAGAAACTTTGAGACCATTAATAACGCCCCCACCCCCGCCCCTTCCCCCAGGAACTCCTAGGCGGTAAGCAAGCGCTGTTTAACACAATATTGATGCAGTGAGTGGGACAGGGATAAAATCCCAGCCGAGCTGGGCCATGTGCCCCCGTACGTGTTTGTCCCGATACCGGGCCGCTCCCGCATCCCTCCCCCCACAGCCCGCTCCCCGCGCCCCCCGCCCCCGCCGGCCAATGAGGAGGCGCCGCCGCCAACATGACATCACCTACCCCGGTGCCCATTGGGCGCCTCACGAACACAGCGCGGTGTCTCCTGGCGACGCCGTGACGTCACGGCCCCGCCCCGGCTGCGTCCCGAGCAGCGGCTCCCTGTTGTGCCGGCGGAAAACGCGCGGCTCCTGCGAGGCCGCTGTCTTGTCCCCACGCGGTTGCTGGACTCAGGGACGGGAAACGCGCCGCCCGAACCGCGAGCAAAGAGCCGCACAGCTGTTCCCAACCCTCGCGGATATCCCACCGGCTGAGTGGATCTGTGTATTCCAGCTCTTGCCCGATTTGCGCCCGTTGCGATTCGCTCCTCCACTGCCCGCACGCATGGGTCAACCTACGCACAGAGGGTTTATAAGGCTAGTTTTCATTTGCTAGTTTTTTTTAAAACTCACACTTTTAGATTTATCTTAGAGGATAAAAATGTTACAGGTCAAAGCAAGTGGCAGTGGAGAACGGAAATTCTTAGAATCGTAGAGTAATTGAATCACTGAGTTTGGAAGATCACTGAGTTCAGTCATTAACCCAACAGTGCCACTAAGCCACTAAACTCTGCCACTAAGCCATGTCCCTAAGCACCACACCTCCATGTCCTCCAAACACTTCTAGGGAGGGTGACTCCCTCACTTCCCTGGGCAGCCTTTGAATTAAGACATTTCAGTGAAGACATTTTTCCTAATATCCAAAGGATAGGCCGAGGAAAGATCGACTCCCACCTGGCTATAACCTCCTTTCAGGGAGCTGTAGTGCACAATGGGGTCCCTCCAACCATCCTTTTCTCCAGGCTAAACAACCGCCAGTCCCATCTCAGAAGCCTTGCTGCTCCAAACCCTTCATCAACTTTGTTGTCCCTCTTTGGACACACTCCAGCCAAGGATTCTGCAAATCCCTGATGAATTTTTAGAAGCGTCTAGCTGGGAAGGGAAAAAATCAGTGTGATCTTTTAATGTACTCCCTAAATACAGGCACAAATAATTCTGATAATTAGAATATTAAAATAACAATTTTAAGCCTGTAAAATAAACCTGGAAATGGTTAGGTAAAAATCAAGTAGAAAAGGTGTTTCAGATGAGTGTATGTGCGAGGTAGCCACATTTTGCTAGCACAAGCCTCTTGCAGGCCAATCCACAGAAGTCTCTTTTGGCTCAAGTTTTAACTTAGAGATCTTCCACACAGAACTACAATCCCATCCCTGCTAAGGAAATGAAGCTCCAAGGGGTGCACCTATTTATTTCCAGTTCTGTGCAGGCTCTGTGACTCATACACTGCAGTGAAGCCTCTCAGGGCCATCTGGTCTTGCGCTTTAGATCCCAGCTCCTCCCCAGCAGAGAGGACAGTGCTGGCCAGGTTTGCAGGTAAAGTGGGGCCAAAACCACTTGTATCCATGCCTATCTCAGCAGCACTGCTAGCCCTCCCTATGGCACCTCACATTCCTGCCTCTCACAGCTACTCAGACATGATTTCACTAGAGAAGCATGACATGAATTTCTCACAACGAGTTATTAATTACAGGAAGGGCTTTTTGGTTTACGAGCAGAGAGCTGATGATTTCCCCAGAGAGGGCAATATGGGAGGGTTTCTAACCACAGGTTCAACCTCCAGAGTGTCAACAGTTGGAGATAACTGAGTCATGCACAGGAGCATTGGCAAGGGACAGCAGTTCCCAGTCCTGCTACACAGAGCTATCAGAAAAAAGGAGATCCACAGGATCTGGAGGCAATGGCATGGACAGATGAAGCTCTGCACCTCTTACCTGGTTCCCACTAGTTTTGGCAGACTAAACAGAGCATGGCACGCTTGACTAAGGTCACATGCAGTTCCCTAAAAGTAATCACAGAAAGGGTTCTGGGGAAGTTGATACTCCTGGAATGGCTTGAAAAGTATGCAAGAAAAGGGGGGAAAAAGTCCACTAAAATAAAAATATAACCACTAAATAGAAATATAGAAGAATTATTCTTCTTTCCACAGATCTACTTGATCTGAACCACAGAAACAGTAGCAGATACATAACAGATAGTATTGGTAATGATAATCAGTAGAAACAAACAGCATCATCTTTTCTTGTCATTAGTCTTTTCATACAATGGAATCTGTAGGACAGGGCTGGAAAAACACTGCTGTATTTCATGCTCTCAGCATACTACTTAGAACTCAAGAACTCCACTTAATTACTTCAGTCTGTATCTAAGCAATTGTAATAGTAACTTCACATCCTCTGCTCTACCAGAGTGCCTTAAACTACTTGCAGACCAGCCAAGTCCCCTTTTGCAGTCTTGACAAAAATTTGGAGGATTATCAGGTAACATTCCTTTTGCAAGAACTCATAAGAATTTAAAGGAAAAAAAAAAAAAAAAGCTGCACCTTTCGGTTGTTTTTAATAAATCCTTCAGTTCTTCAGCAGAAAGCTGAATAGGATTCTTAGACTGCTTCTAAGACAGTAATTTCAGAGTGTGTTTGTCATAAATCAAGAGCACAGCAGCAATAGAAGAGGTACTGGAGGGCAGCTGGGTTAGATTTGCTGTCCACTGCCCCCTACTGTTAAAACGCCATCAAGTCAGACTTGTGAACTCTAATTCCCGAAGGATACGATTTAAGAGCCCGGAAGGAAGGAACAGCTTTGGAATTGAGATTACTGTGGAGAAAAGAAAAAAAAAAAAAAAAGGAACATGCCAAGAGAATTGCTCACCTAAATTCATCAGGCTGTGGCACAACAGCTTCACAAGTTTGGATTCTTTCCACCAATGTTGAAATTCTGGCACCTAATTTATACAGCTACTCTTCAGCTCAAGATAAGGCTTTTCCAGGCAGTGACTCAATAAAGACCTCCATTGGTCCGTGTTGTCAAACTTCCTCACAAAGAGAAAATGCAGCTAAACAAGAGAAAACCCATGGTTTAATACTTTCAGTACAGTTCTGCTAATCCACTAGCTGCCTTCTTGTTGCTGTTAGATTAATTTCTACTATTTAATGCTGCATTCCTACAATTTAATTTGTTTTCAAAACATCAGACAACAGACCTTACAGCAGAATCAGTTTGGGGGAAAACATGCAGCAATTACTAAGTTCCCTAGTTCATAGAACCATAGAATCATTAAGGTTGGAAAAGACCTCTGAAGTCATCAAGTCCAACCATTAACTCAACATTGCCAGGTCCTTCACAACTATAGGGCCATCATGATACATTTTCGAACACTTCTGGGGCAGTGATTCCATCACTTTCCTGGGCAGCCTGTTCCAGTGCTCGACCAAGTTCCAAAGTCTGCAGATAAGGTTTATGAAATCATCTAAGAAATTTGCTAACAATGTCAGCTAGAACATCTCACATTATTCCAGCGGCTGTTTCCAAAGTAAGAGCCTTTGGTCTATGCCACATTCCAAGTGGTACATCAAGAAGCATTTAGCAAGAGTGAATTTTAAATTAGGACACAGTGTCTTGCCGCAACTTCTCTAAGCCCAGTTGTCTAAGTGTAAAGTTTCCTTCGACATTGAAGAGCGATAGAGCAGACATACCTTCCTCCTGGAGATAAGCCATTTCTCTAAACTTGTGTCTGGCAGCTGAAATGAGCTGCTTTAGGGAGTTTTTCACATCAGTGCTTGCTTAATGCAGAACGTCATCAAGCTCCTACCTGGATGGTGTGTACTTGGTTCTCACACCAAGCCCATTTTGGTTGTGGCATATCTTTCTTATTCATACTCAGATGAAATCCATTTAAAATCTGAACAAATAACTATGTTCTGTCACATTCATATGGCACAGCTGAAACAAAATCTAGACTTTCCCAACACAAGGAACAGCTCAGTTCCTCACTCGGGCATGAGAGCCAGTGCTTTGCTTTGTGATAGCACTTACAACTATATAAAGTAAATATAAACTTCATTGGTCACTGTATGTAGGAGCTAGTCATGCATATAAGCAACTACATGAGACAACAGAGGTTCAGACTCTGTAATTTTAAAGTTAGTTAAAAATTATTTCTTTCTTAACTTACATGCTCTCTGTAAACTAACCCCATTATCTAAGTTGTGACAGTCCCACATGCACCCACTGCACAAAGTACATACTCAATCATGTTACTCACTAAACTAATAACTGTGCAGAGCCAGAAGCACTCAGAAAATAGTTCAGAAATTTGCATCAATTTTGCTGCAACCTATTCAGGCCTTATGCTGATCATTTAAATACCGTTTCAAAGGATGATTCTCTAAAAATAGAAAGTGTCATTAATATCACAAGCATCACTCACTCTAAACAGAAGTCTTCAATTTATTCCAGATCAACCAGGAATTATTTAACTTCAGTAAATTAAAGCTCCTCCAGCTTCTCAAGTTACTTACTGGAAGAAAATTCTAGTTTCCTCACTCAAAATTCTTCTCTATGTAATTTAAATTCAGTGTAGGGTTTTTTTCCTCACAGATAATTTAAGGACCAGCCAGCTAAAGCAAGCCTGCACCATGTCTTAGAAAGAGAAGAAATCAACTTCCTCTTCCATTAGTCCTTAACATCTTTCAACAAAATGTAGGCTGGCACAAATTAGTGTTATATATGCATCACACACAGCTGCCATTCTTCTCAATAACTAAATTATATTCACTACACTCACTCTGGATCCCTGTTGATTTATCTGAGCACAGATCCTGACAGAAGACTCGCAGTAACAAAATGTCTGTTTAGAGAAATTACAGTGATTTGGGAAAGCTGTATCTCCCTGCCCTCACCAGCCCCATAAGGGCTCCTTCCAGTGAGGAAAAACAGGGAAGGAACTGAAACACATGCTCATTAAGCACAAATATATTCAGCTGTTGGAAACAGAAATTCTGTGATCAAAATCCCACTCCTTACCAGAAACTTTAGGACACTGTCCAGGTTTCAGGCAGATTTGGGAGAAAACCTACTACAGGGCCCTCCCTCCTCTCCCCCAACCAGCTCGGGAAAGACTTCCTCAGAGACAAGTGGAAAAAACCTGTTTATTAAACAGGCAAAGCACTGCCAGCACAATACCCGATGACAGGAGCTTTGTGCCACTCTGGAGAGAGATGACAAACTTAGAGAAGTCCTCCCCTTGAAGGTAGTCACTGTGCTCTTTGCTCCGTCTCCTCTGGCACTGGGAGAAAAGGAGTTGCTGCACCCAGCTGGTCTTGGTGGGGTGGGTTCCAGGTGGAGGCCCCCCTGTGTTTCCCACAGGTCCTCAGTCTAGAGAGATTGGAACAGTTCCAGGGAGAGGGGAAAAAAAAAAAAAGGGAAAAAAGATTTCAGCTATTCTACAAGACCTAGCTATCTACGCTACTACTAACTCTGGAGAGGGGAAAAAAAAAAAAAAAAAGAGAGAAAAAAACAGAGCTTCTCTTCATCTTGCCGTGTTCCAACTCCCCTGCTTCCAAGGTCACTCTGAGAAGCAGAGTTTTCCTGGGTAAAAACAAACCACACTTCCCTGTTGCCGACTGCCCTGGATGACCGGGAGCCCGGTGCTGGTCCTCAGGGTGCCACAACCTTCCCCCGACAAGCTGTCCTTAAAAGGACTCCCTTTGGCCAAGGGAGGCACAGGCACACCCCAGTGATCAGCTCAGTTGTGAGGGGTTGCTGTGGCAACCAGGCTTTCCAGCCTCTAGGAGTCGCCAGGAGGCAGGGAGAAATGGGAGCAGGAGCCAGGAGGATCCTCCAAGCATTCTTTATTCTCTCTGGAACTGACGACCAAAAGACCCTGCAGGGTTAGCAAGCCCTGCTTTTATAGTGACTGGTGAGGGCGTGGTTGACACAAGGGGCCAATGGGAAGGAGGATTGAAAAAGGGAGCCAATCAGGGGAAGGATCCAAAATGCACCAATGGGGAAATGGGAAAACCAGGAAGTGGGGTAACAACCAATGGGAAGCAAGGGAGTAACATAGGGGCAGGGCACAGGGGGCGTTCTAGAAGACTTTGAACTGCTGGACCTTAGTTAGGACTCTCCCTCACAGGGACTCCTATGAGGGTGCTTTTTTGCTTTCCCTCCAAGGAAGGGCATTTCTCTGGGTGGGGGCCTCAGAGGCCTCCACACTTCCCCTCCCCTTTGCACCCAACAGACGACTGGGGATACACACATCACCCTAGGACAGACACTGATTAGCCACACAGTGACTCTGGACCTTCATCCCAGCTGGATGTTTGGAGGATGTGGAGAGTTAAATGAACATTGCCATTTTACTGTTGCCTCATCCCTATTGCTCAGCTGCCAAGAAGCCAGACTTAGCTCATGCTAGCAGTCCCTCTGGAGTCAAGAGAAAATGAAACCAGAATGATTTCAGTAAATACAAAATTATTTCAAGATCAGGCCCCCAACAGTTGTGGGTTTTTTTCTTTTTTTGTAATGTGACTGCAGGACTGAGCAGACCATGTCTTTGTAAACCTCTTCTCATGGTTAATTTATCTATTTTTCTTTGCACTTCTTCACACAGAGCTGTAGTCCTCTGCCTCAGGATATCAAACTCTGCTTGAGATAACCTGGGCAGAATGGGGACATCAAAAGTATTGGTGCAGTTTGTTATGTCTGTGATATTTCTCCAAGCTAAACTGATGAGACACAGAGACATTATTGATGTCTTCATTGAACTATCTTTATTGTAGTGTAAATATGTGGTAGTATACTGAAATTAAAGGAATTCCTTGAAACTTACATCAAAACTGAGCCCTTCCTCATGGTGAAAACTAATTCTGTGCCCTAGGGATGGCAAACATCCTACAAGGGAATAATACAGAGAATTAGAAAATGTCATGTTACCTAATGAAAGCCTCTTATTTTTTTATCTAAGCTTGTTCACCAAGGTTACTTTTGAGTATAGCTGTGTGAGGATGTGTAACCCCACCAAGGCAACTTGCTACCACTACTTGATTCTGCAGCCCTCCTTGGGGGTGGTACTTTGACTACAAGGAAATAGAAAGCGTATTTATCTGAACCCTTGTCCTTTTTATCCCTCAAGTACATCTGTTTACCTGATTTGTAATTAATTATTAGTATAAAATTGATACAGTATCTGTCTACAAACCCAAATTTTCCGATTTTGTGGATTTGAAAACACTTTAAGTATTTTCTTGAAACTTGAAACAGAAAAACATATTTGATGAAAGCCTAACTGTGCAACATGCCTGGCCTACATAAACTTCTCAAGATTAGTCTGGTCCCCACACTTCCAGTTCAGAAAAATCTACAGAGGCTGGATTTTCCTCCTGTCTTCTACTTGTTTTTTTTTTTATTTCTACCTCTCATCTCCCATGGAACATTATATTCTTCGGCATCTCAACATCAACAACCTGATTACTATCAGATACCTAATATACAGTATTACAAGTAAATTAAGGGGTGGATGTAGATTTTAGAGTCAGGTTCTCAACCAATTTTTTATGCAACATGTAGCACTACTGGGTCCAAAACAGATTAAACTGCAAAGGATCCAGTTAAATATTTATATTGATTTAATTAAACTGGGATTACATTCATCTCTGAAGCTAACTCCATACCACAATATTTACTCATTAATCTATTAAAGGATTAAAAGTTTCAGCTGCAAAAGACTAATGTGTTCAAATTTACACTGCTGTCTCTGTTTATTAATAACACTCTCAAAGGAAATTTAAATACAACTTTTTTCCATTTTTAATGCCTTTCACAAAAAGACCTTTAAGAAAGACTTTACTCTGCCTTAGTGTCCAGCAGCCTGAATGAAAATACAGCTGTGTGAATAGACCAGACTTCTTTCAAATTTAGCATCTCTTTTAAAAATCCCTAATATCCATGAAGTGAGCAAACTGCTGCCCCAAGAAGAAAACGTATTATGGGGAAAGCCATTTCTATTTTTCTATTGATTACACTAATTTAGTAAAACAAATCTGTTCTCCTCCCACCCAACTGCTGCTCTTACCCTCAGTTTTTGAACATGTTACTCCTCTTTCCTCCAATATTCCACAACAACATGACAGTTCCTGACCTACTTACACACTTTCCTTCACCTTTAACCCCTGCTGTTAAATTTTTTTCTCCACTCCCATCTTCCCAGATGTCTGCTTGTTAGCTCGTGCTTCTCACTCTCTCTTTCTACCCTTTCTTTAATTCCTTCTCCTTTCTCAGATCTCACAGATACAACTTGACTTGTGTTTGATACAGGCTCCTTCCTCTTCATCACAGTTCTTGGTGTCGCTTGCTTCCAAAATATTGCAACCAAAATATTCCACATAATTTCAGTAAAATTTCACAGTCCCTGCTGACCTGAAAACACCACACTCCAATCAGCTGGGAATATAACATGTAGTCCAGAGTACAGAGACATCCAAATTTCATTCCCCTAAATATAAATAAAAATATTATGAGAATCTTTGCATGAAAGGAGTGAAAAAAAAATCCTTTTGCCTGAGACTTTCTTGTGAGTCATTGAGAAGTTAAAAAAAATCAGTCCAACTATACGTATAATTCTAACATGGTAAAATTAAAACAATGGCTATTTCAAGATTTTAAGATTTAAGGCTATTTCAAGATGATACATGACATGTAACATGCAAATAGATTCTACATAATCATTTCATCCCTTTCAGAAAGTATTATCAAGTTTTCTGGCTTCACAGTATCCCAAAATAACTTTTCTGAAAAGTTCATCCACTGGAGAGTTTGTAATGGGGGTTTTGTGAAAGTGCTTGAGAACTGTGTTTTTCCAAATTAATGCAAAGTGATGCATGCTCAGAAAAATGACACCAAATACACTGGAAAAGGACATGAGTCAGAACCTGGAAGGCAGAATTACCCTCCTTATTAAAATAGACTTATTAACTGTTAAGCTATGTATATAGTTAACATAAAATATATATTGCTCATTGTATTTATTCTGCTTGGTGATATGATAAACATACAGATTATATTTATTAAAAATAGAGCTGTATCTAAAAAACTGAAATTGATTAAATGATATGACCAAAAAACCCCCCCAGCTTTCTTGAAACAATGTGAAATCTTATATGCTTAGGTAGGAAGAAAAACCCCACTTCCTTTTAAAGCATCAACACATTGCCAGCCCAAACTTCACATGCCAAGTTACAAGTTCATAAAGAATTCTCCTGAGCGAGTTTTAAACTGCTGACAGTGCATGTGAAAGGAGATCAGGTCTGAAAACCATGCACAAGAATAAAACCCTTGTTGCAAGATAGCAAAATTGACAAGTTGAGGGGAGGGTGCAAAACACTTCCAGATCCATACAAGGCACACAGTGTTCTGCTCCCAAAAAGGAAATATTAATTTCAGCGCACATTTTTGGAGTGCCATTGGGATGACACACATAAAGCCTTACCCTTGCATTTGCCCTGCTCCCAAGTTAATTTCTTTTCCAGATGCAATTTTTTTTGTTTTTTAGAAAGAGGTTGCTGATGAGTTTCCAAGGAGAGGGGAGACTGAAAGAAATGGGTTAAGATAAAACTTCAAGGAGAGGAAGCATGGCTGGAAAAAAGTGCAGAGGTGTTGCAAGCAGCTAATTCTTTAGTCCTGTAATATTTTAAGCTGTACTATCTTGGTGAAGGTACTGAAAGAAGTGGTCTCATTCTCCCCAGACATTTGATGGTTTTTTCCACATTCTTTGCTACCATCACTCTTGACATTTGTTTAGTGATTTCCTCTGGCAAGTCAGTCTTCAGCAGCACGAGTTCCCCAGTCAAGCACAGACACCCAATGCTGCTGAGATGAAACAAAGTAGCAGCAGCTGAAGGCACTAAGGAGACTGGCACCATATTTTTCAAAGGCTGAGCCAACTTCTGTTAGGCTAAAATGCTTGTGAAACTGAGGTGTGTCTGTTCTCAGAAGCACCATGGAATGTTCTAGAAACAGCTCTTGTTCCCATCCCTTTGTTGTCCCAGCAATCTGATCCAGAAAACTCTTTAATATACAGGATAAAGGGCAAATAAAGGAGCAGAGTTTACTTTCTTCTGGGTGTTCTGCCTGCTCAATTATGGCTGGTTCCAGGCTGTGGTTTTCGGGCTGCCGAGGGTTTTGCCAGCTGGCTCCGATCCCGAAGGGCGGCAGCGGACCTGCAGCCTCCCTGGCTGCTGTGGCTCCCCCTGCCAGCAGAGTAGGGGCAGCTTGGACACCAAACACACAAAAGGTGCTCGCCCATCTGTAAGTTAAAATACAGCAGGCTGGATTACATTGTAGTAAGGATGAAGGTTTGCCTCACTTAGGAGCTACAGGGATATTTTCCACCCTGTACCTGCCTCACGGTAATCCAAGCACATTCTCCCGTTAGGTCACTGTGCCTGTGCGGACTGAACACTGCCGGACTCCTGCGCAGCAGCACTCCCGGAGCTTTGGGAGGTCCTTCCCACAGTTTCCTCAGAGGGGCATGGAGAGGGCGACACTTATCCCTCCTCTCCAGCCGTAGCACAGGACGGGATGCTACAAAACTGCCTCGGAGGAGGTTCAGGTTGGGTATTAGGGAAACTCCTCACGGAAAGAGTGGGAATCCTGCATGAGAATCACAGAATCGTTAGGCTTGGAAGGGACCTCTGGAGATCACCCAGTCCAACCGCCTGACAAGGCAGGGTCACCTAGACCAGGTGACACAGGAACGTGTCCAAGTGGGGTCAGAATGTCTCCAGAGAGAGACCCCCCTGGGCAGCTGTTCCAGTGCTCTGCCAACCTAATCTTAAAAATATTCTCCCTCAGGTTGGGGAATTTGTCGTGTTTTAATCTGCGGCGCTTGCTCCTCGTCCTGTCTCTGGGCACCACCGACAAGAGTCGGCCGCCATCCCTCTGGCATTCGCCCACGAACGGCTCCCCGGCTGGGGGTAGCGGCCCAAGCCCTCAGGCGCAGCAGCACTACTGGCAGCTCCGTTTCCCTCATTCCCTGCGGGAATGCCGGGGCGGGGCCGCCCGTGACGGCTGCGGAAGAGGCGTCACAGAGAGGCGGTACCGTCCCCCCGCGGAGGAAGGACGGGCTCCAAGATGGCGGCGCCGGAGGAGCGGCTCGTGTCGGAGGGCGAAAGCGGCGCCCCGGGCTCGGCGCGGCTCTCCCCGGCCCCGCTGCCGGAGGCCGCTGAGCCGCTGGCGCCCATGGAGCCGCCACCTCAGAGCAACACGCTCATGGGGCTGCCCATCGTGGCTATCGAGAGCATCCTCAGCTTCCTATCCTACGATGAGACGAGCCAGCTACGCTTGGTAGGGGCCGCGGAGGGGAGGCGGCGGGGCGGGGTCCCCGCTGCGGCCGGGACCAGGCTCAGCCCGCCGGGCTCAGCCTGCCTGACCCGGGGCAGCTGCGGGGGTGGCGGCGGCCCCGGAGCCCCCCGCTCGGCTGCTGCGCCCGCCTCGGAAGGGCCTGGATGAGGTGGGGTGGGATGGGGCTTTATCCCTTCTCCA
Source organism: Acrocephalus scirpaceus scirpaceus (assembly GCA_910950805.1). Taxonomy (NCBI): domain Eukaryota; kingdom Metazoa; phylum Chordata; class Aves; order Passeriformes; family Sylviidae; genus Acrocephalus; species Acrocephalus scirpaceus. The sequence continues at coordinate 17,663,858 of OU383775.1, read as the reverse complement.
CCTTCGGTGTGCGCTTCCATACATGCATTCCTAAAGCTCTTTTTGCCGTCGCTTAACTCTTTCATTCCTTTCACGCTCTGCGAGAAAGCACCGAGCTGCTGAAGGCTCATTTCTCCTACTGACTGGTTGGGGTGGGTAGTCTATTGTGTCTCATGTGTGTTTGTTTTTACTTATAGGGCTTATGCCTACAGGTGTAGGAGGTGGTGAGCCTGCTGCTCCAAGAATCCTCCCCTATCTAGAAATGTGGGTCAAAAAAGAAGATGTAAAAAAAAAAAAAAAAGACTGCCTGCTTTTTCCAGTCTTAGTGGATTTGTAATTAATAACATATGGTATCTGCACCTCTGAACTTGATAATGCCAAAAAACCCCATAGCTGTCAGTGAGGAGATCGATGTATATCAATATTTAACTGCCTGCATAAGGAGCCTGATGTAAACCATGTCATATTATGATAAGCTGCTGTCTTACTGAATCTCTTATGAGATTGTAAATGGAATAATAGCGAGGGAATTAATGCACAGCTTATGTAATTCTCAGTAAACGTGCATGCACTGCACCGTTCCTATTTTAAGAACTTGATTAGTCTAAACTGGATAATATTACAAGAGTATTTCGACAGGAAATTGGACTCCCTGTCTCCTGGATCAGCAACCTGTGTTGCGTCCTGACTGTAACTTTAAACTGAAAGCTCTTCAAGCAAAAAATTTGTTCTCATTTATACTACTCCAAGCACACCAGTTCTGAAATATTTCTAGAGTGTGCTGTCAGTCCCCTGAAGACTTCAGCTTCTCCTGTAAGAGTAGGTAGTGGATCTGTAAAAAAGATGTGGTACTTTGAGAACCACAGAATAGCCCAAATTAGAAAGGAGCCACAAGGATCACAAAAGTCCAGCTCCTGGCCCCGCACAGGACATCCACAAGATCACAGGTGGTACTTGCCGTTTGACCACAGGGAAGGAAAGTACATCACACGGTGTCTGGATATGCCACATTTCAGGCTCAAAATTGCAATGCCAGGCACAGCCCGTGGCCGCACCTTTCTCGTTGCATCTTATAAATGGTAGTGGCTATGGGAGCTCTCACAAGTCCACAGAAGGCTTTTTCTTTCTCCAGCTGTGTTGGCAGTGAAGGTGAGAGTAGGAAAAGTGATGATGTCAGGACTAAACCAGCTGTTTAACTCTCACTGGCACTTAGGAAGCAAAATGTAACACTTCTATGCTCTCTTGTAGGGAACACCTCCAAGTTCTTTTTCCAGAAGATGACTGCCCCTTTCAAAACTTTCAGAAATATGCAAAACCAGACTGGATAAATAGCAACTTTGAAACATACACAGAACAATACTGGCATAAAATGAAGGAAACTATTTGGTTGGTTTTTCCCTATTTTGAGTTTTTGAGTCAGTGACAGCCAAGAAAATGAATCTCCATCAAATTCATAACTGTTCCCTTAAGCACATGAAAACGCATTATGAGCATTTTTCTGAGAAGAAAGTAGGCTTTTGTTAACCACCAGTAATGTAAAGAATCAGAGCCTTCGTGATTTGAGCCCATAAGCTTGATCAGCTGGGTCTTTCAGGTGGCTGTTCAGAGCTGAAGGTGTTCTTTTGCCAGTTCACTGAGAGGCAGACACTGAATGTTCTTCATAGTTCCAGGTGCTGTTGTCAGAGAATTAAGGTAGCCTTTAAAAATAGCAATGCCCAAATGCATAAATTCATAATGAAATTTCATTACTTTGGGATTTTTAAAGGTGGTGAGTAGCCTTTGGGAAGTCCTGTGTATTCCTGCTCTAAGAGCTGCCTTGCACAAACAGTAAATTTTTGTTTTCTGTGTGAACTGACTAGGGCTGCTTATCAGAGATGAATGAGTGTATCTTATAATAAGTAGTATTGTGCTAAAGATACATTGCAGGAGCACATTATTAAATGAGAGGTATTAAATTGCTCACGTCTCATGCATATTAGAAACATGCCCAAAAGCAGCCCTTTGAATGTGGAATTCCATGGGATAAAGCATCTTGAGGAAGGCGGGAAAATCCAGGACATCAATCAACTTAAAGTTTGATCATACATATTTAGACAAAAAAATGTGGATTCCCTAAACCAATCATTTTGATGCATTCTCTGGATCCCAGCATGGAAGGAATGGATGTCCTAATGTGCTTTTTATTTTGGATCACCTTAGCTCAGTGATCCATAAAAAACCCAGAGAAATAAATTCTCTGAATTGAACTGGGTTTAGATCTAAGTGTATATAAGACAACAGACTGAAGAGTTGGCTGGGTGGGAGGATGTAGAACACCAGAATGTTTTCAGATTGAAGAGGAGACAGGAACATGCATTGTGTTTGTAGAGCATAATGAGGAGCATAATCTGAGGCATAAGATCCAGAAGTCTTTTTCTGTCACCAAAGGATGAGGTAAAGAATGTTTCCTGCTTGTGATGACTGCCATCAGGCAAGGCAAGACCATGGGCCCCTCATTGTGCCAAAGGCACTTGCTTTCCTGAGCATAATGCTTTCTGCTATTCCTGGAGTTACTGCATGTGAAAGCATAAATGAAGCACCTACTGGTTAAGCAGTGAAGTAGATCCAAGGAACAGAGACTAAACCAGATGTATTCAGAGAGCAGTCATATGTGAAATAAGGAAAATCTTGAGCCTTCAAACTTTTATTCAGACAAAGTGAATGAGAGGAAAAGCAAAAGCATTTTGCTTTCAGCCTTTTTGAGTATTTACTTCATCTACTTCCTTTGATGATCCCCATGAGATTCCAGTTTCTTTTTCAGTTACATGTCTGAGCGTGGAAAGGCACTTCCACTCAGGCTATTACTACAACAAGCATGATTAAAATCATACAATCCACAACCTCCTTCCATGAACATTCTGAGAAGGTTATCTTGGATTCTGACGCACATCAGAGTTATTTAGATTCTGCAGCAAACTTGTGCTTATTTGCACAAGTAAGGACTGATAGCCTTTGGACAGCATGGCTTTAATATTTCCGGTTTCAGTCAGTCTGTATTTACAGGCATTTCTATTTTAAAGTTTCTTGATGAAGTTATAAGCATTTTGCCACCTACTTTACCCTAAAAAAGGCATTTTACAGAACATGGTGTCAGTACACCGTCCAAGAAAAATAACACTAGGATAATCTAAGCACTCTAGGATATTTTGTATTTGTTTTGGAGTTGGTTATCTGGTAGTGAAACTTGGAAGAAATAAGACATTCTTGAGGAAACAGAAGTTAGTAGATTGTGTCAGTTTGCTTACAAATGAAATGGAAAATTAGTTTATAGGATCATTGAAGGCTGTTATCCCATACAAGCCAGCACATGAAGAAGCAACCTCTCTTCCTGCTTTTTACATGAACTTGGAATACCTTTCTAACCCTTAAACTTGGACATAGGGTCTGGTTAGACTTGACCTTTGAAGAAACACCACCTCTTTCAGCTCTGTGACTTAAATAAGAAAATACTCACACCAAACAGCAAACTTGCAAATACGAGGATAAGGAAATTCAACTTACGGTCTGTCGAATAGCTAATATCAAACTGTCTTGGACTACTATGGACACCTAAAAGTGTAATGATGCTACTTGGCATGTGACTGACTGTGCAGTCTAGAAGAAGTATATATTGTTCCTATAAATCCAGGTGCTGTGGTTTACATGGTCAACCAGCTGAGAATTATGAGATGATTGGTAAAATAAGTTGCAAACAAACACTTTTGATTTCTGGTGGTACTGGTGTTTGGGTTCTAGACTTATTATTGGCTAAATATGGGTAATGTCGAGAAATTGGAGCTAATAATTCTTTATGCTGTGTAGGGTAAGCAAAGGAGGAAGATTAAGAACCCCTGTGCGGTTCGTGTCTCGGGCTGCAGCTCCCTGGGAGGGCCTCTCTGCCGGCAGATGTCACTGTGCACGGGGTTAAAACCCTCTGCCGCCTCCGAGCACGGGGCTGAGCGTGGCTGGAGATGTTTTCCTCTTTTGCCCGGTGACTGCAGAGCTGGCGCAGCCCTGTGCAGGTACCAGTTCTTGCCTCAGGGATTCGGTACCATTAGAGCTGCGAGAAAGCTGCAAAGCCTTGAACTCAAAAACGATTTAAATCCGTGCGCCCCTGGAGCTACGAGCTCAGGGAAGAAAGAACAATTTCCTCCTTCCTGTAGCCAGGGCCAGCATTTTTCCTTTTACACAGGAGATGATTTAACTGGATCACTGAGTGGTGGAGCAGAGTGTGCTGAGACTTTACCTCTGCAGTTTGCCTGTCTGATCCTTCTTTGTTAACCAGAAAGATCCAATACTGGGAGCACAGACAGATCCACAGTAACTGCTTAATCGCCTGTTCATACAGGTCTGTCTGAAAGTGGTCAGTTCTCAGAGAACTTCAACCAGCTGTGACTAGAGGGAGACTCACAAAGCAGAACTTCTGTTTATACAGAAGGCATTACAAAAGTAATTGCAGACTTCTCTGGGAGAGGTGAGAATCTTCTTCCTCAAGGATAGACTTAAAAGTTATGAAATGAGGAGTGTATGGAGGAAAGGATTGTTTATTAAAAAAAAAAAAAGCTTATTTATTGGCAAGTAGGGTCACAGTGGGAGCTATGAACTTTAGAACTTAATAAAACTCAACAAAACCAAAACAATTTCAAAGAACAGTTGGGTCACTAAGTTCTTGCATCTTCAGAACTGAATAGCAATTTCTTTAGACTTTTGTATGGGTTGGCTTTGTCCTGTAACTGGTAACTTTGTGAAGGTTTAACTTTAGCAGTTTATTTTATCTTCTGCAGCTCTTAATATCCCTTCTTCCTGAAGCTGTGGAGCAAAAAACCCCTGAGATTATTGGTGTCCAACACAGGAAATAAAGGATTCCTTTAAAAAGAGGAGAAGAGACTTTCGTATACAAAAAGGAGACTCTTGTTCCATGTGCAATGTTTTCCATGTGTTTTTTAATTAATTAGTGGTTGACTTCAAAAACAGAAATTTAAACACTGGAAGAAAACCACTGTGATTTCTTGTCTTTAAAGTTTTCTATTTTTGAGACTACAAAATATTAACTTGATCTACCAGAATCACTCTGGAGACCATGCTAAAAGCCAGCCATAGGCATTTGCAGCTTCCATTAAAATCAGAGGAAACTCTATTTGCTTCTAATAGGTGGCATTCAGCCTACTGTCTCTTGTTAGGCAAAATCAATAGATTTATTTGTGAACTGTGTGGAACATAGCTGCTCGGTTTTGGAATATCATGATCTTTGAAGGTGGGAATGCCTGAATCTCAACTGCAGGTTTGCTTGTTGAAATAGAGCAAAAATCAGTAAGAGAATCTTTTGCTACCTGGCAAGTAGGGATAAGATAACAGTAAAAGTGACTTGTGGCTTTAATTGAGCCTTAAGATTTCTTTTTACTTAAATGCAGGTTTGTAAGCGAATGGACTTGGTTTGCCAGAGAATGTTAAATCAGGGATTTCTGAAAGTGGAAAGATACCACAACTTGTGTCAAAAGCAAGTTAAAGCTCAACTTCCAAGGTATGTAACAGTTAAAACTGAAATTAAATTTAATTGTGTTAGATTCATTTAAGCACATTATTGACAAGGAATTCCTTTCTGGCTAATTCCTATTATGTATCTTGAAAATATGAGTCACATTTGCCTTAATTTAATTTTTTTTCCTAGTAGCACCTTGAAACTAAGATTTAATTACAGAATAATGGTGTGAAAAGTGTGTCTGGTATTTCAAACAGAGAAGTCTGGGTTCTGTATTACTCAACTGTTCTGGCAAATCAAGCGAGGATTCCTGGGAATTAATAAATGCTATTCCTTTTCAAGACCAACTGCCTTCACTGATCATTTATCAAAGACTGCTTAAAAAAAAAGGGCAAGGTTTTTCACTGGCAAGGATTAAACGGGAACAAGGAAGAGGGATTTGACATGTGAGCATTTCTGTGAACTAGTTTCTCACTAAAGCAATGTCTTTCTTCCTCTTTCCAGTGAATAAGTGCAGCTGCTGCTGTGTCCTATCAGATTTCCCAGTCAGAGTGAAGAAACTAAGTGCTACTTAGCATAGAGATCCTTTGTCAGAAGGCATTTTTATCTCAACCTAAACTTCATAGCAGTTCTTCACTACATAAACTTCACTACTAATACATTTTTTATTTCAATTGCATTGAAATACTGACCATGTGAGTGAGTGGATAAAAATATTCACTCTGACTCAGTGTCTGCTGCTAGTTAGTACTGCAATTGTGTTCTTAAGTAGTCCTAAATTACATACAAAATTTATGGAGCCCATAAGGTATAGCAATTATTTAGAGAACAAGTTTTGTCTAAGAAAGTGTAGTATGCTGCTGCTAGCTGGGTCTCAGTCAGTATCTTTTATTTCCATGAAGACAAATGTTAGTCGTTACAGGGTTTTAAGGGTGAAATTAACTTGACAAATGTTACAGTTTGATTTTTTGACTCCTTATTAAATCAGTGTCACCTTGTCTGTTTTCCAGACGGGAGTCAGAAAGGAGAAACCATTCATTAGCTCGCCATGCAGACATCCTCGCTGCTGTGGAAACGAGACTCTCTCTCTTAAATATGACTTTTATGAAATATGTGGATTCCAATCTCTGTTGCTTCATACCTGGAAAGGTAAAATGTAGACTATATTATGTGAATTTATGTCTGTGTTTAAAAAATAGGATTGTGTAAGTTAACCTGGCACAGCTGGGGAAAACTGATATAGTGTGTATATATATATGTCTTTCTCTTTCTATATATGTATATATACTTGCAAACAAACCTACAAGCAAATACTCTGTTTTACCAGGCAGTCTGAAATTAATAAACCAGGCTGTATTTAAATATTAATTATTTTAAATTTATTTTCTATTTGCCCTTAGATTCTCTCTTCATTCTGACCTTTGACTTGTGATACACTCATCCTCTACAACCTTTTAGAAAAAACATGTGATCAGGCCATCTGAAGATGTAGTAATTTAGACTACACATAACACTAAGTACTCAGACAATCAAGATTCTAGGCACCTTTCTTAAGGGTTTGAGTACTTCGGGTTAATTGAATTAAGGTGTTTAGTCAAAACACTGTTCAGTATTACAGTGGATGGTATATTTTTGTACAGTAGGTGGAATTAGTTTTAAATGTAAAGTGTGTTAAATGGGAACATTACTGAACAGTTCTGGTGTTTTAGAATACTAGCCCAGCATTAAATATAAATTATGCAGGCAAGATGTACATTGGAGATACCAATATTTTATAAGCTGTGAAATTACCAGTGCACAGGTGAATTGACAAAATTGTGCTTAGAGGAGGACTGGTACAGCTCAGGGATTAAATGAGATCAGTGAACATTATCTTAATGTTCTATTCATTGATCTTTCCATGTGAGGTTCAGATATGTTGGTGTTACTTTTTTTGTGGGCAGAGAACTGAATTGGAATGAGATGAATGGAAGAGTTATCTCTTGGATTCTGGGGAAGCATGCAGGCATTTATGCATGCAGTGGTAGGATAAGCTGTGGGCATAGAATGTATTCTTACCTTGAAGAGGTAACTATTTCTGTACATTCCTGTTGACTTGCTATTTAATTAATTTTAAATTATATTCTTATTTGATTTGACATTATATTTTTATATACCATGTATTTTAAAAAAAAATAATATAATGAAGTCAAATGAACTTAAGTCCCTGATACTTACATGGTAAATGGTAAAAATGCTGCCCTACTGTTTCAAAGAGCAGAGGGAAAGACCAGGGGTGTGCAGGAGTTGGCAGGTGAGCTTGCTTTTCCTTGTGGGCATCAACTTGGAAGGACCTTGACTTTATTTTGATAATAACTGCTTAAAGGTTTGTGGGGTTTTGGGGTTTTTAAAAATTATTTACTTAATGTGTGATTTTGCTAGCACTGCTGCTCTCTCAGCACAGTTATCAGTTTGCCCATTAATTAATATTTTGGTCAATCAGATTCAAGGTTTATTGTTCACTTACAGTCTGTGGTTTCCCTCCCACCTCCTTTGCTTCCCTCAGGAAATTTCACCACAGAACTGCCAGGAAGTGAATTTGTGTTAGAATATGTAAATCCTGGTTTGAGGTTCACCATTCTGTGTGATAGAGCAGAGTGCTGCTGCAAGGTTTTATATTGAGGATGTTGTTGCTAACAGGATAAAAAGTGGATGAAATTAGAGAAGTCTTTTTTGGTTGTTTGCTGCTTAATGAGAAACTTAGCTTTTGGGACTTCTTAGCTAAGCTTGCTTTATCAGAACAGAGGGTGCAACTGTATTACAAGGTCCTTATTATGTGTTCTTCAGTAAACACTTCAAACATTCTTAATCCTGTGCAAAATACCTGTGTAGCTTTGGCTAAGAGACAAGCACTCCTATCTTGACCTGCCTCAGACTTTAATTCATAAATTAGTGAGATACCCTTCATCTCCGTATCTCTCCTAACCAAAGGGAGGGGCTGTGTTTCCCAAACCTTTCAAGAGAGTTTTGTTCTCTGTCAATAGTGGATTGATGTTTTGTAAATGAACGTATTTTGGACTTAATCTGAATTTGCAGTATTTTGCGTGTATGGAAGTGGACTCAAGTAAATATTTACAGTTCTGCAGGCTGACATAATGCTAATTCTTGCTACTCCAATTCTGTTTCATAACTGACAGGGGTAGTGACTGCTTTGCTTTGGGGCTTCTTGCTTCAGGTTCTCCTGAAGGAAATGATCATTCTCTGCTGAGTATAGATTATGTAACTTGCAAGCCAATTATGGCTGTACTTCAGACTTCACCCAATGAGCATTATTTCATGACTTTGAAGAGAGCTGTTGTGATAGATTAAATTAATAACTTCTCTGATATATCATGAACAGCACTTCAAAAAGCTGATCTGGACCTAAAACAAGCTGTAGTATGCAACTGTTATGTGGTTAAAACCCCAGAATTCCTAGAACAAACTGAAATAATCTTGCCTTTATCAGAAAATCCTAATTCTTCTTAAATGTTTTAGGTAATAGATGAAATTTATCGAGTCCTAAGATATGTAAACTCTACAAGAGCTCCTCAGAGAGCTCATGAAGTTCTTCAAGAACTAAGGGACATTTCCTCCATGGCTATGGAATATTTTGATGAGAAGATTGTTCCAATACTGAAAAGAAAGATGCCTGGGTCAGATGTATCGGGACGTCTAATAGGAACTGCCCCAGGTATTAATTGCAACATATAGTTAAGTTTTATTCAGTTTTTCTTTTAAAAAATCACATCACTGTATGTTTTCAAAGCTCCCTCCCTTAAATGGGAGCTTCATTACATAAATATTGATGATACTTGTTTCTTAAGAATGCTAACTGAAATTCATTTGCTTTGAAATTTAAGGAGCCTTTGTACTACCAAAAGAACAGTCACTTGAATGTATGTTAGAATTATGCATAGTGTGTATTTGCTAAACAAATGCTTTTGTGCCACAATGAATGAGACTTTATCACTGCATTTGGTTGAAATTTGGCACATGAGATGACAACTGGATGCCTTTTATTTTTAAGACAAGCTGCAAATGAATTTGCCTAAGCTGTAGTAGTACATAGAGGGCTAGAATGGTTTTTTTTTACTTTACTGGGGGTACTATTTTATGCACTAACAAGCAAAATAGTTACAGATAATAGTGAAAAGGCAATTAAAATAACAGTCCATAAATAAGCCATTAAACTGGTCCTTTGTATACTATGTCAGACTTTCCAGAACTTTTTGAACCAAACTCTAGGGTAGTTGCCTCATGGTCAAAGTTACCCTAATGGTAAAAGGCAAAAGATTGGTAAAATTGTAGAGTTTTCCCTATACAGAATGCGTTCACACTTTAGGAACTGTGAAATTTAACCCTCTAGAAGGATAATGTAGTAAAAATTTGGGGAAAAATGCATCTTAAGCAAAAACAATAGGTCTAACTGCAAATGCTTTTGTTTCTTGTATGTCCTGTCCATCCTTTTAGCCATAAGTGTGTATGCCACCTTTTAATTCTATCCTGTTAGTTATACTTTCATTTTTAAAATTATATACCTTTTTTAAAATTATATATGGGTTTAAATTTTTTTTAATTGTATGTGTTAACATATACTGAGCCTCTCAGCTAAGGAAGCATTGCCCAGACCCACAGCTGATGTCAATCAACTTTTCAAGGCAAAGGCTTTGTGGTGCATAAAATGCTTCTCTCTTGTTGAGGGAAGGGCATAACCTCTCCAATAGCACCCCCTTAGTGTCACATAATGGTAGCTGTGCTGGCATCCTAACAGAAAAAAAGGAGGAATAGGAGGATGTCTGTTCCAGACTCTTCTGTCTGTAGAGCGCTTGCGCCTTACTTGCACAACATTGCTAGGAGAGTATAATGACAGCAAAAGTGATAGATATCTTTTATGGCAGAAAAAGTGAAAGATATATACAGTAGCTGTTAGTCTCCTTGATTTGCAGGAACTTTATTAGAATCAACAGTTCCAAGCTCAGATTCCAGTATGGTTTTAGTGCTTAGGAAGAGTGATTCTAAAGAAGCATGGAAAATAAATTCCTTTCTTCTAAAATGTAAGTTACACTGAAATACCTTGTTAAGTTCCAAACTACAAATTTTTAGAACTTTAGCTGTCTGCAACTATGACAGCAGAATTTTGCTGGTCTAATGAAAGACATTTATTCAGTCTTAACTATTCCATATTAAGTAATTTATAGATGTTTTGCGGGGTTTTGTCTTTAACATCTGTGACACTAAGTCTAGATGACAACACAATACAGTTTTTGATACAGCAAAAGGAGGGGGGCTTATGTACAGGAAATGAATTATGAACTTTTTTCCAGACTTCTGAAAAGCTGTAAGTATTTTAAATTAAACTGGTTGTGCTCTGAGATTACCATGTTCTTGTTAGACACTTAAGTGACTGTAAATCTGTTTACCTGTTCACGTAACTTGCAATGGGTATTCAGATTCATGCGTGGGTAGTAGGGATAAGCAAAATATGAACACTGGGACACCATTTCTACCTGTAAGTTGCAGAGTATTAATCACAGTTCTCTCTGAAGTTCCAGGGCCTTCTGCAGCACTGACAACAATGCAGCTGTTCTCCAAGCAGAGCCCTTCCAGGCAGGAAGTCACCAAGCTGCAGCAGCAGGTGAAAGCCAACGGCACGGGCCTGACGGCGCTAAAGCGGGAGATCTCAGAGCTGCGCGTCAAAGTGCAGGAGCAGCAGAAGCAGCTCCAGGATCAAGACCAGAAACTGCTTGAGCAAACCCAAATCATTGGGGAACAGAACGCCCGCTTGGCCGAGCTGGAGCGCAAGCTGCGAGAGGTGATGGAGAGCACAGTAGGGAATTCTTCAGGTTCTGGCTCCAATGAACAATCTCCCAGGAAACGGAGGAAGGTGGTGGATTCCACGGACTGTCCTAGGAAATCTAAACGCCTTCGAAACAGAAAATAACTAGGGAGGAAATGGCACCTTCAAGAGGATACACTGCTCTCCTAGCCCAAGCAGACCTGCTCGTTTGGATACTGTGACCAGCTTCATGGTGTCACTTAGGCTGCTGGCTCTTCAGAACACCACTTAGACTTGAACAGTAATTTTCTTCATTGACCTTTCCCCTGCTTTCTATATGGGTGGGCCTAATGCACAGGATCTTTAAGATTTGCAATAGCTATATACTAACCAGACCTGCTCTGTTATGTTTTGAAGGGTTAACCTTTTTTTCTGTGCAGATGTGTTTAAAGTAAACTTATTTGTGTTTATGCATATGTTCACACGAAATCTTAAATAAATTGTCTTAACTGACTAAATGGTTAAGAGTAAAAACAGATGTCCTGTTCACTTGAAGGAAAGATCCGCTTTTAAAACCTTGTTTTTGAGAACTTGACCTTTTTTGTTACAAGTGACCTTGTCTGGAATGTCTGAAAAGTAGTCAATACTTTTTGGCATTCTCTGTAATGAGTAAAACTGACTTCTTAAGCTACAGTATTGGCTATATATTTTTGTAAACTTCCATGGAAGGGCCCTCTATCCAGTCTTCACATGCACACACCCTGGTTCTAGGTCTTGGGAGCCATATTCTACATTTGCATGGATAGATGCATGTACAGCTTAGTCAGCCTGCCAAAAGCACTTGCCTGAAACTGTTCCAAACTCTGGGAGAGATCTGCCAAGCAATTCCTTTTTTCGTCAACCATAACTCAATCTCTGCTTTCAGCGCAGTGGCTTCCTTGCAGCAAGTCTGGGGAGGTGAGCGGCAGAAGCATTTGAGCCTGGGCTGTGTGGCTGCCACTTGCCCTGCCTGAAAGGCAGGGATTTATTGTTAGCCAAAGCTGGAGAATGGAGAGGCTGCCTGTGCATCACTTGGGTCATAGGCCAACTCCGAACACCTACAAATTGTCCCTGCAGTCACCAAGCTCTGGGGACATCATTTGAGTGAAATGCTGTATTATGGAAAAACTGAAACTATTTTGTGTGTCTGTGTTGGGGTTGGGGTGGAAATTTCTCTGTAACACTGATAACAATATTCTAAGCTTTCCTTATCCTAAAAGGTAAATCACTTCAGATAGAGCTTTAATTTCTTTTGCACTTCTGTTTTGAGCTTGTAACTGGAAAAGCATGTCTTGCACTGTTCAGTCTCTCTGGTCACTTTAACGACCTCAGACTTGTGTGCAGTGATTATTCCCCCCCCCTGCCATCTGTATATTTTTGGAATCTTATACAAATACCATTATCCTTGGTTTTGTTTTAATGTACTAAACTATGTAGCTTATAATTTGACTTATGTTTTCTTTTTTTTAACCAGCTGCCGCTTTGTCTTTAGGTTGTTCTGAATTCAACTTGGTATGGTACTGAAAATTCAAATGCTGCATTTGTAGCTGTTCATAATCTTGATGTTACTGCTGTGGGTTAAAGTGCAAGTTCATTTTGTATGGCTGTCAGCATAACCTAGTGACTGTATTTAAAGCACCAAACAAATCAGAAATTGTCTGGTCAGGTATTATATAATCGTGGAAAACTGACATTTTCCCTGAAACTTCAGCTACAATTTTACTTCTAAAACATAGTAGCTCATACCAGAAGTAACATTGCAGATGCCTAATATTTGACAGACATTTAGCTTTCAAATAAACATCTTGAGTAGTTTGAGTCATTTCCAAAAAAAAAAAGGGATTTTTCTTAAGCATCAAGGAAATTATAAAAGGCTGTCTGAGAGCAGACAGACTGTTGAAGGAGCATTTGCTTGTACTGGTTTTCTACAGCTCAGAATGTTTTTTACAGGTAAGTCTATCTTGGCAACAGATACCTGCTATTCAGCTTAAAAATGCTGGCATATACCTTAACTTTTAAAAAACAATTTTGAGTCAAGGGGTCTGCATGATAGCTAGAATGACTGTGTGATACAAATTCATTGAATGGTTATTTGTGATAAAAAATTCCTGTAATGGACTAATTACCAGCTACTTGTGGTTAAATACTTCCAAACAAGTACAAACTTGTGAATTGCATTTACTGGAAAGGTTTATTGATACTTTTGAATGTTTCTCACTTTAGTTTCTTTATTGATTTCTAGAATATGCAAACAATTTCGCCCTCCCCACCATCCCAGTATACAAATCATTTCAGGTTACTGCAGAGTATCATTTCTGGATTTGTTGGAGAATCTCTGTCTGTTCGTAAACTGAGCTGGAAAACAACAGCCAAGTGTTAGGGAAGTGTTCTCTGGGAACGGTTCCAACTTGGAACCTTCAGCTCAAGGAAGTATCACATGCTCCAGGATTGCAAGTGCATCCTGCTCCTCCATGTGCTGACAGTGAAATGGAATGAAGCCCATGAAACTTAAGGGATAGAGCTCTGAGAAATTCCACAATAAAGGTACACCATTGTTTTCTATTTCACATCCCAGAGAGGGAAAGATCAGATGGCTCTTAGCTGGAATGTACACCAGAAAAATACACATGGAAAAAATGGAATGAAGTAATTGTTTGGACAAAATAACTGGAACATTAATTTCTGACACCATATTGTCCCTTGTTAAATAAAAAGCATGAATTTTGCAATATATGAACAAGCTCATCAATCCTGAAGTAAAACTAGATCTCTTTTCACTCTCAATGCCTGTGCACATTTGTGTGTGTTGGTGTATCTGCCTCGAGGTAGTGTTGGTAGTGATCAGTGATTGTATCATCTGTTCAAGGGAGGGCCTTGAACCAGTGAGGCTGAGACGTAGTTTGCAAAATTACATGAAAATTTGGTTTATTTGCAGCCACTCTTCAGTTTCAGTACTTGTGTCAAGGGCTGAAACTGAAAGAAAGGTCAGAGCTGACAGGGAAAGCAATTTTAAATGTCTTGTATTTAGTTTCCTAAAGTAACTTAAAACTACTGAGGCCAGCTTTACTGATTTTCTAAAAACAGCACTTGCTTAGGAACTGCTTTTTGTTTCATAGTAAGGTTGGAGACTTTTTTACATATTTGTGTTCCTAGTGAACGTGGTGAAAATGAGATCAAAAGGTACCATAGTGGTATTTTTTTGAGGGAAAAGCTGTTTGCAACAAGGTCTTGCTTCCCAAATTGAACACAGTATGTATGGACCCTCCAAACCTGGAGTAATGGGTGTAACAGGTGGAAGTGCTGAACGAAGAAAGACTACCTGCTTAACAAAATAAATTTCACAGATTAAAGAACAGACGGAAACAAATGGAACTTCATCAGTTCCTGATACTCAGCATTGCACGTTAATCACCAAATTCATTAATGCTATAAAGGATGCCTGCATATAACTTCTTAATGTAAAAGGTAAGACAGAATTGAACAGAAACTTGGTTGCTCTTACTCAGATCTTCTAACAGAGAATTGTGGGGAGCACTAGGATTGCTAAAAGAATTTTTAAAATCAAGAGCCTCTTGAAAATAAGGGATAGGATGTAGGATATAGTGGAATGTGTCTCGGCACAGGAGAGGATTCCTCAATTCCTTGTTGTTCCTGATGTTTTTAACAGGATAACTAGCAAATTACAATGATCGATTGTTACTTCATGAATATGTAAATTAAGTTTGGACTATATTACAGCAACATGTCTGCTAGTTGTGAACTATTCTGTTCAGCTCCATTCTGTGCTACTCTGCACTGTACCTGGGCCAGCTCGCTTGTCCATGTGATCTCCACTCTTGCAGTTCTCCTTCCTGGATCTCACCTTCCCTGTCCTAAGGATGCAGTCCTGGCTTTGGTTTACATGTAAGTGAACATTCCAGGATTATGTTCAAGCTTTGTGCCAGCTGAAGACATGGTAGGTACTGGATCTCACAGTCTCTGGAATGGAAAATGTCAGATACAGAAACTGTTGGCTTGCTGAAGACCTAATAATTCTGGATTTGTTGCACAGACTGCTTAAACCAGACTGCCTAAATGCAGTGATTAACTGAGAAAGACACTTTGCTCTCCAGTACACTTGGGCAATTGTCCAAAGCTTTCCTATTTAATATATATATATTAGTTATTTAAACCTTGTTTAACTGCTCTGGAATGTTTAGTTTATAAACCTGGGTTCTTCTGTTTAATTGCCCTACTGAAATTCATGACCATTTACAAACCTATGTATGTTTGTAGTGCTGTAAACCTGCTTCTGTGTACTGAACTCCTGATGTGCTGTCACTCTTCCAGTGCTCCTGCCACCGGCTGCCACACTCCTTTTGGCAGAATCCTGCCCATGGATGAGGAGGTCTTTAGCACAATGATGGATAGCAGTGCTAATATTTGAGCTCCAACCAGACGGGAACGCTGTCAGAAGTGTTACAGGCGGTGTTTGGAGTGCAGCTGAGTGAAATGTTTGTGACCTCAGTGATTCTGCAGTCAGCTGCTGCACTGGCAACCCAAAGCTTCCAGGTTTATTGTGAAATGGTCACTGACCAAAAAGTAAACCTGGCAAGGTCACAGTGCCTTGATGAAATCTAGGCATCAGCTTTGCTTCTTATGCTGCACCAGTCTTCACAGTCTGCACAATTCAGATTCTGTAACTAAGGAGGGAAAGGCTTAGCAAAACCTTTTCCATGTCTTACCTCCTTGCTGCATTTTTCACTTCTAAATCCCACCCTAATATGCACTAATTAAAATACATGCAAGCCAAGCTAATCACAGCAGTGTTATGTTTTATGGATCCTGTGCTTTCTCCACTACTTCACACCGCAAACATTTCCAAGTAGGGATTGAATTTCCCCTCCAACAGCCCTGTTGCATGTGGGACTTTCAGCAGCTTGTAGGCGGAAACCTTCTGTACTCATTATTACTAATAAATTTTAAGTGATGAATCATAACTTTGAGAAACTAATACTACATGAAGAGATAAGGTATCGTTTACTCTATGATAATAGCCTCCATTGTTTTTATCACTATTGCTGATTTAGATTAATTTGAGTGGATTTTTGATCTACTGATTTAGATTACTATGAGTGGACAACTAAAATTCCAAGAAAGTAGCAGTTCAGCTTCTACACAGAGTAATCTTTCTCGCTGAACTGCCCACAGTCAGTGTTATATGACAAATACACGCAGTGACAGATTAAATGGAGGTAAGTTCTTACAGAGGAGTTTGTCAAAGAAATTCTTCAAATATCTTACCACAAAAAAGGAAAGAAACGGAGACTTTGGTACAGGCGTTTGGAGTTGCAGTTCAGTACCTTTAGGCAGGGGTCAGACCAGGACAGCGGCTCGAGAATGCGGGTTTAGGGCGGCGGACCGCTGGTCCCGCTGCCGGCGGCCCCGCGGGCTTTGAGGGCTCCCCCGGCCCCGCGCCGCTCCTTCAGCCCCTCACGCCCCGCCCCGCCGGCAGGGGGCGCCGCCGCGGCGGGAGCGAGCCCTGCGGCCGGCGGCGGCCAATGGGTGGCGAGGGCGGGGCGGGGGTGTGGCCCCGGACGCCTCCACCGTGCTATAAAGTGCGGTACCGGGGGCTGCGTGCAGCGGGCTGGCAGACGGGGAGGGGCTGTTTGTGCTGCAGCCATGGGGAATACTGTGGCTAGAGAGGATTTCGAGTGGGTCTACACGGACCAGCCCCACGCCGACCGCCGCAAGGAGATCCTCGGTGAGGAGCCGCGGTCCCGCCGCTTTTTGCCGCCGGCTGCGTGGCGGAACGTGGGGGAGTCACACGGACACCCCACAAGATGGCTGCCCTTGCCGGGGGGCGGCGGGCCCTCCGAGCCTCCCGGCGGGGCGGCTGGAGTCGGGCCGGGCCCGCGTACGTGGAGGCAGGAGCCGCCGCCTTGGCGGCGCTGGCGGGGGAGGGGAAGGGAAGGAGCGGGGGAAGGAGAAGGGGGGGCGGCCGCCTGCGGGGGTTGAGCCCGAGGCGCGGGGCGGCGGCGGCCCGGGCTGCCATCCCGAGCGGAGGAGTAGGAGCCCGGGTTCCCCGGCGGACCCGGGCCGCTCCCCGCCGGCGCCCGGCCAGCGGGACGGGCGGTGAGGCGGTGTCTGGGTGTCTGTGCGCAGAGGTCACCGTGGCACCCGCGTCCAGGGGTGACGGATAACGGCGTCGAGTGCGGTACTAAAATAGGGGCTGAGCCTTCTTGAGCCCTTCTAAATTACGGGCGGGTTGACCGCTCAGAGCCATTTCCTTCCTGAAGAAGCTGGATGTGGTATTGGTGCTTGCCATATACGTGTCTAGTTGCTGAGCAACGTAAGAGTCCTAAAAAGACTTGATTCAAAATTATTTATTATAGCAGTAAATATCCGAAGTGGAAAGGTCATGCGTTTTCATTACCTTTGCAGACAACTCCTAACTGGGACAAAGGGAAGGAAAAACTAATCTAATTGGGATAGTTGGCTGTGAAGAGAGCTTTGAAATAACTTCTTTTTAATTTAATTTTTTCCCCATCTAGCTAAACATCCAGAGATAAAAGCTTTGATGAAGCCAGATTACAACCTGATCTGGGTGGTTGTGCTGATGGTTCTGGCACAGTTGACTGCATTCTATCTTGTTAGAGACTTGGATTGGAAATGGGTGGTCTTCTGGGCTTATGTTTTTGGAAGCTGTATTAGCCACTCCATGACTCTGGCTATTCATGAGATCTCCCACAACAGTGCCTTTGGCAACAGCAAAGCTATGTGGAATCGATGGTTTGGAATATTTGCCAACCTCCCTCTTGGTCTCCCCTACTCCATATCCTTCAAGAGATACCACATGGATCATCATCGTTACTTGGGCGGTGACGGCATTGATGTGGATATTCCTACCAACTTCGAAGGCTGGTTTTTCTGTACCCGTTTTAGGAAGTTCATATGGATTGTTCTTCAGCCATTTTTCTATGCCATTAGACCTCTCTGCATCAATCCTAAACCCATTACTCGACTTGAAATAATCAATTTATTGGCTCAGCTCACCTTTGATGTGGCAATATATTATTTATGGGGAGTTAAATCCATTTTTTACATGCTTGCTGGTTCAGTACTTGGTCTTGGGTTGCACCCAATTTCGGGACACTTCATAGCTGAACATTACATGTTTTTAAAAGGATATGAGACCTATTCCTACTATGGGCCACTTAATTTGCTCACTTTTAATGTTGGCTATCACAATGAACATCATGACTTCCCCAATATTCCTGGCAAGAGCCTTCCACTGGTAAGTTAACTTCTAAGGTTATTACTTTTTGTTAAATTAAGGCCTACTTTAACATGAAAATAAGGTAGGACACTGACAGAAGAATGGAAGTTGGGAGATTAAAAGGAAAACACCCTCACAATATAAGCTGTGTGATACAGAAGGTAATTATTTAGCATTTTAGTGGTATCCTGAACAAGCTTCCAGTTTGATGCTGCTCAGTCCTCTTCCATAAAAGGAGAGGGGAGGGAAGCCATGTCTTAGGCTTCTTAGCTTTTTAGCTTTCTGTAATTACAGCCTGTCTTCTGAATTCTTGCTTGTAAGTATGCAAAAAACTAGTTAAGAGGTTGCAGATAACTGGAGATTTGTCATCTCTGTCACTGAAATGGTAAGGACAGTATTGCGATGTGTGCTTATCCTTCAGTCTGTTCTATCAGGGACATCCTCTGGTGAGGGAAAAGAGAGGGTTTGAGGTACTGTTAATGTTTGTTGTACTGTTGACAAATGTTTAATAAATGTTTCTCTAATCAGGAGCACTTCAGTTTCCTCTAGCAAGAGCCTTTGAACCTAAATAAGTATCAGCTGTACATTGGCAGTGTAGGACAGGCAGAGTTAAAAGAGTTCTATGCCAGGACTTACACCTATCATGCCTGCATGACTAGCAGAGGTGAACCTTTGCTTCTTACAGGCAGGAGCTTCTTTCTCACTTTATCCATGTTTCCCAATTGAAGCATGGGAACACAGGCTATAGGATTACATTTGAATCTTCAGTTTTTCATCAGATACTAAATTTACAGTTTGACAGCAGCTGTTGGTCTTCCAGCTTTGTTATTGCGTTTGGCAATAGTGAGGCCCTGTAAGATCATCCCTCTGGTGAAGTTTAAACTTGATTGGTATTTCTGTTGTCAGTGGTGGAACTGCAGCTGAAATAACTGCGCCAGCAATTTTAGCAGGGCAGGTAGATCATGCAACTGGTTTGTTAAGGCTTTGTGTGTTTTTTTTATTAGGATAGATGATTGCTTTTATTCATAGATTTAAATCTTTCAAACATAGCAAAAGTTGCTTTAATTCAACTTTGATACTTGGGTCTGTGCTATGAACCAGCATTTCACTTTTTGGACAGGTACTTTAGCTATAGGTAGGGCATGAATTTTTCCAAGTATTTAATTCTAGGGGTAGATACCCAGTTCTGCTGCAGGACTTGTAATCCACGGCTCTGATAAGAAAACAAAGACTTCTTTTGGAACAGTGAAGTTAATTTGATTGGATTAGACTCTGCTGTGCTGTGTGCTAGAGATCCCTAAGTACTGAACACTTGATTCCTCAGCACTGGTTATTACTGAGAGTTATTACTGTTGAGTAAAGGTACATTGCCTAGGTGCACATTCTATAGGTGTGATGGTGGGTCAAAACAAGCTTTGCCTTCAAATCAGTCATGTAAATACCTTGGTTTTGTTTGTTGCTTAGATAGATGGATACTATTCGTTGGACTAAAGCTATGGAATTTTGTGAAAAATCCTTTTTGTTCCGTTCATGTTTTTAAGGCTTTAAGTGGTTGGCTCTAAATAGCAGTACAGGCACCTAACTGAACCTGCTACTCTCAGTTTAAATAGTGGTCTAGTTAACATGTGCAACTGAGAACAGAGTCTTTAGAAGCAGTTTATATTCATTCTTTGAAGTCTATCTTCAGAAACAAAATGTTCCCCAGAAATAAAATGCCTTTTTTCTTCTGAGTACCGAGATTTGAAACTACATGTAAAAATAGCTGTGTTAAACAGCTCTTCCTAGAACTTAAAACATCCTTTTTACTGTTACTTGTATATCTGTGAGTCAGCACTGAACTGAGTCACACACTTTCAATAGCAACCAAACTATTTGCTTTGTGAGCTCCATCATCTGTAGGTAGCACGGTGAAGGGACTTTGGAGAGTTAGCTGAGTTTCTTCTGGCCAACTCCAAAAACTTCACAGGAAATTTACTTAATAACTAGGGAATTGCTTTTTCCTTCAAGGAACATTCACATTGTGGCACGAGTGGCCTTTCCTGTAGGATCTAACTTCGGGAATGAAACTTCCTGTGCTGTTACGCATTACTAGGTTACACTTTGAGGGTTGTAAAGTTGTCACAACTGATATTGATATAACCAGTAAATAAACCTCATATCTCTCCTTCAGGTGAAGAAAATAGCAGCTGAATACTATGACAACCTGCCCCAGTATAACTCTTGGATAAAAGTACTGTATGACTTCGTGATGGATGACACAATCAGCCCATATTCACGCATGAAAAGGCAATTAAAGGGTGAAGTGAAGCAAGATTAAACTTCTGGCAACCAAAAAACTTTGAAATGTCTGCTTGCTTTAAAGTGGCTGGTATAAAGGTTTCTTGCTAAAGCTGTTCACCTCTGTCCTGAATTAAGATGTACAGCAACACAGCAATGCATCCTTAAGGACTTTGTAGCAGACTCCTACCAGCTATAACATTCCTCACAGTCCTCAGATGCATTGGTTTAATGTGTCTCTGTTTGCCTAAGGATCAGTGTTATATGCATAATGCAAAATCACTTTGTTACAGAATTTACTTTGCTAGGTGTTAAATCTATATAAAATGCCTGTCTGACTCATAACAGTTTAAAAGTTCTCAATGTAGTATACTGCCCTCAACATGCTCTTTAGATGACTAGTTTTAAAATGCTGTACTTACCTGTTAATTCTAAACTAACATGATTTGTTAACTTAAACATTCTGTTGAAAATGTTTCCGAACTGATGGTTGGAAGAACTAAATTTGCACAGAAATGTTCAGTCTGCTTTTGTTTAAATATGTGTCATTTGAAGCATTGCTTTAAAGTTCCACCTTTTCTACGGAGAGTACCTTAAAGTAGCAATCCATAAGAATGAAACTGGCATCTTTGAGATAGCTTCTGTGGCTTTTGTTAAAAAAAAAAAAAAGGTAGGGAATTCGAGGGTATTGCCAACTCCAAGGGTACCACCTACTGCCTGAGCTGCTTCTGTTGGCATGTAGTGTGAGCAGGTGGCATTTAGGTAACTTAATATACCTGATGTGGGGTTTCATGTTGGAAAAACCTTGTTACAGAGTTTGGGAGTTTTCTCATCTTTGGAGGAAAATTATTACCATGTTACTGGGGTTTCAAATATAAATATTTACACTCATTTGGAAATTTGGCTTTTATGGAAAAGTGAATGGATTGAAACAGATACTATTCTGGCAAACAAGCTACAACTACTACAAATACTAGCTACAACCACTGACAATACTACCTATTAGCATATTAGTCATTTGTGTACACAGAAAGGTTGTTAAATAATCTTGTTTGGTTTTTTCCCCCCTAAATCTACAGTACCCTCCATAAATACTTGTCTTTCTTACATATTAAAATGTGGTGAGAGGTGGTGATATCAGACTTCCTGCTTAGGAAATTTTTCATTGGGAACAGATAGGCTTTCTGGACAGTGAAGAACCTTTCCATACCTCAGCACGGTAGATTTGCGTTCTACCCTCTAGTGCATTGATTATGGCTTTAAGCAGTCAAAACAGGCTACAAATCACCCTTCAATCTCAAATGGTGGTTCTGTGGTAATTTCTTCAGTAATCTGAAATATGGAATCTGAGGGAGGGAAAAGTTGCAGCTGCTGTAACTGAATTTTAGATGCCTTCAACTTCTGTATTTTGGGGTGGTTTTTGGGGGTGTTTGTTGTTTGTTTTGAAAAGGTGAGTGCCTGAAAAGATTGTACTGGTATATGTTAACTTGGTCTTGACTGTGGTGCTGTTTTAATGTGTGTTTTGTTTAAGTGTGGGCCTTTATCTTGGCTAAGCAGTGGAAGTGGTATGAAAGTTTGCCAGCCACCTACAGAGTGACTTCATTATGCCCATAACCTGCGAGGTAGCCAGTGTGTTGCTCAGGGTGGAGTATAATGTCAAAATAGACTTTGTCCAGTATTTTTACATTCCATTAAAAAGCAAAGATTAAAGTCATACTGGGTGAATTTTTGATTGGTCTCCTTATGCTGAAGGACTTAAGCTTTAGGAAAATCCAGTATTTCTAAAGCAGATTTGAGACCTTCCTACTGAGTGGTGATAGAGATGACCTGTAAAGAATAACTGCCTTTCCTACCTACTAAGAGGAAAACTGACTTGGGTTGAATACCTGCAAAGGCTTAAGATGTTGCAAACCAGTTTCTTTTTAAGCCACTTAATACCACTCTTTCTTTCTTAAATTATCTTTGAAGTTGATAGTTTATCACAGCTGGATGAAGGATGGAAAATGTCTACAAAGTTTTATGGCTAAGAGCTGAAGTTAAGAAATTCAGTCATCCTACATGAATATTTAAGATAAGCAGAGTTCAGAGTAAAAATTTTATAGTTATTTACCTATTTCGTGGAATTCCTGCTTTTAAACAGGGCTGATTTCACCATCTTTCTTGTTTAAAATTGTAAGTGTTGCTGTAAGGTGTTCTGACTATGATCTTCCCTTCCAACTCAAATTATAAACACATTATTTTCATTTCAAGAGGTACTGAATAGTGGGGAAATTTGAGGGTATCTATCAGATATCTATCTGTGCTTGCTATAATCTTTCTGCAACATCTGCTACTGGCTACCTACTGGAGAACAATTTACTGTATTAGGTTAATCTCAGTCAGTGAGATTTAAGTTTGGATCTAAACAATGGTCTGATTCTTGCAAGCATTTGTAGCGACCCTTCTTAGGCATATAATTCCTGTGCAATATATAAAAAGCCTTAGCAGCTAACATAAATAGTAAGAACTGCCAAAAGCACATAGTTTGAAAGTTACTCTGCATAGTTTCATCCCTAATGATCAGAAGCATTTCTGAACCCCTGGTAAAAGTGAGTAGGACCAGCTGGCCCTACTTGATATATTCTAAATGAACAATGAATTTAAGTATGACTGGAGAAAGCATGCTGTTTACTCCAAAGGCATGACATAGAAATAGGAAACACTAACATTAAAAAAAACCCCACATATGAACCATCTAGTTAGTGTTGTAAGGAATTAAATAGTTTTCATTAATACAATTAAAACATACCTGGCAGAAAGAGGTTAGTATAATTTCTGAAACATTTTATCTGGAAGTTGGAGGGAGCTTTGACTAACTGGTGAAAAACAAACTAAACCTAAAGAGCATCAAGAACCCCAACAGTTAGCCCAGTTGTTTTTTCTAAATCTATTCAGATGGAATGAGTTAACTTTGATGTTTCTACATGTTTGTTAGGGTTTGTTCCTTTCAGTTTGTCAGTTTGGAAAACATCTCCTTTATGTGAAATCAGTCAGGAGTTTTAACTGTCACTCAAGTATTTTAGTTGCAGTTAAATTGTGCAGAGCTCTGAATCCCCTTTAGGGCTTTTAGAATAGCCTGTGGTTTTCTGAATACATTTTCTTGCATGTCTTTTAACGCTCCCTGCCCCCAGTTATCTGGAGCTGCTTAAAGTGGAATAAGTAATGCATCCTAGAATCTGATTGTACTAGGCATTAGTTTTCCCACAGGACAGGCGTGGGTATACTCTTTCAGAACAACCCTTGCCTCTGGCATTCCTGATTGCTGTTGAACCTGTCTGCTTCCCAACATTAGCATGCTAGATGGGTGCATCTGTCTGGTTGCAGAGCTCCATGTTTCAGACCCTGGGCAGGGCTTCCTCCCTGGAACCAGAGGTCAGCTGAAACAGCTGAGACTTCCAGTTTCGTGTCTCAGAACTCTTAATGAACTCATTAAGTGAGCACATAAGACAAAGTTCTCCAGGTGTTGAGACATGGATCTGTTCATGGTAAGTGGCCACTGTCAGATGCTGAGGTCACTGGCTCAGCTCTGCCTCCCTGACATTTATTCCTTCTATCAGATGAAGTGACATGCCACAGCAGAGCTTAAAGATGTTCATTCCTTATTCGATAGTGAAGTTCAAGAGGTGATAACATCAATGCTACAGACTGCAGGCTGCCCTACTCCTGTTGGACTAAGACGTGGAAAGTGACTTTGAAGCAGCAACCTTACGTAAGTAGTTTGGCACAGCTTTTGGAAACTGTACTCCTCTGTAATTTGGAAGTCTCAAGAGACTTACAGTGAAGCAAGTTCTGCTGTTTAGCTTGCACATTGCTAGGCACAGGAACCACTTCTGGGTCTGCCAGCATTGCTTCTGCAAAGTCCTAGGAAAACAATCTGATAAATAGGTGTGTCTGAATCATCTGGATCTGCCTTTAGCACAGCAACCTGCAACTCCAGGCAACTATCTTTTCTCTGGCCAATTTTCTTTTTCACAATCAAACCTGAAGTGGGATACAAGACTTTAGTCAGGACAAAGATGTGGAAGAAATTTCCTATTGAGCCAAGAATGAAGACAGCATTTTTCTTTTCTCTTTTTGACAGTCCTCTGGACTGGCTCTGCCCCCTATCCATGCTTAAGTTAGCATCTGCTATGCTCTGGGACAGGATCAGTCTTGTGGTTTCCATATGTTGTTAGCCTCAGGAAAAGGGAGAGGAGAATGGCATGATGAACAATTTCTCAATCTTGTCACAACAGAAACAAGATGACTGGAGGCAAAACCTCAAGGCATGTCTCTTAAGAGGGGTGGTAGCTGCATATGCAGAAAAAAATATTTGTCTCTATTGGGTGAAAAGGCTTGTTCCTTAAAGCAGTTCCCATTTTCTGTGTACAAAGGATCACTGTTTAATTTAGTGATAGATAGTACAGCCTAAGCAGAATTTCCCACAAGGAGCAGTGTGGGTGCAACACTTGCGTGTGAGCAGGCAAATGGAATTCAGCTGCCTACCCTTGCCTGCTCCTTGCTGTACATGGAGCCCAGACAAGGTCAGCAGACAGGATATGGACACCTGGCTCATCTGGCTCTTTCTGCCTTTCACCTTAACTTTTAAGATTTTCTTGTGCATTCAAACCCTCCTGCACCCCACTTCCTCTTCCTTTATCACCTGTTATGAAGAATGATCATGAGACACCTGAATAATAAACATGTTTTGTACTGGCACTCTTGACAAGACTGTAGTGCTATTAACTACTCCTTGATAGCATTTCCTCCCTTATCTTGCCTTGCAAGCTGTACTTTGCTTTCTTGCTCCATACATACACAGGAATATCATCATAAAAGGAAAGGGAAATTCTTAGATGTATATCCCCAGGCTTGAGGACTCCACTCCTGCCTAAGCTCATCATCTGCAGCTATCCTCAGGTATGGTAGCAGGAATCTTCTCTGTATATCCATAAAGGAGAAATCACTTATTCTTTTCATTGGTCCACTCAGCCAGTCAAGTGAATTGAGTGTATTATTATTATACTGTTGTAGTATTATGAGCTAAGACTGAAAGAACTGTGTTTGTGCAGCCTTGAGAAAATAAAGCTTAGGGAGAGAACTTAGCACCATGTTCCAGGGATGATTACAAAGAAGATGGAGGGAGATTCCCTTTTTACAAGAGTGACATGGAAAAGATGAGGGGTAAGGGGTGCTTTCAATTAGAAATGAGGAAAACTATTCCACTAGTTGATTGTTCTCATTGTGAAAAATGTCCCCAGGGACGTGGTGGATTCCCCAGTGTCAGACACTTCCAAGATTTAGCTGGACAGGGTGCTGGGCCATCATGTCTAGACTGTGCTTTTTCCCAAGAAAGGTTGAACCAGATGATCACTGAGGTTTCCTTCCAACCTAGTATTGATTGAAAATGATGATTTCATCTTGGATTTCTGGGAATCATAGCTGAAGCTTCAAGCCTGATTTACAATTAGAAGCAAGCACATCATCATCATCTGCTTTATATACAGGGACTTAATTTGTTAGTCTTATGAGTCAGAATTTGAGTCACTGAGGCTCCAGTTTCCCTAGGAGAGGGAGGGAATGTCATCCCATGTTGAGCAAAAGTCCCAGTGGTAAGAACAAGCTGCCATGAGCATCAATATTTTTAAAATGCAAGTCTGTAGTGATAAGTTACATGTGATACCCTTCAGCATACAAGTACCTTGTAAGGTTTCTTGTTAGCTGGCAATTCTGAGAAGAATTTAAGATGTAAAGTACTATTCTCTATCAAGGTCAGTCCTTAAGTTAGATCTGGTTCAGGGTATTTGTTGAAATGAATTCAAGAAGGAGATTAAATGATCTTCCTCTTAAGTGTTTAAATAAGTAGGGGGGATGCTTACAGATTAGATGTTGTTTACAAAAACTATTTCATTGGGGTTTTTCCTTGAAGGCTTGTAGGTTTCATAGTCTCTCACTTTCCAGTGTTTTGTCTTAACTTAATACTTCCCAATTTTGAAAATTTATCTGTTTAAGAAAAGTAATTAAGAACCAGTTTGTTAAGTACCTCTTAACTCAAATGTTTCCTAGTTTGAATCATAGTATCATAGCACTTCTCCAATTTCCAAACTTTACTCTTTCCTAGGTAGGTAGCCCTCCCAACTTGCCATCTGTGGGCAGTTTATTTCGGAAAGTGGAAGGAAGCTGTTAGCAGCTCTGAGAACCTATGCTGGCACAATCATGTGTCACTGTACTCAGAAAATGCATAATTAATGATGTGATAACATCCAGTGCAGCACTTTCACAGCTCTGTCCTCCAAGAGCTTCTTTCAGTGTCCTTGTTCTGGAAAACACTGCAGTTTTCTCTGATGGTTGAAAACAGCTATTTGAGCAGTGTAAACGCTTGGAAGGGTTAGTCTGTGCCTCAGAGATTTCTGATTCAGAGCACCAAATAGATCAGAATAGTATTAGCTTTTCAGCACTAAAAGCATTCATTTGGAAAATGTAAACGGTTACAAGAAGGTAGCATGTATTCTATCTTTTATTCTGGAGACAGTTAAATTAAGGATGCTTTAGAGCAATAGGTTGTGATGACCTTTTTTTCAAGTGCAGTATAAAAAGTTGAGAGATGGATTTAGTACAGCTTCTTTCCAACCTGGCTCTTGAAAAGAGGCACAGAAATTGCAGAACTCTTCACCAGTGTAGTCTCTTTCGGGAATTGTCCAAATGTATCACCTGCACAGTGACTGATGCAGTTCTTCATACATTATTTGATCCTAACAGTGCCAAGAGAAGAGGAAAAATACCTCAGACAATGGTAAAAATTACACAATATTTAAAAGTGACTTTGTGTATTATTTAAGCAGGTGAAACAAACCAGCTCTATGAGTCACTAGCTGCATTTTAAAACATTTACAAACAAAAACCTAAATAAGGCAAACGCCCACTACCCTGGCTCATAAATGAGGTTCTCCAGGGAGAGTCACCAATGGTGTGTGCTTCCCAGAGGCGTCAGGCAGAGTTCTTACAGTTCCTGTTGCCATGCTAGATTAGATGGCACCTACACTAAGGCAGCACTGCCCTCTTCACCACAGGAGCTGCTGAATTGACACTTTCCTCCCCCATCTAGTTCTGCACAATGAACAGACAAGATCATCCTTGCTAGTTTAACTTAGCTGTTCCCTTTTCACTGGTCACTCAAAAGGAGAGTTTTGAGGAACAGAATACTTCCACTGAAATAACTGGCTTCAGAAGGTGATGTTTATCCACATCTTTAAGAATTGTTTTTGTTTATCTTTTGTCAACCAATTAAACCAAACAGAGATGTGTATGGGATAGCAGAGGTAGATGCAGTGGATCAGTAAGATGCAGCTCTTCTAGCCTTTTTTTCAAATTTTCCAGTATTTATAGTAAGGTCTGTAGCGTCTTTGTCAGACTGAATTAGTCTAGCAGATAGGAAGTAGCATCTGGAAATGGAAGATAAGTATCTTGCACTGCAAAAGATATTTCAAAATACCTACCTGAAAAGTTTTCAGATGAATATAACTGAAATATAGGCCTCTCAGACATGATATTTAAGCTGCCTTTGAGATACAGAATAACATTTTTGGCTAACCAGAAGAAATATGTTCTAATACTTAACAGTATTTGCTATGTTAGAGGAGATGTTTTAAATTTTTGTGGCTGTTTGCCTAGTGATTAGCAAAGGGAAAACAACAACAAGCATAATCTTTAAAGGTTCTTGGAGCCACAGATCACCTTTAAATTTTATGAAAGGTCACTGACCATCAAAATACAATAATAATGAAAGGAAATAGTTTATTAACTTCTCTCTGGCTAGTGTTACATGTGAATACATTAATGCATTCTGGCTGTAGTACACTCTTGGCAACACATGGAGACCTAGACACAAGCTCTGCAATAATAACAATTCCTATATATTAACTTCAAAATTATAGTAATTAAGATGATTGAACAGCTTTCCTTTCAGTCATTAAAAGGAACAAGGCATAAGGAAACATTTACAACAAACTTCTTGACAAATCCAAATAATGAAAAAAGTGATAGGAAATAACCAAGATAATGGAAGTGTGTTTTATGTCCCATCTCAAATTTACATCTCTTGAACATCAACAGAAAGGGCAGACCATCTTTGTGTGTCATCATCACAGGGAAGGAAAGGTTGTGGCAGGATGTGATGCACTCTAAAGGCCTTGACTTGTAACTGAAAACCCAGCAGACATAAGAGCTTAAGGCCATGTTAATCAGTCTGGGAATGTCAGTGAAGTCCAAGGCACCCCACTAAAAAATAACCTTGGTATCTTGGTAAGCCATCTACATGCAGTGCATCACCTGCAGCTGAAAAGGGAGGCTTTCATTTCTGACCTTAACACAAACATCAGGTTTGTTTAATGCAGAAACAGGTAGTGTCAGTTTGAAATCCATCTAAGTATGCTGCAACCTTAACAATTCCCACCAGTCTCCAGCATCAAAAATGTGTCCCTTCCCAAGAGAGTAATGAGCCTTACATACTTGAATATTATCTTACCTGTTTGGACACAGAAGACTTCACTTTCCTAAAAGCTTCTTCAAAGTGTTTACGAGAAATCTTGATTTCTCCTTAAAGAACAAAGCATAATAAATTACTTATATTGCAGACAACTGACACTCAAATAAGTGTTGCATGTATTTCAAGGCAGCATTCATGAAACCTAACTAACTGAATTCCCTTCACCTTTCTGGAAGTGAATCCCTCAAATTCTGCTGCTTCCAGTTCTGGGCCTTTTTTTTACATAAATTCAATATTAAACTTCCCTGTTATTAAGAAGTACCTAGAAAATATTTTGCTATCATTCCAGTTCTACTCAACTTCTAAATAATTGGCTTCATATCATTGCCTTCTCTGGCATTACCCAGCAGTGATGAAAGCTTTCACTGCCACAGCTTCCTGTGTTTAAGTTTATGCAAATTGCCTTTTTGACCTTAATGCAGCTATCCACAGTAATTATTCCTAATAATAACCTTTAGAACAGGTTTCTGTAGTATGTTAGAACATAAGCATACCACAAATAAGTCATAGATTCCTCTTCTCTCACAACGAAGTACCTTGTTTAATCTGGATTTAAGAATCCCAAGATGCCACTACTATAAAAGATTCATTACAAGCTAACACTATGCACAAGCATCAGATACGACAGAAATACAAATTGTAGTCTTGTTTGGTGCATTCTTTTCATCTCTTTCATTAAGATGATTATTGCTTTTATTTCCACCTCTGCACATGAAATGGGATGTGCCAACATGAAAAAACTCCTAAAAATTAATGTATTTTGAGTCCAAGTTGAACAAAACTCTTCTGCTGATATAGTAAAAGACTAAATATCAAGTGGAAGATACTAAATTAAAAATTAAATATACTTTGTCTAAGGTATAAAGCAGAAGAGCAAATAGCATACAGTTATTATTACCTGTGTTAAAAGTAAAGATGAAGGTTAAAGTTCACTGAACTAAACATACAACCTCACTGCTCTCTCATCTCACTTCTCTGGAGCTCATGTTCAACATTCCTATTACCAGATAAAGTTACATCTGGAAAACTTGAAGATGCAAGTTTAAAATATCAGGAGATTAACCTATTTCCCCAAAGAAATGCTATTTACAGTAAGAAAAAGGTTCAACTTGGGACTCTTACAGAAGACAGATTACTTTTAGACAGTCATTAAAACTCCATAAAACAATAAAATGAAGCTACAAGAATTTAATTTTGCTTTCACTTTTGTTTTTAAGTATGTAATTTTTAATCAAACTGACAATGCTATAGGGAGGGAGAAAATCTCCTGCTAGGTAGTTGACCTCTCATTGCAAGTAAGTTAGACTACTTCATGCTTATTATGTGATAAAAGCTTGCCCAAAGTTTGATCATACAGAAAATGTAGCTGTGAGTAATCTATACCTTGGCTACTTGCATTAACACACTTTGCCTTGATTTCTGATGACAAAACCATTTAGTCTGAATAAATAGGTACAAATATTGTTTAAAACCATCTATATTGTTAAAATAATGAAGTATATCAACAGGTACAATCTTTTAAAAATAAGACAATGTACTGAAAACTCTAAATCTGAAATCGGTGTTTTCCTGTTTACATAGATGAGTGAGGGGTGGGTGGTTCCTATCAAACAAGGACCAGATCTTGCTTTTCAAATTCAACTGCAAAGATGCAGAACTTTATTCTCACTTGTTAAACCACACTTGATTTTAACTGCTCTAACAAAAAGTCTTACAGAGTCTCTGCTTAGGATATGCCTTACAGACTGCAGGTGATGTGGGACCACTGGCTATCTTTTATAAAACTGTACAAAAAGGGTCATACTTTAGAAGGTCTGTATTTGTCACTGCAGCTGAAATAGGAGTAAGAATCTCTCCTATTATTTCTCATACCCTGTACATTCTGTGTAACTAGATCTGTTTGAAATAAATATACAAGATTAAGCTAAACAGGTGAGTTAAGATGTCAGTGGGAAGAAGTCACCAGGAGCACATGGTTCCAACGTTTCTGAAGAACTTGACTGAGAAACTCCAGAACTGCTGCAGTAGGGTGGGTCCCACTCTGGCAGTGGTGCTGCAACCACTTCTATTCAGCATCCTCAGTGGTTTGGAAAAGGGAGGCAGAAGTGAAACTCCAAGTTTGCCAATGACAGTGAACCTTTCTGGGCAGTCAGTGCTGGCCCAATGATGAGGAAATCCTGGGGTACTTCATAAAAGTGGAAATCTGCCCAATTGTTAGGAATTTCCCCTACAGATTTCTATATTTGGCAATTCTCAGATCATAGTGACTAACATGATCAGCTTGCCTAGGCCTGTTCAGGTTGGCAGTAGAATTCTCCTAAGAAATATCAAGCAGACTACCACTGAGCGTTAAAAAAACCACACCCCTGAATTTATTCCAGAGGGAAAATATCAGGTATAACAAGAAGTTGCAACAGTTTTTCCAGAATAGAAAGGAGCAGCCCTGATTCCAAAGGACTGACTGAGGAGGACACTCAGCACCCATTCACAGCCAAGCACAGCGTGGGATGGGAGGCAGCTGAGTGTGTCCTGCTGAGCACTGAAGGAAGAAAATCTCCAGTGGTACCTTGAAGATAAAAATGAACAGGGTCTCAAATCAGAAACCTCCTCACATGTTTTCATACCAATCAGGGCTGAAATCTTGGAAACCCAAGGAGAGTCCAAGCAAACAGCTCCTATAAATGTGCAAGTTAAGGTGTACATAGATTATGGACTTGCTGGCTGCTTACACATTCACAGTCAGTGCTTAGGCTGCAATCCTAACCGAGAAGGCTGAATTTCAAGGGATGAACAGCTTTGAATAAAGCCTGCTGTATTCTGAGCAATTATAAAAATGACCAGGATAAACTTAAATATTTCTACCTCAAGTCAAGAGTTTTATCTAGCTACAGCAAGCAAAATGGGTAACCAAGTCATACAACTGAAGGTTTTTATAGCTCGGGTTTTTTTCCTCCTCTAGTTGAACATGCGTGTTGCCTCAGAACAGGGAATACAAACACTGTGCTCTGGTAACCTAGTGTTGCTAAAAACCAGGCAAGACTGGATAGGTACTAGATAAAAAAGAATCATTCATAGCCAATAAAATACCAGCATTGCTCTTAGAAATCAGGGGCATAATGAAAGCCTATGATATTTTCCAAGGACATAATCTGAAATGTCACAATTCCATCTTAGCTTTGCATTTTGACTTAAGAGTAAAATAACAAAAAAAATTACTGGGAAAAAATCTAAACAGACAGGCATTTTAAATAAAAGTTTCAATCTATAATTTAAAAATCCCCAGGAAAATACAACTTAAACCAGCAGTTCAGACAGATAATTAAAGGGCAGAGATTGTACTTGGATCAATTTATAACTCTCTGTTTAAGTCCTGGCAAGAGGCACTGATGAGCTAAGCACCAAAGATCAAAAGTGGCACTGAGATTT
The DNA here is from genome assembly GCA_910950805.1 of Acrocephalus scirpaceus scirpaceus. Taxonomy (NCBI): domain Eukaryota; kingdom Metazoa; phylum Chordata; class Aves; order Passeriformes; family Sylviidae; genus Acrocephalus; species Acrocephalus scirpaceus. The sequence goes on along the minus strand of OU383775.1, from coordinate 17,631,022 downwards.
TCTCAACTCTATCACTGCTGGATGTACGTGTTCAGTTACACAACACACCCGAGTGCCAAAGGTAGGAAATCAAGGAATTTGCAGTTTACAACCCTCCTCCAAATAAGTCAGCATAATTTGCCTTCGGTAGTGACAAGGAAAATCGGCAAAAGAGTGTTTAGTCTAGAAAATAATCAGTTTACATAACTATTTAACAGAAACTTTTCTTTAAGGTTGCAATCTTAAATTCTTTAAAAATAAGAATTACGCTGACTTCTAGCATAACCATTTTTCCTATACCTTCCCCTACCTCCCCTTACATAACTTAATTTTTGTTTGGGTCAGAAGTCAATCAGTCAATCATGAATAGCTTTCACAGCCTTATGCTTGTCTTCAACTACTTTAAATACTTTATATTCCATTTATCTTGTCACTGTTCAGTTAAGATTTTCTTTTTGAAGCTTTCTTACCCTTCTTGCTTTGAGTGTTCTGCAGGGCCATTTCCTGTCTCAAGGCACAAATGGAAGCCTCACGCACAAGAGCTGAAAGGTCTGCCCCTCTAGGGATACAAACAACAGGTTATTTGGGGATAAATTTCTCTTTTGCTGATGGCATATAGAAAGATAAGACACTAAAAATGACATTAAACTTTGGTTGTGCTGTCACGAAGTTTCATCTTATGAACACTGGAAAGAGGCCTGATGATTACACAGTCTGCGACCTTCATTACAGAGTGATGCCCTTTAGATTTTAGCCACAAAATAAGATCAAATTAATGAAAAACAAGGGAAGAGGCAAAACCTCCATTTTTGAAAATGCCAAAGGATTGATTAATACTGTGCCACTTCTTTTGAACATAACTTCTTTTTTATCTTATGAAATATTCAAATAAAATCCCTTACCATTACAAAAAGGAGTTGCTCGAAGCTGCATCAATAGTCAAGTTAACATGCTCTTAAAAATAATAGTATCCACAAAACATGGTCAGATCAGTTTAAGTATTTCTTTCCAGTTTCCTGGAACTGGAACAGCTGGAACTTTTCACACGTCTTTCAGCTGGTGAAAGTCATCAAACCAAAAAAAAAATTCAATTTTTTTTCCCATGCTTCATTTGGGTGTACTAGGCATAAGGTATTTAAAAATCAAAAATTAAACCCAACCAGATAAAAGAAAATCCCCAAACAAACCAAAGACATCAAAGCTCAGAACAAAAACCCAAACACACACACGCACAAACCCCCCAAACTCAAAATACAGATAAACCCAAGCATCAAAAAAAACAGAACCAAAAAACAAAACTTCAAACAAAAAACCCCACAAAACCCCCACAACAAAAAACCAAACCAAAACCCCCACACACTGAACAAAAAAACCACTGGACTATAAACCAGTGAGTGAAAGGTGTAGAAAGAAAAATTACTCACTTTTCCCAAGTAATATTGTGGCAAGCAGCTTGTCATGAACTTTATCTTCAGTGAACTCATAAAAACATTGAGTATTACTAAACTATTGAATAGTTTAAAGCTTTTTAAGTTTTATGGACCATAATTGCAAATTATTCTGACAAGTATGGCCATCAAGCTTTCCCTAAAGCCACACCTTGCTTTTCCCAAAGCACATGCTGAAATGGGCCCTCGTTACTTTGTCAAACAGATTGCTCTCAACTCTGTGACAGAACAAGTTGGTTATGGCTGTTTAACCAATTTGCTTTCATCACCATTGTGTGTGGGTCCACAACTTAAATAGGGCTCTTTGGTTCTCAGATGATGCAAGAATTATAAAGTAAAACCAAAGAAAACCAAAAGGCCTCCACTGTTCTGTATTTGCAACGTGAAGACTGTTCCAGAGGAAGAAGACTTTAGCATCCATATATTCCTACCAACTTCTTGGAAAAAAGCGCAAGGGAAAGCAAGAAAAATACCCTAAGGGAAAAGGTTTATAAAGTTAAGAAACCCTCTTAATAATACCAGCAAAACACAGCTGATCATGCATCAAAGACTGCTGGCACCGCACATTAAGTATGAAAGTTAAAACCAGAAGATACTCACGTGAAACAATCACAGTGTTGACTGTAAGCAATTTCCTCCAGGCTCACATCACTATCTAGGGGAGGCCGGGTGCCATCCTGAAGGAATTGAGGCAAGGGAAAAGAGAAGGTAAGAAAACTTTTTTTTTTTTTTGGTACATCTGCTGTCCCTGAAGAGATTAAGTTTCTTTAATCAGGAATCATATAGGGGTCTGACAAGTTTCCTGCAATATCCACAAATGCTAATATTTTAAATCTCAAACTGGCAAGGATAATTAGCCTTAAAACCATTTAATTCGAAAATGTTAAGCAATGTTAAATTTTAACTTGCCACCCACAGATTAGATTTTTCTCTAAGGAAATGATGGCCAGCCTGCCCCAGGGCATTGTAACATCAACACTATCCCAGATGTAGGCTTATTTTTAATAATAGTTGGTTGCTTCAGCAGCTTCATTTAGCTGAACTTCCTCTAGTTCTACTGCGTGTTGAAATCAAACAGCTAAGCAATAGGCATGTCAGTTTAGTCTAATCACCTTTAAGACTAAATTAATTGTATATCTTTTATATTCTGGATATAGATATTCAAACTTAGAAGGTTTCCATTTAGATTTCATAGGAGTTTAGATACACTGTAGATTTTTGGATGTTACTTTTCCATATTATTACTGCTTCCTCCACAAAGATCCCAGAAGTGGTTTCTTTTGTTATTATTTTTGCATCTCCAACAGCAAAAGTTTTAATGAGATAAATGGTATTTTAAAATAGCCAACAAAATTTCCAAACACTGTAAGCTTGGAGATCCTCCTGTTATCCTTAGACAACAGTAAAATATTAGCATCACAGTACAGAGACGTACAAAGATGTCTCTTTGATCAAATACATACCTGAGTTTTGACAGGAAAGAACAGTTTTATGATACAATGATAAATTTCTGCCAGATACTCATTTGACAGAAATGCCCAAATTCACATAATTATTTTCTGACTCCTTCAGAGAAATTAATATACTGTATACCTACAATATCTTCAAGACAAAAAAATAAAATGTATAGTAACGGGCAAGTTAAAACACTTGAATACTTAACAGACAGTGGAACAGTCAAGGACTAGGCAGAGTAAGGAGACAATCTTGAATGAATCTTTTAACAGTTAGAAAGGAAAAAAATCCAGAATAACATCACAACAAAAAGATAGAGGAGCAGTCTGATTTGAAAACATCTTGAAAAAAGAGACTTTAACCTGGAAACAAGGAAGCTTCATACAATTTCATATGGGGTACTTCAGTAATTCTTACAGGACATTGCAAGCCAGAGAGATACTTCCTCTGCTATAAAGAAATGTTTTACCTATTGCTTTGTGGAGCAAATACATTGGGTAATTTTTACTCTCCCTGCTCTGGTGCCAAGCTCTGTGGAGCAGAGGAGCTTGATGCAGCTTGCAGGAATTTTTAAGTACAGTAGTAACTGAAACATGTGAAGACAGGCTTCTCTTGCATAATATGCATAATTGGGAATGACTGATTTGTACAAGTAAACTGAAATAAAAGTCTTTAACAACAAAATTTCAACCCACATTTAGGCTGTCTGTCTTGCTGACAATTTGTTCCTCCCTCAAGTCCCTTTTCTACCCCTCATGCTGCCTTTCTAAGCATCCACATTTTCATTCGGCAATGATTCTGCTTCACATGATGTGCATGTATTCTTTGGAGATTTCTGGGAATGCACGCCATCATCCAGAAGCCACTCATATCTGCACCAAACATTTTGTTTTCTCTGGCCTTGAGCAAATGTGTTCTCAAATTTTTCACACTTCCTCACCTAGAATGCATGGATGAAATCTGACAAAAAATAAAGTATTTCAATTAATTTAACACATTTTGCCCTCTTCCTACTTCACGTTCTTCTTTCACATAACTCCTATGCATCTTTAAAGATTTAACTCCTCATTCACCACAAGGATTTGTAATCAAAATAGTCAGACTAGTATGAACTAAGCAAGCATGAAAGCATCTTGCTTTCTAAAAAGCATTAGAAGCAACATGATAACCAGTGGCAGGATCCACAGAAACCAAGCTGAAAACCACTCTGCAATATATTCCTGCTGTCAAGAAGGTCCACAAGCAGATAAGGTCACATCAAAGCTGATTTGTCAGGGAAGACAAAAATATTTTGGCAGTGGGAAAATAGCAGGGTTACCACATCCCATTGCCACTCCTCTTGGTGTTATCCCAACAGGAAGATAGGACTGTAGGCACAAAGACTCCCAGCAGAAGGGAGCAAAGACACTTTTCAGCAACCTTGCCCAAGATCTATGGCAGTAAATGCAATTCTGAACTTGATTTCTGATGGAAAATTGCAGACAGTTCTCCCTAACAACAAGCTGACAGCCAAGAGGAAGCCAAAGCATGAACTGAGGACTCAATACAGTTCCTTGTCCTCAGTGTTGCCCATGAGTGATCCTGCCCTTGCCAGGGGGGTTTATGTAGGCTACATGTGGCTGTGAGAATGAGAGCAAGGGAAACCTGTGGGAGTAACAGAAATCAGCTCTGTTTAATGCCACTTTTGCTCCAGTGAAGGGAGCAAAGCATCAAGCTCTGCTGCACTACTCCCCTACACCCCTAATTACCTTTACATTAAGAACAGGGTTGTAAAAAGTATTAACTGAAGTATTTCTGTAAAACTTAGAAACAAGAAACTGGTCTACTGCAAATAGCAAATGGGAGAATACTTAATCTATTTTCATCCATAAAGCAATGCACAGAACAAATGAAGGAAAGTCTAACATGCTGAATTTGTAATGAGAGGTCACCCTCTGAACATCCCTTTTAGCATGATAGAACAGGCTGTAACAAATTCTCACTTTCTGAATTCTGAATCAATTATTTCCTATACACCACAACTTTCAAGGTTACACAAGTCTGGATTATCTTTTATTACAAATACATTAAACAATTTTTGCCAGACTTCTCATACGCTATCTTTCCTCTATAGTAAAGACTTTGTCTTCTTTGCAGCTCAAAAAAAGATCTGTTAGAACACCTGGTCTTAACAATCAATGTTGATCTACTGGAAAAAAAGTAGGAAATATCAAAGTAATTCATAATGCTTTTGATGTTCTTTTTTAAGGTCTTGATTCCTGCTGTGCCATACTTGGAGAAACACTCACACAGACTTCTATAATCCAAGTCTCTGAAGTGGCAGATTATGCTGTCCACCACAGGGACGATCCATGAGGACACAGATTTTACATTTTCACATTTACTTTAACCTACAACCTTGATAATCACAAGCTTCTTTTAATCCTAAAGCAAATTAAGTGTCACAACTACTGTTGAGCAAATACAGATGGAGCTTGTGAATCATTCTGCTGAATGTCTGGAACACCCCCAAAAAGCTTACAAAAGACTTCTAGGCCCATTACTCACTCAGATAGGAATCTTCTAATTACATCTGTTCAAACTGTGACTATAAATGCCACAACTTCAACTTCTATGTTTAACAGGTTTGCTTTACTCAAGATTCATCAGGCCCTAGCAGTCCCAGAGCAAATTTAACAGCAGATGAGCTGAGGGATAATTTTTATGACCTCATGGAATAGCTTCATGAGACAGGATCCTGCAATTCTTTGTAACATTTACTTTGTCTTACATCATTCCACCAAGCTTCAAGATAAGGGATATATTTCCAAATACTCACTTTGGTGATGGTCTTTAAAATAGCAAATCGATCTTCAGGTGGCGGCAAACCCACATAGAGTGTTTTATCCAGCCTACCAGGACGCAGGATAGCTGGGTCAATTATATCTTAGGGAGGGGAAAAATAGAAAAGAATTAATCCAGAAATGAGATGCACCCTTAGGAACATCTGCACATGAGAAGGAATATATGCATACTTGTACCAAGACTCAAAGAAGCATTTGTGGCATGACTGAAGCTCTGAGCATTAAAGGAACTGATTGAAAAAGTTTCATTTTTGTCAACAAGTCTCTAACATCTCATACAATTAAGCCACATCTCATCAATGATGGCTCATAAATACCAGTTTTATATCTTCAGAGACGAGGACAACTCTATATTTGGCAATACAGAATTAGAACATTTTTTGCTGAGGAATTCCACATTAATTATTAGCAGTTTGTTCTGCTGGAAGGAGCTCTACCCAAAGGGACAATGGTAAGTCAAGATACAGGGCCAATCACAACCATCCATATGCAAACAATTTTATTGGTCATTTGCATTTCTGCTACATAATGGTTATCTGAATGGTGAAACAGGAAACCCAGGAAAATACCAAAGACAGCTGCAAAGTAAAGAATTCATCTCCCAGGGAGAACTACAGACTCCGAATTTATTATGTGTGGAGAAGTAAGAAAACAAAAATTATCACAAATGTTTCTAGAAAACCATTTCAAGCTCAAGTGTAACAGAAATGTGTAGCCGCCTTTCAGCACGACAGGCTTTGATACCAAATGTACACAAAATAAGTCAAGATATAAATACTGATTATTGGTATAACAAGAGATACAGACAGGGCATATAACCTACAAAAGGCCTCAACTCCTGTCTGTATTTCTGCCTCCATGAAGTTTCTCAATGCTTCTTGATGCTCTATTTCCCCACCTACTGAAACCCAATAATGGTATTAATTGCTCTGTTTCACTAAGGAATTCTATGGAGTCACCATTCCTGGAGGTACTAAAAACCTGTAGATATGGCACCTGGGGACACATCTGGACTTGGCAGTGGTGGGTTAGCAGGTGGACTCCATGATCTTTGAGGTCTTCTCCAACCTAAACGATTCTATGACTCTGATAGCCTACATACCACAGTAATGTGAGCAACAAAGTCATAGAAGCACTCACAGAAGATGTAAAGAAATCTATACTTTTACTATAACAGACTATTTTAAAGTATATAAACTGTATGAATTTCTGAGGTAGCTACTGCAAGAGCCTCTCCCAAAAGTGACAGATCATAGTTCCATCTGAGTCTAAAGCTGGAAATTATCAAGGCCTCCCAATGAAGCTGCCAACACCCTGCATTGGCTCTGCCCTCCTGACAAAACAAGCTAACAGACAAGCTATTGCATTCCTGTATATTAAAGGTGAAGGACTGGAAAACATGAAGCTGCTTATCTTTACTGTGCAGATGTTTTAAAGAAAACAGACACCACCCAAGCCCTAAAACAGTAGCAGGGAAGTAAAACTATAGCTTTTTTGCAAATGAAAAAAGTTTGCTTAACTCTGTCAACACTTGAACTCCCTGATCCTACCACAGTCTTGATCCACTTTTTAAAGATGCTCGTGGTTTTGTTCAAGTTGTTCTCACAGTTATGCTTAAAGGACAACTCCATTATCTTTTTCTTGGACAAAAGTATTTTTTTGCCCCTAGGATACAGCAGTCAAGGGCAGAAGCATCTATGGAAGAAAAATCAGCTACTGCAAATGTGATGAGAATGGTGGGGGAGCGGGGAAAAAGGAATGACTTGTATTAATTTAATCCAGACGAGATGAAACAAGGGTTAAACAGAATCCCTGCCATGGCAGGCACGGACAAAAACACATTACTTATACATCTGTGCATTGTTCCAGATGACAAGTTTGTCTTGCTTTTGACACAAGTGCACTTTCCCATATCTGTGTTTCTTGTCCCATTATTAATAGGAGATGACAAAGTTCACTCAAAGGATCTGTTACAAACACCAAAACACCAAAACAAATACTCTCAATAAGGCCTGCATTACAACACCAGGCATTTAGTTATTTCACCATTCTAATGCTCCAAAAATAAAATACTAAATAATATTTTAAAATATTAAGCTTGCTATGGAAAATACTGTTTCCATTTAGCATGCTGAGAACATGGTACTTCATATTTGTCCAACAATATGAAGACAGCAAATATAGTCTGAAGTTGCATTCATCTTTTTGTATGGAAATGATCACACTGCCTGCATTCAAAAAGTTACCACAACTGACAGAACTAGATAAACTGCAGTAATGGTGGTTTACAGCAACAAAACCACACCGAAGTCTGAAACACAGATCTACACTCCCCATCTCCTTATGAATCAACTCATTTCATTCTTCTGGTTCAGGCCAGAAGTTCTTGAAAACTCAAATCACATAACCCAGAAAATTAGTATTTACTCGTTGGACAAACTCACTCATTAGATGCCCTTCATATCTATTTAAAAGAACAGGATGAGGTACCTCTTTAAGGAATTTCAAAGCATTCCACCCTAGTAAATCATAACATTCCCTCCATATCTATTATCTTAAAGCTTATCTAAACAGAAGAGAGTCAATTAATTTTAGATGCATTTACCATTTTAATGAAATTAAGGTAATTATTGCGGATACCTCTTTCAAAGCCTATTATTATCCCTCAAGTTGGAAGGAAAGTGAAGCATGGAAATGTGAAAAACACAGCACTCCTTTTCCAAGAAGTTGTCTCACAGACAGAATATACTTCCATTGGGAGAAATGTCCAGTTAATAATTTCCTGCCTTTCAGAGGTGGTCAGTGGTGTTGGCTGTCATTAGAAGACAGCAGTTTAATTTTCCAAATAATCTGACAAAATTACATGAGAAGATATTTACAGTACATCCATTCCCTGTTTTGTTTTTAAGGATTCGAACAGGCACTAACCTCTGAAGAATTATGTCACATTTCACTTTGCTACACTGCTCTTCAAACTGCTGCAAATTTTTACAGAATTATATTCCATTGAAAGTATCTGTGCATGAATTCCTATACAGTGATCTTCTACTGTTCTATGATAGAATCTCTTAGTCCCACATTCATTTCCAGTTGATTATTCATGTCTTATCTCAACTGCACAGAAGCCAGGCACATTTACAGAAGGTCAGTGCATACCAGCAATGGCAGCTGTTGTGTGAATCCATCAAACTTCTCCCATGCTCTCACTCCAGCTTTTAAAAATATATTTGAAGTACACAAGATCTAGGCCCTCCCATTTGTGATGTTCTGAAATGCAGGCTCAGAAGCCCTGAAAGGTTTTCTGACACTCCAGGTGAATGCTGCACTTAACAACTGAAGTTACTATGAAAGATACACAACACTCAAGGGCTGCTGAAATGCAGAATATAGTTTGTGTGAACTAGAACTATTATGAAAGAAATTCTTCCATGCCTCACGTATCAAGTGCTTTTTTAAGATGTTATCTTGCCTTTAATTCAGCAACATGTATAAACAGGTAAAAACATAAACAATGTCCAAACCCAAACTGTAACTATTGTTAAAGACTGGTGATTATTTTTCAATTGTGTGGTTCAGGTGAATAGCTCTAAAAAAATGAAAATAAACTTGCTAACAAAAATAGAACTCACTGAAACTAGGATTGTGCTCAAAGGTAACAGTAGAAGAGGAATTTTGCAAGAATCAATTTAAGAAAGCTAGAGAAAGAGGCCATGAATAAAAGCAAGACTTCATCACAATTTATATCCAGTTTAAAAATCACTGTCTTATCTGTTTCCTCACATTACACACAGTTCCCTAGATCCCAGGGGAAATGCTGCTGATGCCTTGGTCAGCATTTCTCTAAGGAATTTATAAATGTTCAAAGCCTGGGGAAATAAGAGCAGAAAGCAGTAGTATCCCATCCTGAAATTCAAACTGGTAGCTAGAAAATTGTGAGAAATTATAGATTTCATTCAACAGTAGTGTTTGGCAGTTGTGTAGTATTTACTCTTGAATTTGGGAAGGAAGTAGGCTGGAAAAGAATATATTTATTCTGACTCATAAAGGTGTTAACAAGACATGACATTTCTGCCTCTATTTTTTTCCCCCTCTATCTCTAATGATATTGAGTGTTTTAAAAGTTTAATCCTCTTCAGACAAAGTCTGACATTGATTCTGCATTTAGGTGGAAAGAGATTGAGTTGGGAATACTGCATCCCTGCTAATTTAGGAGGAGTCAAGAAATATCTGTAGAGGACATTCAAAGTCATTGAGTAAGTGCAAGAAACATTCAAATATCCTGCTTTTTAGGGCACATCAAAGGCTTTTTTCAGCACTGCCAGAATAAGAATTACCACTTTCAGATTGTAGATGATAAGCAAAGGAACCAATCTATTGTGCCTACCCTTTTGCCAAAATGGGAATTAAAGTCTTCCAAGTGTTTAAAGGCTATATGAAAGAGTCTTCAGCCATGAGGTATAAACTACCACCATTTCACAGTAATACCTTATCCCAAGTGCCAACACCTCACTGGAACAACACCTTGATGCCAAAAGTGGTTGAGCCACTGCTATCCTAACTGCAACTACTCCTAAATAATAATAATAACAACAGCAACAGTAATAATAACTTATGAGAGAAGACTCTTCCTATTGCACAATTTCAGGCTACAATGCTGCCAACAAACACAACAGTCATGTACCAGCAACCAACTATCAAAGCTACCACACATGCCATCGCTCTAAGAGAAGAAGCATCTTGAAAAGCCATTTTCTCTCCCAATAAATTATACTAACATAGATTAAAAACTGTAAGATCACACACTTCCCAGCACTGGCTCAGTGGAAGACTGCAGAAGTTCTGCTGGGACACATATATTATTTAGATTTACATTACACAACTCCCCTCCCCAGCAGGCTCAGAAGCAGCACCTCTACTCACCACAACTACGACAGAAAAACCTTTCTACAAAGATTTAAAAGCCTTTTCAGGCACCACAACTTTAATTCTTTGGGGGAACTACTTCAATATAGTAGCCGGCCTAAGCTATCCCTGTCCTACAGGTCTCTGCTTGGGCTTTGCATTCTTGAGGTTGGTTAAGTGTGCTTTACTAGCACAGACTTCACTGCTCTTTACCTGCAGTGTGCTCCTTTTAACTAGCTAGACCACACCAGCAAAACTTCATTTGGTGAACACTGCCTCCTCCTAGGTCCCATGAACAGTGAATAAACTACAAGAGAGAAAATTCAGTTTCCCCAACTTAACTACAACTTGAGTAGAAATTGTTCTGATGAAGCTCTATTTCCTCATACTGACAAATGCAGATAGCACAAGAAAAATTTATGGCCTAAACCTATCCAAAATGTTATTCATACACACAGTCCTTCTGAAGCAAGACATCCGTCCTATCCAAACTGCATCTTCCAGATGAAAAAAAAAAATTATTAATGTTGGCAAAACAACTCCTTGTATTGTTATCCAGATAAAAACACCAAATTGAAGGATATAAATTCATCTACAAATTCAATAAATAGAAATTAATTGTATTTGATATCCCTGCCTTTGCATTTTCTTTGTATTTGGCATTTTTACCTCAAATCCCCTTTTTTCACCAATGTCATTGACTAATAATACACTGCTGATTTCATGCCTTACACATTTCCCCACTGCCCTCAAATATGAGCTGAAACCTCATTATTTGGTAAAGTTTTGTCATTTTAACTATTCCTGTATGGCCAAACAGTACATCTGCCACTGCAGCTGAAAAAGGCAATAGTGACTTTTTACAACTGAAGGGGGAAAAGAAAAAAAAAAAGCTCCCCAGTCCATTCCAGAGGTACTTTCTAAACACATAAGGGTAAAAATGCACCTAGTATAAGGCTTAGAGAGAGAGGAATTAACAATTGAACAGGTGCCTATTTCATATATGCATGAAAAGCAGACCTGTAAGCAAACATAGAATCCATGTAAATCTAAATCAAGGAATTAGGGCAAACCTGCCACACATAAATATTTGTATTTTGAAATTAACATCTGAGCAATATTTACCCTAACCTGGCCCTGGTGAAGCTGCTGGAGTGCTTGCACTCAGCTGCCTCCAGGAGAGGAATCCTTAGCTCAGAACAGTGACAGAGTGCAGCCCAAAAAAGGATCAGCCCCGTGCCCAACTGGCTGAGGTGGCACTGCAGGAAGTACAGCTGGATGTGTCCTCACTTCAAAAGTGCTGGAATTCCCAGCCCAAGCTACCAGTCAGAGATAATGACAAGTCAGTAATTAGATATGAAGCCCTTGAGAAACACTTCCAAATAGGGCTGCTTGATACAAATGCTTGCAATAGCACAACTAATTTAGGGAGAGATCTCTTCCCTAAGGAACTTGACGACACTTTCACCAACACTCTTGGTACATGCAACTGCATCTACACATAGCATAACCTTATTTTTTATTCTGCATTGCATTTGATAGCTCAGGACCAGCAAGCTCATGTCAGGAAAACCTGCCACTTTAAGTCAAAGGATTTGTACAAGCAGGTAGAGATTTAAGCCTCTACTGCTCATACTTTGCCATGTGGAAGGCTTGAAAGTCTGTCATGGTGCAAGGAATTTGAGTCATAGGAAGATCTTCCTCCAAATCTTTGAAACTTTTGACCATTGGAAAAAAATCACCTCATAGATGCCTATCATAGATGATTTCTGACTAAATTTTCCTTAATTTATAGAACACAAGCAACATCAAGTATTTTAAGTTATTCATCTTCCAAATTATATCCAAAATAGCCATGCTACTATTTTTCCTCTTAAGCTATTTCTCAGCAAAACTCTACATCTTGTCCTTACTGAATACATGCAGGTAAGAAATAACTGTGTCTCATGGTAAGTAGGAATTTGCCAAAACCTGTTCGAGGTGCAAAGGTTCTATCCAGAATTCCAGTACCCACACCAGTATGGTCTTACCAAGACAGACTTGTAACTCTGTATTTCATTTCAGTTGCAATGTTCAGAAAAATGCTCATAACCGAGGAAGTGCAACACCTTCAAGCTTGTTTGTTTCTAAACTGACAACAAATTCCTTTATTTACAATCCACAGCTTCTACATGGAATTCAAATTCAGGAAAGACAAGTCTCTTGCTATGTATAAAACACAAGACTCCTCCATAATACACCCCCCCCCCCCCCCCAAAAAAAAAAAACCAGAGATAGAAAGTTGCCTGTAAAACACATGATGTTTGTAAAGCAAACATCAGTGTTTAGCTTATTAACTGAGAAGATGCTGCTGGAATTGCAAGAGCTACCAAAAACTGAAGAGCCAGTGAGGGGCAAAGACAGGTGTTGATATCCAAGCTGGACAGAACATGAAGAAACAGGAGAGTAGTTGTTCCAAACAGAGTCTAGTATGGAACATAGAGCACAGGAAGCAAAAGATAAGCAAATGGAAAAATGACTTAACATGAGACAGATGTCTTAAGGCAAAAAAAAAAAAGATAGCAGAAAACTATAAGGCTGCTTTGGATAGAAAATCAATTTAAGCAGTAAAAAAGGAAAAAAAAAACATTTTAGGTCTCTTTTCTGCTTCTATGTTCCAAGGAGATAATCCACAGGAGTCAAAGGTATTTCAAAGCATTTTAACAGCAATGGTACCAGGTGCTGAGACATATTTAAAAGAGATTGCTTTATCTCACAATACCACAGGAACATAGAACAGATTAACTGATCAGAAAAGCTTTGGATTTAAGCAGACTCTGTAATTTTAAGTACAGAATAGGCTTAGTTACAGAATTCAAATATTTAGGAACATGATTTTGCTAAAAGAGAACCAAGGACGTCTGATTTCTTGTTTCTGACTTCTGGGTCCTTACCTGGCCTGTTTGTGGCAGCCATAATGAAAACCTGCTGCCGATTCTCCAGCCCATCCATCTCTGTGAGGAGCTGGTTCACTACCCGCACACTGGCTCCTGACTTTGGAATGAGAAATTTGTCAACAAAATCAAAGAAACAATGGGAACATGAATATTTCAAGGTAAAAGAAACAAAAGATCTACTAACTCCCTGCACTGAAATATTACTCAAAGAAAAAGTTTCTTTTTCACACTTTCAATGTAGCTGCATTGTGGATTCTCTCATATTCTTAGTACATCTCCATCCCAAATTCATGCTATCTACACACTTCCCACGTATTTTAACACGTGGCAAAACTTTTCCTTCCCATCAAAACCAAAGGACTCACTTAAAGGAGTACATACAAATATTAGTACTAGTTGTTCTGATATCTACCTCAACACAAACACACAAAATTTCTCAATATTCAGTTTTTTGAGGGAAAAGAGTTCTTAAATATTGCAACCTCTGAAACAATATTTTAAGCAGGTGAGCTACTGAGAGGTAAATAGTAATTCCATACTAGTAACATCCTATAACCAAACTCAAAAACTTAACCTGATTTTCTCTGGATATTTTTTCTACATATGCATATGAAAAAAAGTATTAAGCTTTATAAAACTTGACCAACACATTTCCCTCAAATAAAAGCCTAGTGGATTGCTTTTCTTGGGAGATACCCTTCTGGGTACTTCTGGTGCCTGCAATATCCCAAAAGCTGTAACTGAGAGTATTTATTTGTGGAGATATCTCAAGGCCAACTCACTTCACGGTCAGACCTCCGAGGGCACAAAGCATCAATTTCATCAAAGAATATAACACAGGGGGATGAATTCCTGGCACGCTGGAATACCTGACGTACAGCACGCTCACTTTCACCAACATACTGAAAATATAAGAGAAACAACATTGAAACAACGTAAGACACTAAGATTTTGTTTGGTAAACAAAATCAATAGTTTTAAACACTATTTAAGATACTTTGCAAGGGAGAAATTCAACCTACTAATCTGGTTTTTTTCTGACAACAGTCTCTTATCTCTGTTTCCTTACTGATCATGATTTACACGGGAACTGTCACTAGTTGAATTTTGACAATTTGCAGTACATTCTGAGTTTAATAGAATTCCTTTTTTCTGGGCAATAACTCTAACTTGCCGTAATTTTGGTGATGAGAATTAACAAATACAGTCTTAATTAAGACATCCCTGTTGTTCAGCTGTTCATAAACAAACCCAGTGAACAATGTGAACACAATGAACATCTGAAGTTCACAGAGTTGTTGCCTGAAGACAGGCACTTGGTGGTAGGGAACTGAAAAGTCAGCCAGAATTTCACTTTGAATGCTGAATTGTAGGAACAGGGGCTGTGAAGTTGTAAATGCAAACACCTAATTTTTTCCAAACAAACATGTTTTGACACAATTTATATGTTAATACAGTCTCTGAACTACAGCCAACCATTTTCTTTGTATTCCACAAGGAAGCTGGGCTCCTCATTAACTTAAGTGTTGTTATTTCCTGCCTGTATCAGTATTTGAAGTAGACATATAAAAATGTTTGGGAAGAGATCAGTCAAATCCAGTATGTGGGTTTCAGCTTACACATTACTGATAATGGCCTCCGCAGATGGGAATGGCAGCCACCTTGCTCAGTTCAACACATTCTCTTGGCTCTGAAAGGGACTGAAGTTACATCACAGCACTTTTAAGTCCAGTGCTTCAAAAATTTAAACTACAGCACTTCTATCTATTGACATTTAAAATCTCCACGCTACAGAAAAGCAGTGATGTATGTAGCTGGTCATTTAGAAACCCCATTTCAAGTCAAGAAGGCTCCACCTGCCAGGTAATTTAAACTAAGATAAATATTTAGGCTACACAAGTGACTTTTTTCTTTTCACATGAACAACTTCAGTGCTAAAAAACTTTAAGCAGAGGTTAAATTAAGGCAACTTCAGCTGCACCAGTACCAGTTGTGTAATTATCAGGAATTTTGCTTGCCCCACATTTTGGACAAGAATTCCATAAATAACAAAAGCCCCATGATTAGCACATACCATATTTAGCAGCTCAGGACCTTTCACAGATATGAAGTTCAGTCCAGACTCGTTTGCCACGGCCTGTGAAAATGGTAAAGCCAGACAGATACAGATATATATAAAACACACATTTATCATGTCTGCTTGGGTTCTGTCCATGGAGTGACAAACAAATATAAGGGAAGGAACACAGTTAGCAACTGTTTGCAAAATATAGAAAACAGTACAAAGTATAATTATATGCAATTAAGAGTGGGAGGGGAGCGGGGAATTTAGCAATGTATTCTCTCTCTCTCTCTGATGAGGCAGTTCCAGATTCACACCCCACCCCCCATACCAGCTGAAGAATGCCCAATAACTATGGGAGTTAAAGAGATATTCAACTCCATAAGAGCACCTGAAGACAAAAAGAGAAACAATCTGAAATTTGCATGATTATCTGCATTTATGTGGAGATGCAGTAAGAACTGAAATGCTCAAGAAGTAAAACAGAAGTATTTTCAATAAGAGTTGCAGAGTATAATTTAGTTACTGTAAAATATTTCATAAAGTGGTTATCCAGAGCTGCTTCTCATCTTTGCTGCTTTTTCCTTGACCAACTTCATTCCTTCGAGCTTTGCAAGAATTCCCTCTCCATTCAAGCAAAGTTGTAACTTTATGCAAGAAAAATCAAATAACTTCAGCACAAAGTCCTAAATTTAATTTTCTGATGAAATGTGGTGCAAAAGGCCAACTTCTTGCACTGTGATCCAGACTCATCCTACAAAAACATCCATTTCAAGAAGATTCTCCAGTGTTTTTAATGATGTTTAGAAAACACATTACCTTAGCTAACAGTGTTTTGCCACATCCTGGAGGCCCTGCAAGCAGGACACCAGCTGGAGTAGTCAGGCCCAGAGCTTTAAACTGCTCTGGATTTCGCACAGGTGCCTAAAAAGAAATTATCATCATTATCTCTGGCATAAAGAAAACACGAAACTTTTCATTTTAGTTTCAGCTGGATGAAAAATCATTCATAGCAAGTTCTTCATTCCAATTTTTAATAGACTAAAAGAATAAAGATTTGATCAGCACATTAATATCTTGCACTGCTAATTACCCCTAAATGGGAGAAATATCCTCATTCAGAGGCAAAGATTTTATTCACCAAAGTTACCTAAAGGTGTTAATATTAAGCTTCCCTCTGACTGGCAGCAAGATTGCTAAGCTTCCAGCTAAGTAGTCCCCAGTTCTTTGCGTGGCAGTTGCATAACCAAGGTTATTGGTACACAGCTTTTAGATACTTAAAAGATTGAGCAATACAAACACACTGAAAGCAAGAATACAAAAAGCAAAATACTAAATGCAAACACCAGACTTGAAACAAATTTAGAAGTGAATTATACAAGCTTGACTGTTTTAAATAAAGATATTACAAAATACCCCTATGCCTTAAATAAATATTGAAAACAAACAGTTTTATTTCCTGCATGAGGGGAGTACAAAAGCTCCTTGGAAGTAAGGTTAGGACATACCAATATTGCCATAGTCAGCTCCTCCCGAACATCCTCCAGGGCTCCGATGTCTGCCCATGTCACATCAGGGATTGTGACAAAGCCTTCTCTCTTGGCAGAGGGTTGCACTGATGACAGTGCAACAATAAAATCATTCATCTCAATGCACAGCTTCTGCAGCTGCTCCTCAGGCAAGGGGGCTTGCTCCTTCAGCAAATCCAAAAGTCTCTGCAATTCATCCTTAAGGTACATGGAAAGGGAGAGAAAAAGATTATGCAACTGGGTTAGACTTCCAGAACCGTTTTAAGTGCTCTTTCAAAGCCATACTTCAACTATCAATCACATTATTATGTACAATACACATAAAATATATAAATTACTATTAATGATAAAAATGTTTCAGGGAAGCTCTGTGTACATTTAATAGGTTTGAAAGCACTGAGCTGAGCCTAAAATCTTGATTTAGATGCTACAGAAAAGAAGCCAGCACATTCATTTTGCCTTCCAGTTATTCCTACTGCTTCTCTCACATTGACTAGGAGGAAGGCATTTCCATGCTGAAATTTCCAAAATATATATTATTTATATGTATTAATTCTGCTATTAACAAGAAACTGCTTTCATGAGAAAGTGAAAAACTGCTGGACAGCACAATTCCAACAATTTGCAGATTATTCAGTTTTGTATAAACTATTAAAACTCTTAACACACTTCTAGAATATACACTTTGATTTAACACCATCTAATTTTAAGACAACTCATTTCCTTAGCCTGGTTAGACCTGGTTCTGCAATAAGGCCCTCATAAAGTTTGGGCAAACAGGACAGAGATACAGGGTAATGCTCTTCTGCACTACCCCGTGTTGCAGACCAAAGTGACCAAGGGAGGTACGTTCCAATTTCTTCAATCAGTTCCATATTGGGAACTGAGAAAATATTCCATCAAAGATGGAATCTTCACAACATAAATGCATCTCCATTCTTATATAGAAAGGCAATATCAAAGCAAACTGGCACTGCACTACAAGTAAAACTGTATCAGGATTTTCATTATAAGATTGAAGGAGAAAAAATAAATGTAAAAACTCTGTTAAGTTTCAACGTTTTTCCTACAGGACTATAAAGAAAAAGTATCACCTTGTATCAAGTTCAGCTAGGATAGCTCTACAACTGACCACAAAGAAATACATGTGCCTAGAATGCCTGATATTCCTTTTAAGTCCTCCCTCCTCTTCTTAACAGAGCCATTGAGAGAAACTCTGAAATAGCCAAGACCACTGGGTTTGTTTACTCGAATTGTGTGAATGATTTTTAAAGGTTTTGTATGTTTATTTTTCCATTATATACATAATACAAGGGTTTTAATGACAATACCCTGTATTAGACTATGTCAACCTCCTGCCAGCTATCAAAGCATGGCTTTGTTAGGATTAGACTTCCTCATTCTCAACGACGCCTTTGATCATGGCGATATTGATAAAAGCTGCAACTACCTGCCCCTCCCCACTTTCTTTTGGCTACAACAGGCCCCAGGAAGCACTGGAAGGTATAAGCACCATGCTTATGTTACACTAATACAAAGGCTTACTACAGCTTTTTACACTGATTTTTGTCATCACAGCAACAGTGCTCTTTGATAGCCCTCCTAAAAACAGAATTTGTGCACAATATGCATTTAAGCCCACTTATCTCCAGAAAATCTTCAGGAGGCCTGCAGATAATGAAGGCATATACAGACTCCAAATTTTGAGAAATAGGACCAAGGGTTACTACATAAAGTTATTCTGCTTCACTAACCCTCATGTTACTTAGGCCAGGGAGTAATTCTAGCAGTTGAAATACTATTTTCTGCAACAGAGTTCCAGTTGTGCTGCACATGAACTGCTCTTCTCTTCCTCAAACCTGCTACAGGTACTAGACATCATGTGTGATTTACCTCAAGTAATCACATAGGTGGAAGGCAAACAAAGGCTGCATAGATACTTCTAGACTTTGGCTTACTGTAACTCTACCAGGTCAGGGAAGAGCCCCAGGCATCATCACAGACATTTCACTGAGGGCACAGCAAACAGCTGGTGCAAACTATTCAGTGCAAGTCTGATACTTCTAAAATTCTGTTATGATCAATACATTTTTGAAGAGAGATACACTCTTTGAAGCTCTGCTCTGCTAGAAGACAAAACAACACAGCACAAACAAAACAAAAAATCCCAAGGAAAAAACACACCTTGTATAAAACCTGAATGTAATTTTTAGGAGGACTGGGGTTTGGGATCCACTTTTCCAGACCCCTTATATGGGTCATTAGGAGTTACACTCCTGCCTTAGAAGCTGCTATTTCTAAATCTAAATTTAATATTTGGTTGGCTGTGGATGTTTGAGAACTTAAGAGTAATGACTTCCATAACTCTAAAATGGCTCAGCTCTTCAGATGTTAAAAACACTCGCTTCAAGGAACACAAACCTTAGGTGGAAGTTCTGGTTGGTTGGTGCCCTCCTCCACCAGGATGTCTGTTCCTATCCCTGGGCTTCCTTCAGTTGTTTTTCCCCCAGAGCGTGTGTGGTGCTCCTCAGATGTTATCAGGACCCTGTTGACTGTGCCCATGGCTGCCTCACGGCACAGGGCCATCAGATCAGCCCCCACATAGCCTGGAGTCAGCCGTGCTAAGTGGCGGAATTCAAACGACTCCTGGAGCTTCAGTTTTCGACACAAAGTCTGAAGAATTCTAAAAGTAAGAGGAAAAAAAGAGAAAAGATAAAGCTGGAGAAAAAGTTATTACTTTTTTTTTTTCCTCACATGAAAACAAGCAGTATTTAATGTCTCTTTCAGTCCACATGAACTGAAGTAGCACAGTGGGAAGTTTTTGCTCAAGTAGGCAGTAACCAACACTGAAACCCACAGAACTCTGCTATTAACTTGCTGTCACTTCTTAAACAAAAATCAACAGCCTTGACCAGGCATTGCTAATCCATGGTTTTGGTGATTTAAGTATTACAGGTCACCCTTCAACCCTAATTTATATTCAAAACTGACAGGCTAGGTCTCAGTGCACCACAGAGATGCACACAAGTTATCCACTGATATATTTAACCTTGTATTCCTGACAACCTAAGCCTGCACTGTCTGTTCCATGCCACTTTTTAAAAATTTATTTATTGAAGAACATCCACAACAAGCTATTCTGCAAGAAGCAAATGAAATCAGACTGTGTGAGGAGCTCTGCTTTAATCTTCAGTATTTTTCCCTGACCACTGAAAGCAGAATACAAGAATACAACAGCAAAATATCACTCCATTGGGAAAACAGTTTTAAAAGGCAGCACAAACCAAGGAAGTCCAGATCAGTAACATACTTCTAGTTCCAATAAAAACTAATTCAAATTATTTCTAGATCAAATAATGTAACTACAGAAAAGTTATGAAAAAACCAAGTGATTAAACCCTTCAAACTCTAAAATTATAATATATTTCATCTGTTTCCCTACCCACTAGCAAGTTCCATCATTTCTCCTTTCAACCTTTATTAAGGATAATAGCCTGTTTCTCAAGATTTTTTCAACCTGTCTGACAAGAGCTGTAGTTAATCAATTGAGTCGAAGTGTAAACAGTTCAGAACTACAAATAGCTCATTCTGAATTTGCACAAGAAAACACCAGGTAAAGCAAGATCTCCAGGTACACTTTCTCATCTCACTCCACCTCTTAAGGCTGCAGAACCATAACTAAGCAGTTCAAATCTTGCCTTCAGCGAGACTCACCCTGTAAATCACCATGCTGTGAGGCATTATAAGATCTATGCAACCCTTTAATCTTAAAATAAAGGAACAAACTAACACCACCATGCCTTCCACAAAACAAAACAGAAAGCAGGAGGAGGGAAGAATTTAAAAAAGAAAATCATCAGTCTCTGTAAGCCTACACCTCCAGGAACACAAAAACAAACAAACAATAATATGAATGTCTGTGACTCCACTCGAACCTGTGAACGATCTCTACACACCACGATGGCTCTGCCATTCACAACTCCTGTCCTTCAACACTGCTATTTCTGGGAATATCATCATTTTAACATGTTCCTAGAAACTATCAGAGAATCACAGTTCTCCTCAGATGACTCCTTAGGTCTACCTCTCACCATGTGCATGTCTTGCCCACAGCCAAGAGGAATACAATTACTACAGGGCAGTAAATCTGGAGGAAGAGGGGAGGGAAGAGAAAAAATATAAATGGAGCTATGGGCAAAAGGGGGGAAAAACCCTAGGGTAGAATAATGGCCTGAGTGCTGACAATGCAAAGTGGGCAATACTGCAAGCCGAAGTGTTCGCCTCTTCAACTTAGAAATATGATTATTTGAGAACAAGAAGAAACTTATCCTTTAACCTTTCTTTCCTTTCCCTAACAAGATAAGTTTTTCAAACTTCCCTTCCTGTGTTTTTTGCGGCTGAGGAAATGACTAGCAGTTCCTTTTTAATTAAAAATGCAAAACTGGATTTATTTCTTTTAACTTAGTCTGATAGTCATAGATCTTTGGAGAAAAAAGGGACAGTTACACAACACAGGATGACTGTAGCTCAGCTTAATGCCTGGACTGATGTACTTCCATGAAGAACGGAATGGAAGAATCCAGGCCTGTTGCTTAAGGTACAAACAGGCTTCACTTAATTTATGTTCTTAATTTAATAGTTACATAGGGAGCATCAAAGATAGAATGTTAACTTCCTGGACACAAGAAAAGATACATTTGATTCCATCATCTGTACTGTTAAGGCACTAGGAAAACCATTAACATAATGTTAAAAGCAGACCTGAACACAAGAAAGGAAGTTATTCCAAATGTAGGCACAGCTACCAAGACAAATAGGTGCTCACTTAATGTCTGCTGCAACTTTTCAGTGTGTGCTGACCCACAGGTGTGTACAGGTACAAATAGAACTAAACACAATAAAGGATTTGTCCTTAATTTCTATGTTAACTTACACATTATTTTTGTATTTATCAATGTATCAAAAAGAAAGTTTAACTTCATAACACATACTTCTCTCTTGCCCCTTCATCTGGGATCCCTAAACAGATTTCTCTGTCAAATCTCCCAGCTCTCCTCAGTGCAGGGTCAAGGGAGTCAGGTCTGTTTGTTGCTCCAATAACAAGGACCTGGGTGGTGGCAGCCACATTATTCAAGTCTAAGGGAAAGAAGGAAGGAAGTCAGTACTCATATTCACTGTGCAAACTTTGTTCCCATATCTGTGGGACTCTGCAGCACATGATAGTAGTTAGCAGAGATAAACTAATCAACAGGCAGATTGAACTGCTGTTCATCTCTATCTCTACTACCTAAAACTTAGGTTTTGCACAATCAAGCAAAAATTTAAAAACTAACATATTCATTAATTATTAATAAATTTAACAGATTCCTCCATTATTTCTTTATACAACAAACAGGCTTATATAATGCTGTACAGACCACTGTGAAAATATTGTAGTAACACCCCTTCAAATTTATTATGATCTTCCCACCACTCCCCAGGCAAACTGTGTCAAAATAAGATAAATTATTGCCACTATCTCCTCTGAAGTAAGCACAAGCCACTATTGAAGGGAAGCAGACACTGAGCCTGATAATTATAATTTGATTGTCGCACAGCTGTTCCCGAAACTCACCATCCATACAAGTCAGGAACTGAGCTACAATCCTCCGCTCCATGTCCTTCGATGCCACTTCTCTCTTTGGGGTGATCGCATCAATCTCATCAATGAAAAGGATACACGGAGCACTGGACTAAGGAACAACAAAGATTCACAATTACAAAATCACACTGACAGAGTGTATTACAAGAAAGAAATGTTTCAAGTTTTCTGATCTGTAACTCTTATTGTAAATCTGCTGTACAATCAAGTCCTGGAACAATTCTGTGGTTCTTGCTGACAATCTGGAGAGCCACCAGACTACAAAACTCCACTGATCTGAAGCTATGGAATAATTAAGGCATGAGATTTAAAATGTCTCTACACACTGTCTAAAATTTAACTATACCTCTGCGTTGCCTTATGTTTTCCCTAAATATTCCATTGTGACTGCCTGCTGAAGTCCATAAAAGAAAATCACACAAGAAAGGTCTGGTTTGGTTTGTTGTTTGTTTTTTTAGTGACATTAGAGCTGTGGCATTTCAAGAATACCATTACTGACACACAGAATGAAACAAAAGGAGCAGTAGGTGGTCATGGAGCTTCAAGACTACTACAAAGCCCAACCATGTTCAAAGAGTAAAACTGGGCAGTGAGAAACTCCCACAAGTGTTCTAAAATTCCATGAACTTCGTCAAAAGCCAACAATAATATGGATTAATAATTCGGTGCTTAGCTGATTTAAGATCATTAATATTCCTGAAAAGCACTAGCAGTGCAAAGGAATACTTAAGGAAAACACTGGAATCTCGTTCCAAAAAAGCCCCATGTAAAAATCCCGCGTGGTACACGCACTGCACTGGGTGTTCCCAGGCACCAGCTGCGCCATCTCGTGATCATTCCCTTTCCCGCTGTGGCAGAGGGGTAAAGGCCGTACAGATCCCACAGCACTTAAACAACGAGGAATCGCTGTCATTTCCCCTGTACAAAAACTGCTGCGAAAACTAAGTGGAAAAACTACTTAAGGGAATATAAAAGACTATCAGAAAGGGAAGAGATTTTATTTTAGACACATTTTATGCAATAGATGTTATTTCTGTAACAGTAATTTAGAGCAACCTCCCCTTGATCACTACACATACAAAACAGATGCAATTTCTAAAAACTCCTTGCCAAAACCTATGTAATTTTATAAATTTTAAACAACTCCTTAACAAGGCTCTCTAAAAATTAAAATTTAGTATGAACAGGAAACATAAGAAACAGCTTCACAATCAACCTTTTTAGCCTTGTTTAGAGACATACTTTAAATACCTATATACAGTATCAGGGGAGAGTAGAAAAATGAAATAAAGTCACAAAACCAGAACATTCTCAGAGGTCAGGAACAGAAAACTGACCTCAGGAAATAAAACATCAGCCCCATACTAAAATCCAGAAACATCAGCATTTCTTTAAATTAAAATTGTCTCAACCTGTCTCGTTCTCTTTGCTTCCTACTACATCCAGAGTCCACACCAAAGCAAGACTTCAACCTTAACTTTTCTCCTCCTCTTATCATGTCTGTTCCAAATTTCCTGCTTTCTACCTAGACTGCCAAAGCCTAAAATCTCCCACATTCACTCAAGCTCCATGCCATACAAAACTAGCAAAAGCCACCTGTAACAAAAAAGCGCAATGAATTGCTCTTAATTTTTTTCTTTTATATATCAAGCCAAGCAGATCCAAATATGTAAATAATTTATGCTGCTCTCTACATTGCTATGATGAACCATCTTTTGTCCAGGCTTCAGAATAGTAAGCTTTGTGCTCTGTGACATCATGGCAGTACAATGGAATTCTGGTCACAGAAGGGGAGACTAGTCATGTGTGTAGCAGGATAAAGATTCACCCACTCACATTTCCTCAAATTCAAACCACAGCAACAAAGTATGAGTCTTTACAAAGAAAAGGACAAACAATTTATAGAGCTATTTCCAGTGGTGTCTTACCACAGCCTGTTCAAACAGTTCCCTCAGTTTCTGCTCAGATTCCCCCGACACTCCAGACACAATCTCTGTTGCTGCCACTTTCAACATTGGAAGCTCAAGCTCCTGGATGAAACAAAGAATATTTTATGATACATTCAGAGATTAAAAATTCTGGCTGCCTTTGAGGACAAATAATTTTCAATATGACATCTTTCAAACCTACAAATTACATACCCAAGACTAAACCTTTAGGAATTTAAAAAAAAGTAAGGAGCATCCTCTAACTTAAAATGTGTAACAAAGCATTGCTTAACCATGTGGACGGTATTCCCCACCAGGTTTGGTTCCCAGAGTCCTGTTCCAGAAATATCTATGCAGGATTGTACAGTACGACACTTGTAAAGCTCACACTCAAAGTTTTCTGCTATTAAAAATAAATAAATACAACTGCAACTTTAAAAGACTGTAGCACAGTAGTGCTACAGGTTGTTGCAGCCTATTTCAAACTCTTGGAATTACATATAAAAGAAAGCTACCCCTGATTTAACATATAAAAGAAAATGAACCCTAATTTATGCAACTCAAGGCCACCAGAGACCCTATGGTGCTCAGAAAATAATTTACCTAAAAAAGCACTACTGAAAATCTCTTATTTAAGAAAAAAAAAAATTAAGAAGCAGTCATTCAATTTATTTCATCTCAAAATTTTTCACTTGTGACATGCTTCTTTCCTCAAATGTAGAGCCCTTCCAGCATACAAATACTTACTGAAGCATTAAATATCATCAAAGTATTCAAAGGGTTCCATTTTACAATAAGGCATTAGAAAGGCATTAGAAAGAAAACATCTAAATCTTCTTAATTAAAACATTGGAAACAATGTCAGAAGGGTGTTACCTACATTTCAGGAATAAATATCAGTATTTTCTTTATCTGCACTACAAAAGTCAGTAATTTACATGCATCTAAATTTAAGCTTATAATCAGCAACATTTAATAAGCAACTGTATTAAAGAAAAAGAGATGTCCATGGTTATCACTGAGAGCCCTTAAAAGTCCTTAGATTTATATCCAAAACAGGAACAGTGCACAGCAGCTTCACCATCACCCCAAATTATTAACACCAGTAGTGTCATGTGCTCTGAAAACATCAGTATGACACAGGCAAGGCAAGATCCAGTTTTAGAATTCAGAAATCAGCTGTTTAACCAGTGCCACCCAACAGAATCAATGTAATGCATCATAAAAGGTGGTAAGATTGAGTCTAGACTTGAAACAGTAAATTTAACCAAAATTATCTTTAATTTATCCCATTCTTAAAACACCTGTGCCTATATTGCTGTGTTCTGGGAATGCCTCAAAACAGTTAAATCACACATAAAACCTTGGTCACTATGACTCTTTATGTATGAGGTTCTATCAAGCAAAGATTCACACGGAATTCAAACGAAGGATGTAAAGAATAACACACTTCAGACTATTATAGGATGGCTAAAATGAAAAGTTCTAGTCTGTTCTGAAAGAAGATTATTCTCTTTCCCTCTAAAAGTAACTCAGAAAAGAAAGAAGCAGTAAATGTGAAGCCATCTCACCCCAGCAATTGCCTGTGCCAGCAGTGTCTTCCCACACCCCGGTGGCCCATGTAAAAGAAAGCCCCGAGGTGGAACCACTCCTAGGTGGGTGTAGACCTCAGGATGGCGG
Source organism: Acrocephalus scirpaceus scirpaceus (assembly GCA_910950805.1). Classification (NCBI taxonomy): domain Eukaryota; kingdom Metazoa; phylum Chordata; class Aves; order Passeriformes; family Sylviidae; genus Acrocephalus; species Acrocephalus scirpaceus. The sequence goes on along the minus strand of OU383775.1, from coordinate 17,604,619 downwards.
ATGTGAAGGAGCATCTTGCAGATTTCCTGTTAAGAACAAGAAAAATCTCCATTTAAATTGCAGAAATTAGTATTTGCTGTTCTTGTAGGCAGGGAAAAATAAAACAAGTTTTGTTTAACAATCTGAATTCAATGACTGCTTACAGAAAGATTAATCACAGAAAAACCAACAACCTCGTTGCTCTTGGTATACGCAGCTCTGCTCAGTGCCATGCAGATGAACTCTGCAATATATCTTCTCTGTCATTTTTCATGACATATTTTATTAAGTGCATCCTGTAGCCCACCAATAAAATTTTAACTAACCTTTAATGTTTCATCATTGCCTCCTACATCCTCAAACTTCACTGAAGCATGGTAAAGCTCTGACCCCTTATTTCTCACTGTTAAGGAAGAAAAGATACACATATAGCTGTGGTATAAATGTATTTGTTAATACTGAACAAAACATACTCAGCCTAAACAAATAGCTAAGGACACAGAGTAATATTATTTTTTAGTAGTAGACACAGGACTGCAATTTTTTTTAGTACAACTAAGGTTAAATTTCCTTTAAAAACTGCCTGGGGTTACTTCTCTGCACATCAGAAAATACTTCTTTGGTAACAGATTCCATGGTCTGATAATATCTCTTTGGAGTAACACACCAATAACACAAAAATAACTTCTCACCTTTCTTAAGTAACATGGATTCAATTTCTCCATCTACATCTGGAAATTCTCCTTTTTTTCTTTTTGCTCTCCTGCCCTTTGTCTTCTTTCTTTCACTCTCCAAGACAGAAAATTCAGTTGATTTCTAGACATAAAAGCAGAATTATATATAAAGTTCCAAGTCAGTGAACTTCTGCAAAAACTTAAAAGAACAAAATGTGTGTCTATGATGCCTAACTTACACAAATTATATAAATAAAGACAAACAAGGCAGGAACTTACACCTTCTTTTTGCAGAAACTCTTCTTTGTAGTTTGGATTTGCCTTATTTTTCAATGGGTTAATTACAAAAGTCGCTTTTTTTGTTAAGAGAACATAGTAATGAGCAAAAAACCCAAACCAAACCAAACAAACCCCCTCAAAGACTACTAATCAAAATCAGACACCAGTTATTTGCATTCCTAAGGAGGAATCCACTTTGGGGATGAATACAACTACACAAATTAATTTACTCAATTGGAAACAATTTTTATTTCTAGTAAGTCACAAGGGAATGTAAGAAAATGTTATTCAGTGCTAACACAAGTTAAACACATGTAAGACAAGGACTATTACAGGATAAAAAAATAAAAAGAAGATTCCTGTTTTCCCCAGGGTCACTAAGATTTTACCATTGGCTACGGAAGACCACCTGCTGTGGCTACAGCAAGCCACAGGCCAGGTAGGCTGGCCACTGGCATATGCAATAAATAAAAGCTACTTTCCACACATCTTTCTCTCAATATGGGCACTAATCTGGGCCTCCTTCATACTGAGACCTACATTTTCCACAAAAAGGTCTGGAAGAAACTCATTATTTGGTGACTTTCTACCTTCTGTACAAACATGCTTGAAATGGGCCAATTCTATTCATGCATCTACTTAGAACACCTTGGGTTTGTGAAACACAAAGTACCTCAGAAATCAGTTTCTTTTCCTCTCCTTCTCCGTCCTCAGAAAGGTCAATAAAGAAGTCTTTCCCATCAGGAGTTTTATCAATGAACCAACCACCATCAGAGATTCGTCTTTCACCTCTGGATTCTGGTGTGAGGGTGCTTGTTTGAGGTGCTGCTCTCACACAAGAAAAGGTCTCCACTGGGTCATTTTTTGGAGTGGGTGGAACAGAATCAGGATTTCCTTTCTTATATAAGCTCAGCAGGGAACTGTTCATCTGATTTGTAGACTGCAGATTTAAACATTTGTAAAGAAAATACATGGGACAGGTTTTAACATGGATTATTTATATTTTGAGGTCAATGAAAACTACTTCATAAACATAATTCAGCATTATCCCTGCTGGAGAAAATAGGCAATGCATCTTCCAACCATTCTCTGCAAACCAAATGACTGCATATATGACATGTGCTGGCTGAAGGGGCAGCAGCCTTTGCAATTTACCCTGGAATGACTCCTGTTAATGGGCAAGCACTACTTTTGGCAGTAGTTGGAGATGTCAGTTCCTTCAGTCACTTCATCCATTTGATAGCCAAGTCCTTCAGGCTCTTGGTGTGCCTTCCCAAAAGTGATTCCTCACAACAAGTTTGTCTTTTTCCTTCAGAAAACAGCCTCCCTCCAGTTCCACAGATTCCCAACTGGAATTGCTAACTGACTAGACCTTATCTCTATCTCCCCTTTTGAACTCTTCAAGTGCAATTTCACAACATAGAATCATATCTTATACAAATACAAACAATCATAATAAAATACAACTTACTAGATCTTCTGGATAATCATCATAGTCAGAGTCATCTGTACCACTTCCAGTAGTCCTTAACAGGGAAGGAAGACAAAAACAATTAATTAATCAGAGCAGAACTGCAAGTGAGACAACTGTAAAATAAAACAAAATTGATTTCCACAATGTGGTTCCCCATAATCATGGTATGTAACCTAATGCTGGAGAGAAATTCCTGACTCCCATGCTCTCAATCTTCTACTATGAAAAGTTAAAAAATACATCCTTTCCTGTGTAATAAGCTGGATCAACTTGCCAAACTGTCTGAAAGACAGACCTATATAAAAGTGATGTAGGTTCATTCTGATTCAGTTCACCAAGGGAAATAGCAGCAAATTGCTGAACCAGACCGATCCTTCTGACAACAGTGTCCTACCTTCCCACAAGATCCTTAATATCTATCCCAGGTTAGAGAAAACAGACCATTCTATGAGATTATGGACAGGGTTAGAAGTCAGGAAATCTTCATTCCAATCTTGCACCCACTGGTGATTTACTTTGAATATCCTGTCTGGTAGTCTCATCTCTCAGATGTGGTTAGTATCTCTCACATGCAAGAATGATTAAGAACAAAACAAATGAACTGAAACACATGAGGAAGAGGGCATGATGTGGAAAACTATCAAGGAAGCCATAAGGTTGTCCACTAATTCAGGACTGTGTGTTTCCCACAACAGAGAAATCATGATTGCCTCTAATATCTGCTTGTCTTCAGTGTCAAGAAAGTCTCCAATAACTACAGGTAACTTCTGAAGAAGACAAGCCTATGGGAAATCAAGGATCCACCTGCAACCTCGAAACAATCAAAATGTAGTAAACCAAACCCAGAAAGCTTTAAAGAAACAGTAACAGCAATGGCATTATTAATCTAGTCATAAAAATTCTTCTTACTCATTTTTCTCTTGATGTCTTGCTCTTTTTGCCACATGTTCAGATTCCAAAACTGCCAAATCTTCACGTTCTTTTTCATTACTGATTATTTCAAATACTGGAAGAAAAAATCCTACCATGTCAAGAATTAATAGCCAAAGCACAATCAAAGAATTTGGCATCTTGGACGCCATATTAACAGATCTACCTTTTGCAACTTGTATTCTAAAGGCACTTCTTTTTCTTCGTCCATAATCTACACTAAAAAAAACCAAAATAAACAGGTTACACCAACTGATTTTTCCCTCAACATAGTGTCATTCCCAGTAGAAAAAGTACATTGGAAGTTGATTCTCAAGCTTCCACACAGGTTCTTATTAAAAACTACCTGGGTGAAAATGTGATTGCTCTGCTAAGCAACCAAGCAAGGTATTAGTGTATTACTGGATTCTCTATCTCCTCCCCATGTCTGCACTGAGATGTTATTTTCCCTCATATTTTAAACTCACTAGGGTAAACCCCAACATGCTGCAATGAATCTGCAGCTTTTTACTTAAAACAGAAAAAAAATATCCACCCATAAAAAACCCAAACCCCAACTAGATCTTGTAATGCCAATGCATTAATAAAATATGAGTCATAAATATATCAGCATATGTATTGCTTCTATCAACTTCAACAACTGGTAATGAAGATAACATAAATAAAATTGTAATTTTCATAATGAATGCAAAAGAGCAACTAATATATTCTACATTTTGAACACAGGATATAATAAGACAAATCTTGGCTCACCTGTAGGTTTTCTGCAAATCAGATGCTAGAATTCCAATGTCAACATACTGCCCACATTTACTACTTGCAAGATACTGAAATGAAGAATTTTAAGCAGGGAATAAAATCTTTGTCAATCGCTTCACCAAAACAGCCCAATCAAATATGCCTATTTAAAATTCTGCCCTCCTTAAAAGTTGAAATGAAAATCAGAATCAGCTTCTCACTGCCTTGCAACACACCAGACAGTATTTCCCAATGAAATGGGAAATGCTTATTAAAGCACAGATTACTGGGCAGCTCAGCTTCCTGGGGAAAGGCAGCATCCTACATCTGGGATGACTTCTGCTTGATCAACCCTGTTACTTTTATTTAACAAGAAAACTGACTTTGTAGCCCACACACTATCTTATTGTCTTGGTTCCTCCCAGCTATCCTCCTTTTGGTTTAGATGTCCCACCCTAAAAATGAAACCATCTATATAAATCAGCATGGATACTCTTATAAGAACAACTTCAATCTTTACAAGACATATCAGGGAATACTATAGAGAACTATGTTAATAAAGTGAATTCTATCAAGCCTTTTTATTGCTCAGGCAGCTACTAATCCAACCCATTTTCAAACCCCAGTTATGAAAGTGTGAGAAAATGTACATTTCATGTACAACTGTACTCCACTTGCTTTCTTCCCCCACTCTCCAAATCTGCAGTGAGGACTTTTGATAACATAAAGATGGAATCCTTCTTAAAAAAGAGGAAGAAAATATAGAATCATCCTAAAAGATCTGGTATCACAAGTGTCACAGCAAGGAGGATTTCAAACCCTCACTTAATAACTCTATACAGAACAGTCAAATTGAATACATATTTAGCTTTTAGAATTATATTGCACTTCAGATCACCCATGGGCAGCTCCTGCCCTGCACAAAATGTCAAGGCAACCATAAACCCAGCTGTGTTTTCCACTTTGGAATAGTCAAGACACTCTCAATGTGATCTTGTGAATTAAACCAAGCAAGTTCCCTTGAGCAGTCACTGTCTCATTTTAAGGAATTACAAATGGAGTACATTTATACAGCGGAGCAGAAACCTGGTGTTCAAGGTGCAAAGTCATTACAAACTATCATAAGATGTGACACAGCACTGTGCCACTTGAAGGAATCAGTTTTCCCTGTTGTTCCTACATGTATTTGGGAAGTAATCCCATTTTCCCCTTTTCTCAGCTATTCCAGAAAATCACCGTACATGTTTCCAAATGCAAACAGCATCTGCCAATATCACAGAATTGCAGGCTCATTTAGGTTGGAAAAGACCTCTGAGATCAAGTCCAATCTATGACTGATCACCACCACGTCCACCAGATCATGACACTGAGTGCCACATCCAGTCTTTCGTTAAACACCTCCAGGGATGGTGATCCCACAACCTCCTGGGCAGCCCATTCCAATGTTTAATCATCCGTTCTGTGAAGAACTTGTTCCTAAGGTCCAAATATATACATACACTCACATATATACACATATATTTACATACATATACCTATACACCCACCTGTGTATATATATATCTATATATATACACAGAGATACACACCGTATGTATGTATATATACACACATACACCTATATATATATACAGAAATACTTTGAGTGTATTTTTTTTGCCCTATTCATTTCCCACGTGAAGCAGCAGCAGCCAGCCTCAAGACCAGAACTACTAAAAAGGACAGAAGAATGACAGGAAAAAAAAAAAAAAAAACAACCAAAAAAAAACCCCCAGAAAATTAAAATAAATAAAATAAACCAACAGACTTTTCTAAAGCCTTTTTAAGGCCTTTCTAAAGCCCTGAGGGATTTGGTCCTCTCCTGCCAGTGAGCGGGCCGGATGCTCAAGGCTCCTCAGCCAGAGGGGGATAGACGAGCCCCCCGCCGGCTGCCGGTGGTACCGGGGATGCCGGGGATGCCCCGGCGGGCGGTACCTGCTTGATGCGCTGCTTCAGCCGGGGATCGGAGACGCGGCCGGGCCGGCACCGCATGGCCGCCACCCCGCCTGAGAGGGGACTCCACTTCCCAGCGTGCCGCGCTGCGCGGACCCGCCCGGCGGGGCGGTACCTACGGCGGCCGGGGGGGCCCGAGTGCGGCGGGAGCGGCGGCGGGATGGAGTCGGTGGTCTTCATCTTCTCGCTGATCGACTGCTGCGCCCTCATCTTCCTCTCCGTCTACTTCGTATCCTGCTCCTCCGGCGCGGGGACCGCGGCGTGGGCAGAGAGGGGCAGCGGGGTGGGCCCGGCCCGGCCTGGCCCGCTGAGGCGCCGGCGGGGCCGGTGGGCTGAGGGCGGTGCGGCGGGGGGCTGCGCTGGGCCATGGCCGCGGGGCCCGGGGGCTGCGGGGCGGTGGCGGCGCTCGGCGGAGCGGGGGCGGCGCGGGTTCGGCGCCCGGAGCGCGCTCGCTCCGCGGGGCTGCGGCTCCGGGGGCGGGCGCGGCGCGGCTGAGGAAGGCACAGGCGCGGCACAAGGAGCGAGTGGTGCTCGGGAGCTACACGGGCCTAAAAAGTGCGGCCAGCAGTGTTTTCATTGCAAGGACGCCGCGCTCTGTGTTAGCTGCGTGCCCGTAGCTGCTGGGGCTCCGAGTTCCTCGGCAAGCAGGATCCCCGTGTTCTTTTGTTAGAGGCTGGTCCGCAGTCTGTGCTGGCTGGCGTTGTTGCAGTGTAAAGATACAGATTTGACTTCGTTTCCTTACTTTTCTCAATAAAAGAGAGCATTTTCACATTCTTTCAATCCTGATGGGATTTTTCAGGGTATACCCAGTTCTTCTAGCAAAACCACTCGAAAAAAATTCATCCTAAAGGGATAAATTGTTTGCTGAAAAATGAACAGGCTTTACCCATTTTTTAGGAATAGGAAAAAGATCTCTTAGTGTTCATTTCCTTGGAAATAGGACCATGAGCTCTACAGGAGACTGCATGGGGAGGTGCACACGTGCATCCTAAGCCTTTTTTGTGAGGACTTTTCTGTCTGAAAAATTCGTATTTCAGTCTGAAAGTTCATTCAGTAATGATGTTACTCTATTATTTCCTACCATAGTATGATTGCTTAAAACTGCGTGATTTTGTGAGGTGAGTTTAAAAGTGCATTAACTCGTCCTGCCCATTAGGTTTTGGTTTCAAGGGTTGTAGTAACAATTTTGATATTCAGAGTACTGAGTTTGCCTCCCTGGTCTGTTTTAAGGGCTGAACTGAACTTTAGCACTTGTGCAACAGTTGCCCTTTGGGAATGTATAATAAAATCACTTGGCCTGATGATAAAATGTAGCCAAGTCTTCTACAAAAATAGGAGTGATTTGTAACTAATTGAAATACGCCTTTGACAGAGCGACATAGACCAAGGCAGTGAATGCTGAGAGCAGAGGGCTCTCCCCAGTTTGTTGGCTAAAAGTAAAGCTTTGTGTATTCTAGATTACTATACACTGTTTCCTTATCCTGAACTTCAGATAATCACACTATCAGATCTGGAATGTGACTACATCAACGCTAGATCATGCTGCTCCAAGCTCAATAAAGTAAATTGTTCTTTTTTGCATTTGCTGTGGTTTGAGAAAACTGCATCCTTCATCTAAGCATTGCAAATAACCGGGGTGTGATGGGTAACTGAGGAGCCTTGATTTGCAGTATTTTGCATATATCCCTTATTTCAACCTGCTTTTCTTTTTTTTTTTTGGATGTCCATCTTTCAACAAATTCCATCACAAAAGTACCATTTTAAATTAATCTGCTTAAAACTCTTAGCATTAAATCAATGTGGCCTTCCCATGTGTGTGTTCATTTTGATTTAAAGGTATTTTTTCTTAATGTGAGAGAGACTGGAACAAGATCCTGTCAAGCCAAGAACGTGTAATTGCCAGGGGCTGACCCAGTTTAATGATGCCAGTTTTTTAATTGATCAGCCTTCTTATCTGTTCCAAGCCTGGGGCTGTTTGTGCAGGTTTCAATTATCTGAATTCCTAAACCCACTGTTCTCTGCAGTGATTTCAGATGAGCTCTGTATATTTTCTCAGTTCTCTTTCTTGAATGCTTTTGTAGTATAATTGTGTTAAGACTGTGCTGCTCTCTAGGAATGTTTGTAATTCTTGGAAAAAGCACCTCTGTTACAATACTCAGGGCTTGATTTCTGCTTACTTGTGTGGAATCTGCCTGAAGATTTGTCCACACTGTGGTGGAACCACATGCCTCTGCTGTCAGTTTTTCAGATTTTATGTGGTTACAATCAGATTATTATCCCAAATAATCAGATTGCATTGAATAATCTAATAATCAGATTATTAGATGTCTTTTTCATAAAGGAATTTACATTTGTGCATTTAACTCTTTCCTCTTTTCCCTTTTTGCAGTGGGTGGTGCCTGAGCTGATTGGCCATGCTGTTGTCACGGTGTTAATGCTTATTTCATTGCACTGGTTCATCTTTCTCCTTAACCTGCCAGTGGCCACATGGAATATATATAGGTAAGTGCTTAAAGGTTTGTGGGGTTTCTTTTTAGCACTGTTACTAGTTTACCTTTAAGTGTAGTACAAAGATGAATAATATGTCATGGTGAAATGTTTCAGTTGTGTTCTTGAGCTGCTAACAGTCTTCATGATCAAACGGACATAATTTCTTGTCATTAAAATGACAAGGAACCCAACAGGGTAAAGGACATGAAACTTTTGGCCTTTGCTTGCATTCTCTTTAGTGCCCAGGAATCTCCATTTGTGGGTCATCCCAAATTCATAGGAAATAATAGCAGATTAATTTGGATTATGAAATAGTACTGAAAACAGAGTTAATAACATTTTCAATGCTGTTCCTGATAGTGCTATCAGCATAAAAGTGCTTAGGTTGGCATGGCTGATGGCTGTAAAACCATGGGGCTGTGGTGTTGTCCCCTGCACCCTCCTTCATTTACTGACTTGTGCCTTCCCCTCATCCGCCTTGATTTTGGCCCCCATCCTGTAGGTTTGTGTTTGGGAAGGTTTGCAGCCTATTCACTCCAGGACAGGTCTCAGTGTTACTGTTCTTTGTACACTGGCCTGCCACCCTTGGAAATGGTTTAGTTACCAGTGGGGGTTTCCATGTGGCAACACTGGGACTGTCAGCTCAAACTGTGTTCTTTTTATCTGATATCATTTGGTGTGTGGAGAACTGACCCTTCACAGGTGTTTAGCTGATGGAAACTGGATGTGGATTTGTCACAAATTATCTCCAGTCACTATACTGAAGGAACCCAAAAGCCCAAATGTTAAATGTTCAGGTATGGAAAGCTGGCTGTAATTCTTGTTTGCCTGAACCTGCCAGGGCTAACTGTTTGCAGGGATGGGCTGAGTTGCTGGTAGAATTAAACAAGAAGTTTCACAGCTCTCATTAAAACAAAGTCGAGGATCTCTGTACTGGTAACCTGGCTGTTCTTGGGCAAAATAGCAGTGCTATTTAAATATTGATAAATATCACCCTTGTTTTCTACAGAACTGCCAGCAAAGCCTTCAAATATTTTTAAGCTGGAGAAATATGAGGCAGTGTAACTTTATGCTTAATAAATGCTGTCTAAATGCACACACACACAGGTCATGATTTTGCCTGGGTTTTTTGCCCCTCCCTGTGTGCAGCTATGACCTATAGTGACCAATATTTGGTTTGGGATCTGCTGGCAAGTTTAGGGTTTGATGTTTCATTTAGGCAAGGCTGAGACACCACAGACAGAATGCATTTTCTTTGAAGCTGTCAAAATTTCTTGTGCTGGTTACCACTTTGCTGCTTCATTTTGTGTATTTATGTTAATTTTTAAAGTAGCCACTTGCTTTCCCATCTAAAACTGGTCCGAGGGAGTTTTAAAAGAGAAATTCTATTTCTACATGTCAGGCGGTAAGCTTTGATTGCTGTTTTGTATTGACAGCTCTCATTTTATTTATGTCCTATATAGTGTAAATATTCTGAAAATCCTAAAATTCAGGATTGTTCCCTTCATTTTAGATGTGCAGTGTAGGCAATTAGAAGTCAAAATATTAGGCCTGTATTACTAATCCTCCTTCTTTCTGTGGATCGAGCAGTTTCTCCCACATTAATAGCCTGGACTATCCCATCTCTAGTGAAGGACTTGGAGGCCTGCAAAAGCAAGTGTGGGGTTTAGCATTTTCAGCTCATTAGGAACTGTAGCGATAGTGCAAGGAGAATGGGTTCAAAGTAAAAAAGGTAAATTAAGGTTAGAAATACAGAAGAAAAATAATCTTGTTGAGATTGAAGAAGTCCCTGCTTTGTAGTGTGAGTGATAGAGGCAAGGGTAGGATAATCTCTTTCTCTTATTCACTTTTCTTTAAAATCTCCTTAATCCCAATGACTACATGGCAGCTACAGGCAGTACTGGCCTAATTTAGTAATTCTCTCAAGGATTTCAGTGAGAGGAGAGAGGTTTTGTGCAGGAAGACTATCAGAAACAAATCCTGGGAAGGATAAATTAGTCAAAAACAGCATCAAGAGAGACTTCCAAAGTTGCAACATGTTAATTGTAACATCCTACTGGCCCTTCTTGTTCAGCACACTCAGATGATATTTAATTTTTTTTTAATGGATTTTGTAGTGTCTCCAGTGAGACAGTTTTGTCTTACATTCTCCTTGTTTTAAAACTCAAAGAGAAGCTTGCAGCTTTTTTTTCTTCTTTGTTGTATAGATCTCCTTGAGAGAAGAAGTTTGAATAATGAGATTTTTGCCATGCCTTTAAGAAGATAAAACTGAAAGAGTAAAAAAAAATTTTTAAAAAAATCTTTACGATTCACTGAAAATTCTGGTCAGAACTTCTACATCCCTTTAAAAATTGGGAAATCTAGAGGGAATTGTCCTTTTGCTGTGGTAGCAGTTTCCACTGAATGGAAATCCTGGAGGCACTAATGTGTATATTTATTAAAGCTGACAGTTTACTTGTTTGCTGCAGAAGTTTTTTTGCTGTGTAGAGGATGACAGCTGGCTTGAGCTGGGTTTGTCAGCATCCAGCAGCATTGTACCCATGGCTCAGTTCCTTAGATCTAGAACATAGGCTGTTGTCCTGCCTTGTGAGCCTCTTGGAAGAAATGCCTCACAGCTTACCCCAGTTAAGTTGCATCATTTAAGTGTCACCATTTTTTTAAAAAACAAAATTAATGCATGCTGTCTTTATGGCACTCCTACCCCAGACAGGTAAGAAAATTATGCATTCTGTTTCTAGGATAAATTGGTACAGGAAAAATGTTCCTCCTTTTATTCCAATAAAATGTGTTGCATTCCCAGGAAATGGACAATAATTTGTGTTATAACACTGAAAACAGAACAACCGTTCAAAACTTCAAATTTAGAAGAGAATTTCAAACTGGAATTATTTAACATGAACTATTTTTAATGGGATACAACTGTCTTTGCTATTAGTCAAATATGCTGCAGTGCTTTTCAGTGCCTCTGGGACAGACAATTACTGTGGGCTGAACTTTTTCTTTCCCAATGTCCTACTGCTGCTAGAAAACCTCCCTGTTGCTTGTTCCCTTCCCTTCCCCTCCTGTTATGGAAATGAATATTGTAAAAGGTGGGGAAGTGCCTTTTGGACTACAAGTGGTGCCACTGGAGTAAATGAAGAAATTTGAACAAGTGTTCTTTTCTGAGACCAAGTTTCTGCTCCAGCTTTAAGACAAAGAGTTAAATTCCTATATAGAAAAAGTCTGATTCCAGGAAAGTAGAACCTGTATAACATCTTACGGAAGTGATGTTCTAGCCTGAGCTCAGCTGGAGTGAGAACTTCATGTGCTCCCATGTGCTTCCTTAAGAAATTGTTCTGACAAGAGAACATGCTGCTGGCTCAATTGTCACAGGACATAAACGTTTGGTTTGCTGGTTTTATGCTTCCTTGGCTTACATTCCACTTGGCTTCACTCAACTTTTGTTCTCATGCGGGTTCAGACAGCAGAACTTGACATCTTCAGTTCTGCCCAACTCATCCTGTCGACCTCAGTGTGCTGAGGCTTCCCAGGATGGCTGTGACAAAGGCAGGAGTAACAGCATAGATCCTTTGCCTTTGCTTATGCCATCTCATTGTGACCACTGGAGTTTGTGATTTTCTATGTGAGGTTTTTTGCTAAATAAATTACTGATGCTTAGTTAAATTAGGTTCTTTTCCAGTCCCTTTCATCTTATGCATCTTTCCACTGTGGGTAGGCGTTTTCCCCATGACAGCAACTAACTGTGAACAGCAATTAAAATGAACTGGAATTGGCTATTACCTGGAATCTTTCTTATTTATATATGGGAAGTTGGGCTGGTGTTTTTAGTACTTTTTGTTCTCTTATTATTTGTGGGTTGTAGTGGCAGAGATAGCTGCAATATCCAGAACTCCCTTACCTTGAATTGTGAAACAACTCTTCAGAATAAAGTCCCTTCTTGGCAAGCTTTCCCCCACCTCTTGCCCTGACACTCCCTAATGTTTCAGTGATTACATTTTTGGGGTTTGTTGTGTGGGTGGGTTTTTTTGGTGGTTCTGGGGGAGGTTTTTGTTGTTGTTGTCATTGTTGTTGTATTGTGGGGTTTTTTGGTGGTTTTTCTTGTTGTTGATTTTTTGTTTTGTTTTTGTTTGGTTGGTTTTTTTAATTCTTTGACTTTCAGGTACATTATGGTGCCAAGTGGAAACATGGGAGTATTTGATCCCACAGAGATCCATAACCGAGGACAACTGAAATCACACATGAAAGAAGCCATGATTAAGCTGGGCTTTCATCTGCTCTGTTTCTTCATGTACCTTTACAGGTTAGTTTCAAAAATTGCTCCCAAGAACAAAGGGACTGTCTGCCAGCTATTTTTATATCCTCTATTCTACTGGTGTAATTGCTGGTATTCATGTCTTAGCTTGCTTTTTGCATCCTGCTAAGCCTTAGTAATATATTTTGACAGCTATCTCTGGGCTCATTACATGCCTTTATTCATTCTGATCAAACACTGTTTGGAAACTCAGGCTATTCCTTAATCTCAAAACTGCAAGTACAATGTAGAGAGTTACATGCTTTCAGCACCTACAGTAAGTGGCCTGTTTAGCAAGAAAATACTCTTGAGGACCAAGTTTATTTCACAAGTTCTGTTTTTTAAAAATGAAGTTGATCTGAGTTACAACTAGATGTGTTCTGTGATAAGGCCACTTACTCCAAGGTGGCAGAGCTGCTGTTCCTCTACTGCAGTATTGCTTCTGCAGCCTTGTCTTCCTAAGCAAAGCACGCAGCAGGGGTGCCTTGACTTTCTATTTCAGGTTCTCTCAGTGCAGCTCTCCTGTGACAGTGAGAGCTGCTCCTGCTTGCACAAGCTTCAGTAATCCACTGGTATCATGTTTTCTGTTTTGTCACAGTATGATTCTGGCTTTGATAAATGATTGAGAAGTTGAAAGAGAACCATTAGCTGCCAAATTGGGTCATCACTCCAGTGACTGGTTGTGGAGCCACAGACACCTCCCGAACACACCTAGATCAGTGTCGTCATGAAGTATATTTTTCCGCTTTGAACAAGAAATATTTTTCTGTATTTTTAACATAAAATATTTTCAAAAGACATTGGATCTGTGTAGCAGTTGTTTTTGTTCCTTTACAAGCCAAACTGCTGGAGCTGCTGTTTCTGTAAGATGAAATCCTTGCTTACAGAAGTAACCTCGTAGGAATTAACTGGTGATAAGGGAAACTCGTTTCAGCAGCATGAGCTGGTAATGGTGGTAGTTCCAGAACACATTTAAGTGCAGCAATGACATCTGATTCTTGCTGAGAGGTGCCAGGATGAGACTCTGGCTGCCAAGCTGTCCTATCAGAGCCTAATTTGAAGGAGCACTTGGAACAGTTTTCAAAGTGGAACAGGAGCACAGCTTGCATCTTTGCGTTGGTATTCTTTCCAGACAAAAATCAATGGAATGAAAGTTACTTTTTCCTCCCTTTTCCCACCACCCTGCAGCAACCTATATGAAGTCTTGTATTTGGATGGATTAAGATCCCTTTGGTGGACATGACACTTGTGTCTAAGAGTGCAGATAAACAAGAACCATGATTAATACTTGCTTTTTCCCTTCAACTCCTATTTTGTCATTGAAGTACATCATGGACGTGCAGATAAAGATCATATTGCCCTGGGGTAGAGCTGGTTACAGAGCGAAAGACTATCTGCAGTTGCTACTCCCTGAACCTGCTGTTTGCATAGCCAGTGGGGTGAAACAAGTCTGTGTAGCTCAGGGAAATGGTCTGGTAACCCATATCCCCACTTACTCCAATTCTGATGTGACTCTGCTTCAGTGACACCAGCAAGTTCTCTTTGTGCAGCTCCTGCATCAGTGATAAGTGTATAAAGCCGAGTTTGTACCCCCACTGTCCAATAACTGTCGTTAAGTTTTTTATATGTACTTGCAAACAGGTCTCTTGGAACAAAGACATCAATTAAAACACTTTAAAAAAATACACTTCACTAATTATGTTCAAAAAATTATGAACTTTTTCTTCTCAAGTATTTGGGTTTAAATGTACAGCTGGAGTTAACAATTGTTTTCAGGGCCAGCCATGAAAGGGCAACACTGATGCTTTATTGCTGTAGATACCTTGTGTTCAGTGTTTGTTCTTGGAGAAGTATGGCTTTAAATTTTTGATGGATGGAGTCCAAGTTCAGCTGTGTTAAAAATGAAAAACTGCTAGAAATTGTGCTCATTAAAAAAATAACTAAGGAAACAGCTACACCAGCTGGATGCCACTGACTACCTGACAGCACAACATCAAACTACAAAAAGTACTGCCTTACAAAGCCAAAACCCAGACAAGAGGTAGGCCTGGAGAAAGGAGAGCAAAAAAACTTCAAAAGAGTAGAAAGTCAGTAACTTTTTTGGCAGATTATGGTAGGAAATTAAATGATTTTGTGTGCAAAAAAACCCTGTTTTGGGTGTTAGAAGAAAGGGCATTAGTCAGGTCTTTGGTGTACTGCTGACACTAGATACATTTCACTAAACTTGTTTCACACTGAGAAACATGAGCATTAACCTCATTTAATTTTAAGTCCATTACTCCAACTAGCAGCTTGATATCTTATCCTAAAAACATGATGAGTAAGTTCTCTGTTCCTTTATATCCAACAACTGATTATAAGAGTTGTACGAACCTCAGCAGCAAGTTTCAGAGACTACAATTCTACTGAATAATTATACTGGTAATGCTGAAGCCTTCTTACTGTACAGGGTCAGTATCTACTTCAGAGATCTTCAGAGGTCAGTGTCAGCTACAGAAAAAATGTATTTTTAATAGCTAAAAACATGATTAATTAGCTAGTAATAGGGATACTGCAGTTATGTCACTCCTGGGAGACCCACAGAGCACAGAAATTTTTATGGTGGGAAAAAAAAAAACCCACAACCCTCCCTATTTTCCAGCAGCTTATACAGAATTCAAGACAATTAGAAACTTGAGACTGATTTTTTAAAAAATTCCTCTATCACTATAAATTGGTATGAGGTTAAATACAGATGCCTTCCTATTCACTCAGACTACTTCCCTTTGGACTTGAGGTACCCAAGTATAACTTTGTAAGGAACCATAAGCTATGACTGATATCAAACTCCTCATCAGGGAAAACAGATCAAAGTCCTGCAGGGATTCCAACTTTTAACATGTTACTGAGCCCTTTTCCTCACCCACAATCTATAGCCAGGCCAGCTTGCAAAGTCTGCATCAGTTTTCACAGAGATTACATAATAGTTAAGAATTCTGCATTTGCGGGGGGGGGGGGGGGGGGTTAGTTAAAATGTGTAGAATTACATGTTTCCTCCCAATTAATCATTAATTACAGACTGTTGGTTATTGAGCCTGTTTTTTAAGGAATATACTTGCCTCCTCAATCTAGTAAATGACTGGTTTGGTTTTCTAACGTGGTTCTGTATTATTGAACATGGTGAATCAGTGGTCTGACCACTAAGAACAACTCTACATGTAGGTTAACAGCCAACCAGAAACCCTAAGCCCAAAAAGGCAAATCTTTATCTCTTCAGGATTGTAAGAGCTCTATTCTAATTCTTCTCACAAGAAGCTCTCTAGGATTTTGTACAATTGCCCAAAGACCATTTATGCCTTTAAGTACAGGGTATGATGGACATTGGGGGTAGCAGCAAGAAAATCTGGGCTATATATTATGAACCACCATGCAGTTATCAATACATTCACTACCTTAGCTTTGGCAGAAACAGAGGCACCAGAAACCTCGGTGGTTACCCTTCAGAGCATTACAGGTCTTTTAAAGTGAGGAGACAACTGGCACTGCCTCCTTCTGGGAGGAGGTGACAGCCTTGGCACGTGCAAGACACACAGAGAGGGGACTAGGCAGCACAAAGAACATGGGACAAGGTGTAAGGAAGCGCTCTCCTCAGGCAGAGTGTGGATTTAAGCTAATTAAGAAACGCACATCTACTCTCAGGTTCCTTGGGGAATTTCTTTGAAATAACCTGAATGATTTTAAAAAACGAACAAGAAAGCCCCAAAAACACATTATAAAAAAAAAAACAAAATCCACAGGATTGAAATCTTACAAATGCTGGAAAGTCACAGGCCCGTAGAATTCATACACCTGTTTCTCTTGCACTCTTCTAACCCATTAAAGGCAGACAGGACAGCAGATAAAGCACAGCTTTTTTGGCTGGGTTTGTTAGTAACTTCCCTCATCTGCTGTGTGAATTATTTATGGCTGAAGTGGGTCTGCAACCCAAGAACCCTCCTGTAAATACCAGCAGCCAAGGGAAGTGGCACAAAGGAGGACATGTAGGGGAATAAGGCACATCCATTCTCTTGGCAGCTGCATTTAAGCCATAATTATCTATATACCGCCTAAACTGTAAGGGAGAGAGCAAAAGTTAATACAAAGGTGCTACTAGAGGGAGTGAAGACTTCTTCTAATCAATACATAAATTAAAAGAATTCAAAAATTGAATGCACATCAGCAAAAGGTCTGAGTTTGGAAAAGCTACAGTAAGTGGAAATTCTGGCAGAACTTTGTAACACAACGTAAGCTAGAGCTGAATAAAAAAAGATGAGGTTCTGGTTTAAGGCACAGGGAGGAGGGACAAGAATGTGGGGTCAGTTGGAGGGAACACAAAGGCAGGAGATCCAGGTACTTTGGGAGCACCTTCCTACTATGAAGTATAAAGAAACCCCATAAAACTCACAGATCACCTACAGCAACCAGAGTCTGATGTTTAAGCAAACTGCAGCACTAAGGAATGACGGAGCCTCAAGGGAGCAGATGTTGAAAAAGTGAGATAAGCACAGCCTGGGACGCAGGCAAGTTGAGTGCTAAAGTACAGCACAAACAAAAGGGTGAGGTGGATTAGAGCCAGACAGCAGAGCCTGGAGAGCCTGAGCAAAGCACTGACTCAGCTGCAGCTACACTGTCATAAATTAATTTTCCTAGTGAGGAAGTGAAATACTATGGAAGAAGTCTATAATTAACAATCAAGAAATTAACATCCAAGTCAGTCATATAAGTTAGGGAAACTAAGAACTATTCATTCCAGTTATTTATTGTTTATTGAATTGAAAGAAAGGGAATACAAACGTTTCTGTTAAGTGCTGTGCACCAACATGGAAAAAGTGTATTTTCTTTTAAAAATCCTAATAAAAACAAATCAGAAGTTAATGTAGTTCCAATTGACCAATTTTTAAAGATATGTTTAAAATACTACACATTTATAAAATAAAAAAGTTAAAACGGTGTTCTGTAAATAATTAGTAAAACAAGTGAAAATAAATACAAGACCCAAAGTTCTCATGTTTTTAATGTAATATAGCAAAGAAATTTTTAACTACTTAATATCTGAGGAGAGTAACAAAAATCCAGAAAGTTTAAGAACGCAATCCTTTGAAACATTTAATATCAGTCCATAGCAAATAGTCATTACATACCAAAAGCTCTAAGTGTTAACTAGTTCCACCACAACTCCATATAAATCTTGACAATTTAGAAATCTTGAGATCAACAATAAAGTTCTTTTCTTGATCTCTACAGCTTGGTTTGTAAGTACATACATGCTTTGAGGATCCATTTTGTCCCATATGTTTTCAAGGAACCAATAACTTTTTCCATCTGTGCCTAAAAATGTTAAGTTTCAAATCTAGCACATATACCCTAAGAATGTAAAATGTTTATGAAAAAAGATGGGGCACAATGAATTTCAAATTTATAAAAATATATTGATATTAACCAAAACCTTCTGGTCAAAGGACACTTCACATACACACGACTTAAAGTAAGCAATAAAACATGACAAGTACCTAGAACATTTGGTTCTCTGTCTGTTCATGGGACACATGCACGCACACACTCATACCAGATGGGAGGAACACTCTCACAGATGTTTTACTGAATCCAGATTATCTGGATGAATAGACAGAAAACTTGGCTACAGTTTATTTCAAATAGAGGCAGCTACTGCAGCAGTAGTTCAACACTGCACACTTCAATTAAGTCCACCCTGTTTAAAAAAAGTGTCATAGTTAATGATTTTGCTTTCTAGACATCATTAAAAGTAGCAGTTTTCAAAAATCAAGTATGGCAGCTGAAAATGGACTCAAGCCAATCTGGAAAACACAGGAGGAGGGCAAAAGGATTAGCTGTTTATGGGATGGATGTTCCTCTTAATAGTCATCTCAAAAAGAAATAAGATACAAGTGTATTTTGTAACTAAAAATATGGACAAACTATTGAAAGTGCATTTTTCTTCCTCCCCCTTGAGTTACAGTAGTTTGTTTGTTGGTCAGTAAATCCTGCTTTTTATGTCCATTCTTTTTTCTCTACCTCCCTCCCCATTTGGACCTACAACATATCCCCTCAAGCTACAGCTAACTGTACAAGTCCTGGCTTCCTGCTAAGGAAGCCTTTACAACTGATTTTGGGTGGGAGTATCACTTAGCAGTGTAAAAATACACAACTAGACACCAACTCCCAACAGCAGAGACAGTTTTATTAAACATTACCTGGTTGAAGCCAAGTTGAGAAGTAATTGGCAAGATCTGGGCAGATTTCTAGCTTGCATCTTTGCTCCAATCATAAGGAGAAGTTAATTTTAAAGTTGGAGAACTTTAGAAAAGACAGAGGGAATTTACAAAAAAGGTGTCATTTTCCCCACTTCCCTCCCCTCCAAAACATGAACAGAGCTACCATTTTTCCCTTTTGTGTTCCATTGTGTCTTGAAAATTACTTACCTGAACAGCTAAAGAACATTCAGATAATAAAATGCTTCAGCTTTTTTTTTTTTTTTTTTTGAGATCTGCCTTGATAATAACCTGGGGCTACTGTGAATATTTGAAGCCAACAGGTTACCAGAGAAAGTTACAAAATGAGTACACAGTATTTTCCTCTCTAAAAACATGGGCTTTCTTACTAGAAATACAGTAATTTATTGTGGGTGTGTACTTGTTCCAGCCTTACACTCTAGCCTATGAACATTTTTAAGCACATGGAAATCAATGTGTTGCAAATGAGCAAACAGATTTGGGTTCCCCCCTCCCCCG
Organism: Acrocephalus scirpaceus scirpaceus; assembly: GCA_910950805.1. NCBI lineage: Eukaryota > Metazoa > Chordata > Aves > Passeriformes > Sylviidae > Acrocephalus > Acrocephalus scirpaceus. Next base: position 17,585,005 of record OU383775.1, on the reverse strand, counting down.
CCCCCAGTCTCATTTCATTGTCTGTGCACAAAAAGTATTGGTACTTTTCAATCCACATAGTGCGAATATGCAATGTGTTGGAAATAGTTTAGGTTGCTCTTTCATCTCCAAGCTGGGATGGTACTCATCGTTACATCTCTAATAGCAGCTGCTGTGGGACTGAGTAGTGTGGCAAAATGAAGATTAATCTCACCTTTCTGTCCTGCCTGCTCATGGCCCACGAGATGCAAACAGGCTGTCAGTGAGACACTCTGGAAGCAGTGCCACCTGCTTGGGGCTTGTCTTTACATGGCAAGGCTGTATCAGGACACTAAGGGAGAGAGATCCCACACATGCTTCTCCCTAACTCAGATTCTAAATGCCTCAAGTGTCCTTCAGAGGGACAAACCAAGTCCAGAAGAAAGAGGCAGTGTTTTCTCAGATGTCTTATGTATAAATTCCTAATTGCACTGCCATGGAAAGCAGGCATCAGCCCACACCTCCCCCGCAGCTGTACCAGGGAAGGAGTCTCACTCTGGTTAGTTATGGACACCACATTAGAAATGCCTGAAATGCATATGAGTCTTAAAATCTACACTTGAGATTTAATCCAGTTTTCACCACCTGCCTAAATTTCCCACTTTATTTCCATGAGTATGTAGTGCCAGACCATTGTATGAGACACTAAGACACATCAAAAAACCCCACTATTCTCCTTATTCTCCCTAAACAGCATTTGGTTTGAAAACGTAAGTTCCAGAGTAAGACAATACTAGAGTAACTTCCAAAGATTCACTTGCTGGCATTGCTTATGAATTATACCATGTTTTGAACATATAAAACACTTTTACAATTTAGGTAATTAATTTCTCCTTAAGCCCCAAGGTTTAGCTTACTCAAATTTGACCATGGGAAGTTGTCTGCTTTCCTGCAACATTAAGGCCACAGGCCTGACTCATCTTATACCGTCTGAAATAGGAGGGGAAATAAAGAGCTTCCTCCAGAACTGATTAAAGGAAGAAGGAACTGATGTATAATATTAAGTTTACACAGGTATTCTCAGTGCTGTGAAACAGTAATTGCTATCAAAGCTGTCACCTTAGTTTTAAGGCTGAACATTATGTTCCTACCTGGTTTTGGAGGTATTAGAAGACTCATGTCAGCCTCGGGGCTGGTTTCAACCACAGCATCAGAATCTTAACTTATGCTTAAGTCTGCACACAAAGCAAGACAAACACACACCACTGGATGGCTGGAATCTAAAAAAAAAAAAAAGAATCTAACCTGCTAACCTTTGTTTTTCTGGCAAACACCACACTCCCATTCATCAAAGTGGCTACACCTCTCTTCCCAGGAATTCTAGCAAACCTTCCCCCACCCTTCTTCCACACGTGACTAGTAAGGACACTAAATCATTATCTCATGAAAGGATGAAGTCCACACCTCTGCTCACATGACTCCTGGTGGCATGCCCTTCCTGCTCCTTCTTTACTTTGCAGCAGTACCAACACTACCTTTCCACCCAAGGTGGCAAAAGGGAATCCAATGCCATCCCATAATGGATTTGTGTGTAGTGCAGAAGCACGGAGATGCCAGGCCATCTGTTTATTTAAGAAAGAATAAATATTTAAATTATAAATGTCTGTGTTTTTTCTTAACACGGGACATTAGTGGAACTACTCCTAGATGTGTCAAGACGTTCATGGCACCAGCTTGCAACAAGGTCTGGGAGAGGCATTTAAATCTGCAAACTTAAAAAGTGTATATTCTCAACAACAAAATCTGTCCACCCCTGTTTATCAAATAAAGAAAAAATTTCCATCATAATACAAGTGTTTAATTATGATTTTTACGTAAATTACTTATACAAAGTGTTGACTTTGTGAAGAAAGGACTTTTTCAACACATTCTTCCCTCAAAGTGTAGTCTACCTTTTACACCAGCATTGTTGCATATATTTATGTAATTTAAAAACCAGAAAGACCTCTTCTTGTTTCAACTCTTAGACTGGTGGTGCAGTCTGAATGCTTTTTTTTCCCCTAACTAATACAGTTTATCTGTTAAGATGGACAGTGAATTCCTCCATCTGAAACAAGCTTTACTGCCTACATAAATCTCTTTCCAGCCACTGCGTTTGATTGGGTCTCAGGACACTCCAGAAAAGCATCAGTGATACTATGTTTCACAACACTTCTTGCATTGTTTTAATTCCAAATGTATACAAATGAAGTCATTTTAATCCTATAAATAATTTATTTTTAAAAAATTGTGCTGTTAACCCCTTTGCAGGGCAACGAGCTATGTGAAAAGTACAAAACTTTTTGTCAAATGTGATACTGAGAGTGCTTTTGACATAGTTCACTGGTTTATCCTCTCAATTGATAGATATACTGCGCAACGGGCAAGGCTAGAATCCATGAACCAAGCTGCAAAGATCTCAAGCTAAGTAAGGCGGAGAGAGACTTGAGAAACAAGAGAAGGAAATACTTTCCTATCCAATGTATACTCTTCAGACTAAAGCACTCTTTCTATCAAGCCTTCTAAACTGTTAAATAAAGTGTTCCAAACAAGCATTTAAACTTCATTACACAGAAGAGCAACAAGAACAGTAGCCTGCCAGACAAAAAGGCAGGAGGGAAAAATATATATATTGAGTTCAATGGTTAGCCTGAATGTAGCACAGTTCTTCACAACCGATGGGGGGGTAATTTCAACAGGGTGTCCAACAAAGTTCTAAAGACGTGCTTCATCTCGACTGGTTACTATGAAGCAAAGGTGGTAAGTGTTTGGCCCCAACTGGGCTTCAGAAATGGTTCTTTTTCATGACGAGCATGTCTGTTCAGCTATCAATCATGTTTGTTTGCACCAAATCCCAAGCCATTTAAAATACGACTAATTAAGTTAAACTGAAGTCGTCTGTTCCAAATTCGCCATCAACTATCCATGCTACTGCATTCCTCTGAGCAAAAACAAAAACAGAGAGAAAGAAATCACAGCTTGAAGATCTTAGCAACAGTTCATATTTCTATCATAAGGTAATTAATACAGTGTATTTACACAAATTTTAACTGAACATGCATTAGTTAATGAATCTTACACTGTAGCTAAATTCCATGCTTAAAATGACTTATTTTAGATAAAATAATTCATAAAAATCTAGAAATTATTTTAGCATGTTAGGTGTGGGTACTCTAAAAGCATCTGGTCCAAAAAGAAGTAACACACATTTACATACAATTTCATGGGGAGTGTGCTAATTACAGAGCTGTCTTGTCACCCGTTCAGGATTCCCAAGTGGTTAGGTGTTATTCCATGCACCTACACCTCTTGCGAAAGCACTGCTGTGAGAAATCCATTTGCAGTTGGTTTGGTTTTGATGGCACTTACTGGTTCATTTTCTGGAGGAACTAAGAAAAAGTGAGCAAGCAGCTCACTGGAGAAAACCAAACAATAAAGCCATGAGTAAAACCAGCTGGAGGACAGGCTCTGACTCCTTATGAGGGCATTCCAGGTGTTACAGATTAGCCAGGCTGGTCCACCTAGTCCAAGACTAGAAGCAGATATATCAAAGCACTGGAGCAGGGAGAGGAGGTAATTCTTCCTCCTAATATTCTTCCAACTTTCAGGCTTTTTTTACCTAAGGGATATTCTGAACTAGGGGTGTTTACTTATCTACCAGTACTTAATGGATTTCTCTTTGATTACTTTTCCCAGGTTCCCCTGGAAGCCACATCCATGAGGTCCTGTGGCAATAGGATATACTACCTATCATTTTAATGTCTCCTGTAAATTCGTACTATAAGGTTGAATACATAATGACAGAAGCATATAAGGTGCACAACAACTCCTCAGCAGTCATCTCCTTAACAATCCTGGGGGAGGCAAGAAGGGCTGGGAACACCTGAGTGCATTTTGGCAGCAAAAAAATGAGCCTTGTCTCTCAATCCCCTGGACACATACGGTTACTGATGGTTAGTAAAGATTCAATTTTGTACATATTTTCTCAGGTAAAACTTTACGGTCTCTCTAGACATTGGAAATTCCTTTTGTAACCATTACAATACCATTACTCAATTTGCAGTGTGGTTTAAATAAACTGTTTAAATTTTAGTAACATTGTACGTTACTAAACCTAAGCATCGAAAGCAAGGTTTTTATGGAGTCTGCCTAAGTAAGTTAATATAATCCTAAGGTCTTAGTGACACCACAGTTTTCTATAGGGCCATGTCAGAATAATGTTGGAAATACCAGTTGTGTCTTTTTTATTCCACAAAATGCCTCACTCAGCTAAAAACCAACAGTCTACACTAGAAAAAACAAAACAGAGCAGTGGCTAATTTTTCAGTAACACCTTTTTTTTTACCTTCAATATCCTGGTTGTCTACAAAAGGCGCTGGTCCCCATATCCTAACGGTGCCATCGTCAGAGGCGCTGGCCATCATGGCTGGGATCTGTGGGTTCCAGCTCACGCAGTTCACCGTGCGCGTGTGCCCTGTCAGCTCTGCGATGGGCAGCTCGCTGCGCTTGTGCCAGATGTACACTTTGTGATCTGAACCAAACACAGGGAAGCGCAGCATGAGCAGCACTGCTCTGCACACACCCACCTGTGGAGTCAACAGCACTTTCACACCAGCTCTCATTAAAACCCACGTCGAAACCCGAGTCACGAGTGTGGAATAGCACTAACAAATTTTTTCTTTTAAAAGTGATTAAAAGAACACAGGCAAAGCTCTTCCATTAGGAGACACATTCTTTTTTAACACCTGCAAGTCTACTACACTTGGTGTTTGAAGAAAAACATTTGACTGCAATGCAAATAAGACAATACAAGGTGGAAAAGAGAAAACTAAATTACTATTTAATTACAGGTATGGAGTTGTAATCTTATTCAAAAGGAAGACTTGCAGATTTTTTCCCCGCTTCAAATAATTGTATTTGCAAATTAGGAAATGCATTATAAAGTCATGAGTACTAAGAATAATTATAACCAACTCCTGTTGATGAGCACCAGATAAGATTGCAGCTCTATAGTTTATGAAAAACATCTTAATACTAAAAACCTGTAACACTCCAGTGAAAGTGCAAACAAAGCAAATGAGAGAGCGCAAAGCTTAATGGCTCAAATTGTGAGCTATTACTGTCTTTGACAACCAATTATTGTGTGGTATTTAAAGATATCAATTTGTACATATTAAAGTAGATGCAAATAAACCCTACACATCCTATTTTGTGATGGGAAGCTTTTAACTACTTCTAGCAACATGCTAGAAATACAATAGGGAACTGGTTAGACATTCTACTGCAATGTTTAGAGAAGAGTCATTCTTTATAACCAACCATATTTAAGAATAAATGGGGAGTGGGGAGAAGTGGGGGAGTGTCCCAGCTGTAGACCACCAGCCTGTAACAAGTCTGTGGGCTTACCTGTCTCGGAATAACTGTGGAATATTCCAAACAGAGCTACATAAACTGGACAAGTGTGTATTGCTAGTATTACACGAAAGCCTAGTATTGGGGTCTAGCAATCAAATGAAAGTATTTTGATCCTTTTGAAAGGCTTTCACATACATGTCACTCTGAAGGCTCAGCAGAATAGAGGAATGTTCCTCTATTCCTCCTCCCAGCCCCTTATAAAAATTTGCTCTCTGACCTCCCTGCTAGAAAAGCCTCATGGCTTTTTCCCATATGGTAACTCCCTTGTCTTGTGCTAAACCAGCTTATTTGAGGGTATCACCTTCACACATGCTTGTCTTGATGCAAATGTTCTGGCTGTGCTTCCATTCCACTTAGGATTTCTAGGAGACTATGCACCCATGCCATTCACCAAACACCACAATTCACGCACCAGACACACAAGCCTCTGCTCTGTCAGATAACCCAAGCCTAAAGACAAAGCACTACTTTGGCTTGGAAAAAACAAGATAGCTACATTAAGGCAGCAGTCAACTCCCCTCTGAAACAGAGACCTCTATTTTCTTCCTTTGGATGCACTTGTCAAGAAAACCCCAACCTAGCTGACAAGATATTTTAAGAGGTTATGACAATGTGATCAACTACTTTTTAAAGCCAGCTATGAGAATGTGACCTGTTATTACTGTTTGCTTGTTTTTTAAAAATAGTCTCAGTAGCCACATTTGCAAAAAGGCAACAGCTTCAGACAGTTCAAATCTAAGGAACCATTAGCTCCTTACCATCATTTCAACTACACTGGTTTTCAAACAATGAATACAATAGAAAGTCAATAAACAGGGGGGTAGGACTGCTGCACTACAGTATCTACACCTACACATGCACATAGTTATGGCTAAACAAATCCTGAACTTTCAGGCACCCAGGTCTCAAACCAAGAAGCTCGTCCAGCCATGAAAACAGGTTCACACTGGATTGAAGGATTGGAGGTGCTGTCCTTCAGTCATAATCCACTGGATATAGTCAGAGGGTGAAACTTGGTTTTATTTTAGACATATTTCATATTTTCCAAAAACAGATAGTAGGAAATGCCTTGGCCAACCTTGTCACCTAAGAACTGTGAGTTACACAGTACTCACAGTAATTTGGTTACATATTACAAGTGTAATTCTTAGCCCTGCATAAGCTTGAATTTTAAGTGACTCCATGGCAAGTGATGGCACTACACCAGTGACAGTGATGGCACTACGCCAGTGACAGAACTGAAAAGCTTTTAACAAATTTCTACTCTTGCCACAGACAGCTGAATAAAAACATACCACAAAACCTTTAATCACCAAGAAACTCTACTGGACTGTGTCAACAACTACCTAATTTGAGGCTACTCTATTGTAATTACAATGATTCTACTGAAATTAAAACCACCTCACCACACCTATATCTTCAACAGGCAAATGAAGCTATTATTCCGCAGAAGTACATTTTATTCAAGCCAGAAGTCTGAATATCATACCACAAAAAGAAAAATCCTCAAGAACACCCCACCCACTTCTAATTAAAACTGTGCAAATGCTTTTGCTTTAGAGGAGGAACACAAAAGAGTCATTAATGTGTTCTACCTCTGCCGTCCTCTCAGAAGATTCTGCCAGCCCACAATTACTTCTTGAAGTATGCCACAATCTCAGCACGCCTCAAATTTATTTCATGAGCCAGTTGGTTTGCTTTTATAATGTTGTTAGCAACTGTCACTATAAGACGAAGGTATAGGAAGGATAGAGTGTTCCAGTTTTCTGCACAAAGGAGAATGGTGTTACCTTCACTGCCACTTGCAATGAAATCTTCATTATGACCTCCAAAACATGAGTGAATTGTGTAAAATCCTTGTGTAACACCTTGATACTTTCTCACTAAAACTCTGTCTTGTAAGTCCCATAAGTGAACTCCCTAGAAATAAGAAATATAAAGAATGTTATTTTATCATTAAATAATACAAATGGTATTCTTCTGTACAATGAAAAAAAATTACACATGGAAGTGTGCTACTTTGGAGCCAACTTCCGTAGGTGAAAAGAGTAAAGATGTATCAAATTCCTAAACTAAACTTTCACCCTTAGGTCCCTTCCACTCCAAAAGTTTTATTCTTATCCAAGGTTTCAAAAACAGAAATAGATAAATAAAAACTATTCCTCCAGACACGTTTAGTGCAACAGTTCTCGCTGTACCTGGCTTCTCAATGCAACAGCCAGATAATAACAACATTTAATAGTACGTAGTTCCCAATATGAAACTCCCAATATGACTATAAATCAGTCTCAAGAATAAGACTGCCTTGTTGTCAGAGAATTTCATGCTATATTCATGAATATTAAGGCCTTCATATTACACAATACACAAGTAGTTAATATCAAACATTCTAACTCACATCTAAATATTTAAAAACAGGTAGCAGTTGCAAGCAGATTTATTTCCATTTCCTTGCAACATCCCCAACTCACCTGAGTTGCTACATTTAACAAAGCTAAACGGCCATTTTTTGAAATAGTAAATGACATAATAGGATGATCCTCTTGTACTCTGAAATGATAAGACACAAGAGTCAAGATAACCAGATAATGAAGCAACATCAAGAAAAGAGGCATGTCCTGTCTCTGCAGTTTTATCAGGGAAAAGCAGTTCCAAGTCTGAAATTAGGTATGACTCTATATATATCAGTACAAGCCAGGTTTGCAATACCAGGTTTATACTTAGGCCAAACTCCAAGATCAAAAGGGCCTTCAGACCTAAACTCCTAAATTCAAGGTATAATCTACTAAAATATGCCAGGAATTGAGAGGACTACAAGTACTTGTGATAACAGAAATGCCAAAACATCCACCAGAAACCTTCTCCAGTGCTTAGGAAGTTATTTCTAATACTTGATCTAATGCCTCATGCTGAAACTTGCTCACTAATTCTTGTCCCGTCTTTTAATATTAAGAACATTCAATAACTCATTTCCCATCTTGTCCCCCATACCCTTCCTCGATTTTCTTCTGACACTAAGAAGCAGGAATTCAGAACCAAAAAAAGAGGTAGTTACATGTTCCTGTCTGTGAGATCCTCGAAGTTATAACCCCGAATTCGCTGGTGTGTGTCTGATGCTAGAACAGTTTTCCCATCACTCAAGCACCAAAGGCATTGTACTCTCACCCCTTCCCAGGAGTCAAGGAGATTACCATCTAAATCCTGAGCAGAAGGAAAAAAACATTCAACCATTAGTCTCAGGTTTCTGAGGAGCTGTGACACAAGAGTATTTTTCGTTTTCTATTCAGACAATTGCTACAGAAAGCAATCTGACCCTTTACAAGGGAGGGCTTAATGATTTAGGAGTTAGTTGTCTTAACCGAGGGCTTTTGCAGGAATCTGCCCTGGAGAGCAGAGAACCCCTTCTGTCACTTATTTTCTTGGCATGACATGTGCCACCTGCACTCCATCACTGAGCTGATCTTCACAGTGAGGTCTGCATACTACATTATTATTCTGGAAACCAGTTGAAAAAAAAAACCAAGAATATGGTGGAACTGTGGACCAGCACTCCAAACCAACACTAATCAAGTCATGAGCATTTCACATTTCTGTTTTCACTAAGCAAAGACAGCATGCAAAAACTATGAAAGATGAAGTCAAAATTCTGTGGAATAAAAACACTTGTAGACAAAGGTACTGCTTTTTATTAGTGGTTTTTTTTCTGAAGCAGCTAAGAAAAAAATTCCAGACTACAAATCCTCCTTGAGGCAGACCAAAGATGCTCAAACCCTTCAAACTGATCCATACAAAAGTGCTGCTGAAATATCTGCTTTAATGAATTACGGATTATGTTATTCAAATTCTTTGAATAACGAAGGATCAGAAGCTTTAGTGTACACACACACAAAAAACCTGAAAAAGCATCGATCAAACTTTAATTTCTTGCTTTGCTTTCAAAGGGACAGATGCAGAGAACTTACACACTGATAGAACTGTCCACGCTGCCCTCCCGTTACAAAACGCTTCCCATCAGGATTCCAGGCCACGCTTGTTAAACTGTCTTCATGAGACTGGCTCATCTTTGTCCTCAGCTCCCCAGTCTGGAAAATAAACAAAGGCAGCAGGGCCTTATATCAGAACCCTTTCCCAAAAAGGCACGGGTAATTTTATCTGACATGTATAGTGTTTCAAAGTCTATATATTTCAACAGGTTTACTAAAAAGCAACACATTTATGAATAGTGCAATAAAAAGGCAGAACTACTTTAGCATATCCAGTGAATCTGGACTTGATTTGGGACAATTTCTTTTGTCTCTCAAATCAAGTGAGATGGAATAGCTGGTGTGTCAGCTAAAAGATTTTGAGTGAAGAGTGGAATGAAAAGATATTACATGAACAAGCCAAGAGAGTGACAAGCACTATAAAATGAAAAAAACCCAAAACACTGAAAAAAAGAAGGCAGGGAGAGATTAGAATAAGAGAGGTGACAAAACACATTTTACTAAGAAGTTGGGAATATCACAGTAGTTGGAATGATTTCCTCCTCGAGCCGAAGTTCTCCATGCCAAGATTTAGTTTTCATGCCTAGCATATAAAGCCACTGTTTCACAAGACAGAACACCAATGAGTGGCATTGTCAGTAGTGCTCTTCACTGAGCCAATTTGGTCAATTAAAAAGAAGAAAAGTGTTCTAAGGGTGAAGAAAGGGAACGTTTTTGTTTTAGGAAACTAAATTAGTTCAGAGTCCAAGACAGCACAAGGAAGTCCATACAGCTCTCAGCTGAGGCAAGGGAAGCTTTTGTATCAATTCAAGTGCCCATAAAATTCAACAGCAGAAAGTGATTTTCAAATTCATAGAGGGAATGGCAAAATGCCCAAGTGCCTGACAGAAGGATGAAGTTCTGAAATCATAAATTGAAGTCTCTTTCACTAACATCACTGGGAGGGTTACATGAAGTAAAATAGTTTGCATCTTTTACTACTTGTTAAAATAATCAATGAACAACTGCTTCCCTTCAATGATAATTCTGCCCTCTGCTTCTCTTGATTCATTTGCTGTCCTTCTTTTCAGGAGCTCTCTAACATCCTAGGCATTTATGTCATCCCTTCTCAGAAATTATAGTAACCACACACACTAGAATTGCTGCACAATCCCAGACATTTAGACTTGAACTCCAATCTCAGTTCTGTCCAAAGTGCAAAGACCATTTGCAGGCTGTCATAATTATTTTTTCAAACTGAGAAGAGGACAGCGAGATCAGTATCTCTTCCTTACATTCCCACCTTGGCATGGGTTTGCAGCAATTACTTATTTCACATCTGCAGTATTTAGATATTAAAACAAAAGTATCAAGCTGACCACAAAATTTTCTTTTTCACTCTTAGCCACCACTTACTTGTACATTCCAGAGCCAAAGCTCAGAACAATCATCTGGGCCACAGGCAACAAGGTAGTTGTCATCTGGACTCCAGGCAATGTAGGAGACCCCATACGCGTGACCTTCTAACGTCTTAAACAGTTTTAGCTGGTGAGTGTCCTGGAACAAGAGAGGTGTTCTTGAGACTATGCAAATGAACTCCCACCACATTTCACATTTCCACAGCATCCATCTATAGCACAACAGGTTTGCCAGTTTACAGGGCCAGAAAATGAAACAAGAACACCCATAGGTATTTCTGTTCTAATCTGTGGTGATTCTGAACATAAAACTCAAGAAATACCACTGTGTACAAAGTTTTACACTACATTACACTTGCCTTAGTACAGAAGATTTCTGTAGTGTCAAGTGTTTCTGCATCTACTGGAATATGAAAGTACTATTATCTATATTTTACAGAATTAAGTTACTTTCTTAAAAGTAAAGACATGTTGGAAACTTGTTATGGTTAAATGGAGAACCAAAATCTTCACAGCTGCTGACAAGGAAAAACCTTGAAGTGCCAATATTTTTCTAAACTTGCATGTATCTTGTGTGTGCTGCTCAAGGAAGGAGATTTACAGGAAGATATTTTTAAAAACTTCCTTGAGAGGTGTTCTTATTTCAGAAGTGTTGCCTACAGCAAGCTGTTTTCTGCCAGATTTAGTGAATGAAGCATACTTGGCACATGCAGCATCTTATATCTATATTACAACCGTTTTACTGCTGCCTTGTCAGAGGAGCTTGACTTTTCAAGAAGTTTGTAAAAATAAATAGCACAGCTAGATACTGTGAAACAATGACACAACTGGCTTCCTAAATACAGAAACATGCTTCAGTACAGTATTAGCACTGATTCTTGGTAACAGCATACATATACACAAATAGAACAGAGCTTGTTAAAACACTGACAATAATTATTTTGAAGCCTGTTAGAAAGGGCAATCAAGTCGTCCTCCCTCTACCCACCCTCCCCCGTTTTCTTTCCATGCATGGCAGATGCTTTTATCTCCAACTTCTTTTCAAAAAGGGTGACTAATTTGAAAATCTAGCTTGATATCTCTAATTGTCCCTTCTCTGTCTCTTTTTCAGCATTAATCAACAGAGCACTTCCTGATTCTAAAGAGAAAGACCAGAGGAAGAGTGACACCAAGGACTGTTTTCTGGGATCAGCTGTGAAGGATTTGGTGACTTTCAGCCAGCCTGCAGCCCTGGGGCTTCTGCTGGCTAGAAAAATGTAAATTCCTCAAAAGAAGGTGAGCTAAGAATAATCTTCAGAGTGCAGAGAAAGAGAGGCAAATGAATGGAACTCCTGAAGACCCCATTTCCATTTTAATCATTATTCCTGGACTGCATTAGACACTGCTGTGTCTATAGATAAAGTGATTTTCAAGGAAACTGAGTCATGTCTGACATCATCTCACATCCTAGAGCTTGTCTGGAACAAATACATTTCTTTTTACAACAGGATTAAAGTACCCTGTCACTTCAGCATATTTGAAACTCATGAGGAACCAGATATGTAAGATATTCCTCTTCTAATGGTAGCACTCTGTGGCTGTTACTATCTTCCATACTGCTCTCATTCTTCCCTCCAAATACCATAAAGCTGCTATACCATGTTCTAAAACGGCAGTCAGTGGTATTTCAGGCAAACATCCCCAAATGTAGTCAACCTGCCTCCCACCCATCACCAAAAGCAATCTCAGCACTTCTATCTCTTACATATAGCTTCCCAAATTTTTGTTGTGTATGACAAGCAACTATTCGGGCATCAACTCAAGTCTGCAGTAGCTGAGCTCCTCAGCTGAAATGCCAAAAATCTGTCAACCGTTTTCAGAAACTGCAGAAGGGATTTTTGTAAGGAGCCAGTTAAAGGAGAACTCTTAACAAAGAAGATGCATGTTAGACAAGGTGATTCACAGTATGCTCATCCCTTGTGCTCCACAGAGATTCTGCCACACTTCCTGACAGTCAAATAATGCATCCCACACGAATCTAGTCAATGCAAGGCACTATTTAATGCTGCTGAGTCTGTGTCAGAACTTTAAAATTTGCACAAAAATAACAACAGAAGCAGTCTAGACATGCAGCTGAGTCTTAGGAAAGAATAAGAAATTCAAGGTATGAAATTAAGATAACACACTGCAGCAGTGTCCTTACACTTCAAAATGGGCAATGAAGAAAGAAAGGGAGAAATGAAGGATTCCCACACTCCTGAAATGTGTGTGGAAAAATCAAACACTGTTCATTTAAAACAAGGCTCTTCCACCACTTGCCCAGACATTGCTGAATGTTTGTTTCCATGCAGTTTATGCAAACAGCTTAGAATAGTTCTGTATACCCAAAGTCTTGAAAATCAGATTAAATTTACAGGTCAAAAGACATTGTTAACTGCTACAGGAAAAGTGAGAAGCATGTTCTGGCAAATATGAAAATGAATCACTTGGTGTGGCCTAATGCTATTTAAGTATCCACCTGTTTGAAAGGGTTTCAATTTTTTTTAAGCACTGAAAAAAAGAGACCAACCAATGAAACTCTAAAAAACTGCTTTCCCGCTATTTTTTAGAGATTTTTATTCTTTAGCAACCCTTGGTCAAAAGGCTTAGTGTAAACACTCACAAAACATTTATGTGGTTTTACTAAGCAGCTATTAGCTAACAATTCACTTTAAGATGTGCTAATCAAGATGTTTAGTATTAAAACCGTCAATATAGAAGGAAGATGTGCATCTAAAGTCAAGTGACAAGTTAACAGCAAAAGACTTTTGATCCTTAATTCACCTAAATTACTCTGCTAAAAAAACCCAAAACCAACAAACAAAATACAGATAATTTCCAAACGAAATAACTAAACAGAAGTCAGCTTTGCTGCTATGCAGCTCTTGGCCCAGAGCACATTTGCCCCAGTAAGACACAAACCACAGCAGTGTTATGCCTGAAAAAGCCATGGTTCTGGGGCTGCGTAACCATTACACCCACGGAACAGGGTTTTTAAGTCCTCCCACCACTTTAATAAAAAAAAGGACTCTGATTATATTTCACTCTGAAGTGAAAGAAAAGAAACTCAGCTTTCAAATCCTACTGAACACCAGTATGGAACTGCAGAAACCGTTCATTTTCCACCTCATATACCAGCCTGCAGCCGTGTGGTTAAAAACCCGTAAGAATCTTATTTCTGATAAGTGTTTCACAAACACTAGCAACTTCAAATGCTGTCTGTATATGTTCAAGTTTATTCCCAGTCTTCAATTATTATGAAATATATGGACATACTTTCATAATCACTTCTACAAGTCAAAACAGGCTTAGATTCATCAATCAGCCTCTTTATTTATACACCAATAGATATGTGTAGGAAAGATGTATGAAATATCCTACAGCTATGAGATTTACAAGACTTTTACATCCCAGGGAATGGGATGTAACAGGGCTACAGTCCATGTCAGCCTGTCCTACAAGAATCACAACATCCTAGCAAGAGAAAGCTGAGAGGAAAGGGAAAAACAAGTCATACACATTTTCACACTTTATACACTTACTGGATCAACCTGCCATATAATAACAGTTGTGTCCTTAGATCCTGTTGCTAATTTAGTGCCGTCGTTGGAGAATTTACAGAACCACACTTCATTACAGTGTTCCGTTAGGATTTGCTGGGTAAAGCATGGGAACTGTTTCCTGGGAAAACAAAGGGATGCATTCATAGATTAATAAGGGCGCAGTAGGATTTTTAAAAGTCAAGTTATTTAAAAAAAAGCCAATCAAACAAAAATCTTATTTAACTGCAAGACCAGACAACTTAGAAAACCCCTCTATTAACAGCTCCTTCAAGTAAGTACAGAATGAAATGTCTTATCTGGCAACAAGCTCACACCATCAAGTCATCATAATTTACCATAAGAACACAGAACTGTTCTTATTTCACTCACATAATTTGTTATGCTTTCATGTAACTTGGAATTAAACAGACCTCATTAGGAGTGTAACACTTTATTACTATATAATTTTCTACTGTAGAGAAAATACTATCATATAGGTCTCTTTGAACCACAGGTGCCACGTTTTTACTTGTGAGGTTTTTGTAGGTATCTAGCTCACTTAGCTATATCTTGCTAAGAAGTGATCTACATAGAAGTTCCTTTTCCTGAATGTGACCTTGCAATAAATTAGATGTTTCTTTGCCTTTGTTTTGTCATTTTTCACCTTTGCAGAGTATCACATACAATATCTAAGCATAACTAGCAAGATACCATGGAGCTTTCAACTTGATCAATTGTCCTTCACAAAATCTAAACTATTTTGTAAAATGCTCCGTCTATGAAACAAAATATTACATGATAAGCTACTGAAGAAGACTCAAATGTTCCTCTAGAGCCAATATTTAATATTCTAGTTACACACCAAAAAAAGCTAACAGTCAAATTATTAAGTTAGGTGAGAACTGGAGACAAGATTTATTTGATTTAAATCTTGCCTACAAGCTCTCAAATAAGAATTTCAGAGCTAAGATAAAATAAATGTAGGCTTTTACAGCTGATGTCTGCATTTCGAAGTAATACTGCAAGAAGTACAAGTTCATTGTTCAGATTCACTAAAAGATAGTCTCTAACCACAGACACTTTTTCTTCAACTGCAGAGATCCTGAAGTGGTTTAGTCTTAGGCTGAGTTTTTATAGCACTCAGTGCAATAGGGCAACACAGCTCTGATGGGACACAGTGGTACTAAGGAAATGACAGTGCCCTTGAAGGTACAGCTGTATTTGTCACTGGGGACAAATTGGCTTAAAAAAAACAACCAAAACATATCACAACCCACCCACCAAAGGAAATAAGGAAATAAAATAAAAATGAAAAAAGTCAACACCCCCCCCCCCCAATTAATTAAAGCAGAAAACTTAGTCATTTTTGTTTACAAATACAGTTTGATGGCAGCCAGGCTGACAGATACCTAAAAAACTCTAAAAAACTACTTCTTCCCTGAAGCTAGAGAAGGTTCTGCTTCACATAGTGTCTGTACTCCGTCAGTCCATTTTCTTTCATTAGAAGAGGCTTCCCAGTCTGTGCTTAAAGATTATCAAGCAGCACTGAACAACCATACAGTCTCACTTCATATCTTATGGTAGAGAAGGATAAAACATACATATATATATATATATATTTGGCTTCCTTGGGTATGTCTATACTTACTTTTTTACAGAGAAACACAAGTGTGTTCTGCTCTTGCTTTCAGCTGACCAGGAACTGGCTAGTTGCCCGTGGAAGAACACTGAACCCAAGGTAAAAAGCCTCACCCATGAAAGAAGAATTTGTTTTCCTTCAAGTCTAGAGGGAAGCAGGCAAGCCCTTACAGAGAGATGTGCACCTACAGGAGCAGTGTTTCATTATTATTTAGCCATATTGTTATAAACGAATATTTTTGCTCAGAGCAGCAACTTGCCCTAGGAGGTTGAGGCTGCATCCATAATTTACACAAAGTACAAGGGGCACGCTGTGTCCCAGGGAAGTCTTTTCAGCACACTTCATTTCAAAACAATACTCTATGGAACAACAGCTCTTCCATCTTAAAGCTTAAGAAAAGCAACCAAGGTTTTGTAGACATGAAAAGCAAGCAGGACAATGCTGGAGCACACAGTTTTCATAGTAAAGATACTATGGTTCCTAAAAGAGGTGAGAGTCATTAGAGCTGCTGCAGACCATAATCCCAGTACTGAATTATGGTGCCCACAACCCAGCTGGATCAGAGTGCTCCCACAAAAAGTCCTCTTCACTCAACCTGTGAAACAGAACTCAGCAAGTTTGACTTCACGGATAGCAAAACCACATTAAATAACCTGACTGTGGAAGCAAATAGCAGCAGTCTTGAAACAAGAAACCTGAAGCAGTTGTCTTAACAGTTTCTCAATTTGGTAGTTAGGTATTACCGAAGCTCAAAGGTTTTTCGTCATCTTTTTTGAAGTATTTCATTACAAATTGGTCTGTTCAGCACAAAACACCTGAATTATGTCATTCACTTACTGAGATAAACTATCTAATAAAGTTTCCTTTTGTTGTATTTACACAAGTTCAAAATTATAGAATAAAACACTAGCTACCTTTTCATTTCCTGTACATACAGTGAAAGATTTATTCCTCAACAAAAAAAACTAAATGAACAAGAAAACCTCACCACACCCAACTAGGCTGAAGGCTCTCAAAACCAAAAATCATCATCCCCAAGAGCATCAATTTGATACTAGCAAAATCTCTGGCATAACAAGACGAAATCCTCCACCTTCACTCCCCGTTGTGCCTCACTCTCATCTCCCACTCTTTTCAAGTGAGTTTTATAGTTAAACATTTTGCCTGTTAGTGCAATTCAAGCATGCTTAACCAACATATTGCCTTAAGTCCAAAAAGGGATTAGTTCCAACTAAAAAGGGGAAACTTATCAGTGTTCTATCAATTAAGTCACACAGGACTTGAATTGTCTAAGCTATTAGACTACTGTTACTTGTCACCTTCATCAAAATTTGGCTTTCACTTTCTAACTCACCTCACTGTGCCCAAGCATGGCAGCACATACAGCACACCACAAACTGGACTCAGACCCCTGTAACAGGCAGCTACAACAAGATGAGGACATAATGGAAGCTGTTCTTTTCAAATGGATTTTTGGGTACTTTTTTGTTGGGGCTCTTGTCATTGTTGGGATTTTTTTAATTACAGTAGCCATGAGTATCTATGTATATATATACACAGCAAATACGCAAGTTTAGGAAGTATTGCTTTAGTGGAAAAAAAAGGAACCAACATACCAAAAACCCAAACTATGGCAAAACTTTTATGTTAGCAAATAGATTCAGATGAGGGAAATTCAAACCCAGGTTTGTTGCATTAGTATCTTTTCTATCTGGCTCTCTGTAGCCTGGCTTCAGTAAAACAAGCTCTTCACAGTGATCTTGAATGCTCCTTGGGAACTGGTTAGTAATATCAAACCTGTTGCACAACATCCAATAATACTCATGGACTCCTTGAAGGTTAAAGGTCTTTTAGGTAGTTTGATTTTAAGACTCACTTCTGAAGGAGGGAAGCCACAACACCAGTATATGATAATTTCCAACAGCTCTTAAAATGGGCAACATTCAAATGTCTGCACACTCACACACAACTGCTGAAACAATGCAATGCTGCAAAATCGTAAGCTAAAAGGCTACTTGAATACATGAGGTGCCAAAGACAGTAATTTTCAAACCTTAAGATGGCTACAGCGAAGTACTATGTAAGTCTGTATCTTTAAAAACTGATTCCAAGTAACTCAAGAATGCAAGTCAAAGCAGCTGAATTCAGAAAATTTCTGTAAGCAAGTTTATCAATTCTTAATTAACTCCCTCAGATGAGCTAACTTTAAATGAAAACAATTCCCCTGTAAGCCCAAGTGTCAGCCTGTTACACGGACAAATATATAAGGATATCTCATACAGCCCTTATGTTCTGACCCTTATTCCCTTAATCCACCATGCACAGGACAGCAATTTTCCATAAAAGCTACACTGAGTTTTTAGGTCTTTAGCCAAGTTTTTCTGGATGAGGAAAAACTGCTCAAGTCAGCCACTAGTAAAAACAAACATCTTTCTGTTTCATGTCTATTAGAATATTGCGTTTTGAAGGTTCAGAAGCAGCCTCCATTTTGTCACCCAAAAAAAAGTTATCCCGACAGTCTAAAGAGCCAATACAAAGGTATGAGACACTCAATTATTACTACCTTACAAAACTGAGCAAATAGTTCTTTATACTATTCTTGTTATATATTATGTAACTCAAAAATCTACTGTACATTTCTCCTCTGTTTTAACCTTTGTGTCTAAAAGCACCTGTGTCCACCCATAAAAGTTACAGCTGAAAGTTGAGTTCATAGAAGCATGCTTCAGCAGGCTTTCTGCATTCCAGTAACCTTGAAGACAGAGTCTGGATAAGCAATACACCACTCATTCTCTCGTGAAAAAACACAGCAATCCTGTGTTGAGGAATAAACAGACTGGCTGTCCAAAATTACAAGAAACAAGTGGCTATGGATTAGCATAGCAGAATCTTCTTTTTACACCAATCTGATTAAAATTTTTAAGCTTCAGTCTGATCCCATTACCCGACATCCAGCTACCAAAATCTCCTCTACATACCTTCTTTACTCCCCACTTCCATTGCTCATTTAGCAAATACTGCTTTTTCCCAGTAAAACCCTGTTAAACCAGCTCAGAACAGTTTTCACGTTTCTGCTAATAATCAGATTATTTTAAAAGACCAAGAAAAGATTGCCCATCTCAGAAGTCAGGAAGGTTTCTTACCTACTACAAACGTGATCTATTAGCAGCGAGACAGAATCTAGATTGCTGTCTAGTTTGGTGTTGTGATATAGGCACCGGTCCCGTTGGAGTTCCACAGCCTGGCGGAGCAGGTTCTGTAAACGCCTGGGAGGAAGCATCACTGATGGGGGTAGGTAGGCTTCAGAGGAGTTAGGAAGAAAAACAAATGAAGAGAAAAAGACTTACCAAAAGCAAGTTACAAGTAACAGCATACTTTGATTTGAGTGGTTTTGGAAGAGACCTTAGTAAATTATAGCACACAGCTAATTCCAGGCATATAGCTGAATTTACAGCTATACACCTGGAATTAGAAGCATGAACTTCTGGAAAACAGAATTGTATGCAAGGTATTTGTTGTTATAGAGTATGTTGTCCTGGCCAACAAGCATCACTTACACAAGCTAAGTCAAAACTCAGTATTTAACAAAATCTAAAATGCTGTATTAGGACTATGAAAAGAAAGAAACTCTGGTACAGAGTATTACAACAGCCACAAGAGAGAGAAGAAACCATAACTCAGAGCAAAGTATGAGACCACTATCAACCAGTACCAGTATCACTACTGGTTATAGGCCACACTTAGTTTCCACCACTCACTGTGGCTGGCCTTCATAACACACCCACCCCTCCCTAAACTACACATTTAATCACCAAGTTATATCACTACTGCATGCAGCAGAGCTAAGAAGTAACAGGTTATTACAGACAGTTTATCAGAGACAGCAAAAGGTTAGGTACAGAAGACCAAAGGGTAAAGGTACCTAAAGGTATCCCCACGAACCAAGAAATAAAAAAAAACAACCAGCAAACAGTCAGTTCCCTGGGATGTGTAAGTTATACTGGATTTAACAGAGGTGAGAAGAAATTCTAAACACTAGAACATCTTACTCTGGAGTTTGTCCAAAAGTTTAGATCTGGAAGCTGTTCCTTTCCCTTCCCACTCTGCTTTTGCACGCAAGTCTTCTGCATGGCTACACATCAGGTACCTGTTTCAAAAGTGCACATACACCAACAGACCAAGTCTTTTTGGAACCATTCTTTTCATTTTAAGCATGATACAGATCGTAACATTTTAAATGAACTGAGAACAAGGTAACTTAAGCTTTTCCAACAGGGAAAAAGGCAGGGAACTATTTCACACAAACACATGTCTTCTGAACAAATGTCTGCAAACTGCCCGTACAAAAAGAAAACAAAACACAAGCAATTTTAGGAAGGTAGAAATGTCTTATTTTTGTGTAAGGACAAACCAGATTATACTCAGTTAAATTATAAGGTAACTGGCTAATAATTCCCAAGATCAGATAACTGTACATATGTATTTATTTGAGTAGTATTAATGTAAATCATCATCAGGTTATTTTCAAGCATCTGAAACAAAATACTGTCTACTGAAAAGCATTTCTTTACTCTGCATTTTATCACATCTCAGTACAGCTTATTATTCACCAGGGGAGTAGCTTTAATACAGCTTGAGTCTTCACAACATCAGCTATCAAAAGCTACAGAATTCCTTAAACTTTTCTGCAAGAGCTCTCAAAGGGCAAACACTTACCCACTGAGGACATGAATGCGTTCTGTATTATATTTCAGAGGCGTCAGTTCACAGCGTAGAACCTGAAGTGCCTCCAGGACCTTGCCATCCTCCAGGTATTCCAGGTACTTCTGCTGCAGCAGCAAAAACTTCATCCTCTGACATGACAGAAAGCAGCAGTCAGGGGAAAAAGGTTGACTGAAGTTTCAGAAAACGTTTGAGCCTAAACAGAACAGTAGAAACCATTCTACTATGCCCTTCAGAAACACAGCTCTAAGTAATGTTTCATTACTCAATTTCTTTTGTTGGCTTTTCAACAACATTGCAGCTATCTATGAATTAAGCTATCCATTAATTTCTTCCATGCCTGAAGGGGCTCCAAGTACGTTCCCATCTCATTCCTCAGATCCCCCTGTAACTGCCCCCATTTTCACCTGCTCTCTCTTTAGTCATCATCCTTCAAACCCTGCATTAGACAGGTTTTCCAGCGAAACACTCTATCAAGAAAAGGGCCCCTAATCAGCTATTCACATATTTAAGACTGCATGACAGCACAGAACACAACAGGACAACTCAAGTTCTCATACTGCTTACATAGGTGTTGACACGGATTGTTTGCATAGCTTCATAACATATAACAGTAACAAACTGACACTGCCTGAGGTTTTGGGGTTTTTTTGTAGTTCCATGTTAACTTGTTTTCCTTGGGTATTGTTTTCTGGATTACAGAAAAAAATAGTTTCCTATATTTAGGAGTCACTTCAACACTCCGAATTAAGTGCTGTTATTTCATAGTGTTCCTTTCACTTACAGTTTTTGGTTGTTTTCTTAAAAAAAAAAATCAAGCCTATTCTAACAACAAATATCTGTGGATTAAAAAAAAGCAAATTAGGCATTAAGTTACTATATTAAAAAACCTGAAGGCCTAGAAATTTTAACACTAATTTAGTAGAAACACACTTTGATTGTTTCTGGATGAAACCAAGTGTTTCTTGTTGTTTGTACACATTTTTTACTGCTACCAGTTATCACAAAAAATGACAGCTTTAGTCCACAAAATTCACCAGGTTGAAGAGGAAAATGAGGAAAATGTATACACTTAGACAAACTGGTGAGATAGACTGGAGACAGAAGTGTAGCAAACTACATCTGCTTTTCTAATGAATACACCACCAGTTCAATCACCAGTTTCCTTTGCTTTCATCAGACCTCAGGCACCTCACTATTTTCATGCTCATATTAGGTCAATGTTTACTTAGTTTCAAACACGCTGCCAGCCTCCTTAAGTAGAGGGATAATCAAAAAGATGTTCCTGTCCTATTAAAGCTCACATGAAAATTTAAGGCTCATTAGATGTTAAATCCAAAGTTAAAACATAAAGCAATTTCATTTCTAGAGACATTCAGTTCTTCAAAAGAATGAAGTTTCCACATATAGTGCTATTAACTTACCACACAGCTTTGTGAAGCATAAAACATGACAGAGTAAAGATGATTTATGTTCAAACTTGTCTGTAGTACTCTGCTGTCCTGTATCTGACAGGCAAACCTGTATTGCACTCCCAATCCAGCTCTTTAGTTTATTTGAATTTGGAATTATTAGACCATTACTGTACAGTTCTTCCAGGTGAGACAACTTTTTTCGATGTTCTGACATGTGAAAAACCAAATGAAAGATATCCCAATTATTTACAAGCCCAGTGGCTGGCTCCATGCAGCAGGCCAGCAGACCCCACACTGTTTGCTTATACACCAGCAGCAGGAGGGATAAGAACTTCCTCTACCAGCTGTGCACATGCTCTCCAGGATACAGGGAGATGCCCAGGTAGCAGACAGACACTATATTTCACTGCTCTTGGTCAGCTCACACTGATGATCACCACCAGAAAAAAAAATAGCCTGATATTTCCAGTTTGTAATAAAAACTATAATCCCTCCTTATCTTCCTTCTCTACTCACTGCGTATAGTATTTATTCAATTTATATCCCATTTCCATTAAATGTGATAACCCACCTTTTCTCCCTCCTTACTTTCATGACTTGGCACATTAATTTCATTTTGTTAGAGAAAAAAGTAAAAAGAGCAGAAAAACTCTATAACATGGGTTTTAAAACATCAGTTCCAGCAATTCCATGAAAGCATTACAGGAATACTACCACTCAGAATGCTGTTGCCAAAGAGGTGTAATTTCAGTTCTAGGCTAGAAAGTGTGGTTTAAAAAAAGAGGTTATCACTGCCATGTGTGACTTGGACATACCAGGAATATAAAGTTAGGCATATCAAGAATATAAAGGCCTCCAGAATAACAAAGTATTATACATTTCATGCAGCAATCTAGTGTTCCCATAATGGAGAATTAGAATAAGAAATAAGCAACTTGAAATAGTAACTTATCCATAGCAGAGGGCAGGGACTAAAGTCTTGATGGGGAAATTAAATTGAATTACTAAGCTATTTTGATAACTGCTCCTGAACTTGCCCTACAGCATACTCAAACAATGGCATGAACTTCCTTAAGGCAAGAGTCACACTCTAGTAACATCACATTGCAGGTCACTTTTTAACGTTGGGGCACTCACTGTCTCCTCACTTCCCATTTTTGTGCAATTAGTGCCCTTGCTGACAAACAGATTTCTCCAACTCCTCTGTACCCTCCTAAGAGTATTTTCTTCCTATAAGTAATTTCTTCCACTACCACCTTCTACAAAATTAAAGACCATTTTGGGTACATCATCTCTTTTACAGCCCAAACAATCTCTTCTAGAAAGAAAGAGAACTGTTTATAATATTGACAACTGTAAAGCAAAAGCACAAACTCAGCTGATTAAGTAGTTTATTCCTTCTCCATATTTTTAGCTGCCTTACAAAGAAGGGAAATCAAAATTATCATAATCAAAACCATACCGAAGTAACACAAGTGCCTGGGATTTGTTATCATGTCAGTGTTTGCAAAGGAAATTCAACATCATTACACTCATTACTGCTGAACAATTTAAAATTCAGATACCACCATTGCTTAGCTTTTAGCCAAAATTCCTCACCCTGAAGGACCCCTGGAAAAGTCCAATCCAAGTGGCAGCACTGCAGTGTGGCTGGTTTTGTTCAGTTATTACTACCTCATCCTGTCTTTCACCTCTACAGAAAAGATGCGGATAAAGTGCATTACTTTGTTGTTTCTACAAGCTATTATTTAAGTGTAAATTGAACTTGGATTACCCTGAGGCAAAACTAAGAGTTAAGAGATTTAAAGGGGTTTGTTTGTTTGCTTCAATGTTTGCACTATTAGCATTTTTCTTTCTTCAAACTACAGCCCTCTATTACTAACATGAATGCTTAGTACTGTACTCCTTCCTTGTCCTAACTGTTAGTAGGAAAGCCCCTTCCAGAATCCTAAATTCTAGGAAGTCTAGCACATACTATAACTCACCATCACTACATAACCAAAAGTGAAAACCTCAGCAAACAAAAATGTAAAAGGAACATGACAAACATACTGCCACAGGCAAGAAATTGGGCCATTCTGATCAGTAACTGTAAGCAGCAGAGAATCTTCGCAAGTTTAATGAGCAAAATGCAAAATAACCTAAGGTCTAGATTTTGGTGTTACTTTCAACCTGCATATCTTAACAAGCTCCACAACAGTTTTATAAACATACTAGGAGTCCAAAATAAGTAAACATTGCTGAAACAACCACTCTTTGAAATAAATAGGTAACTAAAATACATGGTGAAATTATCAGCAGATGTTTCAAAACAAACTCAACACAGTAGCTATCAACTTTCAGCCTGCAGAACTAAGACCTCAGTTTTCTTTATCCTGTAGTCCTTTACTTTGATAGTTTTGTAAAACATTGATGAAAGCACTTTAAAACAATTCAGAACTTAAACGCCCCGATATGTAAAGGGCAGAAAACATTCTGCTCTACAAAATTCAGCAAGGAATCTAATGAGTCCTCATACCAAGTCCTGCCACTCCAGTAGGGAACTGCCCTTAATGCTGGTGGCAAGAGGCACACCATGCAGGCAGGTGGAGCACTTTACTCAAATGATAATATTTAACTCACTTTTTAGAATGTATTGTCTGCTGCAGCCTGTATACCTCTGGAATAACTAAAGAGAACAATTTGAAGTTATTTTCCAGGTGACTGTAGAGGAATAATCTCCAAGTTTCTTCCTAGGTGCAATCAGGTACCCAAGACAGATGCCATCACATGCTTAAGTAGCCCCAAAGCAAAACCTCAGGCTGGCTTGAAGTTGGTGTTTTCTAACTGTTACCCAAGGAAAAACATAATGCTTGATTCAATTATGAAGTTTTCCTACAGATTTTCTATGACAGCCGTATTTTCTGTGCTGGAAAAGTAAACATGACTAATCACATACTGTACAGTACTCAGTTGTGTTGACACAAATAGAAATAGCAAACTGTCCTGTGTGCTGCCACACCCTCCTCCCCCCCCCCGTATCAACACACTGCATCAAAGCTTTAAAAATTGACATCAGCCATTTCATATTTAGTGTTTTCACCTATAGGACTTGAAGCACTTTGCAGAAATCAGGAAATTAAACATGAGTAGGATTTTTAAAATACATATGCATCTCCCTTTACTGACCAGACATTTCAAAAGCAACTATGTACCCTGGTTATTTTGTCCAGGTCATATTAACTATACAGAAAAAAAAAAACCCCAACAAACCCACCCAAACCACAAACCAAACCACAAAACACACACCCTACTTAGTTAAATACTCTGTGTCATCTAAATTTTTAGGTACCCATTCTTCTTGTATGCACACATTTTTAAAACATCTGGTCACATAGTGTGAGTCACAAGTCCGGAAACTCAAAATCCAATTTTCTGTTTTTAAGGGGTTACCTGCAGCAGCACCTTGTTTGGACTTTTCCTGATCAAGACATTTATCACCTTCATTAGCTCTGACTTTACTGCAGTGGGGAATACCTACAGAGCATAAAGCATCCCTCCTTACTTGTAATGATCTTTCTCTACCTTCCCAGCTGCTGACAGCACTAATACCCACCCAGAACCACAACGATGTGCACAAAAGCTGGACAGGGAGGGAGGAGGAGACACTGTGCACGCAATGGAACACACACAAGCTCAACCTATCCTTGCAAACAATGCTGTCTTACACATGTAAGACATTTAAAACTGTTACCTGTTTTAAATTATATCAAATTTATATAAAGGAGATCAGCTTTAAAAAGAAAACTGTTAATATTGGTTCAGGTAAAGTTCAACCTAAACCAAGATATTTTTACTGCACCAAGCTTTATGAAATGAGTTAATACATCAATATTAAAGAATCCTCTCGGAGCCACTCAGAACAACAGAAGGAAAACATTCTTTTTTCTCAGTTTGTGTTCTCCAAGTACAATGTTGGTAACTCAATTAAACCTCTTGACTCACTGACATGCAAAACACTTTAACACTACAGACAAACTTCATAACTTCAGAAGTCAGAATCATGAGAAAATTTGTTTCAAATGACCATTCATATTCCCACATAGCAGTTCCATACTTTCAGGCTGCACAAACTATTGAAAACGACGCAATATTCTCAACTCCTTCAGGTCTTTGACAAAAGAGAAAGTGAACTACTGGTCTAATTAAGAGGTGCTAAGCTTTGACCAAACTAATAGAACCAAATGGGAACTTCTGTCAAGCACCCTCTGATGTTTTGTTAAACATCCGATTTTCCTACTTCATTTCCTGTTCTCTCTTTCTCTCCCTCCCCCACCAGACAGGAAATTGTCTTCACAACAAATAAATCAGCTAGAAGTGGAACTAAGCAGCCATCAGCTGATTCCTCATTGTTTATAGTCAGACACTTCAAAAAGCCTTGCTACTGTTTGCTTCCCAAGTGACCATAGCTGTTCTAACTTCATCTCATTAAACTAAACATTTAAACACAACAGAACAAGCTCTTTGAAAAGCCAAGTGATGATTTTCATCTTGAGACCCAAAAATCAAAACAAGAAACACTACTCAAAGCAACTGAAATCATAACAACACATAGTTGTCAAGTCACAGGATCCAGCAACCTTCTATTTCTAGGTTTATCTTTAAAAAAAAAAAAAGAAAAAGCCACCCAAAGAGAAAAAGCTCCAAATAAAATCCCAAACAGCAATACAAATGCATTTGCTCTTTAAAAGCCATCTGGAAAAGCAACAGTATTGTTCATGGTCTATAGCAGCCTCTATATTCTTGTAATGTGCTATTACAATGCCATCTCCACATTACTGTTAGTGCATTCTATTTCCATACTTCTCTTCCCTCAAGAAAACCTTGCTCCTATAAACAAAGAGATTGTGAAAAGTATTTCAAGGTTGAAATTAGTATTCAACATAGGCAGTTTCTACAGAAACTGACCTATTTTAGGACTGTGACAGGATTTATATTTTATCAGTTAGGTATGTTTAATAGAGTTTTAGCATTCAGTACACCAAATCTTAGCCTCAATTCTTTTGGGCTGCCTATCTCACATTCTACAACAGAATAAAAAAAAAGTTCAGATTAGTATGACGTTTGAGATAGCATGCAAGCAGCTTAAAGTAAACAAAAAAGAGAAAACAAGAACTATGGACAACCAAGTCCATAGTGAAAGATTACACCACTACGATTAGTCCAACTACACAGCTCTGAAAGAGTTCAAGTGTGCCTCTTACCACAATTGCATGCGGAGAATGCACTAAGGCCTTAAGTTCATTCAGGTCGTTCTCAGCCTGCAGAAATCGGCATAAGAAAAAAAAAAAGCATATAAGGAAGATGAATTTTGAATTCTCTCACAGATACTATAAATTTCAACAGTGGTTAATACAGTCCTATAAGCCCTACGTTACCTTATCCCATTCTCCTTCCATGACATGATTGCGGAATTTGGTAGCTGAAGGATGTTCTAAACGACATCCTGACTCTTGCATGAGGAGATCAACAGTCTGGCTGCAGGAGAGATACAGTGTAAAAAAACCCGACCAGTTTCACCCTCACAAATACACCGCCTGCTATGATAACAGTTTACCATACTTTAAAGTAACTTTAATAAAACAAGAATATGATGACCAGATTCAGATGCTTGTTCAAGAAGATGACTTCAGTTGCCTGAGACATGTAAAAAGCTACCTCTACCTAAAGCAAGTTGTCAAGGAGCTTGAAAGCTTTGCTGAAGTACCATAAAGTATGTGACTTACCAGCCACCACAAACAGCCAGCCCTGCACAGAAGATAAACTTCATGAAGGAAGATACAGTCTAGAAAGCTGTTAGCTACTGGCTGCCACCCCCTGCCCCCTCCCTACCTCCCCCCTAAAAGAACAAGGAGAGCTACAACATCTGGCTCAGGCCTTATTTTTTTCTTCATCACTTCTTAAAAGGCTGGCTCCTTAAAAAAAATAAACAAACTCAGTAACTTGTAGCCCTCCCCCTTTTATACTAAAAATAGCTTATTTACTGTGGTGTCGTCTGTGAATAGCCACGAGTTGCCTGCTGCTGTAAACTTGCCTCTTGTGTCAGAGGCAATTTATTTTATGGAATATGTTCTTTATAGCTGACCCATTCTGCAGTGTTTTGAAGACTTCTTTTGTGGCTACATAACCACTTTGTGGGACTTCTTTACCCTCCTTCCAAAATGATGACACACTGGCTAACTTTAGCTTTACTCACAAAGTGTTATGATTAAATACTTAAGACTTCTCCTATTCCACTGGGAAATTATTTTCTCTATTCTGATTTTAAGAAAGGGCCAACATTCTCATTTCTTGTTTACAAGTAAGGTTATTAGGAAAAACACGTGTCCAGCACAAATCTAGAGAGGCCTTCACCATTTAGAGGGCCAAAGGTTTCCAGAGTGAAACCTTCTTAAGTGAAGAACAACCTGCTTAAGTGGCAGTTTACTTTGTGTCGCTTCCTCCGAGCTGACAAGCCAAATCTTGGAGCTCATCTGCAAAAAGCCGTCCCCCCACGCCCAGCTGCGGGCTCCATTATGTTTACCAGATAACTTCTCCCCCACTAACACATTTGTATTGATCTACCCTTATCGGTGTGCAACGCGACTTCCATATTGCCATCCTTGGCAGGGGAAGCTCCCGTCCTGTCCCTTCCCTAGACACCGGCACAGGCTAGGAAAACACAGCTCCGGCTCCATTTTTCCGGGAGCGGGCCTGCCCCACCGCTCTGCCTCGCAGCTGGGCACTGCTCTCCCCTCGCTGGAGGCCACCGGGCTGCGACGGGGCAGTTTTGGCCACCAAGCCCCCCCGCCGGAGGTCCCTTCCTCTGCCCTCCTCCCCGCTTCGGGCTGCCCATCCTCCACGGGGACCCCGCGCCGGACCCTCCCCGCGGACGGAGCGGAGAACGGCGGGGCGTGTGTGCGGGGCTGCCCTGGCCCCGGAGGGACCCCCCAGTCAGGGCGCCGCAGGAAACGAAGGAAGGAGCCTGCCCCCCCCCCCGCCCCGGCCGCGCTGCCCCTCGCCCACCGCGGCCACTTACTTGAGCCCTAGCCCGTGGAGGTGCTGCCCGATAAGCCGGATCACGTCCTCGTCGGACTGCGAGAGCCGCTTCTTCTTCTTCAGGGCGCTGCCGCCGCCGCCCCCCAGCTCAGTGGCGGCCGGGCCAGGCCCCCCGGCGGCGGGCACCCCGTTGTTGACGCCGAGCCCGCTGGGGCTGCCGCCGCCGGGGCCACCGCTGTTGGCCGAGGGCAGCAGCCCGTTAGCGTGGGCCAGCTGCTCCCCGGCGGCCGTGCCCGCCGAGGCCTCGCCGTTCTGGGCGCCCAGGCAGCCCAGCTCCGAGCCCTGCGGCGGCGGCTGCTGCTGCTGCTGGCCTCCTCCCGCCCCGTTGGCCTGCATGGCGCTGCTGGCGATGCCGCCGCTGCTGCTGCTGCCTCTGAGCGGGGCGGCGGTGGGGGCGAGCCCGGCGGGCACCGAGGGGGACTGGGACAAGGTGAGGCCTGCTCTGCCCGCGGAAGCCCCGGGCTCTCCTGCTCCCTCCACCGCCGCCGCCGGGGAGGCCCGGGCTTTCTTCCGCGGGGGCGGGGAGGCTCCGCCGGTGTCCGAGTCGGAGGAGGAGGAAGCGGAGGCCAGAGTTTCCTCGCCGAGAGCGGCCGTGGTGGGAAGCCGGGGGGGCGAGGAGGGGGAGGCGGCGGGGGCGAGGGGAGGCGGAGCGGCGCCCTGCGCCCGCCGGGGGTCCCGGAGGCAGCGCCGCCGCCCGCTCGGGGCTCCCTCTGGCGATGGCGGCCGCCGCTGCCCTGAGCCCCCGCCCAGCAGCCCCAGGCACCCGGCCCGCTCCGCTCGCTGCCCACCGGGTTTGTCTCCTCTCAGACCAGCTGCACCTAATGGAGTCCGGGCCTGGACGTCACAGGAAATTCCTGCACTGCCCCCTACACACACTTCCGCCGCCCGGGGCCGCGGTGGGCACGGCCCTACGGCTGCCGGGGGGCGGCGGCAGGGCCGCCCCCGGCGGGGACGGGGGCGCCCCAACGGCACCGCCCGGGTCGCCGCCCGCCCGCGCGGGGTCCCGCGGCGCCTGCGGGGGCCGTGGGCGTCGTGCCCGAGGGGCTCCCGGGGTTCCCGGGCATGTGCCCTGTGTGTGCCCGTGCCTGGCAACGCCAGGGTGAGAGAGGGGCGAGGGTGGTCGTGCATGAGGTGCGTTGAGCGCCCGCTACCCCGACGCGTCCCGATGGGACCGGCCGTCCCTGTTACACCGTGGAGGTGACCGGGTAATTTCCGGCCTCAGGTAGTTTCCTGATGCAATTTGGACAGGGGGAAATGGGTGCCGACTGAGAGAGGGGAAGATTAGGTTGGGTGAGTGGTAGAAATTCGTTTATGTGAGGGTAATGATACACTTGAACAGGTGGCCCAGGGAGGTTTGGATGCCCCAACCCTGGTGGTGTTCAAAGCCAGGTTGGATGGAGTTCCGAGCAACCTGGTCTAGTGGAAGGTGTTGCAGCCCATGGCAGGGGTGTTTGAAACGGGATGATCTTCAAGGTCCCTTCCAACCCTGATTCTATGATTCTGTGTTTGGGAGTTTTTAAAAAAGGAAAATGCTTAATGAAGTTGCATCCCAGTGTTGCACAGTTGGTTACTGGAAGGTTTCAGACCCGCTGACAAGATAAGGATGAAAGATAAGCACCAGGTCTTGTAGTCACTGCATGCACTGGAATGGAAAAAGGGGGGAATGGCAGTTTTGCTTTAGGTCTTACAAGAATGTTGAGAGTTGGGGCACATTTGTTTGGACAGGCTGTCGGAAGACAGTGGGAATTTTCAGGGTCCTAGTCACTGGCCTGTGGTTTCTCCCTGGTAACCCTCCTGTGTGGTGGAGGGCAAACTCAAATCCTGAGCCAAGCCTCTGGTCAAAAGTCATGAGATGAGTGAAATCCTGGTCTTTAAAAATAGCATCTTGAAAGAGTATGTTTTATGTTATTTGGTTTAGAGCCTAGAATTTTATCTTTGCTATGCTCAAACTTTTCTCCAAAACCCAAAGGGAAATTAAAAAAAAAAATTTTTCCTTATTGAAAGCTGAGGTTAATATCCAGTTATCTTCCCCTTCAGAAGCTGAGGTTTAGGAGTACTGGCTTAGGCTAAACTAGTAAGTTTGAACAACAGTGCTTTGTTTTGAGTGGAACTTTGAAAAAGTCCAGCTGAGGGAAACCACAGACCCAAGACCAGTGGGGAACTCCATGGAGGGACAAAATGCATGAAAGGAGTGAAATCAGAGAAGGAGATGAGACCTCATAGAGGCCTAGCCAGCTGAAGTAGATACCTTGGCCCTGTTTAGAGACTGCAGAAGATATTTGGCTGATAACAGCCAAAGTACTCTTATGCCAGAGGGAGAGGTTGGAAAGAGCTTTGTTCCTGACCTCTGCTCAGGTGTGGCTGTAGGGTTAAATTCAACCTCAGTCTTCCAGAGAGGGGAATGCTGATTTTGTGTTTTTAGCTCACCAACCATTGCTGGAGAACACAAGGCATGTGTTTTAGCCACTTCACTGCTGTATATACTCTTATTTCCATTGTTCCGTGTTTTCAGCATTCTTGTGTTCTTTCTTGGTGCCAGATGCCATCACTGGATCCGTAATTCAAAGACTTGGGTAAAGATGACAGGACCAGTTACAGAGAGCAGCACAGACCCTGTGAAGACACCAGAAAGTGAACTTTGAAGATCAAGAGTAGGTTTTCAGGAAGGTAAAGTTGCTCATAATTCTTTCCTGCCTTGTGCCTCAGTGTTCAGGGGAAGGGGGTGGTAAAACCCTCTTAACCCTCTTCCCACCGTCTGCTCCTGTCATCCTTTGTCATCTATGGCTTTCCTAATCATAGAGGTGGTTTTTATTTCTCCTAGGCTTTCCCTAGTCACCAGGAGGGGATCTTGGAAGACAGGTCTGGGGCTGACACAGTTACAGGAAAAAGAGAATTGTGAAAGGGGTAATGGCACAATGCTTTGTCAGTTTTTCATCATCTAAGCTGTGATTTATATCTGATTCTGTTCTGCAGCCAGACGAGAGAGGGAAAATTTAATAATCCAAGTAAGTGTGCAGCTTTTTGAGCAATTAGAGAATCAACTGGTAAATACGAAACATGTCTCACTTGTGACAGATAATATTATAATAACAGAAGTATGAGCTCATCATATTCAGGCATCCTTAAAGTTTCCCAAAAGTAGAGAATTAATGCAACAACTGAGCTATAAAAAATGACAAACATATAAACACCCAGAAGAGGAATTTTGAAGAGAATTTTTGACAACCTTAAATACAGTTGTAGTACCAGCCATGTTACTGAAGCAGAGATGCAATACATAACTGTGCAGAAGATGTACAATTCTGACTATATTGTAATTTAGACAACTTCGTATTTTATAAATCCACATCTTTAACAGCAAAGATATTGCAGAAATACTTCTTATTTATTGTGATAGTTTAGAAAACTGAAGAGACCAATCACTCCCTGTCAAAAACAACCAATGAAATTACCAATGTAGAATATTTTGAACTAGTGGTATCTCTTAAGTGTAAGAAACCTGTCTTGGGACATCCTAGACTAAATACAAATGCTTGAAAAGCAAGAAACACTTCCATTTTCTAGGTCTGGAAAGTCAAAAAAGAAAAAACAACCCTTGAATTTATTGTTTATGAGCTGGCTGGAAGTAGCCAGCTAGGTCTTTTTTTTTTTTTTTTTTAAGCTTCCCCCCCCCCCCCTCCCCCCAATTTGTTTTAGAGGAGGATGGAGCACATAGTCCAGATCTGAATAATAGGAAGGAACTCTCATTAGGGGCCTGGGTTATTTGATAATAACCATGTGAGGCTGCTTCAGCAGAGCTGTAATACTACAAAATATTAGAGAAAATCCTTGAGAGATGGATTAGCAGTTGAAGCTACATGCTGAAGGTAATGAATTGTTTGATTCCCTATTAGGGGTGTATACTTTCCCTTCTGCACCAAATTTGAGGTTACTGGAAACAGACCAACTAGCAACAAAGAACAAAGGAAGAAAGAATAATTTAGAACAATTGCATTTTCCACAGTACCAGCTAAATAAATGCTTGAACAGGCACCTAGATATACTTGCAACTTCTGAAAAACAAGATAAGGATGAAAGATAAGCACCTTCCTTAAACAGCATTTTTAGAAATCATTCAGCAGATAGTAAGCAAATTACACTGGTCTGAGATTCCATCACTTCATGCAGGGGAGAATGGTCAGTATTTTTGTAGAGGAGTGGAATATGGGAAGCCAAAACCTGGCTGGAGTTGCGACTGAAGGACCTGAAGGGCAACATAAAGAGCTTCTATGGGTGAATTGGCAGCAAAAGGAAGACAAGAGAAAATGTGGGCCTGCTGCAGAACTGGGTGATTAAACTGGTCATAAAGGTGAAGGAAAAAAGAGAGACCTCTTTCATCTTGGACTTTGTTGGAAAAAAACCGTTCCACATCTCCCAAGCTTCCGTGGCTGGTAGCAGGGTTTGGGCAGAGGAGAGAAACTACCCACAGAAAGTCCACTGTGTCAATCTGGGCATATACAAGTCCACTGGACCACATGACACCCATTTGAGTGTTGAGCGAGCTGGCCAGTGTAGCGGCGCGTTTTCGCACAGGGAATTATTTCAGGCCAGTTTTATTTTGTGCTCACGCTTTGAAAGTCCATGGCATTTAAAAGACTGCAGGTGACTGAACATAGGCTAATGTTATACAGTTAAGTTCAGTTGTCTGACCCAGTGTCACTGACTTTGGGCTTAATAAACACAGGGAAACCAGAGGATACCATTCAAGCTTGTCTTCATGAAGGCTTTTGGTGGACTTCCTCAATAACCTTGTAACTTGTAAGGGAGATGTGGGTGGGGGTGGGCAGACCGTGTGTGTGAAAAACTGGCTGTACCCCCAGGCTTGAAGGTTGTGTCTCATTGGTTTGAAGTCTTGACTGATGCCCTGTTAGGAGTGGTCAGGGATCAATACTGGGGCAAGTCTTGTTTGACAGGGTCACTGTGCAGGGGGTGGTACAGAGGTGCACCCTCAGCAAGTTTTCAGCTGATCCCCTTGCCAAGCTGGGGAGATCAGTTGATACACAGGAGGCCACTAGTCAGAGCAGGCTTGCCAAGCTGCAGTAGTGGGCTAGTGAGAACCTTGTGTTGGTCAACAGAGACAAGAGCAAAGTCCTGAATGTGGGACAGACTATCTTCATAGGATGCTACAGGCTGAGAACCAGCTGGCTTGGAAGTAGCCTAGCAGAAAAGAGCCTGGCCATCCTGGTGAACAAAAGAAATTCCTCATGGGATTTCAACGTCTGCAGGGCTGCGTTATCCATATACCCAGCAGGTACAAGCTCTGTGCAGCACTGGTGAGGCCGCACTGGATACACACTGTCCAGTTTGGGAACAGCCAGTTCAACAGAGGCTGCTCAGGTGGGAAGGGCTGGAGCACATGATGTGTGAGGAAGTGGGTTTGGCCACATCAGGACCTAATTACAATGTGCACCTTACCAGAGAGAATTATAGGGAAGATGGCACAAGGCTTCTCTCTGAGATGGTCACCAACAGGATGAGAGACAAAAGTGAGAAGCTGCACCCAGAGATATTCCAATTGTGCGTAAGAAAACAAAAGTTCAAAGTGAGAGTGGTCAAGTAGCAGAACACTTTCCCTGAGTGGCTGTGGATTTTCCATCTTTGGAAACAAAACTAGACAGGAAAAGACTTCGAGCTGCCTAGTTTATCTTTGAAGATAGTTGTGGAGGGAGCAGGAGGTTGAACCAGTGACCTGCAAAATATATTGCCTAACTTTAATTTTGCTGTGATTATAAATGTACTTTGTACAAGACTATCCTTATGTTAGGGGGGGAACAGTATTGGTGACTGGATAATCATCATGTCTCAGGGGTTACTGGTATTATATTCCAAAGCTTCAGTACAGCCATCATGTTGCTTTGTAACTGAGCTTGCGTGGTGAGGATAAGGGCAGTAGTGCTATTGTTGCAACCTAATTAAATATTAGGTAAGCACAGTGTCTTCTCTCCACCAAATTCATGTACATACACTAATGTTGACCTCTGCACTCTCCTGGGTAAGCACAGTCTGGTGTGGTCACAAAACTAAATGTCAGAAGGTGCCGAGGATCCCATGTGGTACAGAACGTCCTGTTTAACACAGGGTGTGTCATATTGTTACATGGTCAGTGCAATTTCTCATAGGAAGAGCATACATGGCATGGTTTCGCCTGTATTTCCATTGCCATAGGTATCTTTCTGGATGTGCAGGATATGATGTGTTGGGAGAACTGAGACTTCCCTGCAAGGACAGATAAAGCAGACATGTGCAAAGGGTGTGCTGCCAGATTGGTACTTACTGTGCAACTTCTCTGAGCAAGACAATATTGCATATGCTGTTAATATGACATGTCAGACTTGCTTTGCATGCAGGATTTATCTGTCTGGGACTATCCTAGATATCACCTTGCAAAATCTGTCTATTTATCCTGTGATGCATCAGGCATTTTCAGATATATTCAGAAGTTACGTGAAGCCAGGATTTAGAAAGACAATATGCCACCATGTCAATGCTTCAGTGGATTGCAATGGACAGAATAAGAGCATGCTTGGATTTTTAAATTTTTTTCCTCCACATCTTGATAGGTGTAAATGTTCACTCTTACACTTACGAAATCCCCTTCTGACCACTCTGTGCAGCTGGAGCTGTCAGATACTCCACAGAAAAGCCAATCACTGATTTTATTCCATGGAAGTTTCCAAGCTTGTTGTTTCTTCTGGTCTGTGTTCCTTAATATCAGCATGTCAGTTTCATGTTGAGATCTCAGATGTGTTATCAGTGCTTTTATGTGAGATTAGATTTGTCCTGCTAGATTGTTGCAGTTATTTTACTTTTCCTACTTGGGGGCTGCTCCCCTGCCTTTTATTCTGTGCTGGCTCTCAAAGCAGTTGTTATTTCAGGCTTGTTAGTTGTGTCTGCCAACTTCCACATAGCTCCTACAGCCTAACCCTGAGTGAGGTGACACATCACCTTCTATTGCCTATCCTTGAAGTTAGGACCTGTCTCTCCCAGAATGACATGTTGACTTTGCCTTTCTCTAGGCAACTGCAGTGAGCTCTCACACCTGGAACTAAACATTCAAGACTAGGCATGTAGACTGTAGTACCATATCCACTCTGGAATGGGCAGAGGGGAAATTATTACATAATCACCAGAAGATTACATTTTAACATTAAGCTTGTGAATAGCTCCTTGGAGCCCTGGGATTACTTACTAATTTTTTCCCCTTCTTAATCAGGAATATATGGTTTTCCAAGTCCATGTTTAAAAAAGCAAGCGAACCAGACCGTCCTTACTTCGGCCAAAAGATTAAAGGCCAGTGTCACAAGAATATCGTGCCCCTTATTTTAAAAGGGAAATCATTAGTTTTTCTTGTAACTGTACCTTTACTTAAAATACAACTTGCTATACAATCTCCTCCTTCCTTGTTTTTACATCAGAAAGAGAGGGCCACAAAATTAGAGAAAAGATTGCTTTGTGTAGCTCAATACATTTATGTAGTAAATAGTCTTCACCACTTGATCTAATGTTTTCTGGGCTCTGGCACTTACTCTCAGACTTAAGACCTCAGGAAGTTTCAAATACCTACTCTGATAAAGAACCCAATACACCACCACTAGTCCACCACAAAAATACTTTTCCTGCATGCTTGAAAACTAGGCTGGCCTGAGATGCAGGAGGGGGCAAGAGCATTGCATGGTACTGAAGACTGATCACTCAGGCTTTCAGGAGGATGCTCGTGCAAGACACAAGTTTTACTTGAGGCTCACACCAAGCAGTAAGATGTTAAATCCATGTGATCCAATAACCTTTAAACATTATACTTTGATTTCCAGAAGAGTTTCTTCAGATCCTTTTCCAAAGGCTCTTAGTATCAGAGAGTTTAGGTTTTTTGTCTTTGATTAATGTATTTGGGTCTATTGTACTAAACCAACCTGATTTCTCCAGTTGAAAATGTAACATTCACTAACATTCACCAAATTTTCTATAATACCTTGGGTTTTTTGAAGAGGATACAGTTTGTGGAATGTAGGCAGAGATAGTTTTTTACTGAGACATGTTTGGAGCAACTAATATACCTTATTTGAATCTTTGCCTCATAAATAATATAATAATTTCAAATGCATGCAGATTAAACCTTTATGCTCTCATGGCTTCTCTCTTAAAGAAGAGTGCCAAGAGGATTTCTGAAGCATGGTGTGGTAGGTAGGATTTACTGACATGCATTTGGCTGCATTACTCATCACCAGTTGGACTAATGGACAGGACACCCTAGATATTGTCATTCCTGTTTTTATCCAGCAGGACAAGTTAATACAATAGACACAATTACATCTGTAGAATTTCTTAGGTAGTTCCTCATTTTCTATAAATACCAACACCTTCTTTGTCAGTAACTCTGATTTAACAGTGCTTCTTCAGAGCGGCCCATCTGAGAGAGAGGAGTGTGTCCTGCTGGATACTGTCAGTGCTGGGAGGCTTGGTGGGAAGTAGTTCCAGCTGGAAAGAGAAAAGGAGAGTTTTGTAAAGTTAGCACCAAAGGCTTGGTCTTTTAAATATTTCAGTGCATGCATAGACATACTTCTGTGGGATGCAGTACTCTTTACTGCATTTTCACAGTGGGAACCTGGTTTTATGAATTATAACAAATCTGTAACCTCGGAGTAACTAATTATATTGCACACCACAGCCTCTCAAAAGCTCACAATGCATCCTGAAATGAGCTCAAGCTTTCTGTCCTAAAAGCAAAGACTCCTCTCCCTGAAGCTAAAAGAATACCCATGTGTTGTTAGGAGTCCCCTGCCAAAGATGTGCTGTGCCAAAGACACAGCTGAACAGAACTAATTTCATTTTGCCAGGAGCATTGACATAAATGCAAAGTAGGTAGCTTGATAAATCTGCTTTGCTGTTATTATTGTAACAACAGTGTTAGCAGGAAAACCTTGATAGAACTTTCTTTTTGAAAAACATAGTTCATGACATTAATCTAGCCTGACTAACATCTGTAAGTTAAGCAGTTGGCCCAGGCTATTTTTCTAGGCTTCCTCTGGAGAGGTGGAGGCAGCCACAAAGGTGATTCATCCCAGATCCTTATCAAAGATGGGATGTGTCGCTTTCTGGTGTCTTGCAGTAACCCTGCAAGAGCCTAGCCCAGCGACGTTAGAGTACATCACTAACTTGTAGGTGAGTAGAGGTAAAAGAGGTGAATTCTGGCCTACATTCTACCACTGTGATTATAAATTTGGAAATCCGAACAGTGTCACATTGGCTGAGAGGTGCCAATGTGCCACTGACAGCCACAGTGAGTTGTGGCAGTGGGGCACTTACTCCTGTGCTACTGGGAGGCCAGCCTGTGGTTCATGGATTGCAGAGCTGTACCATCACATCCTTAGTGATCCATCATTATCTGTCCTCATTGCTCCTAAGAGCAATGGGAGCAATTGCTCCTAAGAGCTGTGGGAGGAAACCAGCCAGACAGGGATGTTCAGGCCAGGATTGACAGGTCACCAGAAGAAGCAGAAGGTCTCCAAGGACGTTAGCAGGAAGGATCCAAGGATTACCTTTGGGGATCTCTGAGGGTCTGGACCTACCACATCTGATCTTGAAGCTGCTCCCATAGCTCTCCATCCTCTTGATTCTTCAGGGTATGTGTATTGTAACTCTTGGGCCTAACTAGACCCTGCACACATTGGATGGTAAAGGGTAGTCACTGATGCTTAATTAGTTTTGTTACTTTAAAAATATGCGCACTATTAAAATTATTATGGAAATATTATCAGAGGAACAAAAAGCAAGGTGAAAGCTTAAAACCCTTTCCTAATTAAATGCAGTGAGCAATCTGTGTATACAGAACTGCCAGCAGTTTCTCTTTATTCCCACCATCTCATATCCTTTGTAAAAATAAAGAAATACAAGTATCCTATCTTGAAAATAAAGTCTTTTCAACAAAACTCTAAAATGGGCACATTTGTTCACAATATCAAATTATTTTTCATATTCATTTTTATATTTTATAAGGTCAATTACCCCATAACACATACTTGCATGCCTTCTTCAACAATATTTTGATAGCATCATTTTAACACTGAGAACAGAGTTAGGATAATCTACTTTATTGTTAGAAAAGTTTGACCATGCAGATATCCAAAAATGTCTGGTATAAATGCATTATGACTTCCCAAAAATCTTATGAGTTATTTGATGCTAAAACATCATTAATCTGTCTTCTACACAGAACTAATATATTACTCTACATTTTACTTTTATAACCTATAAATATTAGTGTTTTATCAATATTGTTAACAAAATATTGATAATTAAATACGTTGCAAATATTATGTGAAAAATAAGACTATGCTACTTCACATATGTTCTAAAGTTTGTCATAGGAATAGCAATTTTAGCTATGCCTTTCAACACCTTTCATGGTTTTTATTTTACTGATACAACTACCTATAGACATTAATTTAAATTGTAAATAGTTTAATGTATGGAACAAACCCTATGGATTTTCAGTCTGGATTTTTTCAACTAGAAGACAGTAAATTGAGGCAGATTCACATTGCCAACAACTGCTTCCATGACTTGGCTTTTGAAACAAGTCTTGATGAATAATATTGCATACTTATTGCACTATCAAGCATTTTCAGAACATAATTAAAATACTAATGCTTTTTAATGAAACCTTTTAGAATGCTCAACCTGCTGAATTTTACATTAGACCTTTGTATTCCTTAGGGAATAACACTAGCGATGTTTCAAAAGGGAGCATTTTCATGGACAAGACAATATAAAACCTCTGAGATTGGGAATTTTTGCTGCTTGGATAAACATAATCAAAAATAGAATAGTAGAAATCATATCTTCTGTGGTGTTCAACTTGTGCTGATTTATGCTTTTTGTTTCTTTATCAGTGGATATCAGACTGATACCAGTCTCCTCGTTTCTAAAGATGTTTTTGTTAAGGGTTTTCAAGTTCACCTATCATTTTTATTTGTCATTACATTGGATTTCTCTTTGTCTAGAGCAGGCTGAAGATTTTTCTTTCAGTTTTTTCCAAGGTTTTCATGGGGAGGAAAGAGGATTGTTCTGAGTGACACTGGCATGCAAGTAAATAACACTGAAACTTGGAAGAGTGTTAATTAAAAATTATTATAACCTGACTGACCTGACTTGGCACCATGGTATCTCGCCAAACTGGCTCTTTATTCTTATGCGTGTCTGATTTATGTTTGTGGTGTGAAGCTAATGAGCTCATGGAATTGTTTGGCCTAATCTTACTCTCTTTACACTGCAGAAGTTTTATGTAAGGAAGAACAAGGAATATCAGAATGAGGTTCAGTGGGTATGACTCATGGTGATTAACCCAAGTAATATTTGGTATAGACTGCTACTTCAATAAGTTCAGGTAGATGACATATTGGGCCTGCTGTTTTGTTTTTTTTTTAATCTAAATGATATTTACATTGTTTTAAGATTGGCTTACACCTATACATAAGCTCTACTGGCTTCAGTGCACATTTTTTGTGATACTTACCTGTGTGGGGCCACATAGGGTCCCCTGAAACAAATGAGAATGTGTTTAATGATGTAATTAATCAACAACAATGTAACTCAATTTGCTGTGAATTCTGTTCACATTGCCATCATTTTAGCTCTGCAGAAAAAGAGCTATTTGGGTGGTTGTGAGCAAGAAGGACTGGAATCTGACTTAGAGATGTGTCTCAGTTAAAAGAGAAGTAGATCTTATCTTTACATCCATATGTGCTACATAGACAACAAAAGGCTGTTTCTTCAAGTCTTTGAAGCAAGATTGTCCTGTTCCTCATTCCCATTCCCAGGGGGGGCACTGAGCTGTGAGCTGGGGCTATAGAAGATGCAGGTATCCCACCTCAGCCTGCCTTCCCAGCTGGGTGCTGTGCTCATTATCCGGGGTGGAGTGCCCCGGTGACACACCTCTACAGCATCTTGTTTTGGAGTTATTTGGTAGGAGTGCTGCGCTGAGCTGTGCAGCCATATCCTGCATTAACTATAGGGTTACATGACTAATAAGTCAGGTAGTTCAACCAAAGTTATTCAGAATATGTAGCACAGGTGACACAATTACCAAACACATGCTGTGGGAACACCCTCCATGGCCACTTCTGTATTCAGTAATTGTCAGTGTGGTTTGACATGTGACCAGCACATTTTCAGTATGATTTATCACACTGTCCTTTTTTTTTGCATCTCCTTTTTTTCATAATTTTTTGTAATATTTCAAGAAGGATTCTTGGAGGTTATTTTCTGTTTCCTGAGGTATGCAGTAGTAGCCACAATCTGACATCACATTACATTACATTATTTACAGTACATAAATGCAATGTCTTTAACATCCATGTACCACTAATTCCAGCAGGCCCAGGCAAAGTGAGCCCTACTTTTGTACATATTTAGTTTGAATTTATGTCCATGCCCCTGCAAGCTTACAGTTTGGAAAGAGGAGACAAAATGGAAAGGTAACTTAGGCAGACCAGGCTCAATAGAGGGGAGTCCCCTGTAGGTTCAGTCTTAAGGTTGGCTTCAGTCTTTCAAGCTATTGGAAGTTATTGCTGAGAAGTGATGGGAATGGGAAAGACAAATAGTGGCACAGTAGTGTGAAGGGAAAGGGCAGAAAGAATTAATTTGACTCAGAGAAGCTTTTGGTGACTGACTTCATAGAAATAATACAATAGAAAGTGGAGAAAAAGTCCATGGTCAAATCACATGAGGAGTCAGTCCAAAATTTCCAAATAGGTCGCTGATGTTTGCTGGCAGCTTTTAACTTCAGCTGAAAGAAAAGAGTTTCTTTTCTCCACAAACCAGAATTAATCTGTAATGCTTTTCTCCTCCAACTCAAGTGACTTGTGTTAAGACGGCAGCTTTTAGACAAGGACCTTGGACCAAGTCCTGTTTGGGTACAGTGGAAGATTTCCAGCTGTATTTTAAAGCACCATTCACCTCTTGTGTCTGAACTGTTAATTTTCAGTGGGGTCACTCCCAACTTCCACTACTGCTAGAACATTAATGGTCTAAATAACTGCACCTGCTATGTTAATGAAAGTATGCAGAAAAGCTCAAGTAATTTAGAAAATTATATATTGTGTTGGGGTGCCAAGAAGGACAGAAAGGTGCAAGTGGCAAGACATTGGTCAAAAGAAATGGGGATTTCAGATCTCTTGCTGTATTATTGCCACAGTGTTAGCAGTGCTGCTAATGCTTTCAGTATTGTACTGACTATTCAGCTTTGTAGTTGAATGTTTTGCAGAGTGGGAGGTCTTTTTGACTAAGAGAAGGAATTGGATTTATTTTTT
Organism: Acrocephalus scirpaceus scirpaceus; assembly: GCA_910950805.1. NCBI lineage: Eukaryota > Metazoa > Chordata > Aves > Passeriformes > Sylviidae > Acrocephalus > Acrocephalus scirpaceus. The sequence goes on along the minus strand of OU383775.1, from coordinate 17,542,454 downwards.
AAGAAGTCCTTCTTATTATTTTGCTGGCAGGTTCTTAAGATTGTGAGATTTGTTTAAGACCAATCCCTAGCAAAAAATTAAGTCATTAGTCATCTTTGGATCAAAATAATCACAGGAAAACAGAACTGGAATGGACTTTAACAATCCATTCCTTGCTCCAGTCTGCAAACATGTATACCAATATGATTCCTGATAAATGTTTGTCTAACCTGGTTTTGAAATCCTTTGCAGCCTCCTCAAGCAATCTATTCAAGTCCTTATTATGCCTACTATTAAAAGAAGCCATTTCTAATGTCTAATCTGAAACTCCCACCTGCAGTTCACACCCATTACTTCTTACCGTGCCATGCTGGGCATGAAGAACAGCTTAATTCTCTTCCTCTCTGCATTCATCTTTTATGTATTAGATAATGCTTGCATTCTCCTGCATGTGCCTTTTTATGTGCAGCTGGACTTGGATAAATATAGATTAAATGAAAAAAAAAATCACATTTCTGGCTGATCCAGTCATTTTAGGTGCTCAGGCAGCAAGGGGCTGAAATGGAGGAGTTGGAAAATGCTGGGCAGGGCAGGGTGATATGCTTAAGGATTGGCCTCGATCTGAAGCCCTAAACATAGTGCATGAGAGAGAGGCTGGTGCCTGCCATGTGCTGCACATCTCTCATGACAGTGCCTGTTTGGCATTTCTGTCTCACATGCCCGTGTCTCACCCTGCATCTCTCACCCATCACCTGAACTATGGCCAAGAACTGTAGGTGCTTCTGTGGAGCCTGATTTTCGGGGGTTAGGTTAGATGTCTGCTTCCATTTTTAGTTGTCTCCGTTTTTGAATTCAGAGATGGGTAAGAAAAAGTAGGGGAATGAGAAATGTGGCAGCTGGTAATTGACCCACACTCCTTAATTCAGCCCTCAAAAGTCATGCTCCAAGATACAGGAGATATCCATGAAATACCTTCTTCCTTCTTTCTTCACATCTTACAGGTCCTGGCAAAGATCCCCAAAACTCTGTTGTCCAGAATTATCCCAAACATGAATCCCTGACTGCTCTTAGCATTTGCTCCAGACCAGTATCCCTTAGTGACAGAGGCTTCCCAAGTATCTTGCAGACATTCCTAGGCACTTAGGAGCATCAATTCTTTGGCTGTCCACTCTTGTCTTCTCCCAAGTGTCCCAGTCACGCCAGTCTTTCCTCACCGATCATTTAGATCATGTATATGGTGATACAGTCTCTAAAACTGCAAGTTTACTTGGTGCTTGGTTTACCTGGTGCTGCCTATGCTTTGGATGCATGGAGCAGCTCTCCAGTTCTCCAGGTGTGAAGCACACATGTGCATGAGTGAAATCCTTATCTCATGGGGATTTTGTGGGGTGAAATTTGTTCCTTTGAGACTGACAACTGAATGAAGACATAGAGCAGTTTTCACGATTTAAAGCTGTTGTTTGCAAACCTGAATAGTCACTAGTCACATTTTCTTTTCTGTGATGAAGAGCATAAACTGACTTTTTAATTAAGAAAACTCACATTCTGCTAGTTGTGATTCTGAAGACTGGGACCTGAAGCATAAGGCTATAGTGCTATTTATAATGCCAAAATATTTAGAGTGAATGGGATTCTTATGAAGTGGAGAGGAAATAATTGTTTCTCACGTCACTTAATTTTTGAAAGAGAAAGCCTATGGAAATTTTTCCTCCAGTCCATGAAGTCTAGAATTGCCTCATTCTGCTCCAGTAGTGAACTTCACAATATCACAAAATCTTACCTGTAAGCTAAATTTGAAAGATAAATCTCCATTTTGCTACATTTTCTAAAGGACAGTTTGTATTAACTCTGAGGTGGTTTTTTTGTTGGTTTTTTTTTTACATGAGGAAGCCATTTTCTCGTCTTGGAATGGGAGTGAGTATTAACATTACAAGTATGAGAATTGGTATTGTCTCTGATGATAGGAATCCCAATTGAAATGAACCTGGAAAAGTCCCCCAAGCATTTTCTGTTGATAACTGTGACACCCAGTGGTTATTTAAAGAATTATAAAAATGTAGTACAGTAGGATTGCAGTGAACCTAAAGGCTGCACAAAATACTGAGGTTTATACAATAAACATGTGCTTTTAGAGTAGTACTCTTTTCCTTGATAATGCATACAGACACTAAATTTAAGCTATTTTAGGAGTTGTGAGGCTTTATTCCATTAGGTTTATGTTTTGCCATATTTAAAACACACACACACATATATATTTGTGTATTTACTTGTACAAGCTTTTTAATACATTTTGAGGCTGAGGTTATAAGGTGAAACACTGACAAAAAGTAACTATGAAGTATGAAATGGCTTTTAATTCTTGCTGGCGAGAAGCTGGCTCAGAAGAAGTCTGGGAGATAAAGGAACCTTGTTTCCTCTCCTTTGTTTGCCACTGAGTCATTGTGTGGCTTAGAACAAATTGCTTGTGTGCATGGCTGATAAGTGCTCCAGTCAGTCTGTTCATAAAGGTGCAAGGTGTAATTAGTATTAATCTAGGTGGCATTCACCTCCAACCATTTATGCAAGAGTCAAGAATGATTGAGTTATATGCTGTGTATAGTGCCTCATATTTATATTCCAAGGCATAATATTACTTTATGAGCTATGTTTTATTACAGAGCACTGAAATACAGATTTACTCCCATATACCTGGTAAATGAGAAATGAAACCCTATTGTTTAGGGATCACTGCCAATTAAATATTTACTCATGGTGGCATATTTAAAATAAAGGAATGCCATCAAAATTCAGAATGTATAACTGCAGCGGACCAAGCAGTAGGTACCCCTTATAAATAGATTACTGTATCTATTGTTTGGGAATGTCTCAGGGAGCTGCTGAAGCTTTTTCTTACAGGTAAGAAGAGTTACACAGCAAAAGGAGCAATGTCAGAAGGCATCTGCTTATAAGCCTGGAGGTTAGACAGAGCTGCAAAGTCAGTTGCTGCCTAAGGCCCTGTCTTAGCTCTGCATTAGCTGTGGTTATAGTGCGTGCCTCAGCAGTGCTCTTCAGCTCCCCGAGTGTGTGCCTTGTCTTCATCCAGAACTGGGCTGACATCCCACCCTTTTTTCATCTCTACCGTACCCAGTTTTCATGCAGGGGAACTGCAGCCAGAAAGGGAGAAGTGAGACATTCTGGCAAGTCCAGCCATAGCAGGGTGAGGAGAGAACCAAGACACACACACAGAAACACAAGCTGAATGGCTGTGCTACAGCAAAACTTTGCAAGAACATCAATATTCTCTATTTCACACTATTTTTTATTTTTATGATCATTACTGTTTCATATTTAATAGGATCACATGAAATATCAAATTGCTGTAAAATCCTTAAATGCTGAATTCAGGACAAAAATACCTTAAAATAACTGCATATGTTGCAGCTAAATTTGTTTATCATGAAAAAACCAGAGTTTGGATGTTATTACAGAACTAAATGTTCTGTAACATTTATTAGTCCTTGTTTCACACCTGCTGCCCCAGTCTTTACAAGGACACAAAAGGATGAAAACAGAAAAGTGAAAACGAAGTAATGCCTGATAAAGTGCAGTTTTCTCTCTGTTGCTAACAGCTGTCACCCATTGTTGTTAACTGCAGGATGAAGAGTGCTTTTGTCTTCCAGCTTCTGATAAGAACAAATGTATGTCATAAAATGTTGTTCTAACGTAAGAATATATACTTACGCTTACTGATATACTAACCTGTGTACACTTGGCTCAATCCTGGTTTAGTCTCCAGAAGGAGATGGTGAACAGATCTTTTGCTCTATAACCTAGCCCTGAAATATAGATATGCAGAAATTTGGTTTTACTTGGTGTCTCTTCACTGTTTATTCCATACTCAAATGGCTTGAATTCTGGCTCTGGATCATTGATTCCTACTGTTAGTTTGGTTTTTTGAATTATATGTAGCTCATTTCAGTCCTTCCACTAGTTTGGCTGGTTGATTGTGTTGGGTTTTAGCCCTAAAAAGTTTGGTTTTATTTCTCAAAGGCTGGACAAATAATGTTAGAAATCAGTTTATCTTCTGCTTTGTTTATAGCATATTTTGCTAGCCAGCATAAACAAAGCCTAAGGCAATTTGCCATCCTATTCTAGACAGGATGTCCAACAAGTGGAGTAAGTGTGAAGTATTTTGTTTCCACTGTTTGGAGGTTTTTGCTTCCCTGTTCTTTATCCTAAAAATGATTTCTTATCCTATGAGGAGAAAATTACAACTCATAGTGTACAAATCTGCATTTTTAGGTAAAAGATATGCAGTAGGTGGAAGAAGTGTGTCCCAATACTTGGATTACAGGAAAAAAAGTATGCTGAGAGAAGAAAGAAGTCTGCCATGGATGTTGATATTTACCTTAGTTTCTGCGTTGGGAAGAGCATACTTGAAAGACTTGAGTCTTTATCCCTTCCCACACACTGGGGCTTGGCATGCCCTGGAAGACAGTCTCCCAGTAATTGTTATTAATTGCTGTGATGCAGCACTCCAGTGGCTCATGAAGTGTCTCTGGTGTCTCACTGAAATGGAATGTTTCAGATACAGACATGAATATCATAAAAGACACTTTTCCCAATAAAGCTACACCCCTACAGATTAGCCAGTGCCCTGAGGTCTTGTGATAATAAGATCTGATTTCAACCTCCCCACTCATCCCTCTGCACGCCTCCCTTCTGTGTCAAAGCAGCTCTTCCAGCACTCAAGTTCATTTCAGTAGTTAAAATTTGGCTCCTTGCTCTCAAGAACATCAAGGTCTGGCTCTTTGCAACTGGTGGCTGCTAGACATGCACATTAATTTATTACTTTCAGGGAGAAAAACAAGAAAAGGGGAGAAAGAAGAGGGCTTAGAAGTGGAAAAAAAAGCAAGAGCATGGCTGCAGGAGCAGCCCCATAGCCTGGTGGTAGCAGAGTGAGCCACAGCACTCTGTCGGGAGATCAAAACAAATGGATCCACCCTCATAATCTTCTTGCACAACCCCAGATATGGCTCTGTGTGGCTGTGTTTCATGCTGAAAAGAGGTGAATAGAGGACAGACCACTGACTTAACATTTAGAGGAGATAGAAGTGAATTTTTATACAGGCCCTGCAGCCAGTTCACTGACTAAACTGACAAGTATAAAGGATGTAGTAAGCAAGTTGATTTTGTATCAGGGTGCAACTAATTTAATAGTTATCAGACCAAACTCCTGCCTTCTGGTGTTTTGAATTCTGAGGTGTGAAAATAAAATGTGTGAAGTACAAAATAAGATTTCTAGATGGTGGGAGTGAGCAAGATTTTATTAAGGATGATTGTTTAAATACTGCTAGAGCAGATGTAATACAGATCATACCATCTCACTAAGTCACAGGAGTTCAAGAGTTGAAAATGGCCATTTAAAATTTGTGTATATAAATAAGTGTCAGAGAAACTAAATTCTTTTCTCTTGAAGTTGAAAAATCTTCTCAGACACTACAAATCACAGATATTTCATCTTATTCACCAGTAAGCCTTTCCAGAGCAGTCAGTGATTCACAGATTCAATGTCAGTCCTAAAAGCCTTCCAACCTGAGGAGAGTATGAAATCATGAAGCATCCTCTGCTGCACATCTGCTTGAAGTACAGCATAATGCTGTTTTAGCACCCATGATTTCAGGAATACAGGCACCAGTCTCCAGTCACTGAACACCCCTGTTGTGACAAGACAGAACTGTCCCTTTTCTGTGGAGTTTTTTTTGTTTGGTTGTTGGTTTGGGGGTTTTTTTTTCCATCTTCAAGCATAGATAGCCAAGGGAGGAAGTAACTGACTGATTGATTACTTGTGACTACTGAATGAAGTCCCCTTTAAAGAAATGTCTTTGAGCTTAAGCAGACAAATCATCACTTGATAGCGTGTTGATTTGCAGTGGGAAATCACTTAAATAGATATTCTTCCTGGAAAAGTCCTGTCTGCTACTTTGCAGCAGTTCAGATGGAGCACTGTGCTTTGCTTCATCATCATTTAGATTGTGTAGTATTCCTGTAGGAGTGCAAGGAATGGGCAAAAGACCAACAGAGAAATTTTTAAAAGTTAGTGATATACTATCTTGGCCAGTGATTGTAGCATGATTTCAACACAGCTGTGCTCAAAATATGTTCTGTTAGTTTGGACTAGCCATTGCACCCATTGGCACCTCATGGCCTTATTTGATTTAGGACAGAAGTTTCATGATTAGCTAAATCTATCTGGGACTGTACTGCTGCCAAAGGGACATTCCTCCCCCTCTTACATCAGACCAGGCATCCATATGATCATACAATAAACTGATTCATCTGAAAACCAGCCCGGGGAGAGGGAAAAAGAGGGAGAGATTACTTTTTAAAGTCAGAAAGTTAAGCAAGAAGTCAGAAGGTTGCTGGGGCTTATGAAATGGGTGGACTGGCAACAAGCAGCTAGGGGTATGTGGAGAGGTGAGACAACCACCTCTGAGGCAGTGGGATTCAGCAGGTGAATCTCATTTGAAGTCCCTTTAGCATACAGTGTGGCCCAAGAAGGTTTGCTCTGGAGAGAAAAGCAGGTTGTGCTGCCACAGCAGCATCTATGCTGAGTGCATTGGAGGGGTTAGCTCTGGGCTAATGCAGGAGCCTGCTGTACTGGATATGCTCCAGCAACGTGTCTTCCACTTCAGTTGATAACACAAACTTGTGTAGAGGCACCCAGTGTGTACCTGAGGGCACCACTGGTACTCATATTTTTTGAGAATTCAAGATGCTCCCATCATATGAAAGTATTTAGAGTCTGTTTAAACAGTCCTGTTTGGGAGTGAGAGGCAGGAATATAGCAGAGCCAGTGTTGAGCAAGAAGAGAGAGACTACTGGGATTTCATGTGGTTTTATCCCCACAAGAAACTGAGTCTGTGGTCCTGGTTTTAAGCAGTGGAGGTGTGCCAAGGCTGAAGCTCAGCTCTCTGTGTGATTCCTGTTGGCCATGGTTCACTCAATGTTTTTCCTCTTTGAGATCATTCCCAACATAGAGCTCTGCTCTTCTCAGCGCCTAGGTGCTTCCAAAGCATGCTCTAATTTAAATGTGCCTTTTTGGACAGCATCCTTAATTTGCCCTTTGGGGGTGTTTTGTGCAGCTCAGTGTGTTTAATCACTTATATTTTTCGTGGGTCGCTCTGGTAGCAAAAGACAGCAGGGGGCACCAAATCTGCATAATTCTGTTAAAATTGCAAAGTCTAGGTCCATGCTCATAGAATTTAAGTTATTATGCATCCTTTGAGTTTAACATTTGTAGTTTCATTCTAGCACTGATATTTTCTAAGACACCTCTTTGCTTCTCAAGAGTTGCAGTGGTGGAAGCTGGGGTTGAATTTCCACAAAAGTATACAATTGGGCCAGTAGAAGACTTTTCTCCTGCCAGATAACATCCCATTTCCTTCCCTACTTAGTGCTGTAGGCTCCAGAGTTCATGCCCAGGAAGATACTCAGTCTCTAATACGTAATTCAGGAAGCTGTTTGTATTTGCAGAATTGGATTAACTGAAGGCTTTGCTTTTTAGCTCCAAAGTATCCTGATATTGGCATTGTGAAAAGATTTTGTGCTGAAACCAGTGTTGGACTATCTAAAGGGCTTCTCAATGACCATGCAAAATGTTTTCAAGCCTAGAACAAGCAATGTAGCTGCCTCTGTTCTTTTGGAGAAGCTGGAACTAAACGATCTTACAGGTTTTTAAGAAAAAATAAAATAACTTGCAAACTCTGCAAAATAAAAATTAAACACAAAATATATTCTCTCATGGTTCTTTGAGTATTGGTTTAAAAATGATCTGTGAGGATGAATCTGATTCAAAAGCCTTCCTAAACTGAGTGGTTCACACTCATGAAACAGCTGTGGGTACACTCAAAGAAGTAAATCCTATCATTTGTGTATGTAACACATAAGTATTATTTGTATTTTTGAAGTGCTCCACAGTTGGATCCTTATTTGATAACAGACAAAGAAAAGTAACACTGCAGTTTGACAGACACTTTGAGAAATCTAATTATTGTGAGCTACTAGTAGTGTATTTCTGTGACACAACCAAGCCTTGCTGAGATGGTGTCCTAAGTTACAATCTAAGTTGTGCCCAAAGTGTGTATTCTATCACCATCTTCCAGAGCTGTTGAAACAAGGTGGGGCAGTGTTTCCCTTGCCCCCTCCCTCCAGACTATCTTCTGTTCATGGGCCCACCAATGCCTTGCCGCATGACTCACAGATAACTCCCTCTGGGAGTTATCTCTGTGTAATGGGCCATCAAGGACCCACTGCATGACTCATAGAATGATATCATCCCATTGTGAGATGCTCTACCTAGGGGGAGGAGCCAAGCATTCCTACCTGAATATAATCTGAGATTTGGGACATCGCAGGGAGCCCTTACCTGCTGGATTCCCAGAGGACAAGAGCTACCAGACCTTTCTATGGGATCACTGCTTCAACAAGACCACTTCATCTGGACTGCTACCACCACTCTAACTAACAGAGGGTGTCAGGTTGTATTCTGACTCTGTCAGTGGTCTTATGTACTATTGCATTCATTTTATTTTATTTTACTCCTTTTTTTTCCTCCTATTAAATTGTATTTCTGACTTGGCGTCTCTCACTGGTTTTGCTTTCAAACCAGTACAGATGGTCATCACACAATTCTTTTTTCTGCCCTTCATGCCCAGTCTTGGATTTCTATTCTCCTAAATTTAAAATCCTTCTTTGAAAAGTCAGACCATAAAGAGAGATAACGAGTCATGCAACTCAGAAGAGAACCTAGGTCTGAGATATGACTGCTCATCCTGTGGGTTCTGGTAAGTAATTTTAGTGTCAGATTCATAAAATAATTTGGTTATTTGAATTGTAAGTTCAGCTGGATAGGTGTATGCCTAAGTAAGTAGCATTTCCAGGCTTATTTATCTACTTTAAATGTAATCATTCATTGGATAAAATAGGCAAAAAACAGACCTGCTAAGCTTTCCAGAGCAGCACGTTCTTACAGGCAATTGCTATTGTTTCAGTCAGCAGGAAGAGAACCTCTTGTCAAATGACCAAGCCTCAGGTGAGAGCAATTAATGTGCATACTAACAGCTTGGTAAATGTCTAACAGCACCTGTCCTGCTCTGTGCTGAACTGATGGCCCATGTTCCACTGATCTGTGCATGTACAGTCTGCCCAATTTATTGGAATTCAGTGGTTTGGGCAGATCTGAAATGTTAAAAGCAGGAGTTAGGAGTGTGGTTTCCTCCAAGGAGATACCACTGGATTACTCTTCGTGGCTGGTTTACTGAGCATTTTCTCTTTGGGTTCACAAATCTTGTATTTTTGTTTGTGTGGTTTCACAGATTTGCTGACCTTGCAGCACTATTGGGGAGAGAAGTACATTCAATATTGGGAAGAGTATTAATATTGCCATGATGGAGAATTGCATAAATATCTTGTGTAGGTACACTCTATATTACCACTGAATTTTTTAGAGAAAGTTTACACCCCTAAACTTTTGGCTTCTTACAATAGCAGGTTAAAATAATGATTTCAAACCCATATTTTACAGTCACCTGTTAAAAACTGTGTAAGAATCTAAATAACAGATTTGGATTGTTCCTTAATCATCTGTAGAATTGCTGTGTTTTTTCTGTCTCCATAGCTCTTAAACCTTGTCAGCTGGAATATCCCTGGAAGCGTCCAAGGTCAGGCTGGATGAGTCTTTGAACAACCTGATGAAGCAGATGTCCCTGCCTCTGGCAGGGGGATTGGGCTAGATATCTTTGAAAGATCCTTCCAACCTAAACCTTTCTATTATTTTATAACTTAAATGTGTTAGGTAAGGTAATAAGTCTCTGGTTTGTAATTTATACCAAAATCTAGCTAAACATGCAGTCTTAGACCTTGGATGCCATGTGCACGACCGTTTTGAAGGTGGGTTATGGAAGCATGCTTTGGTTGGCATTTCTACGTTGCCATTAATGTCATGTCAGGAACATGCAAGTTTAATGATGTATTCTCACTTTCATTTCTTTGTAGTCTTTCCAACTCCTAGTTTAAATCATTTTTTGTAGTTTCAGACCATTACATTTTACCCTACCTCCTGTGGGTACAGAATATTATATTTTCACACTTACTACCACTTTACATTTATGTTTTCATGTGTGTCTCCAGAGTTTTCTTTCAGTGGAATGAGCTCAGTTCTTTCTGCCTTATCTCCAAGGCCAATAGCTCTAATATCTCCTGATTTAGCTCAAATACATGCATGCAGCTTTCAAAAGTGTAATGTCCCGAGATGTCAGTTCTTCACATCTTCAATGCTACATTTTGGGTTATGCATCCCAGTACAATGTTTTCTGTTTTCATTCTGGATTGATATTATTCTGTTCGTTCCATTTGTGGTAAAACGTGCAGATATTTTTCTGAGTACTACTGCATCATGTTGGGAAAATGCATGATTTTGCTAACCATGATTCATCATAAAAATTAAAGGATTCTGCACATGAGATTGTGTAGGATCCTACCTCAGGTCTAGCATTAGTCAAAACTTCCATTAATATTTTGGGTAACACGGTAGAGAGGATTATTAAGTAGCATCTAGCCATCAGCTGCAGAGGATCCCTTAACTGCCTGTGAAACGGTAGGATGTAAATGGAGAATCATGAGAGTTGAAGAAATCAGTGTGAAAAGTATACACAACTCAACAAATTAAAATGAGAACTACTTCATTTAGGTAGGATTAATTAAATACACAATAGTAAGAGTGGAAACAATCAGCACTGTGAATCAGATGGCAGAGCTAGCATATATGGCTTTAATTGCTCTTTTTCTTTCCCCAAGACCTATTACTTTGTGATAGAAAGAATTTTGTTTAGTTTCATGTAGTTTTCCTTTGATTAATCACTGGTCCTTGCTATTTTTTCATTGCTCTCTTCTGAATACTGGTTTAATTTAAATCAAGAGAAAAATAATGGAATAAACAATTGAACATGCCAAAATGTTGACCATTCCAAGGCTATTCCTTTTTCTTAAGATGGTTTTTTTCTTTACCAGTCTTCTGGAATCTCATCCATTTTTCAGGATTTCTCAAATATGTAGTCAGTCTGAGATTACAGCATTTTCTGAAATACAAACCAGACTGGAAATATGTGCCAGTCTCCTTAAATAAACTTCCTTTCCTGCAGGGACATTTCATGCATATCTCAGACTGCCTCACAGTGTTCTATAGCATGTAAGAAACATTTTTATTGCTGTCAAAGATAGTAAAATACTACTTTTTGTGGAGAAGCACATTTTCACAGTATATAGATGATACTGTTACCTATGTCGGGACCACTTTGGTCCCGCAGCAATAACTTTGTATCACGGCCTGGAGGAAGGGAGCTAGCTGCTCCATGAAGCGGAGACTGGCCCTGGCCTATCTGCCGTGCTGAGGGGCAGAGTTGACACTTGGCTGAAGCAGGGCGAGTCCCACGTGGCCCCGCAGGAGGCTAGACTACCAGCGAAGAAACCGATTCTGCAATGGGCTTTATTCCAGCTCGAGAACAGTCTCCTGAACAAGCTGTGCCCACTGCAGAACGAAGGACCACACGGCCTGCCTGTCCTTTTTACCTGGCAGAGGGGGGAGTGGAAAGGGCAGAGACCCGGCCAATCACTGGAGTGGGGGGAAGTGACCCAAGGTGGACAGGCATCCCAGGGGTCAAATCCCTTTTGGGGAGGGGGGCGGCTGCCACCCTTCCACCAACAGCCTGGGTGGATCTGCCTGGAATTTTGCAGGGGCAAAGGAAGACGCCTTACCAAGTCCCTTGGGATTGGCCAGAGGTCTGTCTGGGGTCAGGGAGGAGGGGGAAGGGATTGCGTAACCCGAGAGAGTGAGAAGCACAATGCAACATCTAGAGATGCCATAAAACTTGCATATTGAAGTAGAATCTCATTGAAGAAGTTGTATGGACAGAAGGGAGAATATCTGCTGTTAGCACTTGTGAATATTTAGATATGAAGTTGTGTGGCAATCAACTTTCACAACATAATACGACAGTAAATTCAGATACCTCAGATTTGCAGGGTTTGAAATTCACGTATGATGTTCAGAGACAGAAGACACTAAATAAGTTAACAAAAGAGACTGCAGAAAATGAGTTTATACAACTATGATCTGTGCAGCTTTGGACCAAAATACAGTAAGGGAATTGCTCTTGGTTTATCTGAAGACTCCCCCCAGTTTGGTTTCACACCTTGCCTAGGAATTCAAACAAGCTGAATGTATCTTTGCCTTGCAGCACTGTTAAATTAATGTTCCTACAACTGGAATTTCTAAACTCAAAGTTATCTTTTTAAAGAAGACCCTGGCTGTGTAGTGGGGAACAATGGAAGATTTCGTGCATTTTCCATGTGCTTTTGTAGTTAAGAACATATTTTTATTGATTTAAAATAAAGTCCTATGCCTGACAACAAAGAATATTGATAAATACAATCAAAGAACTACAAATAGTCTAATGTGTTTGCGTTCAATTCAGGCCTGGCAGCCCTGCAGGATGAAATAATCCATGTAGGATAATTTTGGAATGGGCAAAGGCATAGACGGTCCCCAGTGCAGCCTCTGGATTTGAGTGTGGAGGTACCATCTGTTGGAGCAGAAGGATAATTAAGTTTTTGTTTCTCTTTGCTTGTACTGAGATGATTAGCAGGGGAATCTCATGCTTCTGAGTTTTGCAAGGCAGACACTTTTCTGATAAGAATTGAATTTGCTCATTTCAGTCAGTCTGGTAAACAACCATCAGAGGACAACTTCTCCCAGCTGCTGTGTCAGGCTCGCAGTGGTGAGGGCACACCTTGCCATGCTCAGCTCTCTTGGCTCCTCAGGTGAGTAGTTAGTTACCAGGCACATCAAACTGTTTACTCAGCTACTTAAGGTCATTTGCAGTAATTCTGCCTTCCTTCTTTGGGATGCACTATTTCCTCCCCTTCAAGATGAAATGAGCTCAGTACACCATTTATGGACATAGCTAATCTTAATTCATTTTCTCAGTGACTTATGCTACTTTTGTGGTATAATTTTTTTTCTTTCTGGTCATCTATTACCCTGTCAGTCTGTTCCAGCCACCTGCCCTATTTATGGGCATTTTAACAGAAGGAAGTTAATAGAAACTCACATTGGGTGTGAATTTCCATTTCACTAATTCACACTATTCTTGCTAGGGACACTTCAGTGTTAAAGAAAAAATAGCTTACAGTACTTTCAAAGCCAAATTACTTTCTCCCAGCAAGACAAAGTGGTCTTATTGGGAACTAGGGCAGCTAAGCTGCAGTGCTTGGAAATTTACACCCTAATTATCACAAATTAGCTTCTCCATCTAGGCCAGAACAAATATGTGAAGAAACTCAGAAGGTTGTCCAGTGTGTTACCTTTTCCTACAGGATGATCTCGACTGAGTGCCTGTGGGTCATACTGAGAGCATCGCAGTGGAAAACCCTTTTGCAGTTCAAATTAGCAGAAGTGCTTTCTGATTTTTCAGTTACTTGAAAGTTCAAAGTACCTCTCAGAAGGCAGCATGCATGTAAATCACAACAGTAACTGCTGGATTGGAAACACCAGTACTGCTAAAATGTCATATTTGCTCCCATTTCAAGCCTGAGTCTCCCAGCTTGGCTAGCTTTGCTTAACTCAGTAGCTTTGCTTGTGTTAATTGCTTCGGTGGACACAAAATTATTGTCACTAAAATGTATGCTTCAGAAGACAAAACAACCCCTCACTGGAATAATGGTTGAAAAGATTTTTCTTTTAGAACACTATGTCCTCAAAAAAACTCTACCTGGAGTTCATTTGATTTTGAGAGCTGCCTTACTTGCAATCCAAAGCAAACTCTTACAAAATCTCTTTGGGAAGAAAAAATAAAAAGTTAATTTCTGTTATGTGTTCTCGCACAGAAGTTTATATATAGGTCAACAATTTATGTAGCCCAGTCAGCAAGAAACACACATGTAGCATCTACTTCTCTGAATAAGGGCTGATGTCAAGGTAATTACATTGATATAAAGCTGTTGTAGGTTCAAAGACATGTGAGCTGAGTTTCTCTATAGAAGAACTAAATGCCTTGAGCAGAGAAGAAGACTCTGTGTATGAGTGCATGTATGTGTAGTACTTGTGAGTCATGATTTTTCTAAAAGGCTGTTTAACTTTCTGAAGTTGATGTGAGTAATTGTTCTCTTCTCAGGTAATGACTAGTTGAGATCACATTTAGCTCTTCCATTTCTCTAGTAATCTCTGAGACCTGTGTTTCATTGATCTTCCAGTGAACAGCTGCTTCAGAGCTCTGAGTGACAGGTGAAAGCTTTATGAAAGAACATAGATCATTCCATTTGGAGAGCATAGATGACTACAGCTGGAACCTGTCACTACTCAGCCACTTTTGTCATATAAAAGTGACTATTAGTTTAACAAAAGAAAGCTTGTACTAAGTGTTTAATGTAGGCACAAAGTATACAGGATTGGGAAAAAGGCAACTTTGAATGACACAATAAAAATAGGCACAAGGGCAGGTTTTTACTTATGACATCACAAACTCTTTTTCTCCTAACTATTCCTAGAGCTAAACTGAGTATTTCAGAGGGCATCCTGAATATATTAAAGATCTAGACCCAAACTTATCTTGTAGTTTAGGCAAGTTTATCTAGACATTTCAAGAAAGAAAAAGAATCACAGAGTGGGTTAGGTTGGAAAGGACCACAGTGGGTCATCTGATCCAACCTCTCTGCTCAGACAGGGTCATCCTAGAGCAGGTGGATTGTGTCCAGACAGCTTTTGAATATTTCCAGGGAAGGAGACTCCACAACCTCCCTGGCTGACCTGTTCCAGTGCTCTGTCACTTGCACAGTAGGGAAGTTCTCCCTCATATGCAGGAGGGCCTTCCTGTGTTCCAGCTTCTGCCTCTTGCATCTTGTCCTATTGCTTGGCACCAGTAGAAGGCAGAACAGAAATTGAAATACTTGCAATACAAAATGCACTGGAACCTTCAACCAGGATTTCAAACCTTCTCTTCTTTGTAAGAGATAGGTAAATTGCTTGGAACCTTATCTTGCTTGTTCTTCTTCAGACTGGCAATAAAAATATATTAGTATGTTAAAGCCAGGATTGCTAATGTACTAAAGATTTATATTTAGAATAAAAATGATCTTTCAGCACAGTGTTCTCATGAGATTTCTTGCTAAACATGTTCCCAACTCCTCCATTGCCACCTCCAACCTTTTCTTCTGGTATTTTTCCAATTTACAATATGAATTCTTCAGTACTTGTTGTCAAATGCTAAAATAGTTTTTATAAGTGATTTTAGCTGAACTGACTAGAAATTCTAAGTGATACAGAGTGCTATAATCATTAGTTTTACTCCTACAGTCAAAAATACCCCTATTTATGGGTTTTCTATTTTCTCTGGTTTAACATGAGGAATATGTTTCAAAGTTACAAAACCTGAGGGGATCAGTTTGGAGAGGTTTTAAATTCAGTGTTTGATAAAGAGTTGCGTTGCTGATGTGCTAATAATACAAGTTGTGGGTTTTTGACAACTAATTTATTTATTCCCTTTAAATAGAGGTCAGTCAAACCTAATACTAATTTAATGAGTTAGAGAACAAGGAGACAGGGCCTGAGCTGGTGGCAACCAGATCATTCCTGCTGTTACTGCAGCACATGCTGCTGTACACCTGCGTGGCCTCTCCTTCCTTTTTTACCATAGATGAGTCCACCTCTTATAAAACTGCATCAAAATAAATAAAACCATAATTTAATGTTTATGTATTCATTAGTCAACACTGTTAGCTATGCAGACCATATTGTAGCTATTCATTTATGCGTGCAAGTTAAAAATGACTAAGACCATTAATTCACTGAGAAACACATATGTCAGTTTGGTGAAATACTGATTTTTTTCCTAAATGATAGCAAAGATACCAGGTCTAGGTTTTCTGCAACAGATTGTTGTTTTTGGGACAGCAGGGATGAGCGTTCAGTATCAGTCTCAGTACAGAATGACAAAGAGGAAGAGCATTTGGTTTAATAGGAGATAATTTAATCATCTTCTGAGAAGGAGAACTTTTGAAGGGCATCACATATTTGACTTTGTTCTGGCATCTCTGTTCCGAATGATGGAGCCATGGAATGTGATCTGATACAGCCTGCAGTGGGTGGGAACACCAGCAGGTTTTGGAGATTAGCAGAGTATTACAGGATGGGAAAAAAATGAAATATTATCAAAATCAGATTAATCCGGCCCAGAATGTTATTGCAGTGTTTGGACAAATGCATATGTTATGCAAATTGTCTTATTAGAAGTCTGCAGTGACTAATGAAGGATTTCTTATGAGAAAGCTTATTGAAAACATTTGTTACTCCTTTTTCATTTCTTTGATGGAATTCAGTTATTCAGAATTGATGATGTTGTAATCCACTCTCTCCCCAGCACAGACACAAATTAAATTCCTTCTTGTCAGGATTAAGCAATGTTAGCAAGAATTATTTCTGCATGCTTTCCATGTATTAATTTGAAGCAAAATAGGTAATGTCAAAGGCAATTAAGAATGTTTCAAATACTCCAGGTAAAGATCTTACTTTCTATTCCCTTTGTTATAAATGTATAGTTAATTCGCGTTTAAATAATAAGATAAAGCAATCTTATATCTGTATGAAACAAATTGTATCCCCAAAGATACCTCCCTGTACAGAATCAGTTCACGGATGAGTGAACAGGAGCAATGTTTTCCTCCCCCAAGCAGGAGATTCCCCAACACAATACAAAATTTGAGAGAATTAGATAAAACCCAATGACCGGACCATCACACAAAATAACCATCTCATCCGCTTATCAAGATCATTCATCCCCTACTCAGCCAAGAGAAGATGTAATCAAGACAGCTCCTGCCTTCCCGGAACCCTGTCCACCACCTGAGGAACATGCAAGCAGGATTTGTTTTGCCTTCCTGGAAGGAACTCTGTTTAACATACAGACCTGGAGAAAAGAAAATCCATCTACATATTCAAAAGGCTGGACTAAACAATGGACAAGCCTCAGGGCACAAAAACTGTATAAAAACAGGGCTTTGGGAAATGGCTGGCATGAACCAGGGTGGGACATTGAGTCCGGAGAGGCTGTGTCCCAAGGTTCGCCCAGCTCTGATTCCCGGCGTCAGAACTGTCCGTTGATTGTGGCTTTACTCGATTTTTCACTTTGTTGTTTTTCCAATAAATTTCTTAACCGAAAGATATTGGGGAAATTGTCATTTATAACACCTTCAAGGGCTTCCATTTTTACGTTGGGTTTCCCCTCCAAACTAAAGGTCTTGACCAGTTGCGAAAAATCTTCTTGGGAAAAACACACAGATGCTATTTTGCCAATTGTCTTGGTTTTGAAAAGACAGGTATCTGCTAAAGAGGGGCAGGGCCTTGGAATGGATAATTCAAATCCCCTCCTCCCAAATTATTATAATTTAAAAAATTAAAGCAGCTTTCAGGCAGAGATATGGGGATAGGAATAACAGTTCTTTACTAATATGTATAACAAGGCAAAACAAAGAACAGCAGCTACAGCATTAACAGTGGACAGAACCAGGGACCTTGAGGGTGGCTTTGTTTCACAAAACCTGGGGCAGTGCAATCTCTTGGGACTCCAAAAAGCACCAAGCTGGAACGGTAAGGGATCCTAGACTGGTGGATCGGATATATCTGGAGCTCCGTCGGTGGTCACTGGAAGGGCAGGGATGTCCCAGCAGGGCAGGGATGTCCCAGCAGGACAGGGCAGTACAGGGCCACAGCATAGCAGAAAAAGCCTCAAAGCAGTGCTGAGAAAGCAGTGGCAGTGTGACAGAGCCGGGCCAGCTCCAGCAGGGCAGCAGGAGGAGAATTCAGGATTCCTGGGCACACGAGCAGAATGATGATAGCTTTCCTCAGGATCGGACCTGGTGGTGCCAGTGAAACTCCTTCCACAGCAAGCAACAGCCTGACCATCCTCTCTCTGATGCTGAGAGCAAGAGAGCAAGCTGCCCCCAGCCCCATCTTTTTCTTGCCCCTAAAACCTCGCATTACCTTCCCCCTCTGAGAGAAACTCCCAGAGACAAAAAAAAAGAGTGTAGCCAGGTGCTATGCTCCATCCCACCTGAGTACCCATAAATACTCAGTAGTTAGTTGCCTAGCAACTCTTGGGAAAAAAATTCTATAGGTAAAAAAACCAAAACAAGGAACAAACCTAACCCCCAACACCAATGCTGAAAATCTCAGTACTAATTTACATGGAATGCTTTCCATATTGGAATCCATTGGAAGGATTTCACATCTGGAAAGAGGTAACTTTTGTATGATGAAGATGACTTCTACTGTTGCCATGAATAATTATGGTTTTGTCTAATTCTAATCCTTCTGAAAATTCCACATATAGTTACTAGAGATGTGTTGTAATTAAGCAAATCCTTTCCCCAATCCATTTCACTTTAAAGCAAGACCTCACCTGCAATTGCTTTTTTCACTTGCTTTTTCTACTCTGTCCTGGAACCAAGGGCAGAGATCCTGTCTTTCGGGGGAGGATTGATGCCCTGTCAGTGATTTCAAGCAGTCTTGATGAGCTCCCAGGAGATAAAAGCTGGATTTGGAGGAGGTATGGAAGTGAAAGGCAGAGTATGGACCAGGCTAAGACTATGAGGTAACATGAAGATAAGGGAAAAAACAGGCTAATGGGAAAGAACTGTGCAGTAGAGGGATAGAGGAGGCTGGAGCAATAGAGGAGAAAATTATATCTTAAGAATTAAGAGGTGGCATGGTGTCTATGCTCACAAAACTGCTCCACTAACCCTGCAGGTAATAAAAAAAGTCACAGATTCCCTGATGACACTCTTCTATTTGCTAGCAGATCATTGGTGACATGAAGAATCAACATGTGTCCTCCTCTGTGGTGCTGGGTATCAGAGCATGGCACAGAACAGTACTGACATCACTTAGTTCAGGAGAGTGACCTGAGCGGCAAACCAGATGCCCCAGTTTTGCCAGTGGCCATTATGGACAGGAGTGGGATTCTGTATAATTCTGATACGGGCTGGCAAGGGAACAGTAGAAGCAAAGCACTATAGTGTCATGCTCTGAACAGTCTTTGCTCTTTAGGAATATTTCTGTATCACATATTAATCCATGCTTTTAAAAGTGGATTTCAATAATATGGAGTTTATAGCCAACAGGAGCCTTACAAACTTCACCAGGGACAAAATGTAAAATTGTGTACTAAGTAGGGAATAAGCCCTGGCAATTAAACAGGCTGGAACCTGAAAACTCTGCTGAAGACGACCTGAGACAGGCAGTGGAACAGGTTGCCCAGAGAGACTGGACTGTCTCTGTCCATGGAGGCTTTCAAGACTTGTCCGGATGAAGCCTTGAGCACTAAGCCTGACCTTGTGTTTGTCGCTGCTTTGCGCAAGAGGTTGGACTAGAGACGGCCTGAAGTCCCTTCTGACATAAACTTTCCAGTGATCTTATGATAATATACTTACAATTTATTCATCCAGGTCCTACAAAAAAAAAAAAAAAAAAAAAAAAAAAAGGTGGAAACAGCTGGCAGTAAAATGAGATTATTGTCAGTGCCTTTGTGAACTATTTCATTCTTGGTATATGAAAATGAGACTTCATTAACAAAATGTCACTTACCTTTATTATTGCAAAGGTAACCTTTTGAAAATGAACTGACCATGAAATAATAGAGTAATTTCATCTAGAATCTGCAGATAATCTGAAATAATAATGCACAAGGGTATGAAATGCTTCTATTAATCTCTGTGGGATATTAGCAGTAAAGCCCAATGATGGCAATTTGTATATGAGCATTGTTAATAATTTATGATTACTTAAGATTCACAAAAGAGAGATTCACATGTATTATTAAAAAATAATCTATGAATGAGCATTCTCCACTATAATTAATATAATTTTACTCTAACAGGCATTCAGTAACATGTTACACTTAAACAACAAGAAAGTAGCAATAATATATAAATCTTAAAACTATGTAGTACTTTGGCTGAGGGTGTATAACCTTGTGGGTGGATTTACAGTGATTTTAGCCTCCCACTTCAGGGATTTCAAGCCTTATAAAGACTTGTCCTTTAGGTTTATCCAGTTGTGGTAATTATTTGGGAGTTGACAGGACTCATTAGCAGTCCCTT
Source organism: Acrocephalus scirpaceus scirpaceus (assembly GCA_910950805.1). NCBI lineage: Eukaryota > Metazoa > Chordata > Aves > Passeriformes > Sylviidae > Acrocephalus > Acrocephalus scirpaceus. Next base: position 17,522,288 of record OU383775.1, on the reverse strand, counting down.
CTCACCTCTTATCCCATTCTGTCAATCAGCCACTGGAAATTTTTTTAAGTACCTTTGAATTCTTTCTTTATCTAGCACAAAAGGTCATTTCACATAAAATCAAGTGCTCTGAGACCTGCTAATGTAAGGACATCCAGAACTCATGAATTTATTAAATCTGTTTTCACAATCTGTTTTCACAATTGGGTGGTGTTTGTTTTTGAGGGCTGTCTGCTCCTCACCAGATGTATTCTGTTATTATTTACCTAGTGACTGAATTTTTATGGTCCCTTCATAGCAGTCCTCACAAAGTAAAAAATCATCCTTAAATAAAAAAAAATCCCTGATCCTGTTTGTGCTTTGAGCTATGGTCATATTTGCAGAGTGATAGATTTAAAAATCAGCATCTCAGTGCTACTTGTACAAATACAGCACCACCATCTATCCTCTTGTGATGACTGCGAAATTGGGATCAGACTGTACTGCAATCATATTTTTCAACAAATATGCAAAATAAAGATAAATTCTTTCTGTTTACAAGCACCAAATCCAAAGAGGGATAATGAGCATTCCAAAATTTAATCTGCTCAAGGAAAACAAGAGTCCTCACAATCTTCCATAAAACCCTTTTCTCCACAGGCTTTACAAATGCACTGTCACGATCTGTTTGTGGGTAATGTGAGACAAAGCCAGCTCATGTAAAAACTTGTGCTAGGAACTGTTGTCGAGCTTGAAATGCGTTGTGTACCCATCATCAAACATTTAAAAGAAAGAGTTTCTGGTTAAAGATGAAAGAATACAAACCATTTTTAAATCAGTCTGAACAGAATTTACTCTCCATTTCTTAGCAACTTTCTACTTGGTCTGCAATTCATCTCATGGTTCGGCTTTCTGACTGTTTTTTTTGCATTCATGAGTTACAGGTGTGAGCCACAGAGCTCTGGAAATGGCTCGGGAATACCATGGAGGAAGCAGGAGCATTGGTGAGATTTTGAAGACAGAAGAGTGAAAGATGAGGTGCTAAACCTGAGACTGTGGCTGTTAAAATGAGCTGCTGAACATCAGAGAGCAGGAATTACTGCATTTCCTAAGAGTGCTGCAGAACCTCTGAGCCTTTTATTTCTAGTAAAAATGGGTCTCAAGAAGTGTTTAAAAACCAGTTTTTGAAAACAACAGTTTTTCATAAAGGCAAAAATATATTATATATATATAAAATATGTATCTTATGCTCTGTGTTTATCTGGTTTGCCTGTTCCAGGTCCCCTGAGTAGATAATGCTGCATCCTCAGCTCCCACACCCTCCACCCTCAGCTCCTCACCCTCCATCCTGGCCACTGAGATGTACATTATTTCAAAGGAGCACAGCTGGGTGCTGGACTGTAATTTTTCGTGCAGCTCAGATCAGGTCCATTAGTTTATTTGAAGGTTAGGACCAAGACCATAGAAGTGCATGAGAAGCTAATAGACAGATTAGTGTTCCTGCTGTGTTTACGGGGGCTTAAACTAGGGAGAAAAAAGTCAGGCACATCCATATTATTTTCACCTTTTGCTTCATGATTTGCAGTAGCCTCATTCATAAATGACAAAGAAACAGCTCCTTGCTGTGAGGTCCTCATACCACGGAGAGCTGTAATGAATTTGTAAGGAGATGGAGATAAGGAAGGTTTTTAGTGATTACTCAGACAAATCTCTGAGTGCAAATCAGAGATGTGCTGAGTGAGTATATCCTTCCATCACTCTCCATGGCTTAAACATCTGAGGATACTTAAGGTATTCTCATGGTATTATGTAAGAAGAACTCAGTAAGACAAAAAAATCCTAAATGTATCTTTATGGATTTTTTGCCTTTGCTGTATGTCAGAAACTTTTGTAATTTGACAGCTACCAGCAATGATTAATGGCTAGCAATATGGCTAGGGGCAATGTGTGTTTCAAAGCCAGTATCAGGAAAGCCTCTGTGATCTAGGAAGTCTTTGGCTGCAGAACTGTCTCCTTGCAAAATCAGAAACAAGTATTTTGCCTGTGTGCTCATTGAAGAGCTCCAAATAAATAGCTGGAATACAAATGAAGAGAAGTGAAAAACAGGAGAATATTTACCTTGGAGTGTGGTGCTAAACTGAGATTTAAGGGTTGTTTCTGTTTCAGTCTCTTATGATAGCTTCAGTATATTTATATTTTTCATAGGTATGCATATATATTTGTGGAGGTGTATACATATAAGTGCTCCAGAAAGAAATGTTTTATTTTCATTTTCTTAGAAGCATCAGATGCTTTCTGTGTTGAATCTTAGCATAAGTAATATACATCCAGATACTAAATAACCATGGCAAATAAATAAGTAAATGCTTCCAAAGATGACTCCTGTACCTCACTTACTGCTCTTTTCAAAATGTGTGGTTATGAACAAACCATTTACTTCCACAAGTATATGCTCTGTAGGATTTCAGGTACAAAAAATTAAAAGGTCAGAGAATTACAATAAATAGGTTTACTGAATCTCTGTATAACATAAATCTCATTTCTGTTTGCCATGTTCTGTCCTTCTTAATTAACACATCAGATCACATGTACAGTCTGGAGCAGCTCAATTATGAAGGATTAGATCCATCAATTTATTCCTGATTGGTTTATTAATTACTGGCCTTGACTCTTGATTCAAATCAACACTCTTTCCTCAGGATAAAAGTGCATATTTTGTTACAAATAATATACTGTACTTTTAAACAAAAATATATTGGGAACATTTACAAAGAAAGCATCCACTGGACTTGGCTTTGATGGAATTTTTGTTCTCTTGTGCCATGAAGTCTGACTTTGACAGGTGACAACTGGCGAATTTCTAAAAGTGTTGTTACTGAATCCCTTTAACCCATTAAAAGAATGAAAAAAAATGCTGTGAGCTGAAATTCTGTTTCAGTTTTGTAGGGATGTTTCAAATACATCATTTTCATCCATGGTTTTCAGGGTATTTTTAAGTGGGACTTCTGATGATTCTGTGGAAACCTTGTGCTTGCAAATCTGCTGTATTGTGCCAGCTGATGTGCTCCAAAGAAGTGGAAGAATTTTTGACAGTAAATTTAACCAGATCTGCAGGAACAGCTAAGTTGTGTCTGGAGACACTGTGGATGTTGCTAAAGACAATGTATGAAGGGATCCATCCATTAAAGATAAGACAAGGCAGGAGCTTGCTCTTCCTTTGCTATTTTACATATGTACTTCAGCAATTTGGATATTGCATATGCCTGAAAACAGTGGCAGGTAAGAAAGGCTTTATTTATTCACTGCCACAGTAAATACCTTTTTCACCCGATGGGAAAAGGCAGACTGATCCTGTTTTGCTGAGCTACTCTACTTTGGTTCATGAGCTCTTGAGCTGGGTTCCTGTCCCGTCTCCATCAGAGGATGGACACTCCACTGCTGGTTCACCCACGGAGCCTGAGGTATATTTCACCTGACGTAAATGACTTTGAAAGGAAAATAAAAACCAAAACAAACCAAACAAAAAACCCCAACAACCTAAAAAAACCCCATCAAAACACTTCAAGTTTAGGCGCATAATTATCTTCTCAAGATTTGGCCTGAACTGATCCCAGCCCACGCTCCTTCCTCTCACGCTGTCGTGACAGGATTTCAGTCAGAAACACGCGGCTCTCTCTGACTACAGACGCTCGAGTGGCGGCAGGAGCCCTCCGCCAGCCCCGCACCGCCGAGCCCGGACCCCCAGTGCCTCCCGCCCCTGGTGGCCGCCCACCGCGGGGAGGGCATCGCTGGGGGAGGGGCCGGGCCGGGGGCGTTGCGGGGGTCGGGGTGGGCCCGGGCGCTGCTGCGGGGGGCGGTGGCCGCCCGGCCCCGGCTGCGTGCGGCGCTGCCCGCTCCGCTCGCCGCGCTGCAGCTCCGGGGCCGCCGCTCGCCGGCCGGCACCTCCCGCCCGGCGGAGGGGGACGCGGAGGGCTCTCCCCGCCATGGCTTTCACCTTCGCCGCCTTCTGCTACATGCTGTCGCTGGTCCTCTGCGCCGCCCTCATCTTCTTCGCCATCTGGCATGTGAGTACTCCAGCCCCGCGGGCCCCCGCGTTGGAGGCGGCTGCAGCCCCGTTGTGGAGGGTCGTGCCGTGAGGGAGCGGGGCGACCGGGCGGGCTGAGGCGGCGGCGAGCAGCCCCTAGCCCGGGCAGTCGGGGCGCAGCGGCGCGGCCGGGGCGGACGGAGCTTGCCGTGAGATCTCTGCCTGGGGAACGGTGTTTATTACATCGCTATAAGCGCAAGGAGGGTCTGTGACGGCTCGGGGTGTGTGGCGGCTTGGGGTCTGTGGCAGCTTGATCCCCGCTGCCCCAGCCCCGCGCTGGTGGCGGAGTTCGGCGCTGCCCGCGGGAGCTCTCCGGGTAAAAACATCTGCTTCTCTTGCCTGCCAATAGAGCGCTGTGACGGGGAAATACCGCATCTAATGAAGCAGATACGGTGTTTTCCCTTCTCTAATTACAACATTAATAACTTCCTAGAAAGTCGGGGTTGAATGGGAAACTCTCTTATCCTTCTGATGTGTGACCCGCATGTTGTGGTCCACCTTCGTTAATTTAACTCCACGGGGTTGGTGCTCGTTCCTTACTGTTCACTGGGTGTCTGTGATAAGCTAAGTGTGTAACTCAGAAGATGTGAAATCATCCTAATGCATAACTTGCAATTCTTTTGAACTGTTACATATTTTAAAATTAATTACACTTTATGTGTGCTACACGACAGCTCCATGCTGTAACCATTCAGGATGGAACAAGTTAAGTTGGAAAACAGAGCGAGTCTCATGGATGCTTCTACAGCTGCCTGATGGAGTATGATTAAAAGAAAAATCCTCCTTTGACTAACAAGCAAGGCAGATGCAGAATTTATTTTTATTGAAAGTAAAGCTACTAGCTTAGTTATATTAGCACTATGAAAGCAATCCTTCTTTGTGAGAATGCTTTGAAATTTACTTATTTTGTACTCTTCATGGGACTGTTACAAGGTTTTTTTATTATTATTAAGGAAACCACAAAGGTGTGATGGTGGTGTCAAGTACTGCAAGGCTGGAAAGGATCTCTAGCAGCCAGCTACTGCACTACTCTGAAAAAAAGGAGTAGTAAAATTTAGATTATTACTCATGTTTTCTCTCCTCCTCTTCTGCAAACCTTCAGGTCTCCAAAAGTGAGAATTCCATAGCTTCCTCAAGGGGCTTAGAGTTAGAAGTGTGTTCTCTTTGAATCTCTAGCTACAAATTAAACTGCAGCAATTTTAATGGTTGTTTTATATATTTGAAGTCTGTCACTTGTGTCCTCTTTTCTTGGATGTGGAGTTGCTGTCATGTGTATTCATAAAGGACTTATAGGAAATCTGGCAAATTATTCTCCCAAAAATGAGTGTAGTTACTGCAAATTTACTCTTAGTGAAACATTTTTTTTAACTTTCAGTCCACAAACTCATGAAGAGCAATCCCTCAGTATGAGAGTTCTTTAAAGGCAACTAGGAAAGAAAACCTTTTCTCGATACATGTATGTTTATGCTGGATGTTTCTTACATCTGTTAAAAAAATTGTTGAGGGATTGAAATGGAAATGGCTGGAAATGCTCTTCTGTTGTAAGAGAGAAAGAATTGGCACTATCTTTTCTAGTAAATAGAAAAAAATTCTATTAAAACACATGGTTTGTGAAGGAAAGTCATAGAATAACAGATTTAACACTGTGCCAAAATAAACTTTTAGGTGTACATGTTATCCACATACACAGAACACAAGGATTTTTATTATTCTTTCTATAAGAAATGGTACAATCTGGTTTCTTCTGTAAGTTATGTATTGAGTCATAGGAGTTTCTTTTACCTAAACATCTCAGTTGTGAAAACCTTCCAAGAAACAAACTCCTACTCCTTCTCTGTGACCTGATCTTTTTCCACTATAATATACTGGTAAGGGACAGTAAATATATTATACATAGGTTCTAATAATGGCAGAGGAGTGTTTCAATAGTTATATTTTCCTGTTTATTTTTTTTAAAGACATTCTGTTGCTAAGAATAAGTTGATGAATAATCTGACGTCCCATCACTTTGGAAGATTTCTGAGAATGAGGATTTATATTTTGTAAATTATTTTAAAGGATAAGAAAAAACTGTAGCATTTGGACTTGATATTGTTCTAACCTGAAGCTGAATGGGGTTTGGGCATATATCTGGAATGATTTAACAGCAGATCAAATAAAATTTCATTTTCTTCCTGCTGGCAAGTCAGATGAATTATAATTTTCATTCATATTGATCTAATAGGTTCAATAAGCATTGTACAGCCAAAATGAGAGTAAGTTGAGGATTTTTATTTTTTGACACTGTGCTTATCTGGTGCCTTTCCTCTAGGAAGTTAAAGACTGTCTATACATTCCTGTGCTCCTTATTCTTTGGAAGCAGATGGAATGAAGCCGGTCAGAGCATTTTAAAGGAATTGTAAACAAAATCCACACAGTCCTCCAGATATCTGGAATATATTATAATAATTTTTTCCTGCCTCTGAGTGATCTTGTATAGGTAGCCAGAGGTGTCTGTCATGAAAAACCTCCTAACAAAACCAAATTGGATATTATTGGAAACATTTGTTTAAACCCTGCACAAGAATTATCCTGATGTATTATTGCTGTAATTTCACTCATATATATTAAATTGAAGAAAAGGACTTGAAAATCTCCATGTACTACATTAAACTAATGTGACACTCTGTGATAGAGGAATTTTTAAAGCCTTTAGATTGTTCAGTGACCACATTACCTCTATCTGTAATGTCACGGTATTAGAAACATCATGTAGAAGTGCATGATACAACTAAGAGCAGAATTTGGTGTACTAACTAAATAATTTGATATCCTCATCTGATCTTGTTGTAAGCTCAAGAACAGTGTTAGTCCTACTGTCACAGACACTTTGTTTTGCTGTCCTCAACCCTTGTTCTTCTTTATATAAGGAGCTTTTTACTAATCAGTTTTATTCCATTCCTAAATGATCTTGAATGAAGATTTTAGCTTCCTGTTAACATTGAACTGAGCTGTGTCGTCTGTTCGAACTCCCAACAAGACTTGACACACCACATTCATTTCTAGTGTAGCTCCCCTAAGTTGTGTCTCAAGTGAGGCTAACTGAAGTTGACCAAGTTGTGCCTTATTTGTCCTCAGTTAAAAAGGGATACACTTGTGTTGAGTCCTGCAGCACTATATTCTCTTAAAGCACATTGGTTTTGAGTAATCTGAATCTTTCCCTTCTAGTGATATTTTAAGATGAAAAGACTTGCTTTGAGGTTTGTTTTTTAAAGGAAAGTTTTAAGAAAAGAGCTTTTCAAAGTGGTCCATCTTATAATACCACAGCAAAACAATTCATAAATACCAAGAACATTGCTGTTAAAAAGAAAATAATTTCTGTGGTGGGCCATCTCCTCTTCAAATTGTACAAGCATATCCTTGCATGTGGGTGCTTCATAATCTAAGGATTGCCAGAAAGTATTAGGGGTATCATGCCAGTGAAAAAATTGGCAGTGCCAGGCTGAGAAGTTGTACCACACTGAATGCTTTTTGGAGTATTATGATATAGTTGTGAATGCAGGTGAATCCGGGAACAGCTCTTTGGCACAACAAGAGTGGTGTGTGTTGAAAGTGATGGCAGCTACTTTAGCCAAGCATAAGGACAATAAAACAGCAGAAGATGGAGCTTTTTTGGTTTATGGCCCCCACACCACCTTATTTTTCTTTTGAAGTGTGAGGATAGTATTAATCTTGATAAATTACTTTAATATAACTTTGGCTTCATTCAACAGTTACAATTTCACAAATATAATTAAAAACAGTGGTAGGCAGTGACTGAACAGAGGCTAAGATTGACTTGTAGTTTTACTCAAAGCATCCTTTTTTTTTTTGCAAACAGCAGGGAATGAAGCCCTTGGAATCTGTATTAAGTGTTGTTTCTGCTAATGGCTTTGTGTGTTATGTTTATCAGACACCCTGAGTTATCTATGCCTCGTTTTCTCATTTGCTAAGTGTGAGTAATGGAACTTAACTGCAAGTACTGCCCGCCACTTTATTTAAGAGCTATTCCTAAAATGTCTTGGCTTTCTGACAGAAGGTGCTATACACATATAAAATGTTGCCACTTCTGTTTTTTGTCACTGTACTATCCTGGTGATGTGGACTGTATTTTATTAGTGCTCAAGTTTCAACAGCTCAGGTAAAAAATTCAAAAGCTTTCAAAGAGTTATGGATGTGGAATTTGGTGAGTATTTGGTTTCTGACTTACTTAGGCTTCCTCATAAAATTCCTAGCTTAATTTTTGATAAATTGTACAGCCTTAATTTTGAAGATACATAAAAAGCACGTAAGCTTGGCTTGATAGCAAATTTGATTGAGCAAAACACTTTGGTCACAAACTGTGCGCTGATCTGTCAATGTTCTTTGTATATCTGCATCCTATTGTTTCTGTAACTTAGGTTTGGAGGAGAGCTCTGCCTTACCTGAAAGTTGTAGAGATCTATTATCTAACTTGAACCTGTATTTCTCTCTGGTGAAGGTTACCAGTAATCTCTTTGCAATGCTTTAGAGCCTATCTTGAAAAGAAAGTAATTTCTTTACAGACTTGTGGTCAAACCTGAATTTCTTTCAGATATTGAAGTTCAGTACCGTTCTTTAATGAGTCATTAATGCATGTCCCTGAGAACGCTGGATAATTATGTGCTTAAAAATAAAATCAGATTAAGGCTTGATGAAGGGGAGCACAAATGCTGTTGCTGTATGTTATACATACTTCTTGAAAATGTCTTTTCTTGCCTAAGCAGCTAAGCACATTGTCCCTGAAGGTTTTATAGTCAGGACAGTTTAAGGAATGAGTCTGATATTTCCACTCTTTTTAAAGGCAGAGCACAACCAGATTGCCCTGGCTTTAACATAGCTTGACAGTTCCCTTACAACTTTTCTTTCAGAAGTTTGTCACATTAATGCTGACAGATAGATATTAGGCCAGACAGCACAGGCTGTGGAGCAAACTGTATCTTATATATTTGGAAAGAGGTATATCTCAGTTTAGTAACCTTGCCAATGCTTAAATAATAATTTAAAAGATCATAGAAGTCTATGGGCTCCAACACAGACTTAAATACTGTGGAAAGATCTCACAGGATCTCTGTGTATGCTTGAACTGTCATGATGAGATTTATTTGGAGAAGGATTTTAAATTGTGTGTGTTTGCCACTGGCTGTAATTCCAGATGCCTCACAAGTCACAGTGACTTCATTATCTGTGTAAAATAAATTATTCTGTGGAGTCCGTGCCTCCCACAATATGTGCAGAGAGCTATTTTAATGTTTTTTTGTTGTCACATATCCAAGGGGTTTTTGGTCTTAGGATTAGTTGTAATATCTACTTACTAAAGGGATTTATATCCAAATTGGAAAATAATGTATTTCTAGTGCTTTTAAATAACTGCCATGCTTGTTAATAAGCAAGGCAATATAGCTTGTCATATTTTATTAGACCATGAGTAAAACTCTTAGATTGAGTCAGAGGCATGAGTTTATAGTCCATTATGTCTATTTGTTTATTCAGCCACCACATACTACATTAAATCACATTTAAAACATTGAATTCAGCCCTCAGACCTCTGGCTTAGTGGATTACCCTCACCCCAACATAAATATCCTTTTAGCAAAGTATTTTTCAGAAGAGGAAGAAACTCAGCAGAGAATGTTTTCCATGCAGATCATCTCTTTGACCTCTTTGTCAGTGCCTGTGACATGCCCCTCATTTATAACCAGTGTGGCTGCTGGCAGCTGGAGTTGACTCTACCAGGCAATGGAACTAGATCTCACATAAGTTGTAAACTGGGGATACTGGAAGGCCTTACTCTTCTGGTGATGGTAGTTTGGAGAACACTTTGAATTTCTGTGGAAACAAAGTCTCTCTCCCACATGAAACAGATAAGAATTATTATTATTTCCATTCTGGAAAAGAGTCACTTAAAGTCACAGGGCAGAGTCAGCTGATGGGGTAAGGGCAGAAGAATGTCAAATACTATTTGATTTACTAGGTCACCTTCCAGTGTTTCACAGTTGGAAGTTCCCTGTTAAACATTCAACTTGTGACCATGATGGTTTGCAGAGAGCAGGAAGCAATTTTATTAACTGAAGGGTTCCTGTGTTCCTTGATAGTAATTACAACTTCAGAAATGTCCTGTTCCTGTCAAAAGAAATAATAAAAGGTTCATAGAATAATTTTGGTTGGAAGGAATCTAGGAAATCATCTAGTCAAATCTCTTCCTCCAGGCAGACATAATTTCAAAGTTAGGCCAGGCTGCTCAAGGTGAACCCTCCATGGGTGGAGAGATGAAACATACCTGGATGGGTGAGGGGACAGTAGTGGATATTGTCCACCTCAACTTCAGCAAGGCCTTCCTCACTGTCTCTCACAATATCTTCATAGGCAAACTTAGGAAGTCTGGACTGGATATGTCGACAATGAGGTGGATTTGAAGCTGGCTGAATGGAGATCTCAGAGGGTTGTAATCCATGGCACAGGAGAGGCCTGTCACAAGTGGTGTCCCCTAAGGGTTGATACTGGGTCCAATGTTGTTTAACTTATCCATCCACTTTTACCTATCCATGACTTGGATCAAGGGACAGAGGCCTCCTCAGCAAGTTCACTGATGACACCAAGCTTGGAGGAGTGGCTGATACCCCACAGGACTGTGCAGCCCCTCAGAAGGACCTAAACAGGATGGAGAGTTGGACAGACAAGAACAGCCTGAAGTTCAGCAAGGGCAAATTCAGAGTCCTACACCTCCATGCACCTGTACAGGCTAGGGGCTGACCTGCTGGGGAGCAGCTCTGCAGAGAATGACTTGGGGGTCTGGTTGGACAACAAGCTGTCCCTGAGCCAGCAGTGTGTCCTTGTGGCCAGGAAGACCAATGGTATCCAGGGATGCATTAGGAAAACTGTTGCCAGCAGGTCAAGGTGCCTGAGCCTGCCCCTCTGCTCAGCCCTGGTGAGGCACATCTGGAGTGCTGTGTCCAGTTCTGGGCTGCTCAGCACGAGAGAGACATGGAGCTGCTGGAGCAGGTCAGTGGATGCTTGTGAAGATGATCAAGGGATTGGAGCATCTCTCTTACAAGGAAAGGCTGAGGAAGCTGGGCCTGTTCTGCCTTGAGAGGGAAGCTCATCGATGTCAGTATCTGAAGGGAGAGTGTGAAGAGGATGGACCAGACTCTTCTAGAGTGGTGCCAATCAATAGGACAAGAGGCAATGGGCAGAAGTTGATGCACAGGAAGTTCCACCTGAAGATGAAGGAGAACTTCTTTACTTGCAGGTAACTGAGCACTGGAACAGATTGCCCATAGAGGTCGTGGAGTGTCCCTCACTGAAGATATTTGAGAACCACGTGCACACAATCCATGTGCTCTGGGATGACCCTGCTTGAGCAGGAGGTTGGATAAGATGACCCAGTGTGGTCCCTTCCAACCTGATCCACTCTGTGATTCTGCAAGTCTGAGAACTTGTTCCAGTACTTTACTCGTTGCACTGTGAACATTGTTTTCTTACACATGGCTGGAATTTCTGTGTTGCAGCTTCTGACTTGGTGCATTTCCCTGAGAAAAGTTTTGTGCTGACTTCTGTGGAACCTACCCCAGGAAACTGAATGCAAGATCATGGAGCAAATCTTGCTAGATGCCATGCTAAGGCACACGGAAAAGAAAGAAATGGTTGGTGAAAGCCAACATGGCCTCACTGAGAGCAAATCACTCTGAGAAATTTGGTGGCCTTTTACAACAGAATTACAGTGTTGATGGATGAGGGAGGAGCAACAGGTGTCATCTGCCTGGACTTGTGCAAAGCATTTGACACTGTCCTGAATGACATCCTTGCCCCTAAACTGGAGAGACATGGATTAGACTGATGGATAACTTGGTGGATAAGGAATTGGCTGGATAGTTGCACTCTCAGAGTTGTGGTCAACAGTTGAGGCCAGTGAAAAGTAGTATTCCTTGGGTGTCGGAATTGGAACTGAAGCTGTTAAACCTCTCTGGTAACATACAAAGTGAGACCAAGGTCACCCTCAGTGGATTTAATGACACCAGGACATGGGGTGTGGTCAAGTCATGAGAGAGAAGGGATGCCATCCAGAGGGACCTTGACAGCTGAAGAGGTGGGCCTGTGTGAGCCTTGTGACATTCATCAAGGCCAAGGATGAGATTCTGCACCTGTGTAAGGATAATCCCAAGCACAAGTACAGGCAGGGTGGACAATGGATTGAGAGCAGCCCTGAGGAGAAGGACTTGGGGGTGTTGCTTGGTGAGAAGCTCAGCATGACCTGGAAACGTGTGCTCACAGCCCAGAAAGCCAAACATGTCCTGGGTTGCATCAAAAGAGCTGTGACCAGCAGGTCACAGGAGGAGCTTTTCCCCCTCCACTGTGCTCTCATGAGACCCCACCTGGAGTGCTGTGCCTGGCTCTGAAATCCCTAACATAAGAAGAACATGGCTGTTGGAGTGGGTCCAGAGTAGTTCCATAAAGATGCTCAGTGGTTTGGAACACCTTGAGAAAGCTGAAAGAATTGGAATTGTTCAGCTTGGAGAAGAGAAGGCTCCAGGGAGACCTTATAACCCCTTCCAGTACTGTAACATGGCTTACAAGAGAGCTGGAGAGGGACTTTTTACAAGGACATGTGAAAGATGTGAAAGAACAAGAGGGAATGGCTTTAAACAAAGGGTAGGTTTAAATTCAGAGAGACAGCAGTGCACCTTGTGAAGGCAGGACAAAAGTCTCTGTTTTTCTCTGCTTCCCATTGAAAAGGTATTGCTATAAAGGAAGGATTTATTTTAGGAATGTCATTGTGGAAAGTTACATTAAAATCACAAAACATTTACAGTGGAAGTAGGTTTTCTCAACAAGATACTGCAGGAGTGCTGAACTTGTGGCTCCAGTTTTGATAATGTGAACACATGAAGCAGAACGTAAGAGAGGGAAGAAGTAGGGCCATCACTGAGTTCTCCCACTGTACACAGCTTGCAGCTTCCTCACCAATGTAACAGGTCATGAAAAATCAGAGTTGCTTTTGGGTTCTTTTGTATTTCTATGCTTTTGCAGGTCATGTCATATTCTAGCTGTCAAATATAGGATGAGTTTTTAAAACTACATCTGGAAGTCTAAGCACGTTGCTGGAGAAACCAAAACTTAAAAAATTAAGGAAACCTACAGTAATATGATGATAATTAGTAACTTACAGCCCTTGCAATTATCTCATACCAGATAGTGTGCCAGTGCCAGGCACTGTTGATACAAGCACCTTTTTTTTTAATAGAATGACATTTGATTTTTTAAATGCATTTAAATGCCAACCATCATCATGCTGTGTGTGAGTCACAGTTTCAAGTGTGTAATTGTTTAGTCAATCTTCTGTTGCATTATTATTTTATCATGCTATGAGTTTGGGCTAAATAGTTCACATTGTATCACCATCTAACTAGAAACTTCTTTCTACATTCACAGAGTGGGCATTTATAAGCAAACATAATGAAGGCTCCACTGAAATCAATTTGATTTCATGTGCTTCAGAGTTGTTCTTCCCTCACTATTATATAAACACTATTATCAGATCCTTTAGAAAATTGATTTGCTGATCATCTAAGTGGCAGGCCTGTTTGGAGCTGTGCTGAAATGTATCCTTATCCCTAATCATGCTCCTGTAATTAAACTAAGGAGTTTTGTGAGAACATGGCTGAGCAGATGATGATGCTTATTGAGTTGCTGGTTTTGAATCTCGATTTTTGGTCACTTTTACACGTTGCTGTGTCCCCTCCCCTTGCCTCTTCTCTGCAACCACAGCTCCAGTGCTGCTTTATTGCTTCCCCTTGCCTTAGCCTTGCAAACACAGCTGTGTGGCTGAAGGCCATTTCACATATGTTTGTGTCTTGGCCTTGGAGTTATTTCCTCCAAGTTCTGCCCGGCCTCTTTTTGGCAAAGAGAGATAACTTGGGAAGGTCTTTAATGTGGTCATCCCTGCCAGATGCTGCCTGCATTAAAAGACCCCCTGTTACATTGTCCTGCCTTTTGCTGCTCCAGCTGGGGTTCTGCTTGCCACTGAAAGTCAGGAAGCACAGATCCAGCAGAATTTCTGTCTGCCATGGGCTTCTTTCTGAGACAGACATCAGTAGAACCCACTGCTGAGTGGGTAATGGGGAATAAAAATGACGTGGGAAGGGGAACTGTGGGAGGGAGGACTTCAGGGAGAAAGATGTGAAGGGAAAAGGAAAAGAGGAAGAAAATCCATATATGAGCAAGGGACTAACCAGAGGGGAGATTTCTGTGTTCTCATTTGAGAGGCAATTATTTGAGCAGAAGAGGCTGCCTGGATTTAGAGGATACGGTTAATTCAGGTGGTGGATGTTTTTGGACAGCCCGTGTAATGAGTCTTCTGTAATGTGTGACATGGTGTAATGTGTGACATGCTTGAGAAGGTTTTTTAGACAGAACCCAGATTCCTTTATGTGTCTCTTGCATTTTGGTGAATGTGCATAAATTGCTGCTGGTGGAATGGAGAACACAGGAGAGAGGGGAAAAAGTATCAGCAGCAATGAGAAACCTGAGAAAACTAAGGAGCGTGTAGTGGAAAGGAAGGTAATGCTTCTCCTAAGCATGTATCAGCATAACAGAATTTTAAAATAACAAAATAATAACTTGGAGCAATATGTAGGCGTCTTTGGAAGCTTAAGAAAAGAACAAATTCTGTTGTGGTGATAAGATTGGATACTTGCTTAGAGACAGCACCAGCCAGCTGGCCAGTCTCTCACCCATGACTTTTAACTACTGATACCGAAAAGAATCTTCTCTTTTGATCTCATTCTCTTGCCATCTTCTTTGGGGAAAATATTTTTTTCTAGTTGTACCTATTTTGGTACATTTTCCTGTCTGTTTACTACATTCTTTCCCTGAATTTATTCTGCAGAAACAGCCTGTTTATTCCTAGGTTTGGATTATCAGCTTTGGGCTGTTAAGTAATAAAAAAGTGCTTCAGTTCATTTTGAGAATAATTTATGAAGATGGAACTTTGTGGCTTTAATGCATCTGTGTGTTTCTCCTTGCATATACTGTAATTCTGATGAGAATAAAAACACATTTCATGGGACCACATTGAATTTAAGGTGACATAAATTAAAAATTACTTGTAACTTTGAGGAAAAACAAGGGCAGAAAAGTAAACTCTCTCACGTCTATAGGTAGGCAATTATCTTGCTTCCAGACAGAATAAACCAGCTATTGGTCCATTGTAACCAGACCACCTTTTCTCCTCCCTTCTGTACCGGGCCAGCCTCTTGTACAGGTGTTTCACCAATTCATGTCTAGCCTGTCTCCAGTTTGGTGTGGAAAAAATTGGATAATGAAGAATTTGGCCTATGCAAGTAGCAGATGTACAAATCTGTAGTGATGCGTCCATGATATAGAGGCAGTGAGAAAGATATCGGAGTTGTTTAATTTCTTACTGTGTTTTCTTAGTTGATATAGAATTTAGTATAAAGAGAAGCAAGGGCAAAGCAGTGCTATCTCTTGTGCTGAAACCAGAGTTCTGCAGCCTCTCCTGAGCATGGGTAGAAAATAATACTGCTTTCATCTCCCCCTGCTTGGTTGGGAGATCTGCAAGCCAGTTCATCTGCACTACATATTCCCTGAGTCACAACCACAGATCTGAGTTTGACACCTCAGCTGTAAAGCTTGGATCCAAACTCCCACCATTTCCTCTTGGCCCATTGAAAAGATCAAAACTAGTAGTGAAGTATTGGCCTAACTTTATAAATATGCTTGTTCAGTTTATCTGCAGATGTGGTCCTTGTTTACACCCTTTCTAGGAAAGAAGAAAAAGCTGGTGCAATAATCTGTATGACTTTGTTACAATGACACTTGCTTTGATCAAGGGACTGGAGCATCTCCCATACAAGGAAAGGCTGAGGGAGCTGGGCCTGTTCAGCCTCAAGAAGGGACGACTGAGAGGGGACTTCATCAAATATCTATCAGTATCTGAAGGGAAGGTGTCAAGAGGACAGAGCCAGGGTCTTCGCAGTGGTGCCAGTCAGTAGGACAAGTGGCAATGGGCAGAAGCTGATGCACAGGATGTTTAAGTGGACTGTGAAGAAGAACTTCTTTCCTGTGCAGTGACCGAGCGGTGGAACAGAATGCCCAGAGGAGGCAGGGAGTGTCCCTCACTGGAGATATTCCAGAACCATGTGGACACAATCCTGTGCCGTGTGCTCTGGGATGACCCTGCTTGAGCAGGGGGCTTGGACACACTGTGGTCCCTTCCAACCCGACCCATTCTGTAATTCTGTGATGCCTTTTCTTAGTTTGCTGAATGTGTGGCTGTGACTGGGAATCCTCGCTGTAGCAGATTGTTTTTTCAAGTCCTGACCATCAAATCAAGTTAATACCTAACTAAGAAGTTACAACATTCCCAGTAATGACATGTCATTTTGATGTCACTGGTGGTCTGTGAATAACTGATCTTGGGATTTTCGTGCTGAACTGAAGAGATCAGAAGTGGTTAGATACTGAAATGTTTAAAAGGTTTTGATCTTGTTATCTAAATTGAAAAAGCTGTTTGTTTTATAAGAACTCCACATTAAGTACCCTATTGCATGTAGGAGGAGGAGACCATATGCAGGAAGAGAATATTGGCAGTGTACTTGTGTCAAAAGTACAAGGTGTGGGAGATTTGTACTCTGTTCCCTATTGCAGCAGAGATTCCACCTGTATTTCCCCCAGCCTACAGTGATGCATAGATATTATGCTTTTGGGGCTGGTGGGAAACACTATCAAATCTGTAAGATTTTATTGGAAAAAAGAGAAGAGCACACATATAAGTGTTTGGGAATGCCAACCATACCTGCTGCCTTTGGTTCAGACCCTGACATTGACTTCACCACTGACCCATGGAGTCTTCAGTCAGCTGAGGGAGAAGAGTTGTTTCTAGCACACTGAATATAATTAAACTGAAGCATTGCATCTCTATGTACAAAAAAGTTTCCATTCTGTTCAGAACAATGTGGTGTATTCACCAGTTTAGGTGCTAATTGAAACCATGGGGGTTTTTTTCTTCGTATTGGTAGCAAGTGTTTGTTTCCCACTGAGGGGTGAGTTGTGGGGTGTGTTTGATTCATAAAACACTGCTGGTTGCTGAACTGGTTCCCTGTAGCGAATGCAGTAAAGTAAGGGTTTGGTTTTGTTGTTGTTGTTGTTTTGGTTTTTTTTAAGAAGAGTCGTGACAATAAAATGATAAAATCCTTTGGGAGGGAAGGTAGGATGGCAGTCTGGACTTACCTTAAAAATTCCTCCTCTGCTTGCGGTCTATTTGGAAATGTCTTCTAGCTGCAGGGAGCAAACTATTAACCTATTTAGAAACAGGATCTGTACAGCTATATTAGCACCATCCCTCCTGCACAGCTTGCTGCTTGTCTTCCTTCTCTGAACAAAATGCACTTTATATGTGCACAGCTGATTTTTGTCTGGCTGGATTTCAGCTGGTGTAGACTGGAAGACAGTGAGTGGGTATAAAATTGTGATAAAAGCACAGGTCATCTCTCTCTGTGGTGAATCAGTGGGACATTTGTCTCTCTGCTGCAGGAGGGGGTTGACATCTCAGTTTCGGGATGGCAGGGGAAGATATTTCAGTATCTGTGGTGAGCAAGAGAAATCTGTCATCAGAATCCTGTTGTTAGCCAGTAAAAACTGTTTCACATTTTGGTTAGATTAAATTATTTTTAAAAGCCCATTTCATAGGAGTTGTAGAGATCTGTCAATAGATGCTTGTCAAATCATCCTTCTGGAAACATTGTGTGCACAATAGAATTTTGCAGTTGCTGAGGGATTTTTAGTGGTTTTGTTAAAATTAATAACACGAATTCTTTACATTCAAGTTGCTTTTCCAAACTGTGATTTGCAGTGTTGCAATAATAACTGGTACCATGGACTGGGTAACTTTCCAATCAAAGCACTCAAAGCTCTGTACAGTGTGGTTGTACTCCTGGAGGTAAATTTCTGTATTTTTTACAATGTAGATGGAGTTTTTCATGCTTGTATTAATAGGTGTGGACTGTTCAGGTGACTGCCATAGTCATGATAGTCAATTAATGATAGTTATCATTAATTCTTAGTGATATCCCCTGCACCTCTCTGCAGGCTTGGAAATCTGATTTCATGTAGCTGATGCAGTAATATTGCTTTTGTCCATCTGTATAGGGTTGGGGTGTTTTTTAATTTTGTCACATTTTCACTTGTATGGTTTTTATCAATGCAGGGGCATGCAGAGGTGTAAATATAGCAGTGCAGGCTGGCATGTTTGTGCACACATGCTCTCAGCAAAAGAGCCTTCCTCTATTGATTTTTGTCAGTATTTACTTAGAGTAGTACAATAATACCTCCATATTTCCGTAGGTAGGAAATAACTTTGAGTCTTGTTTACAGAACAGAGATTATGCATTTTTAAATTTGCCTATTGGACTTTCTATTGGGAAAGCTGCCTTAGGATCTGGCTTAAACACTTGAGAAATTACACTAAGATTTTTATGACTTAAGTTAACTTAAGCTTCCAGTTAGAGCTTAAAAAGTTTAAATCACGTTGTCCTAAATGTAGCATCCTTTTACAGACAGAAAAATTTCAGTAAAGAGATCTAGACTGAGTGCTCAGGTGTTTGTTTGTGGAACCCTGAATGGAGCCACATTTGGGATTTCTGTGTGGAGGGTTGTTTGATGGTGGCAGCATGTGAAATTCGAGCTAAGTAGAGCGAGGAAATGCCATACAATTGTTCGTGTGAAATCTGACAAATAGAACAATTTTCTACCCTTGAGTGACTTAAAACCATTTGCAACCTTAATCCAAAAAGGCTCTGCTTAAAACAATGTTCTGCTCTAGAGATGAACAATAGCACAACAATCAGACAGAAGTGCATTGTTTCACTTTCTTGTTAGTGTACTGACAGTATTCTCTGTTTCCCCTAAACTTTATATGGTGCAACAATCCAGAGACTTTGGTTCTTCTGCCACTGATTCTGTAAATAATTATAGGAAATGGAAATTATATTTTCCTTTGCTGCCTTGGAGGCAGATATATAACTGCAAAGCATTGCTAGTTATTATTGTTTACTTTTATTAATATGTGGTGAATTAATAAATGTAATACTCAGAAAATGAAATATTCTGGGGAGAGAAAAGAGAAGAAAGGAATACTTTCCATCTCACTTTTTTTTTTTTTTTTCCCCTTGATTTGGCTCTATTGCTAAGGTTCTCATTAATACCAGCATTCAGTTCCACTGGTCTGGGAAACTAGTGTGTTGTATGGAGGGGTGTGATGAAAACCAAGACTTGAGACTTCTTTCCTTTTTTAATAGGAGATGCTTAACAAATGGATATAGACAGGAAATACAACATGATAAAAAGCATAAAATTCACTAGAATTTGAGGCAGGTCACTCCTCTGTTCATACAATTTTGAATTATCTTTCATGCTTGGCAGCATTAAGCAGATCAATTCAACTAGAGAACAAAGAAGGATGAAGAACTCCTCATGGCTAAATTTCTTGTTCAGGTTCATTTCATATCGTGATAAGAATTGGGTAGCAAAAAAATGTTCTCTCAATTTGTCACTGTTGTTGTCCTCCTGCTCTGTAGCACTTTATGGGTTCCCTGACTCCCTCATGTCAAGGCAGTGACTTATCTGCCCTTCCAGGTCCTTTTACATTCCTACCTGACTGACTCTTCCTGACTGACATTTTTTCAATTGCTGCTTCTGCCCAACAAAATCCAGCAAAGTACCTCAGCCAATTTGCATCAAAATGGATCAGCTCATGCTTCAAACACATTTTCCCAACACAGTTAATATGTCTGTGCATCAGTTGATGGGCAGGCATGAAGTTTAGGAGCACAGCCTGCTCCTAATCCTGCCTACCTTCTGTCCATGTGCTGACTTGCAGTCAGCCTGTGAACTGTGGGCCTGGGCACTGTGAAAGCTGCCTGGGAGTGTGGAAGGGAAGACAAATTTTCTAAATGAACCATTAAAGACAGTTCCTTCAATATGGGATGGCAGCGCACTGATGGTGTGGTGGCAAGGAAGCATATGTTAGGTGTTACTGTTCTGTTCTGTGGTTGTCATCAAGTTCTGTTTTATCTTAACTTTCCTGAAATGCCAGTAGGCAATAATATCCAACTTCTTTGCTGTCACTGTATTCACACCTACACCAACTTCACTGCCACCCTTAACCACCACATTCTCAATTAAAATATGTTTCTGTAAGAGCTCAGGGATTAAAAAAAGTATCTTCCCTAAAAATGAGATATTATAGCTAATTTCTAGCATCAAGTGAAATTTTCATTTTGATGAGTACATAAGCATGGAAAGAAAGCAAAATTCATGTTCAATCTTATGTGAATACTTCCTTATTCAAAGCTGCTATGGTCTCTCTGATAAGCAGAGAGAGTACAAGTAATTAAAACAAATTTTATAAATATACTTGCAATCAAAACACGTATTGTCATCAAGATCTCATTGATGCATTATGTGTATAAATTGGGGCAAGCTCCTTGCTGACTTGTACTGAGTTTTGAGATTTGCAGATGGTGTGAATCACCAGAGACTGCAAGCAGTATTTTAATAGAACTTTAGTTTTGTTAGGTGGAAAACACACAAGTACACTTCTCTCACCAGAAAAAAGCATGGCAAGGGCAGAGGCAGAACAAACTTCCTGATTTGCAATATGGATTCACAAGGAAAATTCCCTAAGACAGAAGGTAGTGCAATATCCATTGTCCATTCAATCCCTGGCTTGTTTATGCAGTAATTAAAAAAATATTGCTAAATATGATGCACTTTTTCTTCATAAGGCTTCACAAGTCAACAGATCACTTGGTGGTTTGGGTTCGTTTTTCCTTCAAGTTCCTCAATAAATGTCAGATGGTCCTTATTCTCTGCCTATGAATCTGTGCAGAATATTAATATTTACTAATAGAAATAAATTTCTCCTTTTTGTAAGAAGGAAGCCCTAGCACTTGCTTCCAAATTCTGTTCAGCTTTGTGACCAAGGGCTGGCCATTTTTCTTTGGAACAGTGTGTTTACTGTGTGGCCTTTGGAGAGATCGGGTTTTTGATGTCCATGCATGTGCGTGATTTGTAAGCTTAATTGCCACCCTCCATCAAATTAGATTGGATAACTGAGAGATAATGAATGCTTTATAAAATACATTTATTTACAAAGGTGAAACAATGCCATTTCTTATGAAGTGCCCTGACTGGGATCTATTACATTGTCTCAAGACAAGACAGCATCTTGCTCAGCTCAAGATGCTGGTAAGTGTGCAGTTTCTGAGGCGAAAGAGCCCTTGGGCGTGTCCAGGTTCTGTCCTGGAGCACTCAACAGCTCTGCTCAGCACACATGTGGGAATCAGACAGCTGAACTGCATCCAGCTGCAAAGGGAAAAGGCAGGAGTTCCTCTGTTCCTCTGTCTGTGTCAGAGTACTGCAGCTCCTCTGAGAGCATTGGGAAATACTTCATGGAGACAAGCACTTAGTTATTTGGGGTTTGGATGGAAAAATGGCAGTTCCAGCCTCTCAACACCCCAGGCCATTAAACTGCTACAGAAGGCAAGTTATAATTGAAAGAGGAAGATGTTTCCTAATTAATTATGTAATTATTAACCCCAACCCTATATGTGCTGCTGCAGTACCGCCCAGATGTATTTTCAGTAATATAATATCATTTGTTGCTCAGTGTGTTGCAAGCAACAGCTAATCTTAAGAAGCTACAGTTTTACTCAGTTGTGGCTTTAGATTTAGGACAAACAACATTGTAGGATTTAAAAACAATGAAAAAAATACACCCCACTCCCAATAACAAAACAGAAGAAAAACATGCCCCCAAAATGCTTTGGGTGTTGCTTTATACCCCTCTAATTCTGAGCCTGCCTGTGCTTTACATTTTTTTCACTATAACTGAGAAATAGGAAACAGGGATGTGCTTTTTCATAAATTAAAATAGATATTTTCATGTCATCACTAGGCTTCTATTTCTAGAGATTTAACAAAATATAAAATATTATGGAGCTTTCTTTGAAATTGAGGAGGATTTATTTTTGTCAGTCTCCTTCCAGAGAGACACTGGAACTTTTATTGAAGAAACTTTTCCTCCAGTCATGTGTGCTTGAAACCAGACCTCATTTTCTTTCAAGTGTAGCAGGAATGTCTCTTAACCTTGTTATAGCTTGCAGGCATCTCAAAAGGTTTGTCTGTGAGAATGTTGCACTTAGACTTACTGCATCTGTGAAAACCATGTGCTTAAATACCCATCAGATGTGTTTCAATGCACTTAAGTATAATGCAAGCATAACAAATTATGTGCCAGCAAATAAAGAATAGAGGTTTGGCTACAGAGCTGGGAATGTTGGTGAAGTAAAAAAATAAAGAAAAAAAAGGAGAAAAAGAGTAAACATAAATGTGCTGTATATTTGAGGCTTACCTCTTTTCCATCCTTCCCCATTTCTGTCAGTGCTGATGCTGATAACCAGTTGCAAAGAGATACCCAGTTCTGTGTGTGTCTGACTCACGTGTTCACATGTAACCCTCCTGGCAGTTGGTCCAGCTGGAGGGTATGTAGACCTGTCCAAGAAATATTAAATACAGAGGTGTCATGAACCTTGTTCTTCACAAATGTACTGCAAGCTCCTCACAGCTTCTGTTAGTTGCTCTTTTACCATTGCAGATCTAATTCCTAACCTGGGGAGATACTGCATCCATAGGGAGAAATGCTTCACTTGTAATCACATTTTATAGTTCCCTTTGTGGTTTATTTTGCCACTTTGACTTGTCATAGTTGAATAAAATGAATTCTGTGGAGTGCTCTTGTAAAATGCCACACTTTTGATTTTTAAATGTGCCTCAGTGGCATGAATGCAGCGTTACAGTGGGATGAGGAGCGGTGCTGAAGTTTGTGGATTGTAGCTCTGGGTTTTATTGTTGAGCCTCTCACCAGATTATTATGATACAAGAACAGGCCATTTTCAAGTTTTCTGCTCCTGCCTTCCATCTCTGTTAAATGAATGTGTTTTGGCTATGCAGCAGGTCTGTGCTGACACCCAGTTGGTTCTTTTCAGAACAGCCAGGCAGCAGGCAGGCTGTTACACATCAAGGAATGGCTGTTGCACTCATTCACTAATTACCAGACTGCTGCCTTATATTTCCGTTATCTTTTATTAAGAACAGACACTTTGGTTTGTAAAGTGTCTAAAAAGGAATCATTGTTTTAACATCTATTCATGTCAGTGAGCTTTCCTTCCTAAGGTGAAGCAAAACAAAAGCAATAGAAAGGTATTACTAGAATGCAAACACAAAGTTAAGAATGTGCTTTGAGATCTCTGAATGAAGTGTACTGAGGATTATTACAGCTGGTTTTTTTGAAGAAAACAGTCTTCCAAGAAAATGCTAGCTCTTCACTACATCTAACACAAGACCTTCCAAGAAGATGCTATCAAACACTATTATTCTTATAGACTATTTTCCTGCTGTACTTTAAAAGCACCAGAAATTACCAGGGTGTCTCAATCCATCTGTTAATGGAGGAAACCAAAGGACCTGAGCAAAAGACATCTCTCGTCCATTAATAAGGTCTGAAGTAAAGTTCTAAAACCTGCCAGAATTTAAGAAGGGCATATTTGCTCTAGAGTGCTTTACCTTTTGAGGAGTGTGCTTGTTAAATAATAACAGCTTAATTGTGAAGCTGATACTAATTCACAATTAATATCTGAGATAGGATTAACAACTAATAAAAATGGACTGTTTATTTACTAAACTTGGAACGTCATATCTATCTATCTCTCATCTATCTATCTCTGTGTCTTAGGCAGCTAATGACTTTTTCCATCAAATTTGGAGATGTATTCATTTGTGAAGTAGTTTTATGTCATATAGAAATCTGAGAAAAGAAACCTTGCCGATATGAGGAAAGAAATATGGAAAGTAGCAACACTGAAAAGGCTATAGATAGGATTTTGCAGAGTGACAGATTAATGAGTTCTAGGTGTCATATGTAGGAGTATCCCATGTTTTGTTTTAACTACTTAGTTCTAAGTAGTGTCGGGGAAGCTATTTTTCCATTTTTTCCCTGGAAAGCAGGGAAGGCAGGCAATGCATCTAATTCGTCCCTTAAGGAAATGTTTGAAGGGGCATTCATTACAGGACTTGAAAAAACTGTTTTTCAGATAATTGCCTTCGATGAACTTCGGACAGACTTCAAGAGCCCCATTGACCAGTGCAACCCGGCCCACGCAGTGAGTACAGCCAGGGCCTGCGGGGCTGGGGCTGCTCCAGAAACTGGGAGCACTGAGCTGGCAGTGAAGGATGGGAGTGGAAATAAATTGGGAGTCTCTTGTGAAGTCAGCTGTGGTTTGGAAAGTTGATTTATTGGGCCAGTCTTAGGAAGCCAGATGGTGATTTTTTTGTTAATGGTTTTCTTCTTTGCTGAAGGAGGCAGGAAAGTAATTTGGAAATTCAAAAACTGAAGAATGTAATGTAATGCTAATATTTTCTGTTTTACTTTTTCACTCTGTGGCACAGGTTTTCCTTTTTGAAATCCTTTGCTTTATCTGTGTTTGAGCATGGGGTGACCACCTTCTCCCATACTGTTTGTATCAATGAGCCAAAAACTTGAAAGGATTTTTTTAAGAGGTGCATGCCTGGACCTCTCTGTCCCATGGCAGAGCTCGGGGTTCTTCTATTCTTTAGGAGTAAATATAATTTTCTGCTGCATCTGCTATAGGAGAGCATTAAATACCTGGGACTGTAAACTCAATTTTAACTAACGAACCAGAAATGCAGCCTAGATTTAAGCATATCCAAATTCCTCTGATAATTAAAGCTGTAATCTAGGGTGCTTTAGCTGATTACAGCTACACTTGCCCATTTATGCCACCAAAACTGAGAGCAGAACTTGGCTCCCCATCATCTCACTGGCAATGACAATGATTATGACAGGTGCTGAATTTGATCTCTACAGAGTATCAAGTTTTTGAATTGCCTACAATCGATAACCAGATTCAGTAGCTAGTACTTTGCCATTTAACCTTGCTTCATAACTCAGCTGACTTGTACTGCTTAGACAACTGATGATTTTAAGCATTTATAATCCTAAATCCTGGAATTTTTTTTTTTTTACTCTTCACTAACACATAAGCAAAAAATGAGAAGAAAAGAAAGAAATTATATGAAGAAATCCTATAGAGGACATCAGGGGATGTAATCTGGTTTTGAATTTACTGGAAGTAATCTGATTTTCAATCCACTTTATCTGTTTTTACTTCGTATCTGAGAACTGCACACTGAATTTATATGTACCAAATTCCAGTAGATTGTTCGCTTCCTAAAACTTGAGATGATCTATGGAGATAATCTCATCTTATTTTAAAATGGTATTAGAATTGGTCTCCATGATAAAAAAAAGTTAACAAGTTCCTTTTTCAGTCATATTAGTCAAGAAATTAAAAAGTAAAACATAAAGTAAAGCACAGCAGAGTATTCTCTGGTTAGTTCACATACTTGACTTCCATGAAACTTTCTGTGATAATTCAAGCAATAATGTCAGATTGCTTTTTTCTGCACAGCATACATGCCTTTTATATTGTCATAAAAAAGGGAAGATTTTTAGCAAGTATTTCTTATATCTTCTGTCAAGTGTATTTTCTTTTTTCCCTCTGCACCTTTGCTTGTGCCCACATTCCATTTATTTGGTGGGGTAGTTTTCCCTGTTGCACCGTAAGAGTGTCTGAAGTTTACCTACGTGTCCTCCACAATGTTTTCATGACAGAGGGTAGAGCCTTTTTCACAAGAGGAGACTGAATTAAAGACAAATCAGAGGCATAAAACAATGTCAGTACTGAGAATTTCATTCAAATTTCCTGGTTTGCTCTCTCTTACCTTCAGTTCAGAGCTAGACTTCCTACTTCTCCAAGGCCAGCTACGGTTGGCATCTTTCCCTCCGCACTTCGAAAGGCAAGGGAGCTTTCTGCAGCTTCACAGGCACATCTGCACACATCCATTCTCATGTTTGCAACTGAGAGTCTAAAATTTCTGACTCTCTTTTAGCTCAGAGACTCCAGAAAGAGGCACAGTATTTTTCTGGTGCCTGCCAGTGCCTCATTGCCCTTCCAAAATGATACTTTTTTTTTTTTAATGGCTTAAACTTGGGGGCAGGAAAGCAAAAACGACACTTATTTGAAAACTAGAATTAAATTTGACACAAGCTTGAGTTTTAAAACATTTGAAAAGCAAAAATCTTAGGGAGAGTTGGCTTCTCACATTGTTATAGTACATTACCTGCTCTAAAAAGTTCATTGTTGGGAATATTTTTGCTATAAATGAAAAGATCACATAGTCTGAGGACAGCAAACCCACTCTGCCTTCTGCAAAGTAACTAACAGTAGAATCTTTAACAATAACTCTAGTCATGGGATTATGCAGTGAAATTTGATTTTGCTGGTGTGCTTCTCATTATGAGCCATTGAAAAGAAAGCCTGGCTTTGATTTGTCTTCTTTCTCTGAGTTGAATTTAGAACATCTTTTGAGTCACAGTACCTAATTACAGTGATTCTCAGTATTTATGAATGTATGTGTTGTTTAAAGTGGGATTTCTATGCCATTTCTGACATTTTCCACTAATGTGTTAAACTCTAGTATCACATGTTCAGGCACCATCTTAGTGATAGATGAAGAGCTGCCATGCAAACTTCATTGCTGTTTTTCCTACTCAGGTTTATCTTGAAGCCAGAGGTTGGCTGCCTGAAAATGCAAGACCAAGTCTCTGTGGTATCAATTGGCACAATTGGATAGAGCCACAAATGCTGACTTAAAAAGAGTTGCAGCCTCTGACTGAAGGCTAACAAGACTTGAATCCCCAGCTGATATTGTTACACCCAGTAACAAATGAGAAATAATTTATTGGGACTTAGAAATGGGAAAATCTTTGGGTTTGCAAGCAGTAGGTAAGAAGTGAATGCTGTCAATTCAGATTAATAACGTGTTGCTTCACTGCAGCCAGTAATTAAAACATTGACCCTTTGTAATTGTAATATATTGTCTTAATTTGTAACACCAGCTAATCTCCTGCCTTTTCCCCACTTTCTTTTGACAGAGGGAGCGGCTGAGGAATATTGAGCGGATTTGCTTCCTCCTGCGAAAGGTGAGCATGAACCAGCCAAGGATTTGTGAAGTTTATGAGAATTAAACTTCCACATCCAGTGGAAATGTGCATTCATTTTCTCTTTGATCCTCACTCTCTATTGATGGAAAGCTGGATTCAACTGAGAAGTGAAAGTCAGGATGACCTTGTAAGGACACAGTAAGACAAATTATAAAAGGCTGATGTAATAGAGGGTGTCTGGATAAAAATTGAACTTCAGAACATCAGCCCATTTATTTTGGAACAAGCTTTTCCAAGGTGGTGGGTCCTTTTACAGTTGCAGCTGGAGGTTCTTTTATAGTCCTATAAAACTGCTGTTATTGTTGTAGTACAGGCTTTTAAAATATCCTTTTCTTTGAACAGTGGCTTACTACTTGACATGCTGAACATTTTTATTAGTTACATATCTAGATGGAATAAAAAAGTAGATAGCAGTATGTATTTTAGCTTGATACAGGTTAGATGCTGCATGCCTCAGCTTCTGAGAGATTTGAAGATGATAGATTGTGGGTTACTTATTTGTGGCTTCAAATAGGATTTTCATAAGCAATCTTTGTTTTTCCTGACTGTCTCCAGTTGAAGTAAAAGTAATCATGATTCCAAATTATTTTATTCTGTGTTCAAGTTTCTATACATGGTGTTCTGCAGAGTGGTAACAAAGCCACCTAAATCCTGCATTTTTCCTTAAAAAGGTCATCACTGTAGTGTGGACTGATGAATGCACCCTAATCAAGCTAAGACCTGAATTCAGATAGGGTTTTAAGAAACTGGTGGCATCATCCTCAGAGGTTTTGGGTAAGCCAGTGCTGAGGATTTTCACTTTGGGCTGATCCAAAGTCATAACTGTGACTCCATGCGGAACCTACGGGCTGCCATCCTCTGCTCAGTCAGAACCTGATTCATGTCTGTTTGGCACCACTGCCAGCATGTGACTGCTAGGAGCCACATTTAAGTACTTCCTCAGCCTGTTTATGCCACTTGGGATACCGAAATAAGGGAAAATACACCAGTAGCTTTCTACTTTATCAAATAGGCAGCCAGTCAGTCTCAAGCTGTGTCCCAGTTTCTTGGACATAAAGCAACTCTTGAGTGGTAATGGTTTAATATATGTGAGCCCCATGGGAATGCCTTGCCTGCATCAATGTTTAATTTTTATTGCGCCTTGGCCTTGTTGTGAACAGCAAAATGGAGCGTTTTGGCTAATTGCAGACTGTATTCATAAGGGATTGGCTTGCTTCTTGGTTCACTTAAATGGTTTGTTAATTCAGCCTCTTCTTCAAAGTTCTTTGGGGACACATTTGTTTTAATTGAGAGATTATATGCAAGAAGAGGAAGGTGCAATAACTACAGAGATTTGTAGCCTTCAAATCTGACAGTCGCTAAAAATAGCTGTGTTTTATGTAGCATAGAGAAAAATTGAGGGAAAACAATAAAGAACTGAGTGCCAGCTATATTGATACAGGAAAATAGCTGTTAGGATTCTTCCAGCAAGTACTAAATATATCTTTCAATATTGTGTGGCTTTAGGGTTTCTTTATTTCTATGAAACAACAGCATACCTGTTTTGAAGTCAGGAAGTTCTTGTATAGGGCTTTGAAAACAGTGGTGTCTTGCTATTTGTGACATTAGAACTTAATGCTTAAGAGCTGACGTAAATTTGTTATTTTAAAGAGGTTATAGGTGGGCTATGTTCAATTTCATTATACGCTGGTTTTAGAAAGGGTTCTTGGGAATTGTTAAATTGTTAAATACATCATAGAAATCTGATCCCAGCAAGCAAAGACTCTTTTAAGGATGTGGTTTTGGGTTTATCTCCATACTCAGAGAAATTTATTGACAAACTGTGACCAGGTGTGTGATATATCACCAGACATTATATAATTTATCTAACTTATTTACATTTTCCAAAATAGAATGGAAGAGGCAACTGTTCTGCAGCCAGGCATTTTCTAATGTTTGATTTGGGGAAAATGTTTCTATATCATTAAAACAAGCAGGGTTTGCATGAAACAGATATATATGATGCTGGCATGCAGGAACACATGGGTCCTTGTTTCTATGGTGCTGTAGGATTAAATAAGCACAAGTTTTCTGGTTACTGGAGAATGATTGATTCTGCATAAAGAAGATAGGAATGTTGGATAGCCACAGTCAAATCTCTCCTGTCCTGAAGTAAAGGAGAAGAAGGCATATTTTTGGAACCCATCACCATGTGAGGTTCTCTCAGGCTACAGGTGCTTAATTTCATTCAGTGGCGTGGGGCTTTCTAGGAGAGATTTGTGCTGCAGACTAGTGAATATCCCATCAAGGGGACATTGGCTGCCACATGAGTGTGGGGTGATTCACACAGGGCACACCACTGTGAGCAAACGCTGTGGAGGCTTTTTTGCTATAAATTGTCTTTGTTTCCCTAAGGATGTGATTCCATGGCTCACTGAGGGCTGTCCAGAGGACACAAACTAGTGGTGGGTGGGAGTTGAGCAGTACAGAGCAGCTCAGGTTTCTTGGGCTTATCAGCCCTGCTGAAGAGTGCAATAGGCAAGATGTGAGGTCTACCATGATTTTTCTAGTCAAATGTTTTGGTGAGGTTGTTAAAATACATTCAGTTACTGATGACAGCAATAGTATTTAATTGTGATTGCAGTTGTATTTTAAGAAATCTGTCTAACCGATTGCTTCCTTATTTTTTAATTTGTAATTGATACTTGCGTTAACACAAAGGACAATTAGGAATTTCCTAGATTAAAATACGGTCAAATTCATTAATCAAGCACTGTAATATTATTACTTTACCTTGGAGGAAATTTAAATTATATTTTGATTAGGTTATGCATCATAATTTTTGAATAAAATAAATAAATCCTTACTAAGGAGGACAGTTGATTGAACTTCTTCCTCAGTGAACACATTTCAGTTTGCATATGCCAAACACTGCTCAACAATTTAAGTAACCCTTCTCGAGTTATCAGCAAATGTTTGTTTTTAAAGCCCATTAAGCTAAAATAAGAATGATTTCTGAACATCAGAACTGGAAGTTACCTGGGAGGGAGTTGAGGTAAGTAAAAGACAAACTTTTACTCATTTTTCTAGTGTAGTGCAGCACTTTAGTTGGTTATGCCTAAAATTCCTAAAACTGCAAGCATAATAAAATACTGTACCAAAGCTCAATCCTTTTTCTTGATTTTATTTGGGGTATTTTGGCTTTTCTTCCTTTTTTTTTTTTTTTTTTTAAACAACTCTTGAAGGGATGATGGGAAGAGAGTAAATTCACCAAAAATTCTAACTGTAGGCAAGGTGACATTAATCTCAAAGATGTTCCAGATGAACCTCAACTGTCTTGAAAAATACAAACAAATCCACAGACAAAAACCCCTGCAGGGACTCTATTTGAATAACCAGACTCAGCCAGTTCAGCACTCCAGTACTAGCAGTAGTATAGTAGTTAGTGAATCAGGAGCTGGGGTGTTGACAACAAAACAAAACAAACCTAAAAACTTCTTCATCTAATATTTTTTGGAGCAAGTTTTAATGTTTTAGTTAGGTGATTGGGCAGTGCCAGTGCTTGGCCTGATCTTGTACCTCTGTCACTGTGGTTTCCAGTGAAGCTGTATCTGCTGTATTAATGGTGGAAATTTATTCTGTATTCAGTAGTTCTGGTGTTTACAAGGTTCAATTCTGGTTTTTACCACTTGGCAAAAGTAAAATAGAAGTCTATTTTGAATTTATATTTCATTGTATATGACCTAATACCTGTGATAGTTATGTTTTACTGTTATTTGGTAAATAACCAAAACCCATATTACATTAAAGAGTGATTGTAGAAGCCATTCCATTCAGACTGAGATAGTGTAAATAAAATGTAAAACCTAGTGAGTGTAATCTAGAATTTCAGACACAGGGTGTATGTACAGTTTTGTTTTGGTACATTTAAATATTTATATATTCTGTAAAAAAAGTTTACTTACAGGTGTGCAAGTAACAGTAATCCAGAGACATGTGCAAACAGGAGCTTGAAGGGTTATGGGTTAACACCACAGGTTCACCTGTGGACAGAGCATTCTGAGGATGAAGGCAAGACTTGGTCCTGTGTCTGTGTCATGTCCGTTTGTCGGCACTGAATGCAGACTCTCAAAGTTTGGACAAAATCCCACAATATGTTCAGTGAAACATTACGGAGCTCGTTGGATCAGCTAACAGAGAACAAGTTAGCTTTTAGGCTTTTCCTTAATAACAGAAGAGGATTATATGGGTATGGAGGTTCTTTTTCTTTGTATGTATGTAAATATTATGTGAAATCAACCTTGTTAAAAAGCCCTATCTTTCCTTGTTTACCCTTATCCAGCTGACTTTTTTTTCCTCCCATATTTTGGCTGAAGGAGACTGACCAATACACACTAATTGCCATATTAAAGAATTTTTTTACTGGGACCTTGATAGGCTCCAGACCTTCACTTTCCAGTGGCTCCTACCATTCCCTGCTTGCAGCAGCTACCATGGCCACTCTCCTTTGAGGAGTGTCAGGTGTCCCAGTATCTCATTTCAACTGGCTGGTTATATTCTTTTCTTCTTGTTAAATTTGCTGGTTATTGCAAGGATCACTCTCTTTGTTGTTCTGCCTCATAGTCACTGGCAAGCCTGAGATAATGTGATGGATTTTAAGAGTGTAGTTTTGAGTCTGTCTGCTGATTGCTTCATCATACATTTAGAGATTTATGGATGTGTGACATTCTTTCACCCAGTCTGCAGGCTGATAGTCATAACAGAGCACTTCTGTAAGCCTATAGCACAGCTCATTAAAATGTTTAATGTGAAGTTATATAAGCAAATTTAGCAAATGTGATGCATAATCACAAAGAATTTTGAAAGTGGTGTATAAACATCCATATTGAAGAAGGAATCACACTTCCTCCCTGGGGCTGAGAAATCTCCTAGGTGGAAACTATAGCTGCAAGACAATTAGTTTGTTGTGCAACTGGGAATAGCAGCAATGGTTTTACCTTGGTAGTGCTACACATTTTTTACAATCTCAATAAAAATGTTTTAATTCCTCATT
This sequence comes from Acrocephalus scirpaceus scirpaceus, assembly GCA_910950805.1. NCBI lineage: Eukaryota > Metazoa > Chordata > Aves > Passeriformes > Sylviidae > Acrocephalus > Acrocephalus scirpaceus. Next base: position 17,490,017 of record OU383775.1, on the reverse strand, counting down.
AAGTTGGACTTAACAGAAAAAGAAAATGTTACAGCATAGCCACACTTAGAATGATAGGTCTGCAGAGTTAATATATCCCAGGTTTCCTCTTAACTGAGAGTGGACATTTAGTCTTTGAAGCTTAGGTGCTTGTGTTATCTAAGAGGAAAACAGAATTTTCAGCCTAATCAGAAGGCATTTTTGGGCTGTGGAAGCGGCAGTGATAGTCTGCCTTGCAGGAGAAAGAGGCTGATACTTTCAGAGTTCTGATAAACTGCTGCCCAAACAAAGATCACAAAAGGGAACAAAAAATGGCAGTGTGTGACATTTTTCCTGTTAGTAGTGATTGTTACAATGGTGGAGCACATGAACTTTGTTCACTCTCTTTTTTACTGACCAAAGAGTTCATCATTGTTACTGGCTTCTCACTACATTTCATGTTTCTTGATGTATCTAATGCTCTCTCTTTTCACACCTCATCAATGTGCTAAAACTGCTGAGTTTTGAGTAATCTTCTGGGCAGTAGGAAAACTGTTAGGAGACCCTTCCCACAGAGTGACTGAGAGCATAAACCCCAATCAGGAGGCAATGTGGATATCTCCTGAAGAATAAATATAAAATTCTGTATGTAGAAAAAATACTGCAGATACCCAGGTTGTTATTCAGTGTCTCCCTGTGACTCAGGGTAATACAGATGATTATATCCAGGCAGTGTATAAAACTATTTAAGCAAATCCTATAGATTTTAAAGATTATTTTTATTATCAAATGCCTTTCTTTTTTTTTTTCTACCCAATTGTTGCACTGCAATTTCAGTGGTTCTGAATAGAGTTGAATCCTTTTGATTGGATCACATTAGATAGTTTTGTCAAGATCTGAACTTGCTATTAACTGGCCTGATAAGCAATGTGGATCTGAAACAGGAGTTCATTAATCCTTTTCATAGAGGTTTAAGCATATGATCTATTATTGGGACTGCAGTGGTATTCTGAATTAATATTATCAGATGAAAACTTCATGTTTTAAAACTGTCTTAAGTCAAAAGGGTAGTGTTAGGCTACTTCATTTGTCTTTCTGGAAGAAAATATAATACAGGAGCAACTCTGTTTTTGTTGTCTTTAGGTGGATGTTCTGTTGTCTTACATTTTGCCACTTTTTGAATTTTGCATTCTGTTCTCTTAGTTGGATATTTTGATCTTTTAAAGGTTGTGTTGTGCTTCAGCCAGAGATGTCTTTCAGCAAGACTTGGCTCTCCTTTTCCATAATGTTTGTGTTGGTGTTTGTGTTAGAGCAGCGCTTTTGGTCTCAGGTAAAGAATAAAGCCTTGTTGTGCCAGATGCTACAAAAACCACATGGTAATAAATATGAAGAACATTTTTTTATACTCACAAGACATGTACACAACAGGAAAGGAAAGGTTGCAAAGCTGTTCTGATGAAAGAAATCCTCTTTTTGGAGACCTACTTAGTTATCTTGTTAGCAGGCAGAGCTTGAGTCTCTTCTTTTTAACTGAAGGTAAAAATTTGTTTGCTATTTTTGAGGGATCTGATGTTTTGTTGTGTCAATAATTGCAAGGGGTCTTGAATCTCTACAGCAGCTGTTCAAATCCAGCCCAGTTTGGAGTCAGACTCAAACTACTGTGGTCACATTGATGATTGCTGGTAGTGAAATTATCTGGTGTTGTATGCTTAGAGGCTTGGGATGTTTGCTCTACAGAAATAGTAATAAAATAGGCAATGAGATGAGCCTAGATCACTGTCAACATCACACCGAGTGTGAGCTACACCCCTCTGCTATACATACACACACAAAATTAGCTTCCAGACTGCCTCAGAAGAAATTCCCGAGTTTGCATGCAGCCACTGGAATAAAGGATATTGCTGTTTTTGAGGCATTCATTGTACTTGCAGATTTTGTAGGATATAAGTAGGATATAAGAATATGCTGTGCATATTCTGTCAATTAGGATTTGGACTGTAATTATGAAGCATCATGCTTCATAAAACTAAATTCATTCAAGTTCTCCTTTGTTTGAAGTGCCTCAAAACCTTTTAAAATGCATTAGACCCTGAGCATGTGTGAGAAACCCCAAACTGGTCTGTATTCCAGTATTCCATCCTTATTTGAAAGGTACTGCAAAACTTCTACTGCATGATGTTGGGGAGGATGAAACAGGAAAGCCTTATAAATATGACTGCTTATTCTTAGAGAATATGAAACATATAAGTGAAATAGAGTTGAAGGCAAATTTTGATGTCTAGGATGCCAAGCTTTAGTTACTGAACAACTGGAAAACAATGGTATGGCCAGCTGAAAGTAATCCCCCCTTGATGAAACAATGCCCTTCTCCTTACCGAAAGTCTAAGGGTCAAAACAGACCCTACTAGCTCAGCAGGAGGGGTCCAAAGAGTAGGTTTTAGAGTTTAAAATATAACACTGTATGGTAATGTAGTAATTCTTATAGGCTGTATGTAAATGCTATAGGATTTGTATCTTGTACTAGATTAGTTGGTGTGAATTAGAATATTCAGTATAGAAGAAGATTTAACGTATTGTAATGGGAACTTAGCTCTTTCTCTCTTCCTCCTCTCTTGCTCTTCTTCTTCTCTCTCTTCTCACCCTTTTGGACCTGCTCTGAGCTGTGGCTGGCAGCTTGTAGCAGGGTCCCTTCACCCACACCCTATGCAATAAACTGCATACTCCAAAACTAGGCTTGACTCCAGAGATCTCTCATCTCTGTCCATTCCGACCGACCTGTTGCTCTCACAGCATGATAAAGCCAACCTTATCCTGGCCTTCAGAGTGGCTCTGACAAGACATTTTTACATTAGGAGAGAGTACTTTTATGCTCAGGGATAAAATTTGAAGTCAGCTAAAAATGTATTAGTACACAATTATAAGTTTATGAAAATCATGACTTATGGTGGAGTTCCTTTTAGACAACCTTAACACAGCATCTCTCATTAGTCAAAAGAGGCAGGAGATAAATTCTAAATCTGCTCATGTAAACAGTGGGGCTATCCTTAGGTTGTACAAGGGGAAAGAAAGAAGAATGATGACAGGAGAAGTGGAGATACAAGAAAAGCAAGTAAAATATTTGTAATGGAAATATGACACACTTTCACTAGCTCTGTGTTGGTTTAATTGTTTTTTGCAGCTTGTCTAAATGAGGAGGGAGTTAATATATTCACAGTGATTCACACTTGGTAGAGGTTTTGTTTGCACCAGAAGGATGAAGGACATACTGATTTTCCCTGAATCTTGTAATAGATTTCCAGTACAGACAAAACTTGGGCCTTCAGTACCTCTGTTACCGAGCTGCCTTTTTCAGTTCTGCACTCTGACAGGAAATTCAGTACAGATCATCTAAAAGCTTCTCTCTTTCCCTCTCTTAAGTATTTTCTGCCTACTTTTTTTTGTGTGTGTGTGTGGTTTTTGCTTGGTTTTTTTTGTTTTGTTTTGGTTTTTTTTTTTTTTTTTTTTTTTTTTTTTTGTTCTGTTTTTTGTTACATTTGTTGTCTATGATGTGCGGAATGGGATAAAATTGGGCATTCCCTATTCAGTTAGCCTTCTGGGCACCCACATAGTTTGAATTTCATCAGAAAGAGTGGAACTTGGCACAGAAGCTATCTTGCAGAACTAATAATAGAATTGGGATCAAAGAGCTGGCAGTATTTATACTTTGCACAGAAATTATCCCATAAACATTACTTGACTAGAGATAGTGCATCTCTTCTTCACACTTTCTGTTTTATTTTAAAGAAAGGAAATTCACATTTACTAAAAAAGTATTACTATTGCAGTAATTCAGAAAAAAATATTGGATACAATGCCTTTTGTCCTTTCTTTGGATACAGTATCATATCTGGAAAGAAAGTCCTTAAAATAGGACTAAAGAATTGAGAGGAAGTGTAGTATTTCTGGCTGGCAATCCATTCACTACTGACACTTATTGATTAAATGAATTGTGCCAACACTATTTTTAGTCAATTTTACAAGTTCCTGAATTCAGCACTTTTGAAAAGTTAGAACATAACAATTGTTATTTTTAGCAATAATTGCCTAAGGATGTCTGTGTTCTTACCTAGGGACAATGAGAAGATAGACCCTGCTGTGTCTGCCAGGTGCTCATAGCAGGGGGAGCTTGTAAGGGGAGAAGTTATAAAAACTATTACAACAGTGAAGAGTTCAAACTTGTGACTCAGGCACAGTTTGGTCCTTATCTCTGTTCTGCTCTGGGGGGGAGTTTGGATTTGCCAGAGTGATGTGGGATGAAAACTAGAATATCTTTTGGAGGGAGATATTCATAGTGTTCTTACTCATGAAAATATTTATGTATAAAGCAATTTCATCTTAACTGACTATATTTTCCTGCTAATCTCATCTCTAAGTGTTTAGTCAATAATCAAAGTGCCAAACGAAGTGTCGCTCTGTTACTGATGACCTCTTGCTCTACAATTCAGCTTCTCCCAATCCTGTTCTAGAGGATTTGTAAACATAAGTCCTTACAGTGGGAGAACATCACAAGTAACAGTGGAATAAGCTGAAGATGCAGCAAAAATGTAGATGAGTATTGCTGTCTGTACGGTGCTCCTGAGAGCAGTGTACTTCTCAGCCACTTGGGTTGATGCGATTTACGCATCTGTTCTTCAGAGCTGTATTGAAATATTGGCAGAATTTGACTTGCTAATGGCCTATATTTGCTCTAATTCAGTATGCAATAAAGCAAGTATTTACATTTTAATAAAATGAAGGAAGTAATACCAAAGGTCACTGTTATGTTTGGCAGAATGTTCAGTATGGGTTTAAGTTGGGATCATGCCCTATAAAGCTACTATGCAATTACAAGAAATAATATAATTCCTAAATGTAGAGCGCAATGATTTTACACCATATCTGTTTATGGATGCAATTTTTTTCTGCTGTGAGTTAAATGTCCTACCTTGCATCTTGTTGCTGATGTTTTCTATAAAGCTGTTGTAGTGCCAGGGAGGGAAATGTCTTTGCCATGTCTGCACTGCACCAAATTTGCTTCCTCAGACTGACAGTCTTTACACACCCCATACGGAAACAGCCCTTTAGTGAACACTTAGTTTTCAGCATTTATGGAAGTGTCAGTCTTTGGCAGACCCTCAGGAGAAGGCCTGAGGGCCCTTCCTGAGCCGTGCAGATGGCTGGACTTCATTTTGATCATCCCTGAGGTTTCTGCATTCATAGCCCTGCCTGTGAACCGGGGGGTGGGGGGTGGTTTTGTAGCTCTGAAAGAATAGCTGCAGCGCTAATTGCTGTTCTCCCCAGTTTTGGGTGAGCAGACAAAGGTGGCAGGAGCTCTTGGAACAGCCCAGCTGCGGGGTGTCCTGGCTGGTTGTGCCTGAAATACGAAAGGGAGGTAGGGCAGGAAGGGGTTTATTACCCCGTTTTCTGCCAGTGCTGTGGAAATTAGAGGAGTTTGCACTCCGGGGTTGCTAACCCAGCTTCTGTTACTGGTTTGGAATTAGCCTTAGAAAAATGAAGGTCAGAAAGATGTCTCCTGATCCCTGCTGAGTGGAAAAGAACAGTTTGCAGAGGAGATACACTTGTAAGATCACAGCACACCTGCCCTAATGACATGCCTTCCAAGGATGGGGCACTTCTTGAATTGTGCCAGTGCCCTGCAGACCTTTCAGTCTTCTTTTAAATCTGTTTCATAACCTTTTTACCTGTTGGCTGCTATGACCTCCCATGGGCTCTGCAATACTGAAATATTTATAGATACTCCTGATGAGTGTCCTGTAAAGACCTGATTCTCGTCTGTCACTCCTGTTGAAGTTCTTACTGGTCTTAAGAAAAAACTTAAATATGCTAGTCATAAACTAGTTCCAGTGGAATATATAGAATTGAATATAATTATCCCCATGTTGCAGAAGAGAGGAAGAGACAATGAGAAGCAAAATGATAGGCCTAAATATAAATGTGTTTAGTAGCTGAGATGGAAAGAGCATCCAGAAATCCAGTATTTTAATATTAGATCTGGTACTGTGTCACAGATGGATATGGAGTGAGAACAGTAATTAGGCTCTTTGTGTTATTCATTTCATTGCCTGGTATTTGTGCTGCAGAGTGACTTATGTTCACATCCACTTAAAAGAAATGTTTAAAGAAATTCCAATAGCTCTAGAATAATTAAATTACCTTCACAAAGCATTGGTTTTTTGCTGCTTTGTTTTATTGTGATCCCATCCAGTGGGTGGAGGGGTTATACACAGATAACACAGATGTTATGTCCCTTTTTTTTTTTAATTTAGGTTCTGCATTTGGTTTGTAACATTAAGTCTTGCATGTGTCTGCTGCTGCTCCCCCCCAGATAAAATGCAAAGCTGTGCATATGAACTTAGCAGGCTCAACTGCACGTTGTCCTTTTGATGATCTGGAATCTATTTCCCAGGCATTTTCTTTTGAACTACATGCACAAATCTACCTACCAAATCGCTAAATACTTCTAGAGGTTTGCATAACATGGTTTGGAATTACTTAAAATGGTTTTGTTACTTGTTTGTGTTATAACAATTTAATGCTACTGAATTAGCAACTAGTGAACAGTCTGTAGAGACGCAAGCAAGTGTGGATTTTAACAGGAGAATTGAAATAAATTGGATCTGAATATTTGGATGGAAAAACCCTAGCATATTTAATGTGACAGCATTGTATTGGGCTCTAGGGCAGCCTTTCAGAAGGTTTTGAAAGTCAAGTAACCCAAATCATTTAAAGTAGATTAGAAAGATACACTAGAAAAGTGGACAGACGTGAATTTCAAGAGTAAATTTAGTGTCCTGTGTGTTTGATCAGTGCAAACAGTATGTTTAAAACTGTTGGAATTATTAAGATGTGTGGTCTGTGTATTTAAATTACACACAGTTGACCCCTCTTCTTTGGTTTGTGTACCAGTAGGAGGAAACAGATGATTTGTTCAGAGTATGTACATTCCACATACACACACAGTCTGGGCTAAGGCACATGCTACTACTATTTTTTTTGGTGTGGTTTTGCTTTCTTTTTTTTCATTTTCCTGCACTACACTTCTGATTTTTCTGGTCTGTGCTGTTCAGTTAGGGGAATTTTGGAGTCATTAAATAATCTCCTTTTGATCTCACAATGTCTTTAACTCAGCTGACACTCCCCAGTAACCCAGGTTAACTCTGGCAGGCTCTGTAGGGATGGGCTTTAAAGTGTTATTGAAATAACTCCTGTGTCCTGAAAACCTTGAGTCCACCTCCACCCCCTCTTTCTCTGCTACTGATGAGGACCAATTCTGTCAGCTTTTTAAGAGATGTGGTGGAAAAAGCAGCAAATGAGCACCATAGTGACAAGCTGCCATCATCCTCTAGTGCAAGCAGGTGCAGTAGCAATAACCACTGCAATAAAGCAGTGTGCACTTGGATCAGACCTAGTCTGGGGCCTGGGAGTGATTCCACACATGCATGAATGCTTTCAGTTTGTTGTTGCTTTCAGGTGGATAGAAAGGGGCTTGTGTGTTTTTAAGGTGAACAACTTGTTTCCACTGGGGTAATCACCAGAGTTCTTCACATTACATGAAGGAGATTCAACCTCCACTTGTCTCCAGGATTTTCCTGCCATCTGTAGGAGGAGAAGGCAGGCATTAAGAAGGGAAGTTGTTTCAGCCTCTAACAGTGTAATGAAGACTCTCAGAAACTCTGGTAGGGTAAGAGTGTATAATGGCTGGCAATTTCTGGATACAGTGTAATATCTGTGCTTGCAGTGCAGAGCTTGACATGCACCGATGGAGACTGATGTAGACTCTTGAGTGTTTTGGGGGGAGGAACAGTAGTTCTGTGAGAATTATTATTATTATTACTGTGTAGCACTCAGGAGCATTGGTCTAAGCAAAGTGCTGGAAAGAAGCATCTTGACATTTCAGTGGCTTAGTGTGGGAAAACTGTTTGATTCACTTGTTGCCATTGATTTTCTAACTGTGAGAATTAGATTGCACTGATGAAGGGATATTATTATTCCTGCTATAATATCTTCCCAGTTCTATTTTCTGTGAGGTATTTTATGGGCCTTGTTCACTGGTGAGACAAACTGCAAGAGTTATTCCATGTAAAAATGATACCATGTCCTGTAAAATCAAAATTACATTTGAGAAGGAGCTATCCATCTCTAATAATGGGTTAGGGTTAGGGTTAAGGAGGAAAGATACAGACAGAAAAAGACAGACTTATCTTTTGTAGAGGAACAGCAGAACAGATTTAGGAAATAGGGAACAGAATTACATTATTTAGGACTGAGCTTCTCTAAAGAGGTCTTCATATTCCTATAAACAGAAAGGAGCTGCTGATGGGTACTTAAATTCAGTGCTTGTTTTCCTGCTCTTTAGTTGAGCCAAACCTAAATGTCTATACATAGCAAAGCCTGCCTTATTTTCTTTGGAATTAGAGAAGGATCAATCTACATGTCTAGTGTGTGTGTACTACTTTGCATGAGAATGAATTCTTGTAGTGAGATGGTAATGAGTATGATATTCACCTAGGGTTTTATATTTTAAATGTGAATGATGAATTGTGAATAAGGGTTTGTTGATGTGAACATTTACTTATCTATACAGTTATATCAGAGCAAAACTAAGAAAGTTACAGTGGTTTCTTTTGCCCTTGCTTATGTTGTAGCAAAAGGCATTTCTGATTAGCAGGTTATTTTTGTTTGTTGTTTTTTTTGGGGTTTTTTTGTTTGTTTTTTTTTTTTGTTTTTTTGGTGGTTTTTTTGTTTGTTTTTTTTTTTTTTTTTTGGTTTTTTGTGTGTGTCTAGAAGCTGACTTCCTTTTCAGGCTTTCCTGTGGTTTTCCACAGGGAAATATCAGCAGAATTTCTGGTGGTAAATTTGTAGTGCCATCTGAGCTTGGGACTTGAAGTGACCAAGTTGTGTCCCTTAAGAATTGTGCTGCTATGCTGATTTCTCCTTCTTCTCCATGTTTCATAACCATCACTTCATCTTGAGCTATGTCAGAAAGCAGAGGTCTTTATTTGAATCAGGATGTTCCTGGTTCAAAATAGAAGTGTACTATTTATATCCTAACATGTTTACCATCTGACAGCTTCCTATGCTCTCACAGGAATGAATTAAAGACATTGGTTTAATTGCTATTGCAGTTATCTGTACCACTGAAGTTGCTCTTCAGTTGAGTTCCTCAGCAGGAACAGCAAGGATTGACTGCTGCTTGTTTCTCAGCCAGCTTTCTTCTCTCCAGGAGCTGAATCCCATGTTTGCTAAAGTTGATTTCAAGTTTCCATTGTTTTCAGAGGATATAGTGTCAAATTGCAGGATGATTCTTACAGCTGAGAACTGAGGCAGTATTTTATTTTACTGATTTACTTGACCTCATAAGCCTTGCTGTTAATTAGTGCCTTTCTATACTTTGTGCTTCCAAGTCTCTCACCTCCTTTTAGATTTGGTCTCTGAAGTGCATCAGCTGAATGTAACTGGCTTTGCAGGCTGCGCTTTGTTTGCTTCTTTGCATGAATTCTCTCCAGAAACAGTGATCAGCAATGATCCTTTCTTTATTTATGTCTCCAGGAAAATGTCACTCCAAGAAAAGGGTGAAGAGACATAGATGACCCATTTGCTGTTCTACCAAAAGTATAGATTTAATTTACACCAGAACTTGTGACGGGAAAGTGAGTCTGCTCCTGAGATTCCTCCACTTCCTTTGTTTCCTTTCTAGTTTCACTGCAGATTTTTGTTTTGTTTTTCAAGCTCTACATAAATATTCACTGTGGGTTTCCTTCCCTGTTGTTACCAGCCAGCCCACTGATCAGGCACCATTATTGCAGTCTCGCTAAGTTTGTGTATTTTGTTGGAATCAGAAATCAAATATGTGAAAATGAATGTAATATGCTTTTAAGTGTTGTGATGTTTAGTGGGCAGATGTACATCATGAAGACCTTTCTTGTCTACAATTTGTTATGAAGATGAATCATTCTTTGGGGAAAGGTTATAGTCATGTTGTAAATCACATTCTAAAACTGAAAAAGAAGAGATCCAGCAGTGATAAATAAGTACCATCTGGAATCTGAACTATATAATTGTATTATGATTCGTCATCCATGTAAGATAAGCCCTTGAGAATGTTTAAGTTGAAGGCACAGTCACAGAGATACCCAAATCTGTTAACTTCTTCAAGTACTGAAGTTAAATGAATTAAAACAGTAGGTTCTATGTGAGATGGAATTCCTTGTAGCACAGCTGTATGGGAGTAGGTATTTGGAGAAGCTGTATAGTAAATTTTACTTTGTTTTTAAAAAAATAGGGCTCACTTTAATTATTTGACAGATGATAATGAATTGTCATCAAAAAAAGCCCCCAAATGACTTTTGTGATTTAATTTCGGTTGATGTATCTCCAACATGAAGCAGTGGATGCAGGTGAGTTGTGTATAATTTTGTCTAACTTTGAGAAATATGCACTGCTGGAAATTAGTCTTTTCTATGACTTGAAGAAAAGAAACAGGGCTTGCTGAGAAAAGACATGGGAAGTAAACAAGAGAAGAAAGACATCTAAAAAATAGGAAAGCAAAGAGCCTTTTGAAATAACTACTCTGAATCAACATCACATACATTTCTGCTTCTGTCAGCTGCCCACTCATTTTCTCTTTTATGGAAAAAATCGTCATGGTTCTGAAACAAGTAGTGTAGAGAACCATGGATTTTCTTAGGAAGTGAGTTTCCTGTCTTAGTGGGTTTGTGCTTGCAAGACTGACTTGGTAATGGATCTGATCTCTTGATGGTGTATATAACATATCAAAATGGTAGAAGCAGCACTTTGTTTTTCCAAAGACACTCCTCCAATATAAAAGCAAAACTTCAGGAATAGCTTTGTTTCCTTTCTGAATGCTTCAGTAAAAAAACTGCGTTCTTTGAAAACTCTTTTACTGATGTTCATTTAGTCTCAAAATGCTTTTGTGGGGGAGGCATTAATATAATATATGTTCTGTAGGCACGAATCTGGAACAGCAGATAAGACAGTAAGTGATTTGTCCCATATCTCTCAACAAGCCCTTGGAGTACAAACTTGGTTAGAACCTTAAGAGACCTGGCCCTGGGTCTTGTGCTCCTTGCTCAAAGTCACACTGTCTGCCAGCTGAGGTATGTCTAGGCACAGACACACAGGAGACTTGCAAGACTTGCAGAGCTGATTTGTTCTCTGAAAAACTACCTGGGTGACTAAAATCAAAGGGTTTTTTATTGACTTCTGTTATTTATCTTCCTTTCCTTTTAGCTGGTGCTGCCAGAGTACTCCATCCACAGTCTTTTCTGCATAATGTTTTTATGTGCTCAGGAGTGGCTCACACTGGGGTTAAATGTTCCTTTGCTTTTTTATCACTTCTGGAGGTAAGCCCTTCTTTTATATGCTGACTGCTTGTTAGCCTTGCTTGCCAGCTCAGCACACATGCAGATTGTGTGAACAATGAGGGACAGTGATAGGAGTGTAGATGAGTATCTCCTGCCTAGAGGCTCTTGCCTATAAGCAGCTGAAACTTGTATTTCCAGAGAAAAGGAAATATTTTCATGATTTAGGATGGCTAAGGAAAACATACGATAATACGACTGTGGCTTTCAGTTACTTAGATGAATATTCTGAAGGGTGTCAGGATGCACTCTCTGCAAGTGAGTGAAAATGTGGAAGTGAAATAGGCTGGAATCTGAATGTGGAACATGGTGAGGATCTAAATACTTTACAGATGGGGAGTTGTAAGACAGCTCATATCTGAAAGTGCTTGGACCTGTTCATTCAACCCTAACAAAGAAACCTTTCCATTGTAGTTGTGAAATAGAGACTGGGAAGGTTGACAGCGCTTTTTTTTTTTTTTTTTTTTTTTTTTTTTTTTTTTTTTTGTGTGTGTGTGTGTTTTGTTTTGTTTTGTTTTTGTTGTTTTTTGGTGGTTTTCAGAATAAAGTAAGTTGTTTCTTACTGTACAGTAGGGAATTTCTGTTCTGCAAGAGAATTAATTCTCTTTAGAGACTCATGGAGTAGGGATTGGAGTAGGTGAAGAACTGTCTCTTCACACTGCCCATATGAAGAAGTGGGGAGTGTTCCCACTCTGGATCTCTGAATTGTGTTTATATTCACCGAGGGGCTTCCAGAGTTGATCACGTAAGACCTGTTGTTGTTTTCCAGGCAGGCAAGGCAGCTGCTGCTGCTGCTGCTGCATCTTCCTCTGCATTCTAGTGGAGGATCAGCCTTCTGTTGCTTCTGAAAATAACCAAGAGACATCAGTTTTTGTGATTGTCAGTCTGGAGACTTCCCTAGTTTTGCATTTCCACAATGTTTGTAAAAGCACAGATGATTTTTGTCAGTCAGGGTCTCTTTGTGTTACAAAGGTACATATGGTAGTAGAAGAATAATTCTGTAAAGAAGTCAGAATCATAATCTCAATCAGGAACTAAAAAGCAGTAGCTTTTTTACACTTCTTTTCTGCAAAAGCTTGGTAGTAATGCAGGCATATGACAAAGTGTATTATTCAGAAATTAGAATGCCAGTATAGTTCTCAGAAAGCTAAATGATATGAAGCTAAAAGTACTTTTCTCCCTATTGTTCTGCTGCAATAAAAATGATGTTTTATGATGTTTTTGTTAAGGGTTAACAACCCTTAGTGTGACAATGAGACCCATTTTAAAAATTTCTAAAAACAAATACATTCAAGAGGAAAATGGTCAGATTCTAAGTAATGATATCAACCTTTGGAGACAACTTTTGAGTCTTTTTTTTTTTCTCTATGATTCTTCATATGCTTTGCTTTAAGTACTCCCTAATTACTCCTGCTTTAACCACAGAAAGGTTTGGGTTCATTGTGTGAAGTTCTGCACAGAACCATGTAATAGATACTATGTAATATCTTCCAAATGAAGAAAATTAGGCAGGGTTTCACCTGTGGTTCTCCATAAAAGGTTTTGCAACCTTAATAGAGGTTGTAAGTGGATGTGGCTAACACTGGAAAGGAGAAAGGCAAAGTTATTTTGAGAACATCTCCTTTCAAAGTTTGCTGCTGGTCATTTGCTTGGTGTTTTTATATCTTCTTATCTGTCTGTCTATCCATCTCTAAGCAATCAGCAATCTTCTGCTTACTTTGTCAAAGCAGCAGAAATAACAATATTTCCTCTGATTTTTGCTGATCTTAGAGTAGTTTATTAACTTTTTTTGGTTTTGCTTTTATTTCTACTCCAAACTGAGACAAAAGCTCTTTTGCCAAAGAAGTTCTACTGTCATGATTTTCTCAAACATTCAGTCATTGCTGAGAATAATTAGAAATTTCTCCTATGTAAGAGAAGAATATTTTCTGAAGAAAATTATTTGGATGATAAATTCTTGAGCAGTGCCACATGTAGAAAACATCGGTCAGCCACTTCTTACATTACTCTATATTGGCTTTTTTCCTTTTCAGAGTTGGAGGAACTTAGCTACCTGCTGGTTGGGACTGTCACCTTTCATCATGTCTGAAATCAGCTATGTAGGTGCAGTTAAAGACCAGTAATCCTTCCTCCACTCTGTCATCATAAACCACCATATACTGTCACTCACAACGTGTAAGTTATTAGTGGATAAGCCAGAAATAACTCTGTAGGAAGGGGAAATATTTTGATCTGAAGAATTAAGAGAATGCAGAAAATCCACATTCATGAATTGCTTGGCTCTGTAAGAAAGGAGTGCATAGACTAGCATCCTGATTTTTACAATGTCAGGAAACAGAGACTTGAAAAAGAAAGGGGAATTCCTCCTATGTCATGGAAGATGATAGTCAGGTGTGTATCTGCACATACTTAATACAGATTATTACAGAGTCATTCCAGGTGTCTTCTCCTGCTCTTTCAGGTATTTTCGTTGCCCAGCAGATAGCTCAGAGCTGGCATATGATCCACCTGCAGTCATGAATGCAGATACCTTGAGTTACTGCCAAAAAGAGGCCTGGTGTAAGCTGGCCTTCTACCTCCTTTCCTTCTTCTATTATCTCTACTGGTAAGTTTGGCCATTTCACTAAGAGAATAGTAGCTGCTTTTCACTTGTGAAATTGCTTTTAGGAATGAGTAGAACCAATTGGACAATTTCCTTAGTCTCATAAAATGTTGCTTCTGATGCTGAATCAGGGGAGCACTCCCACTGACTGCTGGCATTTCAGTACAGAATATTTAGCGTTTACCTAAGGCCTGAGCCAGGCCCCAGGAAATAACTTGCTTCTCTTTATGGTCTCTTAGGATGGGTGAAACAGTGAATGTTATGCTAATGGCATTATATCAAATAAAAAACTATAATTCCTTATGATTCAAGAGGATCATAAGAAAAATACTACACCTCTGGTGTAGTAGTACTGAAGATGGTAAATAAATGGGTAGGTAGATGTTGGGTGGGAACATAGGATGCACAATGCCTGTAGTCATTCCTACAGGCTCCCTTTCATGACAGGGGAAAGGCTGTGCATGATTCAAACCCCTAATTAAAGTACAGTCATGAAGATATGCACACCAATTGAGCATCGTCCCCCTGCCCCTTTCATCTGTCACATGTCCTCAGTGCACAGGCACAAATGCCCAGTGCAAAATTATATCAGGATCATTTAAGATAAGTCCTTGCCAGGATCCCAGTGCTTTTAGTCACCCCTGTAATCACACAATAAAACTACTGGACAACAAACTGTAGCACACTTTAAGTGAAAGCGATGTTTTAGATGTTTTTCTTCTACTCCTTCCTCCATGATGTATTTGCATAGAGTTGCCTCTTCAAGCCAGTCTTGCATGTAGTCATCCCTCTGCAAGGCAGGTTTGCGTGCTGGTGAAAGAAATGAATGTTTTTCTCCTCTGATTACTGTTGTTTTACCTGTCCTGCTGTGTTGTCTTACCTGTTCTGCTGTTCCCTACATCTTGAAGAGTCACTGCTGCATGTTGTTGTTTCTCAATATTCCTTTTAAATGCTATTGAAGTTTGTAGAGAAAAGCATTTTTTAACTCCACATCCTTGTGTTGTGATCAAAGTCAGCTCTGTAGTGTGGTGTAGCATTTCTCCTGAGACTTTACTGCTGTGCAGCTTCCTCTGAGCCCTTCATTCTAAAACGTGGCCACCATCCAAAATCCAGTGCCTGGTGCTAGATAAAATAGTATAAATTAGACAGTTTTTCAATGCTTTTCTGGGTATTGGCAGAATTAGAATTGCAGCAAAATGGAACTGTGGCAATATACTCTGTTTTCTCCACTTTTCCGAGTTGCACTTAATATGTATGGATTCAGTCCAGCTGGTGGCTGCATTTTATGTTTCTTCTAGTGCACAGAGTTTTTTTCTAAAGGAATCAAAACAATGCAATTTCATTGAAAACCTTGCCTGCCCTGCCGAGAGCTGCTGGTTGAAGTTTTGAAGATCAAACACACTAAAGCAAAATGGTTTTGTTTCTTCTCCGTTCAAATCCAGACATCAGACTGAGCTTTAAAAAGCTCAAACACAGCTTGTGGTGCAGTAGGATGTCAATAATGAATTTGTTATTTCTTGAGTGCCTTTTGATACACATCTTGAATGCAGCATAATTAAGATGCTTTGGAGGGGTAGAAAGAATGCAAAGGAAAGCAGAGGCCATTAGTCAGACCTGAGGAACAGACAGCAAAGGGTTATAAAAATCAAAGTGCTCTGCATGCTTCAAAGCGATACTTTCATATTGTGTCTTTCTTTTACATTCAGCATGATCTACACTCTGGTGAGCTCTTAACTGAAAGATCATCACTAAAGACTGAAAACAACAAAAGCTGGAGGTGCAAGGATGAGTGAACCAAGGGATGCATGATTAAAAAAAGGAAAGATGAAAACTTTGAACCCAAGAAGTAAATATGGTACATGAAAGAGACATCTTGCAAAGAGAATACCATGGGAGAATGGCTGAATTAATTGTGTTTGTCTCCTCTTTCTCAATATATTGCAGCAAATGATTTTCAAAACCCAAGCAAACAAAAAAGAAGTTGCAACAACATGAGCCAAATTATACACCTATTCACTTCTCCAAGGATAATGCTGCTTGGTTTAGTGGATTCATTAAAACTATAATGCCGAGTCTTCCAAGAAGCAACATTTCTTTTCCTAAGGACTATTCTGGACTGAGGAAGCACAGGACAAGATGATCTTACACAGAAAGAAGAGCTGTACAATACATTCTGGAAATAAGCACTGAGTGGACTTCAGATAAGATGTGTGACTGTCCTGCAGGGCTATTCTCATGACACTAGTCAAACAGGGATGTCAAATCTCATGAAACTGCTTCAGTGGTTTTGGTTTGTTGGGTTTTTTTTTTCCAACCAAAAGAACAATAACAAAAGGATTTGCAGTTTCAGTGTTCTGTATTCTAACTAAATGCTATCCTGCAGGTGAACATCCAGTATATTTCTGTACTTCATTTGTGATGCACCAACACCATACAGGGAGATGTAGAAATACATTGGGTTTAACCTAAAGAGGCCAAGCACTTATCAGAATAGTGTTCCTCTGACTGAAAAAAAAACCCAAACCAGGTAAAAGCTGCATATGTTTTAAGAGGATTGTAACGTAGCTATTATATTCATCACAATGCTGGATAGCAAATACTGGACCAGCTAATTGTGGTCTGCAATTCTGTTTTGCAGTTTTACTTCTGCTGTAAAATTTAAGCTGGAACAAATACACAAAATGTCTTTGTCTTGTATGAGGCTCCTCTTGAAAGATGTTTGGTTTTTTATAATTCAAAGGTTTTAATATTTTGTCATAGAATTCTCATGTGAATTCATTTATATGGGCTGCATATCTTTATACATATGTACGTATATACAAATACATATCTACATAAATGCTTACAGTCTATTTACATTTTAGGTCAATCTGTTTGACAGGTCAAAGGCATCAAGTGTCCAGAACTGCTGCTAAATACATTTCAGTGCTGATCCAGGTGAACCCAGGCTCGTTCCCTCAAAGTCACTGGTGCTGTGGGTAGTAGCAATGCTGTAAACTCAAGACTAACACCAGAGCCTTCACAGACACTGCCTGGCTCTTGCATTGGGAATGACCTAATAAGGTGGTTTTCTACCAGAGATTGGCAGAGAGCAGCATGGAGAGGCCCATCTGTCCCCTGGCTCTTTCACAGCTGGTCCTGTTAGCACGGGCTCACTGCTCACCACATTTGGTCTGGCTGTTGGGAGCCAATAGACTGATCCTGTACCAAGCTCTGAGGTGTTTTTAGGCTGGGCACAGCACTTGAGCAGGAGAGATGCAGTCTCACAATGGCTGCTGAGTCATCCCACGTCTGGTGTGTTCCATATGGAGCTGGAGTTACTGTGTGCCTGCAGTGCCAGGACTCACTCTGGTTTGCTCTGGCTACGTTAATAAAATTAAATCCTGCTAACCAGCAAAGCATGGTGGCTGCTTGCTAACTCTCTGCTCCTGACCATGCCAGCTCCCAAATCCTGCCTGGGCATTGCTTGGAATGGGGCTAGCTGGCCTGTGCAAGCATTATACTGGGGTCATTTTAACAACATTTTCATGAAGTTGTCCCAAGGGCTGACATTCTTTAATTTACAATAGTGTCATTCTTTAATTTTCAATAGTTTTCATTTTATCTTCATAAAATGTAGAAGCATACAGTTCCAGAAGCATAAGGCTGCCAAATCAGATGTTGGGAAGCTGATTTGGACTCTGATGGTTCATAGGTTTGGATTGCACACACCACAGAGGTGGCTGAAGTCTTGAAATCACACTGACCCTGCAATATAGATATGTTCTCTTGGAGTGAGCCTGAGCTAAGAAACTTAACTGGATCATTACAGAGCTAACTGATAAAGCTCTGCTGCAGTGGTATAATTAATGCACAACCCATGAAAAGCTGATGATTGTGTGTAACTGAATTTCTTCTCTGCGTCCTAAGTAAAGCATCCAGTTCCACAGCAGTATAGGAACTAGATTCACAGGAACAAGTCACAGTGAATAACTTCTAGATGTCTGTCTACTTCATAAAACTTTCTTCTCTGAGCACGTGACTGAATCTTTCCATGCATCTTCTAGGATTTTATAGGAGATGAAAAGAAATTAATTCAGGTTCCGTATATTCCAAATACATTCTTTAAAGTCAGTTTCATTGAAAGACTTGGAATTTTGTGAGGTTGGATGGGTGAAAGTATGATCCCTTCTTGCCTGAAAACACAGTTTTCAAATCCTGAGGTTTAGGGATGAGCTGGACTGCTAGCAGGTCAATTGTTTGCCTGCAGCATTGAGTAGAAGCTCTGCAGTGAGTTTTTGTAATTGGCATTGGCCTGTACTTCTTGACTTTGCACAAAAAGCAGTTGTGTGGAGGGGTCTTCTGAATGTAACCTCAGGGGGCTTCAAGGACTGGAGTGGATATGCCTGGTCATTTGAAACAGGTTCTCTATTTCAGGTGACTTCGTCAATACGCTTCCCAAACTCCACTGGAAAGCAGAACATTTCATTTGATCCTACTACTGCTTTGAGCGAGTGTTTCCAGGATTTCACTGCTCTGTCACTAGAAATTTATTTTTTGCATTTCCAGAGTAAATTTATTCTTAGATAATTTATTCCACTTGCTTTTGAGCCAACATTAGCCTAAGTACACCTTCTCTCATGCTGTTTAAGATTTCAGTACATAGAGAAAAAGTCCTCTTCACCCTCCATTCTGTTAGAGTGAGCTGTCTCATGTCCTCCCATAGAAAATTCTATTCTCCATGTCTTCTTTAAAGGGTTTCTCTGTTGTCTTTCCGTCATTCTTAAGAGTGGATAATCACAGCAGTTCAGAGTATTCTGGAGAGTATCTTACTCTAATTAGTCCTTTGTGTGAATGGACAATGAAAGCTGATCATCTCAGTTCTTTCCAATAATACTTATTCAAAAAAGTAATCACACAGCTCTCAATAGCATTTTGTTTCTCTACAAGATAAATCTTAAAGCTGATGGAAAAACTGATTAATATTAGGATACTTTCTCTTCCATTGAATTTTGTCTGCAGGGCCAGGAGTTGGACTCGATGATCCTTGTGGGTCCCTTCCAGTTCAGGAGATGCTGTGATTCTGCTTTAACCAAAGCAAGGGAAGTAAACTGCGTAGTTGTTGCCAAAGAATAGGAAAGAATACTGTGATCTTTGGTCACAAGGAAGTGTCTTCCCCGTGTCACACTTTTGAGGGAGAAATAATCTATGTTATCCTTTTTGTCTCCAGTTACTCCTTGTTGGTTAGTGGAGGTTGGAGATTTCCTCTGCAAGCCTGCTTTCTTCCTGTCTCTTTTCCTGGAAGGGTGAATGTCATTATTTAGGAGCAGAGTTTTCTTCTCTCACATGTCTGATGGTACAGATAAATCCCAGAAGACATAAGAAAACATATCATCACCGTTTGCTCCTTCAGGAGCAGGTGTGAAATGAGTAAGTTCTTAAATGAGTATTCATTTTCCTTAGCTGCACCGTCTGTGAAGTGAAAGAGGTGACACCTTATGAACTCTTCCCACAAATGTTGTATGCTTCTTTTTCTTTTTCTTTTTCTTTTTCTTTTTCTTTTTCTTTTTCTTTTTCCCAGTAACTGTTGAACTGTTGAATCTGCTTAAAGGAAAAAGGTAAGAGGTAGAAAAAAATGGCAGAGGATGGGACCTCAATGAGCTGCTTACCGAAGAGGCATCTACACAGTGTGCTGGCCTTTAGCTGTCTGTTCCTGGAAGGGATGAAAGGCAAGGTCTCCTATTTATAGCCAGGTAATTGCAGTGATGCTGAATAAAATTGTTGCTGCTCTGACTGTTTCAGTTTCAAGTACAGCAAATCAGTGTTGATAGCAGAATGCTTCGCCTACAAATAATTAACTGTACTTAAGATGTCAGAAATGTTTTTCCATCTGCTTCCTTGAGCCATAGTCTTCCTTTTGCACTAAATCCCTGAAAGAGAAAGAAGAAGTTCTTCAACCTACACCTTACAGAAACTGCTCTGAGGTTGTTATGATCTGGCACTGTGCTTTTGGGGTCATGAGTAATCCTACATTATTAGCAAGGGTATTAGCAACCTACTGCTTTTCCTTTCTCCATTCCATCTCCACAGAGACATTTTTTGCCAAAAAAATTTAAAAATCACAGCGCATGATCCAAAATCCTTGAATTTACTGGAGGTCATTTGTTGTTTCCAACAGCAAACAAACAAAATGTTTCCATTTAATGCCCATTCCTCTAGAGCTACATGGGGCATAGGTTCACACTGGAAAGTCTCTTAAGTTTTTTGTTGGTAGGGATTCTATCCTTTAAATCTTGATACCATGTCCATTTAACTGAATTATGTTAGTGGAAAGGGAGCCTGCATTTTTGAGAGATAAGGGTAACATTTCAGTGCTCATGCCAAACTTCCACAGAAAGTTATACTAACTTGGTAAAAATCTGACTACATAAAGTTGATGGAAATCATACCTTTTATTTCATATGAGCCCCACTTAACACTGCACAATTTCTACAAGAGGTTGGTGGAAACTAAAAATAGAAAAAACCCAAACAAATACATTAAGTTTAGTTCATCAAAAATGCTATTGGATGTTAGATAAAGCTTGGGTTGCTACAAATAGAACAGGAGATGAAAAGGTCAAAATAAACTGAGAGTTGGGTTTTTTTTTCTTTGGGAAGCAACAAATACTAGGCTGCCATCCATGCTATACTGAACTTTACATTTGTGATCTCAGTCCAAATTCCTCCTCTGGTGAGTTTTTTGATCATCCATTGGTCATGAACACATTGTTCTGATTTTATTTTTGTCCTGCTCAGTAGCTCAGTTGTAGGTGGGAAGGAGGGAAAAATCTCCCATGAAATACAATATTCCTCTTCTTTTCTCCCAGAAAACATGTGAACATGCTGTAACAAATTTCTGATTATGTGTTTCAGTGGTACGCCTCTACCAAAGAATGAAGTTCTTGGCTGCAGACAATATTCTGACGCAATTCAATAAACCACAGGTCTAGAAATATTTTTTTAGAGCTTGCACACTTGAAGTAGTTATTTTATTACCTCTAATTGCTGGCCAACTTCCCGTATAAGAGAAAATATGCTTCTGTGGCCCAACTCCATGACTTTCTGTGTAGTCAAACTCAGTAAAACTCTGAGGAATGTAAAGTGCTTTTTAGTTTCTTTTTCTTAATATTAGAGTAATATGTTATGGCAGTGGAATAAAGCATTAAAAGCCAAAATATCTTGTTTAGTCTAAATCTCAAAGACATGTTTCTCCTTTTTTCCTATAAATTATCCCTAATATAACCAGTCTCCTGACAGACCTGAAGAAATCTGCCTGTCCCATTCTTCTGACAGTTTCAGTCTTTTTAAATAGCTTTGCAGCCACTGATCATTAGTGTGAAACACTGACTGGAAAGAACAACTTTTACAGACCACCCCAAGATTTATGGATAAATAACATCTCAAATAACACAAAAGTCATCCAGTCTTATGGAGTAGCTCTCACCTGTGCATAGTAATGTAAAGTACCAAGCACTTAACAGTACAAGTAATACATAGTACAAGTCTTGCAGAGCAAGCAAAGTGGGATTTCTCTCTGTGTTCTCTGAGCTCTTGTGAGATGGAGGCTTTTCTCTCTTTGAGTACTGCCTGGTACTGCACAGCTGAAATTGGGAATTACATGTCTAGATGGTATTATAATCCTAAATAATGAATACTTTTTCCCACAGGAGGAAACAATGGAATTCAGTGGAATTAGTCAAAATGCATTTCTTCCACTGCCACCAAGATGGGTACTTGACCTGGGCTGTTGCTGTGCCTCAGGGCCTACTGACAAACTGAAGTGTGTTTCAGCCTCTGAATGCATGTGTGCTGTAATTTGACGCTGCCAGAAAGCACTAAAATGTAAAGAATAGTGATCAAAACTGATCCCCATTTCAGTATTTTGCACCCTTCTAATTCATTTTGGCTTTACCCATTTATCCTCTTCCTTTATCACACAGTGGATCCTGTTTCACTCATCTTTCAGTGCTGCATTTAAAGCAAAACCCAGTGCAAGCTCAGACTGAAACAATGGCACTGGTTCTAATCCAAATCCTTCATTTGCTTGTTGGCATTTATTTGAGAATAAAATTATCCTAGTTTGGTTGTAACTAGGTACAAATGGAAATTAGCTATTTTGATAGACATCCTTTTCATCCTGGAAAATGAATAAAGCTGCATTCATACAGGAGTTTGATGTTTAAATGTGCATTAGCATAAATTTGCTACTAGCCTAGATCAACAGCATGGAAGTTACCTCAATCTGGTAAAGAATGATATCTTTTTGTAGGCATAACCCAGCTGCCAAACAGCAGAGCTGTATTCACAGAGTGGGACATATCCCATTTACAGACACTGGTGTGACCTTTCATGGTGTGGAGTCTTGCAGGTTGCTGGGGGGCATTTGGCCTGTTTTAACCCTTGTTTCATCCACTACAGATTATTTTACCCTTGAATTTTGCCACCTAACATTTTGGTTCTAGATCCTCAAGTTTGGCCTTTAAGCAGACTTTTCAAAATACATATTGATACATATTTATATTGTCTAATTGCATGAGATGAACGCTAAAGGAATATTAAGTGGGTCTTATACCCCATGGGTTTAGAGGCTTTTAAATACTTTAGTATTTAATTATGTGCTCCTTGATATGCACATACCCACACAGGCCATCTAAAATCTAAATAAATTCTTGTCTGTTAATATAATGAACAAAGGAAGTGCTCTTCTGTTATCTTGTGTCTTTTCTGCCACATAAAATATGTCCAAACAGTAACATTACTTATGGGTTATACTGAACAAGAAAAGGAAGCTGTATTTCTAACATGTTAATTTAGAATGCATTTTTGACAAGTGCTGCTGGCAGGTTCAGAGGTGCTGCTGTGGGGTCACTGTAAGCCATGCCACCTCAGGTCATTTGAGAGCCTTTTTTCAGGGGATGTCAAAGATATTCCCTGAATGTGCTCCTTCTCTGACTCTTTGGCCTTGAAAACCTAGATGCAGTTAGCAAGGTCTGCAAGAGAAAACAAAAATTGATCAGTCCTGCCTATCACCTAGAGCACTGTAATAATCCCAGCAGCATGCAGTGCTTTGGCTTTGAATATCTGTGGAGGAATGTGATGTATTTTCTAGCATGTGTTTGCCTTATGAGAGCAGCCAGTGCCCCTTTAGGTTCATTATTAAATAAGATTGTTAAGTTGTATTGGAAAATGTGACTCATTCTTTCAAAACCTGTTGCCTTTAAGTAGAAGCAGCATTTATCCTCCAAAAGTTTCCTGAAGTGGTAGCGGCAGCAGCAGAATTTTAATGTACCCTCTCTCATTCATCATTTGAAGTCTACAACAACAAGCGATGAATCTTTGATGAACCTTGTCTCGCCTCCTTTGGATTGTAATAGTAGTTTTATAAGCTTCAAAGAAGTTCACAAATAATTTGCAGTGACTGTATCCACTTTTTTTTAAATCTATGAGCACTCAGCCCACCACTGATACATCACCGGATTAGAACGTCTTGTCCCTGTGTTTCTGGTATAAATGAAAACCTATGTAACATATATTACAATTATATTTTCCAGAGAAATCCGAATAAAATCTGCCAGACCACAGAGATCCTTTTAAAGATAGATAGATAGATAGATAGATAGATAGATAGATAGATAGATAGATAGATAGATAGAAATCTATTGACAGTATCTAAAGACAATCTCTTATCCTGGAGCACGGGGAGCAATTATGAATTGATGATGCTTCTTTTCATTCAGTTGTAGGGTTCTATCTCCAGCAGATAAGGGTAGAGATTTTATCAGAGATAAAACAGTGTGTTCTCAAATGAGGACATTACTTATGTCATTTCTTGTTTTGTCATCCTGTTTTCGTGTCTTGCTGTGCTAGAGGCTAGAGTCGGAACTACTGAGCACTCAAAGACCTGGAAATTTGTTTACTGTTAACACAACCTTGGAAGTCACCAGTATTGTTGGCTACAAAAATAACTTGTCCTTTTAAAACAAGTTTGCCCTGGAACTTTATGACTGGCAGAAACTCTGGATATAGTTTCTGTCCTGAATTAAGGCACATCTGCATGGCTGCTGTGTTTCAAACCTTCCAAAAAAGACAGAGCAACCAATCTACAAAACATTCCCGGCATTCTGGAAAGCCCAAACAGAGCAGAGCTGCTTTGCCATGTCCTTGCCAATGACTGAGGGCGATGTGTTCTTGGTAGACTCCATCCTGCCTTGCTGATTCTGACTGCTGGAGTGCTTCCCAAGGGGGAACTGCTGGCCCAGGCTGAGATCAGCTCTCTTATCACGTTAAATGATGGGCTACTCTGCCAGTTCTAGCTGTGTTTCTCCAATGTTTCAGTTCAGCAATACATCAAAGGGATAGAGTAACACTGGAGAGGTGCAGCAAAATAATACAGGTGTTTTCGTGGGTTTCTGCTGCTTGATGGTGAGGCTACAGACTCCTTAAATTCTCTCAGGGCAGAGAGATATTTATCAATTCTACCCAAATAAGAATATTTCAGTTTCAGTCACTGATGACTTAACCAGGCTGTACAGGCAGAGGTGAATATATTGGGGAAACTTCTTCATCAATAGCGGGTGAAAGAGATGACCAAATTATATTTGAAGTGTTATTCTCTTTTAAGCTTGACTTTGAGTCTGTAGTTTCTCCAGAATATTCAGAAAACTCTCACAGTGTTGGTCTTTGTAATCTGGCTATGAGATTGGCAAGAGAGAAGATCCTGATGTATCACCTTTACAATATCCATTATCAAATTCTGTGATGAATAACAACATCTTTTCTTAGTGAGCAATACCAGAATTCTGTGTGCTTCTACACCTATTTTTCTATGCTTCATCTCCCTTTCTGTGATGCCATAGCTGCATATATTTTTAGCTGAGTTGATATGAACAAGATTTTTGTATTCTCTGTGTTATTCATTGCTCTACTTCACAAACAACTGTGCGTGTTTTTTTTTTTTAATGTTTAAATTGCAGCTGTCATGCAAGAGTCTTCCCTGAGCTCTCCTACTCTGATAACCAGCTGGGCAGATATTCAGCTGGGCAGATTGAATTGAGATGTCCAGTTGGACCAATTCCTTACTTGGATTTGGAATCCAAAACAGCTACTTTTAAAACTGAAATACCTTGCAACTTCTGCTCTGGCCTGTGATTCTGCAAAAGCAGACAAATACACCCTCAAATGGAAATATTGCTCATCCCAATTTCTCAAGCCAATAGGTGCAGATTTGTAAGAGGGAGAAAGGAATGTGTAGGAGAAGGGAATACAGGTGACCTCGTCCCTGATAAGTAACACCTGTGTTAAATGCCCAATACATCCTCACCCCTGATGAGTCACAGCTGCATCCA
Organism: Acrocephalus scirpaceus scirpaceus; assembly: GCA_910950805.1. Classification (NCBI taxonomy): domain Eukaryota; kingdom Metazoa; phylum Chordata; class Aves; order Passeriformes; family Sylviidae; genus Acrocephalus; species Acrocephalus scirpaceus. The sequence continues at coordinate 17,464,672 of OU383775.1, read as the reverse complement.
ATAAAGATAAGTGTGATAAAAGGGAGTGGGTTAGATGGTGGAGGGAATCATCATGGAGGATCATGAAGGAGGAGGAACCTTGAGGAAGAGGGAATGAGAGGTTCATGAAGCATGATCCTAAGGAGAGAGAATCACTGCTGTGAGGACAGCTTGGGTCTGCAGAGCCTGTTGTTGGAACCTGCAGTCACAGTCCAGCTAGGTAAAAGCCTGCAGTCAGAGTCTGCAAGCTAAAGTATGTAGTCATGGTTTAGCAGGAAATAACCAGCAGTCAGAGGCTGCAAGGGAAACCTCCAGCAGGAGCTTGCTGCAGCCAGTGAGTGAGTAGTTGGAGTCAGGATGGCTGAGCTGTAAAGAGGAATAAGCCAGGCCCTTTTTCATGCCGTGATAAACAAGAAGTCTGTGTCTCAACTCATTTCTACCCTCTAACAAGAGGGCTGCTGCAATAGGAGAGGAAAGAGGGAACACAGAAGTGGATGAAGAAAGTTACCCTTGGAGGGAAACAGGACAGTATGACAAAAGTAAAACATCTGTTCATCCCAAACAGCCAGTTCTGTTCCTCCAATCTGAAGAGTCTGCTTCTTTTTAATAATCAATGGTATGGGTAGGTGGTCATCTGAAGTGGCTCACCAGACCTTTTTTGGGGTAGATTTTTTGTGTTATTGCTGCAAATATGAGAAGCAGATGAACTATTGTACTCTGTCACAGGCTCAGTGTGTGATCATGGCTACCTGGCCTAAAATTTCTACACTGCTGTTATTTCATCCCTGCCATGAAAATTAAAATACTGTGTCTTGACACCACATTGTCAGGTTTATCTACAGCTTGTAAAAGACCTTGAGTGCATCAAGTGTGACGCATTACACTAATAAAAGAAATGCTTTTCTAATGAAGAGAGGCAGCATATTTAAATATTTCAAATATTTGACAGAGGAGCCTCAGTTTATTTTTGATTACCTTAATGACTTATTGTCAATGAGGCATCACCTCATTTTTAAGCACACCGAATTTTTTCCCTCTCTCCAAATTTGTTTGAGTGTTGAAACATTCTACTTTGTAATGCATAAGGAAATTTCTAGATGGAAAATACCAGAAAGAAAAGCACATTATCACAGCTCACAAATGCTGTGTGCCCTTCAAAGGATTTTGAAAGGTTAACAAATTGCATGTCTTCTTATGAAAATTGCATTGACAGCAGAAGTCTTAAAAATGGCACTGTGGAAATTATGGCATTGTTTTTAAGAAATTGTAAATCCTTATTTGCATAATGGCTCAGCAAGTTCATCTGTTCAGATCTTGCTTGCAAGAAAACCAAGGCGTTTTGTTGGCGCACTGAGCAGTCCACAGACACATGGCTTGTGACACAGGGCATGGACGTTTTCCAGGTCTGACTGCAGGATGCCTCCCAGGATTATAATACTTGGCTGACTGTTCTCAGAGTTACCTGGTTTTATTCATGTTCCTCAAGTGAAGGGGGAGACATTCAGGGGAATATTTTATTCTGTAAAATAGAGCTCCTGTAACTGGGTTGGTGAAATCAATTCAATGGAGAATCTGATAATGAAAACTCACATAACCAATATTGGTGCCTGGCAAGTGATCACTCATCTCAACTATCAAAGTACACTTTTTGCTCTCAGCAGCACAGCAGATTGAATTCTGATTTTCAGAAACAATTTCTTATAGTGAATCAAAAATCTGTTAATTTTCATTTTGAGTATTTAATTTATTAGACAAGTTGGGCTTGCACAGTGGTATAACAATTCCATTATATTTCTGGCTAAAAAAATCGCAGCTAAAACCAAAAAACCACCATTACATACTGGCTATTTATTGTGCTATCGGAAAGTTTGTCTTAACTCTTGACAAGTCTATAAAGAGATGTTTTAGTTCTGTTCTCTGAATTTTGAACTGCAGCTCCCAGGGTGGGACTGGGTGATTCTCACCAGTCATCTGCTAAAGCATGAATTTCCAGAGCTCTTTAAAATCCTGGGCTAGAGAACATAATTGAGTTAAAGTTGATTTGGTTTGGATTTCATTTATTGTAGGAACTGCAAGTTCCTTCCTATCTCCATAGCAGCAAATATTTCAAAGGCAACATCTATAAACTTTTTCTGTAACTTATCTTGTTCTCTGACAACAGTTGTAAGAGTAGAATTACTCTTAATTTTCTACATTAAATTTACTGTCTGAGTCCAAGCTGTGATGGATCCCAAACAACTCAATTTTATATCTCTGTTCTCAGACAAAACAATTTTGGTTTCACAATGAGATCATCTCTTCATTGGTTTATTTGTAATTTGAGAATAATCTGTCTAGGTCCTAATTTGGCTTTGTTTCCAAGTTCCTTTCAGTCATTTGAAGTGGGAAAGTGTTTATTAACACTTGCTGTAGACAAGGTAAAAAATAAGAAACATGGTAATTTCTGTTTATAAATTTAAAAGATACCACTGTTCTTGAAAATGTTTTCTCTACTTTTCTCTGTTGCTTTAGTAGTATCTTGGGGAAAATATGCTGGCTCATCTTCACATAGGAGTTCATTGATGATTAGCCCAAAGTAGCCAGAGGACAGTTTCACTTCTCTACTGTTTTTATTGCCTCTAAGAAGCTTGGAAAAGGCAAAAGGAAGAAGCTGTACTGCTAAAACCACTGAAAAATGTGAAAAAAGGTAAAACACACACAAAAGAATTCCCAAACACAAAAAAAGCTATAAATGCTCTGATAAACCTCATAAAACATGCTGAAACCCACTAAAACATCAAATATTGCTTAAAACACCAGAACACGCCATGCACTGTACATGACTTCATAGAATGTCAGACTTCCAGCCTGCGTTGGTGTTGTACCAGAGAGGTGATGCACAGGAGCAGTGCTGGTCTCTGCCGCACCACACATTGAGTCTTATCCCTGTTTCATAATGGAGATTAAAGAAGTAGGAGGTGTGAAGGACAAACCCTGGACTTCAAAATATGTCCCTCCAACTTCTTTAAAAATTCCACCTTAGTGATGAGATATTTACTGCCTGCTTGAGGACTGTGATGATCCAGGTCCCTCATCCCAAGAAGTGCTGACATTTGGCACACTGTGCATTAAACAGCAGGTAGTGGAGGAACTAAACAGAGCTATCAGCTATCCCCTGAGCTATCACTGTCACTCTATCACTATCAGCTATCCACTAAGCACATCAAACATTCTCAGAGAGATTTAAGGAATAATGATGCTATTTGCCTAATTACTTGTTGCATAGTTAACTGATTGTTTTGACAGTAAAATTACTTTAATTTAGATGTCTGATCACATAGGACATGATTTTTTTTTAAATCTCTTTTAATTCATTGCTTCTTGCCCTGCCACTATTCCGTTCTATGTTCCCATGGAGTTTAATCCTCATGTCTCTAAAATATTAAAACCACTTGAGGTACAAGGTCAATGTTGCCATGCACACACTGAATACTAATGCAGATGCTGTGCTTCATATTCCTAACTGAGGCTTCCAGGAAGGATCAGGAAACCTTTTAAGTGCTACACTAACATTGACAGTTTTATTATAATGTAAGTCAAAAAAGAGGAAACATGTTTAACAAAACATCAGCGTTTGTTGGGGGGGGGTTTATTATTTAGGAAATACCACATACAAAATGAAATTTAAGTTTGTGGTCCATATTAGGTGGATACCTAATGCAGCTGTACCGTGATGTATACAGGGAATTAACTGTTAGATAGAACACATTTGTGAATGGCAAAATCTGTTCACAAACCAACATGTGTAACAGAAGCTGATTTACTTCTTGGCATGTAAAACTGTGTAAGTGGAATTTGGAGTTGCCTGGCAAGGGTCAGCCGTTGCTGCTTCCAAGAGCTGCTGTCGCACTTATGGATTACCACAATACCTGAGTAGAACTCATAAATATTTGGTGGATCTTCATATTGTCTCACTGAACTAGAAGGACCTGGTGATAAAGACATTTATTCAGCATCTGTGCTCTGGAATCAGGAGGAAAGAATAAAGGTGGCGAGAGAAGCAGACAGGTAATCAGGCAAAATTAATTGATGGAAGAGAGGCAAAAATCCACTTGACAATGGAAAAGGACAGACAGGTAGCAAGGGGAATTTGAAATTATAAATAAATCTGTCCTGTCTGTCCATTATATGTTTCTCACTGCTCATCTGAGTTCCAAGAAAACACAATTCCAAGTGTGGAGACTGGGAAAATAGCAATTATTCAGAGCACAAGAGCGAAATAATCGTGATGAGTATAATCCTGAACTGGAACTTGCTCATTTCAATTTCTAATCAGACCTGTGCATGGCACAGAGTAAATGATAATTATAAGCACTGCAGGAGCTTGTTGCTGTCATGACTCAAGTCTGATCATTTTTTATCTGTTATTTAATTAATTTGCTTCTAAATTCCACATTACATGACATTGAAGATAAGACCCAAAGTTGCTCTTTTAATCCATCAAGACTTCTAAGTCCAAACTGCTCCATCATGCTTTCTTCCCAGAAAAACCAGCTAGTATCTAAATCTGTTATTTTTATTGTAACAGCCTGCTCCTTTCAGACTCATTCTTGCATTGAAGCCAAAGGCTGAGTATTCCACGATGACTTAGACTTTGACTTGCTTTTATTGAGTGTAATGGGTCTGATTAGCTATTTATGGAGGCGATCATACAGCCACTGGTGCAGAACATCCGAATACCTGCAACAGTACCAAAATATCAGGATTTCCAGCCTTAGGGGATTGTATTCCTGATTTCAGGTTTAACAGCTCAGAGGCTGTACAGAAATCATACACGTACAAGCACCTCAGAAGTCCTTTCCCTGCTTTAGAAAGATCTGTAGATGGAAATTTGGGGCAGAAGAACAGTCCAGAGAAACAAATGAGGCTTGGACTTGGGCCTCTGGGGATTTTTTGGTCTTTTCTTTTTTCTCCCTTTGTTTTTGCGTTCATTAACTTCAACGTAGCCTGAATTTTACTTAGATAATTGAAGGGACTCAGCAGTGAAAGTGGCTACTTCTTTGATGGGTTTGTGTTTCTATGCATCAGTGACTACTAGATGCTACCATTTCTTACTTCTTTAGGAGAAGCCTTAACATGCCAGATTTCCCTTTTGTTAAAAATCTGGAATTATGTCCCTAGAGGCAGTGTTGAGCCAACATTTTCATTCAAAAGAATTAGTTTACTTTTTGTTTATTATTGTTGTCTTCCTCAGACTGACTTAGAATTACAGTTTTGATGTCTTTTTTCCCTAACACAAAATGCAAACTATTGACTAATACTGTTTATGTGGCTTGATGAAACTCTCTTTTTTTCCTTTTACCAGCAAAATATATCCTGACACATCAACTAATTGAAATTAGTTCTACATAATGGTCATTTGTTGTAGAAACTGTTTCCTAATATTAATCTCAGAATGGTTTGTATTGGAATGGACCTTTAAGATCATCCAGTTCCAACCCTCCTGCCATGGGCAGGAGCACTTTTTCCTAGACCAGGTTGCTCAGAGCCCCATCCAGCCTGACCTTGAACACTTCCAGGGATAGGGCATCCAGAACCTCTCTGGGAAACCTGTGCCAGTGCCTCACAGCAAAGATTTTCATCCTAATATCTCACCTAAATCTACCTTCTTTCAGTTTAAAAACATTCCCCCTTGTCCTGCTCCTAAGTCCAGGTCTGCAGTTCCTGACTCTGCATTTGGTGCTGTTTGTTATCTGTGCTGGTTTGAAAGAAAAAGCAGTGAAGGACTCCAAGTCAGAAACACAATTTAATAAGATGAAAAGAAAATAAAGGAAAGTAAAATAAAATAAAGGTAATAGTACAAAAAAACCCAACTGACAGAGTCAGGGTGGCAGTAGCAGTCCAGATGAGATGGTCTTGTCAAAGCAGTGATTCCTGTAGAAACGTCTGGCAGCTCTTGTCTCCTCTGGGAGTCCAGTGGGTAAAAGCTGCCTGGGCTGTCTCAAACCTGGATTATATCCAGGTGGGAATGCTTGGCTCCTCCCCCTGGGCGGAGCATCTCACAATGGGATGATCTCATTCTATGAGTCATGCAGTGGGTCCTTGATGGCCCATTAAACTCCCGGAGGGAGTTATCTATGAGTCATGTGGCAAGGCATTGTTGGGCTCGTTAACAGAAGATAAGGAAAACACTGCCCCACCTTGGCTCCAAGGCTCATGGGGATAGAATACATACCTTGGGCACAATTTTACATTGTAACCTAGGACATTATCAAAAGCTCATCAAATTTTGATGGGAAAAGGGCTGATAAGAATTTGTGATGGTCTGTGAGAGCTACAGTGGTTTCACAGTGGTCTGGCATATTTTATGGGTTTCATATGATACATTTTCTTGTAACTACAAAGGGTTCTTCAAGTAAAAATAACCTTTGTTCTTGACTTCATTAACACACTACAGCACAGAGGCTGTCACACCCCTGCTACTGCTCTACATGTTCATGTTCATATTTTAATTGGCACTGGACTGCACTGAGACACCAATTTCTGTTGGCTAAAACCAATTTATATATGAGATGTGAGTACAGGAAAGCATTGTTTTAATTAATGTGGTCTCTGTCTAACTAGTGTCCATAAACAAATCATTTGTTATAGCTTTCAGTCAATGTTCTTGTTTTTTAAAGAAAAACATGCAATTGAACCACTTTAATTATTTTTAATGAAGATTAATTGCATAGTTGCAGTAGTATATTGTTCTCTTTGTGACCAAAATCACAATAAAATGAGAGTGAGATTTTGGATGAGAAACCTATCATTTTCAATGAATGAAATTCATTGAAAAACACTAAATGACAAAATTAGGTACAACTTCAGTTTCATCTCTAACTTCACTTTCATCTTGGCCACATCTCCTCTACTCCTCTCCAATTAGCATTGAGCCTTTGTTAAATGTGTCCAGGTCAAGCCTAGAAAATTACTTTTCTATTTCTAATGCCAGAAAGACCCTCACGCTTTTGTGCTTAACTTAGCCTAGAGGCAGCTTTTCATACCCAATCTTTTCTTTCCCAGCATTATAGTTCATAATTTTTCTTGTACATTTTGCTTTTTCTGGTGTGTCTTACTGGAGGCTGATGAGACAGCCCTTAGACATTGGAGAAATTCGTACTTGCAGGGTGCTGTGATGCAGCCAGAGCAAAGAATTCCGATATTCCCAGGATTGCAGGGAGATGAGAGTTGTTATTCTGCCGAAGGAGGGGAAGAGGGTAGGCCCAGAATGTCCTGCTGTGTTTGACATCACACGTGTGTGTGTGTGAAGCTGTGCAGTGGGTGAGGAACAAAGCACTTCCACCTAACAAAGCTGCTCTCCTCCAGTCTGTGAATGTGAATGTGAATATGATGCTGCAGAGCTCCTGGGTGTATTTTTTTGTCTGGATAAACTTACCAGGAAAACAATTACTTCTGCACTCAGGAACTAGTGATAGTTATAATGAATTGTCTAAAAAGTCCAACTACCAAGGAAAGATTTCCTAGCTGCTTTATTTTGAGCATGAACATTCACACACACTGCTCAGATACTTCATGATTAATTAATGTTTTGTAAGTCTGAAGCTCCTTAATTAGACCAACAGTTTGACATTGCATTCAACAATTTAGGATGTAATTTATATTAGAAATGCCCATAGTAATTATCAAGACTGGGAAAGAGGTGACCCAGACAGGAATTAACTAAAAAATTGTCAGCAAAAGAAATTAAATAAACACTCAGTGTTCCTGGGAAATGACAAAAGTAAGTCCCTGATCACTCTCTCACTGAGTGATTTTATGCAGAATTGTCTGTTGTGCTATTTCAAGGGTTACTTTGTGATATTAAAATCCCCTTTTCCTTGTCCTCTATATGGTTTCAAATGGTGAAATCCTTTAAGAATATACCTGTAATATTAGTGAGAACCTGTCAGATTTCTACAAAAAAACCCTGTACCTCAGACAGTGACCTTTATATGCATCTTCTAGAGAAAGCAGCTATAAATCATTTACTATCTAATAAGAATTTACTCAATACATTAATCATAATTAACTTTGGGGGGTTTTTAAACAGGTTGTCTTAGGTTATGTGATCCAAGGCTTGTCTCTATGGCACAACAAAGCACAGAAGCACCATGGTAGATGGAGGAAGCCCAAATAACTCAGGGGTTGTTGCCCGGGAGTGTGTGACATATTACAGCCAATAAACTCCATTTCTGGCTATTGTCCTGAGGGAGAGTACTCTGTTCTGTGTTTTTGTGTGTGTTTTCCAATGCCAGCAGCTGAGGTAGGGTCACAGCAGGGGCTCATTGTATTGGTGTCCACAATGGAAGGGATGGGATGGGAGTCCATAGCTACTGTATGGGTGCTTGTGCCAGATGTGATCACCAGCAACTCTCAAGCAGGACCAGAGGCTTGGGAGCCAGGCATTGAGGTGGCTGTGAGTCTGGGTTGCGTTTGGAGAGATCAGCATCAAAAGATGGCTACTGCAGGGCCCAGGAGGTCCAAGCCAGCTCCTAGTGAGACCCCGGGGTCTGGAGCTGACTGACTGATACCAGTTTGTAGGTCTGTTTCTTTGGGGGAGGGGGGGGGGCGGAAATGGGGCTGAAAGGATCTGAGGGTGAGCTACTAGGGCCATAATGTACATGCATGTTTATATTTTCCACTAATGGACTTTCCTCCTGCTAGTCTGGTGAGGGGAACAGGATGAGGCTGTTGGTGCTACCCTGTGCATACAGGAGTGTTTCTGTCCAAGGGAACATGTGTAGGAGGTGTTTATTTATCATCACCTTGTGTGAGAAAAGTCACTGGTATCTCCTAGTTACTCTTGGTGAACTTTCCTGTCCATTAGCTCCACTGAATATGGTGGGGGAGAGGGACCACAGCTGAGGGAAATGTGTGGATAATAAAAGCAAAATACACTTGGATCCTTCCCTTTTTCTGTGGATGATCTACGCCAACAGCAGCAACCGTTTATTGGACTACAAATACACAGCTTGCTCTATGGAAATAAGAATTATTCATGATACTACTTTCAGCTCAGGTCTTCCAGCCCAGGGAAGTGATGGGCATGAATAATCAATCAGTGGTATGTATCTTTGTCAGCTCAATATTTTTTCAGTGATCTGGAAATGAAAATGAGAAAAAACTTTCTATGAGCATGTTTGTATTTATGCAATAATGGCTGACAGTTTTAATTATTATTTAATATTTCTATTCAAGGCAACACACATTTAGTCATCTGATTGCCCAGACTCTTCCTCAACCTTGCATCAGGTTTATGAATAACCTGTAATGACAGATGGCAAAGGGCATTTTCTGACAGCTGTTGATTTCCTGGAGTTGTTGAGAGATAAAGGCAAATAGCTCCATAACCATCCATGGGAGGATTACTATACTGGCTCCTCAAAATAAAAATCCTGAGATAAAACTTATTTAATTTTCCTCTTCTCCTGAATATTTTTCCTAGTCTTGCTCTTTCAGAACCTCCTGAATTTCTGTGGAATGAAAGCTGTCTGCTTTTATTTGCTGTTTTAAACATGTTTCAGTAATAAAGAAAGCCATAGTCAATCCCAATATATTGGCAAAATTCTTCACTTTCCTGTGAAGAATTTCAGCATGTTACATGGAACACATTCTTTTTCTTTCAAACATCCCACAAAAAAATCCCGAGAGCTGGACCTGAGGCCTGACTGCAGATTTGTTGCCAATATGTGCTTCTTTCTTCTGGTTTTTCAAAAATTGCAGCACAGGACATTTTAGTGGAGCACAACACTAGTAGCTTGTCTAGAAAAGTCTGTGAAATCCATGCTTTTAAGAAAATAAACCTCATCTTTCTTCTTTTATTAATACTGTTTGAAGTATGTCCTAAGACTTCCCTTTCTGTGTTCTAGATTAGCCCTGCAGATCAGTAGAAATTCAGTTACAGGTCTACAGAGCTGACGCATATCAGCATTTGTGGGTACATCTTAAACAAAACTCAGAAGACAAAATGAATCCTGCACAAGGCAAGGCCATCAACAGCCATAACAATTTACTTTAAAAGAATTGGGATTTTCTGCCTTTTAGAACAAAAGCTCACCTCTCATGAAATGGAAGATTTTAATATAAATTTTTAACATCATTAAGTGATGCTTATTTGAAAATCACAGTCTATAAGGCTTTCCCCCCACTCTTTTTTCTTTTTCTCTCTCTCTCTTTTTTTCTTTTTTTAGTAAGAGTTATCATATTATGTTCTAATTGTTGCTAATCTCTGTATAATATTTAGGCAGCCTTCCAGTTCCCAGCAGGAAATGGTCTGCCAGCTGAACTAACCACAAGGGTTAACAAGGTTGCCCAATTCTGAGGGCATTTTCTGTGCTGCTGGTACCTGCAAACTGAGAAAGAAATTAATTTATATGAATTCCACTCCGACATACTGAAATTTGACTAAAGCTTTAATAAAGGAATGACAATGGCATTTAGCTAAAATGAAAAAGAGTGCAGAACAGTACTGCCAAACTTCCATAAGGACAAATATTTTGATCAGGTAACAGTCTGATCTGTCTTGTCAGTTCTGATGCAGGATGTTTAGAGTTTTGTTCACAAGTCTCTGTATCTTTGCCACCCTCTTTTTGCTCTAGTAGTAGACACAGGCTGTAAATGCACTCCCTACAGGAGCAGAAAAGATCAATACACAATTCAAGTTTCTCTTCCAGGCCAGAATTCCATTGCACAAGAGGAAGGACAGGGGGAGCACTGGTTACATAAAAAAATACATAGCAAAAAAGTCACTCGGTTCCTTATCTTCTTTCTTCTCCTGGTATTTATTTGCCATAACTTCTTTCCCCTGGAACATGCACATTTAGCAGCCTGTTCTTTTGAAGGGTGATTTCAGGTCTTTGACAAAAAAAAAGCAGTTTTCCTGACATGCCAGCAGTCTGAGCCAGATGTCACAGCTCTCTCAGCATTCTCAGTATGGCTCTTTCAGAGCTCTTCAGCCTCAAAGCTGTCCATGAATGTTCCATGTTTTTATTCAGGGACTAATCAGAAAGAACAGGAACAGCAGCCACTTTTCAGGAAGATGAGAGAAGTGAGAGAGGAGCTGATAACAGAGCAGTGACTACCTACTGCCTAGCTAACAGTGTAAAATTATTATCTAGATATCAATAAAATTACTGATTATCTGGCAGAGACCACAGTCACTTCCTTGCGTGTATCTGGGACAAATTTGTCTCACAGCAGTTCATAGATGCAGGAAACAACATGGCCCAGAATAGACAAGCAAGTCCTCATCTCCATCATGAGACTGTCACATTGAGAAACTCAGATCTGGAATTTCTGGAGGAAGTATGAATTGGCCAAATGTTAACATGGTCCTATAAATTACATTTTTTGCACTAGAATAAAGCTTGATATTTGTATGTTTACCCTTTCCTGGGTCAAGACTGAACAGGTTTTTTTGCTTTATTTTTTAAACTAATCTATTCTCAACCTCAGACACAGCACTGCACAACTGGTCTGTTGTCATTCTACTCAGCCCAGGAGATCAGTAGAATCTTCCTCAGTAACAGCCTTCATTCATTATGAATTATATTTTCTATGTGATAACATGTAATCCAATATGAGAAGTTAGTCCAAAATATAAGACAACTGCAAACCTGTCTGGAAACAAGGACTGTGTTATTTAACAATTATCTTGTATTTGACTCTATGAATAGAGACTTTATCTTCAAAGATGTAGATTGGTTTTGGGAGTAGGAGCTAACTGTTCCATAAACCCTTTCTTCACAGTTAGAATTCTTACAGAAACTTGTCAGAAAAATCTAAAAAAAGGAGTGGAGAACAAGACTGTAAAAGTGGATGGTACAGTTCTGAGCTAAAAAGAACTTTGCTTTCTGAAAAGAGGTGAGAGAGCAAAACACACAAATACAAAATAAGTTGTACTGAAACTAATGAAGACTGTCAGTCTCCTAAACTGTGTTTTAATACTCCCTAGTCACTCCCCAGAAACATTTCCATCTTCAATTTCCATGCTTGGATTCCTCCTCTCAGCTTCCTCTCAAGTCACCTATTAATTAAACAAGACTATTAGCAGCTGTTACGACCCGTTCAAAATGAACTGGGTTCATAGAGATCTCAGAGCACAAAGGAGACCAAAAATGCTGTTTAACCAAAAATCAGTATACTTTATTCAATATCAATGATATTGAATAAAGTATAAAAAACTGATATACCCACAAAAACTGATATACTTTATTTAATGTACCCACCAAAATGATGTGCAATAACAAGAAAAGAGACTGAGGAAAAAAAGCTATAGAGATGAAAGCAAGAGAGAAAAAAGAGAGATAGGACAGATAGGGTAATTACCACAGAGAGAGACGGAATCCTCTCAGCAGTCCAATAGGTCTGCCTTCACAAATCCTCGTGGTACGTAGCCAATAGATTTGACCCGCAGAACCCTCGTGGAGCTGATAGATTTCGTCTTCCTTGGGGAGGTCCTCAAAAGGGGTCTCTTCTGAGGCTGAATATATAGTTCTCCAGAGTGGGGGGAGAAATCTCGTGAGTCTAGGCCCAATGCACAATGAGAGGGGGGAGAAGTCCCGTGATGGAGTCCAGGCCCATGCACAATGTGAGGTGGGGGGAGAACAGGGCAAGCTGTCCTGCTACACCTCAGGCACAGGTGGTACAGAATGCAGGGGCAGTGTAGCGTACTGCGACTACCATTGTTTCAGCAGGATGTATGTCCTGGAACTCAGCTCCCAAGCAAACACACCTGGGCAAAATGGCAATTCTGGTTACAGTTACATCAGCTCTTGAGGTTTCCCTCTCATTCCCCCCCAAAGTCTCCACGACAAAAAACGTGAGACAAAATTGAGGGTCTTCGGGCCGTCTCTCACAGCAGCAAGTCTGGTGATGCAAGGCTTATGATGCAAGAATGCAGGTCCTTACTGGTCCAATGCTTTATGGTATATAGAATGCAAGCCATTCTCAAGGCTCAGAACAGATAAAAATTGAGATTCCATTACACAAAACCTGATTTTTCATCAGCTGAGAAGTTCACATCTACAGCTTTCATATAAGCAAGCAAGGGATGCAAGGGATCAATCAGTGCAAAATTCATTTAATAGAAACTTCAAACATTTAAGTAAAGAATTTAGACTAAAATACCCTATGTGTGGTTTTAATCCAACCTAAAAAATTCAAGATGTGAGGTGTCATGTAAGAAAGCACCAACAATGGCAGGTCTGTTGGATTTTAAGTCAGTTGGATTTTAAGCAAAACCACTTTTCTAAATTTCCATATTTTGTTCCTGAGTATCAAATACTTCCTGCAGGAAAAGGCCTCAATGAATGGCAGCCTTTGAAGTTTTCCTTAGAAGGTTCCTAGAAAGAAGACTTTCACTCCCACGACTGTACAGGCATTAAATATGTAATCAAAATATAACACTTTCCCAAGCAGAAGCCAGCCTAAAAAAAAAATTTAAATGCCCTACATAAAAATACTGTAAAACTAGGATTATCCTCTGTACACCAGTCATCCAACCAAAGGGTGCCTGCCTACACTTAAGGCTAACATGAAATCTTCAGTCTTACAAAACATCCCAATTTCCCCAAAGACTCATTGGCAAAAAAGAAAGTTATGCGAAAACTACTTTAACACTTGAAGAGAGTCTCTAAAGGCTCCTATATTTTACTACAATATTTTGGGTTTGGACCACTTCTACACTGCCTTTAACCTCTCAGTGGTGCTGCTTTTCCAACAGGCACAGCTGCCCAGGCCCAGAGATCTGCTCAGAACTCCATATGCAGCAGCACTTTCTTTAATTTATGAGTGCATGAGCTAACCTGGCCTCCAGAATGAGCAGTATTCTGGTCACAATTTTTGAAGGTCTGATTTTGGACTTCTGGGCACTTGGATTTAGAAAGGATTCAGGAACATACACGCTTTTGTGTTTAACTTCACATACATAGTATATAGTTGTAACAGTAAACTTTCAGTCAGACTTTTAGTATAATGGAACTACAGCTAGGAGGATATCCTTCATTCTAACAGTAAAAAAACAATTATTGAATTAAATCTGCAGCAATGTCTCCCCACTATGTCTCCCTCAGTGTGAGCTGCATCCTCAAGATCAGCATGTCTCATTAGAAATCAAATGATGTTTGCTTCTGCAGCGTTGCAAATTAAAAGTACTTGACAAATTCAAAACAGTTAATTGTGCATTAAGTGGCAAATTAAGCATTTATCTGTTTTGAAAAGATTAATAGTGGGAAATTATAAAGGCAAGTGCACTTACTGCAATAAGCACAATTTAGGTAAAAGAATACACATTTTTGTAAGAAGGTCAACAAGAAAAAAACCAGGAATTTCTGACTGTTTTAATCCTTATATTTTATATACACTATCTATGGAAAGTAAAAAGGAGTCTGAAAAGACATTTTGAGGATTTTTTAAAATCCTAAATCCAGACAAAAATAGTAATCTAAAAAATGCAGTTCAGCAAGACCGTTGTATTTTTTAACCACCAAAATATCAACACAGAGGGAAAAAAGCATTGAAAACCAAGAAAGAACAGAGGTTTTCAATCCTGATTTGCAAGTATCACTGAGATATCAGATTTGCTTAGTTTCCCTGCTTAGGTCCCCCTTTTCATTTCCTTAACATGCTTCAAAATCACAGCATCATCAAAGTCCACCCAATCATGATAACAGATAACCTGGTAAAATTGTCAAGTGTTATAAACTTCATTATGAACTATGAATATATATAAAATAACTGACACAGAGATGTGAGAATCTCAGATGATCCTTTATAGTAGGCCTCTAGATGTTAGGATATATTTTAAAGAGTGCTTTAGAATATATATTAAATCCATTCTAGAAGGCATTTAGTGGATGCCGAACGCTGTGTCTGTTAACCTTTTGCGTGTTACAAGCACCTAGGACTTCTTGGTGATAGTGGAGAGAAAATTGCAAGCATCCCAGGACAACAAGGCCGAGAATGCGGATAAAGAGAGAGGACACAGACCCTTAGCTAGCATAAACTGAATATTTCCTTGAAACAATGCCAAAGAGAGCCAGAAGCCGCGCAGGAGAGATAAAGGTGAAGAGTTCATTGAAGAAGACTCCGTTCCTTCATCTCCCGGGACCCCCTGAAGACCACCACAACAAACTGAGCATGCCCAGATGGGCGTGGAGTTAATTACCATACGAGGCGAGGGTGGGCGGGGCCAGTAAATGAATATGTATGAGGTGGATTATGCATATGTAAGACCCCGGGGAATAATAGAGGGAAACACCATCGGGTGGGTATGCGTGCCTTTGGAGGAATTATCCCCCACGCATCTCGGCCGATTAAATACATACCGCTCTAACAACTATCACTAGTTGTCAAGTTTTACTTTTGCCACCATGTTTCAATAACAAAAATAGATCAGAATAGATTACTGGAAATCAGCATCTGCAAAAGTAGGAGTAGGATCTGGCTCAGCATGTGCTACCTCAGTGCAAAACCCAGCCTGCTCTGTACCACTTGCAAATGCTGCTCTCTGCTGACATCTGGTTAAAAGCATCAAGGAAGAGCTGCTCCCTCCTTCCTCTGATTTGGTCTTTGTGGTGGACAAGAGACAGATGTGCAATAGAAGAAAGTGGTTTGACAGGATTTCCAGGTTCATCATCTTTATTTCACATGTTACCAGCTTCTAGACCATGTCTCACAAAATTAAATACTCCCACTTCCCACTAAAAAAGGGACTGATGTTTCAATAGCGTCTCTCTTAGGAAAAAATTAAAAAGTTTATTTACATTCCATTCTAAATCTTAGGAAACTATTGAAGGCAAAAACTTAAATTTGGAATGGACCACTGAAATTGTGTTGCACATTACATTTTCAGAGATGTTAACAAAGTACACAGAAGAATAAAAGCTGCTTGAAGTGTTAGTTGCTATTGCATATTATGTAAAAAGAAAGTGTGTGATGTAGAGAAAATAGAGGTGAAGATCTTGCTTTGCTTCACATTCAAACTGCAAAAGGTTTAATCATTGGCTAGAGTGTCTTCTGTCTGGGATTTGAAATTCAGTGTACTAAGTCAAAGAGTCAGGTCTTTTCATTCCTGTGGGAGTTAAGGAAACAACAGCTGAATATAATTTTAAGAGGCTGAAAATTAGCTGATCCCTTGAGCTCAGTTTCCTTATCCTGTTTCTCTAAGATCCACAATTAGGGCACTTGAAATTATGAAATGGAAGGAGTGAGGACTTGTCTTCTGCTGGTGGCTGGGATATTTTCCAAACCCACAGAGTCTTCTTTAGATTTGGGTATATCCACAGTAGCAGCAGGTCCCTGTGATCACTGGATTAAAGATGAAGTGCAAGATATGCAAGCATGACCATACCTTAAATTTCACCCTGTACTGAAGAGGTTTGCTAAATCCTGATGTAGCATTAATGCAGAAGTTTAGTTTTGCTGAATCCTGATCTAGCATTAATGCGGAAGTTTAGCCTGTTTCTTAGGGGTTGGTAATATTACTTTTTTTGACACCATGAGTGTCAAAACATCCTGTTTTGAGAAGTGGCACATTCCCTTCCTGTAGTATTCCTTCATAAGCTAGGTTTCTAACTGTCTGAAGCAGTTTCTGCAGGGAAGTGCTTTGAGAATTGGCTGTTGACACAGCTGAAAGCAATGCTGACCCTTCAAACCTCTCCTTGATCCATTCACACCCAGAGAGACCAACCAATGTATGGAGGCTTTGGAACCTCCAGGATGGTCCGATCCTGGCCGTAGTGAGTCCCGGATAGAATGATACTGTTAGGAACCACTCAACCCGATGCTCTGGCGAGGTATCCAGCCTCAGGCAAACTTAGCAAGCAGCTATCAGTGAATTCAGCTCTTAGCAGTGAATTTCAGCTCTTAGCAGTGAGATTCAGCTTTTGCTTGCTAAGTGCCCTGGCAGACACAGGGAGAGAGAGGAGAGAGCTGTATGCAGTTCCTCAGATGGTGTCCTTTATTCTGGCATTCTCTTCAAAGGGTTGCAGGGACAGCTCTTCTAACTTAACAGGGCAAGATTTGGGGTTTATATAGGGTAGAGGGGTTTTGGAAAGTGGACCAATGGGGGAGTTGGGGTACAATTGTGACCTATAGTCTTACAAAGAGATAAGAGAGGTCTGAGGGTGCCAAGGGGTTTCTTTTTGGCCACTCATCGTGACATTGCATTTCCTTATCTCAGGCCACTGACCGCCAGGGAGGCCTCACAGGCTCCATGGCTGCAACAAACGTGCTGCTCTTTCCTCACCCCTTCTTGCCACTCAAACAGGAGCTAATATTGCCACAATCAACACCCTTTCAGACATCACCTGCATGTTCTTCACTCTGTTTAGTACAGAACAGATGGTTCAAACCAATCCAACAAGTAACTCTGCCCCAGAACTGATCAGGGCAGAGTTAGTTCATCTGTGGAAGTGTCAAGCTCCAAGTGAGAAGTAATGAACTCTTTTCCCACACCAGCCAGATCCAAAAATACTTTAATCATGCCTCAAGAGGTCATATGCACTAGTAATTCTATATAGGTAAAACATTTTCTTGATACAGAAGCAGGTCTAGTGGCAGCAGCCATGCAGAAGTAATTAGTACCTCTAACAGCAAAACCTCACATCTCTGCTAAGAATCAACTATTACAGATCCAGACAGACTTCTTCCAGCTACACCCCAAGCTCATTCTGTTAAAGCCTGTGCTGTAACATCATTGGGAAATACAGAGGGGGATGACTCTGACTCACTAATTTCATTAACTTTAGAACATAGCAAGATGGGAGAGCTAAAATAGGAAGGAAAACAGAAGAAGACTGGAGACACCATTCATTTTTCTTGACTAGAAACATCATTAAAAACTGGCTATTGTTTAGGCATAAGGATCAAAACTGACTAGTCAAAGTCTAAAAAATAATCAATAACTTATTAAAGACTTAACTGACCAAATACTATAAGGAATCCTTATAAGAAATCCAGCTGATGGTCAATCAAAATGCTTCATTTTTTTAATTGCCAGCAAAAAAATATGGAGAAATGAATAAAATGCATGTCTGCTTGAAAAAATGCATGATTTGTTATTCTATACTTGTATTGTAAATACCTTGGTATGTGCAGGCCAAAATTTAAAAATAAGTATAATCAAAACATGCACATTTGGTGCTGTAATGAAGTGGGACATGACATCAAAGACATCAAATTATTGCTATCTCCTAGATTCATGAGGCACCAAAATCTGACTGGAGGGTGGTCATTGCAGCATTGAAACCTTGCAGTTGAGAGGTGAACGTTAATTTTTGGTGAAAACTGTTCCATAGCAATGCTGAGTAAAGCCTACAGTAAATGAGTTCATTAACTTATTTCAGAAATGTCTGTAGTATGTCTCTCCCTTGTGGGGAGACACTTCAAGCCACAAGAAGTTCAAGATGCATTAATAAAGCAAAAACTTAGTTGAAATAATCAGATGTTATTATCCCTTCACCTAAGTGATGATCCACCAAAGTGGATTTTCTAAAGGTAAAACTCTTTGGTACTTCAGTATCTTGAAGTCAATTTGTTGGTAAGTTTTCTTGAATCCACAGTGTATACAGTTTATAGCCTTCAACTTATTTCTTATTAATCATCATATTTTTTCATAATTAAAAGAACATAATGTACTTTAATAAATGTAGGGCAATTTTATTAGAACTGCCAGACTGTCAGAAATCTGAAAAGGAAAATAAAACTTTGTTCAGGACTAACTTGTCCATACTTGATTTGACCATACATGGCTTTCTCTGAAGATGCAAATGGTGACTAAGCCTTTATTTGTTAATGTGAAAATCTTACACTCAAAAGAATATGATTTTTTCAAACACATTAATATAAATAAATCTGGCTTGATGAATCTGTTGCAAGTGCCATACTAAGAAAATGGAATCTCAAGAGACATAATAATTAAGTCCTTGCAGGAAAGTCATCTGTTTTCCCACTTACCCACAGAAGATTTACATGCAAAGCTTGTATTGAAGCTATTTGTAATTAACATTAAGCACTTACAAGAACACAGAAAATTGGAGGGGGGGGGGGAAGCAGTATTTTCCAGCCATTAAGATCTATGTCTTAATTTAGATATGCAGATTTTTATGCTTATAAAAGTTTTGGGTTTATGAAACATGTACAGAGGATGGCTCCTGAGAACTGAGACTTTCAGTATTATCCTATTATTTTAGGACAGATTCAAATGAAGAATGTCCCACTTTAACCCAAGAATAAAAGAATTTACAATAAGTGCTATTATGAATCCGGATGCAATCAATTTGAGAAGCAGTCCTGATAAAGCTTGTTGGCTTAAATAGTTAAATGAATCTGGTTAGTACCTGTAAGCAGAAATATTCCATGTGGCTTTGAAATGAGCTTTCCAACATTTCACCTCTTTTTCTTACATGTGACTGCACTGACACAATGTTTTTAAAATTTATACTGGGTAATTTCCCTCTGTGTGGGAAATTTGTGCTGAGGTAAATCACATTTCTGGAAAACTGATTGAAGGATCACATGCTCCTAACCAAGTAATGCCAACAAACTCCAAATGAACACATGCACATTTTCCTGAAGTAATGTATTGCATTAGGAGACATGAAGTAATGTCTCTAAAAGAATTTTGACCCTAGAACATTGCAAATCTCATCTGAGGGCACTCTGGACTGGCTGAGGAATGTCAAGAGGAATGATAGGTTTCCAATATGACACGTAAGTGCAAATTTATTTAAATAAAAGTCTTTAAAACTTTAAACAGTGCATTCAGTGTATATAACCAAAAAAACTAGAACACATTTATCAGCAAAGCTGTTAGATCCATCTGAATCCTACAGATTTTCACTGATTTTTTTTCTATTGTGCCCATGTGAAGGAATATCTGTAACTCACGGATGTCCCAGTAAGTCGGCAATCCCAAGAACAAAATAGATAAATATCTATGATTTTCATGAGTTATGTGAAAAACAAGGTTCACTTTCTTGGAAAAACTTAGAAGTTTAATAAAAAAATAAAAAGAAAATAGACAATTAGGAGAGACAAAAGCAAAATACATTTTCTCGGCCGAGGGTGCCTGGCATAGAACCCGCAAGCACACACTTGCTAACAAAAAGTTTGTTCCTTATAAGTGTCAGCTTGTTGCAGATTTAAAAGTTCACATGCATGATTCAAACATTCCTTTTGAGTGTGAATTTTCTTTGTTCAGTTTCAACTCCCCCCAACCACTTTATCTGCAGGTGGCTCCATTCCATCTGGTAGCGCAGGTCCCATAAATTCTTCTCCCGGAGTTCTGGTCATCTTCATTTGGACAAGATACTTGATAACAGAAGTTTAATAGCTTTTTGGTCAGCAATTTTCATGCAGGAAAATTCTGCATGAATTTCTCTTTCTTCTGGTCTGGCTAGTTACAGGAAAAAGCTCTAGTCTTTTACTTCTAACACTATGTTACAATCATAAAAAATATATTCATCACCTTTCTAACTTCTATGAATTAAAAGAAAACACAGTACAATCTTCCTACATTATACATACAATATTCATTTTAATATTTGCGAAAAGCCAACTATATACAATGCATTTATAACAGTTGTGAGCCAGCTACTAAGGAACTAATGGAGCAAAGTTTTCCTCACCATTACAAAATGAAGTAATTTCTAAAATCCTATGTATTTTTACAGCAAAACCAGTACCCTTCCAAAGAAAAGCTGTGTTTTGCCTTATTAAAGGAGTGATGAAGTACCAAAGTATGTCCCTGAACAACAAAGGCTGTGCAAGTGTAGGCCTGGCTTCTGAGGCCAAATCATTCTTAAACCCATGATCCAGTGCCTCGCTTGTCCAGTGGAAAAGAGATTTCTTGAAGAAGCCTTTGTGACTGCTGCAGAAGTATTGGCAATAACAAGTGTACACTGATTTTCAGGGAAAAAGTGATGGACAACAGTGTTTTCTTGCAGCCTCTGAGGCTCTCCCAGCCCGGCCAGGCCAAACACCCCTTGTGTTTGCTGCATGGCTGCTCCTCTATAGCTTCAAATCCTGCTGAATATTGTAGTGGTTTCATGTTCACCTCTGTTTCTGTTTGCTAAATTTAGTGTAATGGTCTAAATATTTTCCTGCTGTGAGATAGGATTATAAGGAAAGAAGGCAAAACAGGCCTAACTTAAAGATAAAACAAATAGATTTATTAACACACACACTAAAAGAAGGAAAAAATGAGAATTAAAATGAAAGCTTTCAAAGCACTCCCCCTCACCAATGGCTCACCTTCTCACATACAACATAAAGAGACAAAACCTGTAACTTTTAGTCAGTTTCACCATTTAAAAATAATCTTTCATCAGTTCTTTTAGGAGAGGAGTCTCCTCCCTTAGAAACTTCCATGGAGAATTCCCACTGACAACATAGAACAGTTCTCTTGTGGGTCTCAACTCTCACAAAGACAGCTGCCTAGGAACCTGCCTTTGTGGAGTCCCTCCCAATAGCAGCTTTCCCAGCACTTCATATGGGCCATATCTGCTTATTAGGGGTACTGTTTAAGGATGCCTCTTCTAGTATAAAACAAAGATTCTCTTCCTCCATGTCCAAAACCATCTTCACCTCAAAACCAAAATATCTCCTTTTCCTTAGGAGCAGAGGGTTTCTTATCACTTTTAACTAGAGCCTTGCATCCCCCCCAACAGCATTCATATGTTACAGGAAATAGTCCATTCTCTATAGTTTACCAGAGATTTCCAACCAAACCAGGCCACTCCTCTTCCTTTGTCCCAATAGTCTTTTCACTCACTCTCTCCATCTGACTGTCATGCTGGGTCTGCTCTATGTTTACTCTGTCTCTCTCTTCTCTCTTTCTCAGGGAAGCGTTAAGTTTTGAAAGCTTCATGTTGCTAGGAGAAGGTTAAATCTTGCCCACGTCCAATCTCCTTAGGCTGCTGCTTATGTGTCATGAAATAGATAGAACCGGAAGACTCCAGGTTAATCACTGTTATATGCTGTTATATGTTGTATGTTGAATTGTTATGCTGTTGTTGTTATATTTAAAGATATATTGCCACTTACCTGTTATTCCAGATTGTCTGTGCCAGCACTGTACCCCCACATCATCCCAGTCCCCTGGATTCCAAGTTGTATACTCCCTTCTTCCCCAAATCCCAAGTTTCCCCCCTTCCCTTCCATCGGGTTAGGCCTCTGCTGCTCCCTGCCTGCCTGTCATGAGACGCCGCCCAATATGAAAATCAAGCAGACTCCCATGATGCTCAGCTCCAAGAGGAAGTCCAGTTAGCAGCAAAAGGTCACTAGAACAGCGAGCCCACTCAAGACCAAGACCCATAAAAGACACTGCTGTGAGGGCGAGACCTTCACCTATGTAAGGATACTCTCCAATTTGTGAGAGAGAGTTCTCACCGTGACCTGAAGAGTGACCCAGAAGAAAGATATCCCTAGACTGAGCCAACCACACTGAGTTCCTGGGAACCTCCGTGAGGCTGGAAATCCTGACTCTGCAGCAAGAGCTGCAGGATCGCCTTGGACCTCCTCCTCAGCGGTGTCAGCGGTGACCAGAGGGTGCAGCGGCAGTGGTGGCAGCGTAGGTGACCCCACCTGAGCTCCCCATTCAATAATGGCATAAAAGGAGTTAAAACCAATCTCCCGCCCTTTTATTTCTAACATGTCAGATTTCAAGGCCGAGCTGAGAGCTGCCCGGCAGTCAGGAATCAGGAAAGCTTATAAATGCCTCCTACCCACCCCTCGGTCTCATGGGGTAGGCCCAACCCACGGTTGGGGCTGCTTCCGGGGACCGCCTGGGGGTGGGGGGTGGGGAACATCCCCCAGCCCGCAAGCCAGCAGCTGCCCGGGTGAGTTTAACACTCGCTAGTTGTTAATAGCTGAGGCTTTTCCCTCTCCTCCCCCGCTGCCATCGGCCCGGCCATGGCCTGGCCCGCAAGCCCGGTAGGCAGCGGGGCCTGGTCCGGCCCGCTGGCTGCCGCACGATGTTACCTCCTGCCACACCAGAAGAGAAAGAGACCTGCTTTCTAAGGTCTTCCTGAATTTAAGCCATGTGACCCGGAGGTGCACACCTGTATTTAACTGGCTAATCTGGTTGTCAGATTCAAAGAAGATCACTACTTGGTTTTTACCATCTATGCTAAACCAATACAATTCACACGCCAAACCTGTGCCATCTGAGTCTAATGTTCTCTGGCTTTGCCTTTTTCCAGGTGGTTCTTTTCCTGTCATGAGTGCAGCTTGGTATGGCATGCTGGAGTGCTTTCACATTAATGATAGTGACACTGCTCAGGCTGCATTAACCTGCTTCATGGATGTGAAATAGAGGTTGGTTCCCATCAGATCCTCTGTTACACAGCAAAATGAAGTCTCCTCTTCCCACAGAAAAGACAGAAGGCACACATGTCATGATCTGTTTGGAGCTCTCAAATCTGCAGGACAAAATACTCTGTAAATTAAACTTTTCTCATCAGCTCTCTGGGAAAGAACAACACAACAAAGGCTCCATCCCCTTTGCACATGAATTCACCACTTAGTTCATCCCCTCTCTAAGTGACAAGTTCTTTAATTCATAACTCTCAGCCCATGGTCTGTAACTCATGCACCATTGAGCAAAAGTTACCTACCAACTGTGAGAGTGCTCATCCTTCCTCTCTCCTCCATCAGACTGCGGGCATCCCCTGCATCCCACCGCAACGCACAAAAGCCTGAGCATCCTGGCTGCTGTTGCAGCTGTTTCAAAAGCTTTTTGAGCAAGCTGACACATTGCTACTGCTCTGAGTGGAAGTTAATCACTTCCACTGCCATGAGTTAGGGGCTCTGAAAAAACTGCCCAAAGTCAGTGTGCAAGGAGGATGGATGAATGGATAGATAGATGGCTGGCTACAGTGGCTGCATAAGGACCTTCAGCCTTTCCTGGTGCGGTATATGGTAATTCTGCAGTCAACTTTAAGTTGGTGAAGAACTGAGGAGACTGGTTGAGAGAAACTTGAGCTGAGCCCCTCCCTTATCTTGCAAGGGCTTGAGCAAAGGCTGAGGTCTGCAGGATGTCTGGAATGTGAGGGACAGAAGAGCACCTGCACATCTGTACCAGCCCCTTCACAGCGTGTAACAAGCCTTGTTGTAAATCTGGTCTGATAAGGAGAAAAGGATGTGCACAAAGGCTCTCTGGTGGGTGAAGGTCAGACAGTCTTTACTGCCACCTCAGCACGTGGAAGAGGACCAAAGTGCTCATTCTACCTTCTTTGTCAAGTATCAATTCTGACAGAAAGTAACCAAGACCTTCATTAAACTCTATTTCCATAAAGTTTCACACCCTTAAGAATCCAAGTAAAAAAAAAAGAGGACATGTAACACATATTACCAAAGTCCCCAAAACTCCAGGTGTCAGATGTGATTGTTCCACCCCACTGGCAAGAGCCAAAATTTATATTATAAAAGGGGGAATTTAGGGCAAAAAGGACAGAGGGGGAAAACACCCTGGCTCAGAATCATTTGACAGGCTGTGTCCTTCCACCTTTCTTGAAGGGACACCTTTAGGTGAACTTTCCCCCTTCCAACTGCATTGTAGCAGAGGTGGAAATATTAATTTTTTTGTTTATATTGTTGGTAAATCTCTGTTATTATACTTTCTGTGGCAATCTCTGTAGTTAGTGCATTTCTCACCAGCAATTCTGAGCGTGCTTTTCTGTTTCTTCAATAATCTGTTCTGGTTGTGAATCTGGATCATGCAGATCCTTATTGAGCACAGTTGTAGTGTTGAACTGGCTGTAATCAGAAATCACAGTACACTGATCTCTAAAAACCAGCTGGAGCACAGAGGGGTTTACGGTCTGACAAATTTCTATACCCTGAACACAATAGGCTGTAAGACTGTTGTAGCAGCCCTCTTATTAGAGGCAGAAATAGGCCAAGATGCAGATTTCTTGTTTATCACAGCATGAAAAGAGGCCTGGTTTATTCCTCTTTACAGCTCAGCCATCCTGACTCCAACTATTCACTCACTGGCTGCAGCAAGCTCCTGCTGGAGGTTTCCCTTGCAGCCTCTGACTGCTGGTTATTTCCTGCTAGACCATGACTACATACTTTAGCTTGCAGACTCTGACTGCAGGCTTTTACCTAGCTGGACTGTGACTGCAGGTTCCAACAACAGGCTCTGCAGACCCAAGCTGTCCTCACAGCAGTGATTCTCCCTCCTCAGGATCCTTCTTCCTCATGATCATCTCATTCACTCTTCCCCAAGATTCCTCCCCCTTCATTCTTCCCCCTCACCATCTAACCCACTCCCTTTTATCACACTTATCTTTATTGGATGCAGCTGTGACTCATCAGGGGTGAGGCTGTATTGGTAATTAACACAGGTGTTACTTATCAGGGACAAGGTCACCTCTATTCCCTTCTCCTACAGTAAGACACCCTCTCCACCACCGTGGTCCCAGTGATTTCATGGCAAGCATGTTAGACCATCTCACTAATTTAGCTGAAAATTAATTAAAATACTTTATGTGTGTATTTATCTCCTTGCCAGGTTAATTTTCAGTTAGATTAGAGAGCTAATGCATCTCACCAGAAGCTCAGAGATGCTTTTAGTAAATCCTAAAAGATGTACTAAAAATAATACCTGTTAAGAATATGAACATGACATTCCATGATGTTTCATCAGATCTTATGCATCTTTGAAGACAACTCAACTTTGAAGTTCTTTTTGTCTTTAGCATCAATACGTTTTGGAATTAGTATGACACTAAACTTGCATGGATTAAGTGATAATTGCATAATTTACACAACTATATTTTTACTGGTTTACTTGATTTGAAAGTCAGAAAATCATAGGTATAGCTTAGAAAGCGCTGCAATTACTGTTTTTAGAATAGGGAAAATGTATTTTCTAGCAGTGGAGACACTAAGCTTGTATAAAACCAAATGGGTAGAGAAGAATAAATGTTGGAAATCTGAATGGGGAAGAAAGGCTATAGTCTTATTCCTTTGCCTTGAGAATGCTTACTGTAGTACAGGAATTTTAGGTACAGCCTTGATTTAAGTACAAAGGGATGTGTTCCAAAATGTCTGCAATAAAATATCTACTATTTGTTTTGGCCAAGCAACAGAATAGTTCATTCAAAATAATTAATTAGTGCTTAGTATCCAGTCTTCCCTCATTCTGCCATGAATGGCAGAATTATGAAAGATAAGAAAGATTTCTACAAAAGTACATCTACCCATTGCCACTTTATTGTATTCTTGCCAGTCAGTCTCCAGGCCATAATTTGAAAATTATGCTACTTTAGTTTGTCATTTTGATCTCCTTTCACACAAATGTGAACATTCTCTTTGAATAATTGAACTCTAATTGCTTACCCCGTTGTTGATATGGTTCTTAGATGCTGTTTGCGTACCTGCAAGATCTGGCAGATGTTCAAGAAAAGGTTTTTTGGAGTTTGCTGCCAGAAGGTGTTAAGATGACCACACTCTGGGTGTAGCAGCTGTAAGCTTGTTCAAAATTAAACAAAAACTGCACTGGTAGACAAAATAAAACAGTGATTTTTGCCACCACTGAGACCATCAGTATTCATACTTTTAGTCTTTGATAAAGAAGGTTTGGAAATGCTTGACAAATTCTTTTTGAAAGTCATTGCTATTTTTTTTTCTTGATTCTTTCACTAGTTTTCTGCAGGCCATAATTTAAGAGAAATGGAATTAACACTGACGCCAAAATGGCTATGTGAAAGACAGCTGCCTTATAAGTTGCTAAATTTTGATTTATTTTCCAATTTCATGTAAGGAAATGAAAAAATAAATTGAAATTAACCAATTACAGTAATAATTTTTCAATACCTCTATGTGATAAAATGCCATCTTAATGCTGGCTCCTGCACAGGCATTCAAGAATTTAAAGAATTACAGAATCTAAAGATTACTCAAAAGTTTTTTGTTCTTATGTCTAAATTACTAAAGGAATTAAACATCTTCATTTTTTCGTTTGATATTTTTTGTTCCTTCTTGTTTATTTAACCTCAGAAAAAGTAAGACTATTGCTGGTAATATCTTCCTACTATCTTCCTATGCACTGGATTTTAGGAGGCAAATTAATTCTTCCATTTTTTCCCTTTCTTGCTATAAAGACTGCATGAAATAGCTAGCACTACTCAAATTATATAGAATGCATTCCAGAAAATTACATGGTGAGAAACAGAAGGAAATATTTAGTGATGAATTTATCACATTCTTTTGGCTCTTTTGGAAACATCAGTAACAACTTTGTAGCTGAAGTCTAACCTCTTGCTTAGATAAATATACATTATTCTCCTACACATTCATTTCAATACTTTTTCATTACTTTTTAGAGGGAGATGCTTCTTTCTGGTTGAATCTATTTTGAATTTCACACATATTTGAAACTGTAGTTTATGTTTGCCAGTTCCACGCTCCACATTATAAAAATTAACTGAAGAAATCACGATCTTGTTTCATTACATTGCTCCACAAAATTCTGGGAACATTTGTTGTTACTGAATATGTGTGTATATGTATCAATTAGAGAATTAATGATTGCTGTGACCAGAATGTTTAGAGGACAGATAAGCCAATTTTAAACTTTTAAACAAAATTTTATTTGACTCTCATTCTTTAACTACACACTTTATGCTAATGCTTAGTTCGTATCCACCTCAGTCAAGCCACTGCCCTCTGGATATGACTGTCCAAGAAATACCTTGTCCACCTAATTGCCCACCCATCAAATCCATCTCTCCACAATTTAAAGAAAAGGATGTTGTAGGGGACCAAGTCAAAGGCCTTACAGCAGTCCAAAGAGATGAATTCAAAGTCCTTCCCTTGTACACTGATGTGGCCAGCACAGGGATGTTTGTGACTACAATACATCTCTGCTTAAGATACATTTTTCATGCATCTGTCCAGTGGAGGGAATGGTTTAGAAAGCAGGAACTGGCCAAATAGACCTGCATCTGTCTCTCAGCAGCCCAAGTGCTGTTACTGAGCTGTTGTGACAGCAGGTATGACAGCCTGCAACATCCACATGCCTAAATAATGGTTTCTGCTACTCCTGGGATGAAAGAATACTTTCTAGTCTGG
This sequence comes from Acrocephalus scirpaceus scirpaceus, assembly GCA_910950805.1. Classification (NCBI taxonomy): domain Eukaryota; kingdom Metazoa; phylum Chordata; class Aves; order Passeriformes; family Sylviidae; genus Acrocephalus; species Acrocephalus scirpaceus. Next base: position 17,436,589 of record OU383775.1, on the reverse strand, counting down.
AAAATCAAAGTTATAGGAAGCAAGATGAACAAGACCAAGTCAGTTTGAATGTAGCTTTTTCCTGGGAAAAGAATTAAAGATTGTGTGAAAAGAAAAACAGGACACTACTCCATGATCAATATGATCGAAGCAGGCCATTTTAATAGATTTTCCAGCTCCTTTTATGCAATTCTTAGCCTTAATCACGCGTTACATGGTACTTTACAATTGGTTACCCCTAAAAGCATGCGCTAGCCTTTTAGTCCCTATTGGTTCATTCTTCTTACATGCACAGCAAAATTATGCATATCATTTTTCTAGCTTTCTTCTGATTCCCACATTTCTGAAGTTGTTTACCATCCTTTGTTCTTCTTTATATGTGACTCTCTACATCTTCTTCTCCCTAGTGCGTGACTGCTTTCTCCTTGAAATGGTTACAGGCCTATTCTTTCACATAGGCTGGATTGTTCACATGCCCCCACCTTTGGAGGAACTCATCCTCCACAAATCTCTCTTCTCTTCTTTGAGCAATCTAGACTTGTTTTACAGCATTTTCAGCCATCTTAACTACACACCTCAGTATACATGGTAACACTACAAGAATGATTACAAATACAATCATGATCACTACTCTTATTTTTGCTAATTCAAGAAGCTAATTAGTAACACTTAGCTTTTCAAGCTGTGAAGTAAATGGAGATGTATCAGTTGCTAGCTTTTTCATGTTTTCTTTTAACTGACTCAGACTTTTGTGAATGGACTCAGAATGATCAGCTAATTTTAAACAACACATTCTCTCAAAAATCTTTGCAACTATGGCCTTGTGCTAAAAGCAGGAAGTCGATGGTAGCACGGTTTTGAAGGACAGCATGTCTAATACTCTCTACATTGGTAGCTAATTTGCTTAAAATTTTTGAAGTCAGGTTTAGCTGCTTCTTAGACTAACAGGCTAATTTTTTCAGTTGTGTTAGAGTATGTACAGAAGCAACACCAGGAGTAAAAATAGAAGATAAAATTACTGCCGGAGGGTGCTATAGTTCTACACTGTCTTTACAGTCTGGTCCTAGCTGAGTAATGCTTCTCTTGCTTCTTCAGTGCTTGGTATGCTTAGTGATATTTAGTAGCTGTTGAAAGCTAGGTTTAAACATGATTAATTTCTCAAAATAGCAAGGTCTACTGAAAGCATTGCTAGGAATTGCTGGCTATGCCTTATCCTTACAAATTAGAAAAATACTTGGTGGAAGCATCTTAACCCTCTTATCAGATTATTTGGGTTCACTTCTTGTAGAAGTCTAATTAGAACAATAGGCAGTTTAATTGTAGTACTATTGAGAAGTGGGATTAAGACCAACACTATCACTTCGTGGCTGTGTTGGCACAAAATTAGACTTTGAGTGACTAAAGTTTGCTTTGTAATTAAAGAACAAACAGGTACTCACTGGAGCCCTTCACTTGTAAGTAAACACATATATCTTCTACTAGTTAATTTGACTGTAGCTGGTCTTGCCTATTTTCTAGTTTTCAGATCTTTATATGAACTAAAACACCTGTGTCAGGTTTTTCTATGGGTGTTGGGCTAGTGTGCAGTGCTATACTATGTACTAGTATCGGTGGCGTCTGACTGTCACTGGCCAGTCTTAAGTAGTTTAATACATACAGTGCCTTATGAAGTTTCTCATGTGGAGACAACCCTGAGGTTCCCTCCTTTTGTTTTAAAAGTAGATTTTGGGTGTTTGATGAGCTCGTTCTACAATAGCTTGTCTTGTAGGGGAATGTGGAATTTTTGTGTCATGTTTGATTCTTCACTGATTACAAAAGCGAGCAAAGCAAAGGGATTTGTATCTTGGAGTCGGTTTTAATGTTATTAGGGATACTTAAAACAGCAAAGCCACACCTGTCGGGTGGCTTCTCTAGCTTGTGCCGTTGCTTAGATCACTTGGGAAAAAGTATTAATACAGACATGCATGTATTTCAATCGGCTAAATTCTGGGGCATGTGTAACATCTATTTGCTAAGTTTGCAAAGGCTTCGAACTTCTGGGATTTATGTTAATTTTAAGGCTAAAGCTAATTTTTTGGCATGATGGACAAGATTTTACAATTCTTTGAGCATCTGTTAATGATATCTGAAATTGTTTAGTTAACATTTTTGCAGATTGATGGGAAAAAATCATGAGAAATCTTGGCTTGGGCAAAGGCATCAACAGTAGGCCCTATCTAGGCTGGCATAACAAGTTGATTTGCTTTTTCATTGCCAATAGCTAACCTACTTTGCATTGAATGGCTTCTGATATGGGTTATAAAGTAGCAAGCGCTGATCTAGCAAAACTACAAAATAGCTAAGCAGACAAGCAAGCAAGCGATTTGCTACTTCTTTGAGCATAGAATGTTCAGTGCGTCTAATTATGTTTACAGCATACAGTGAATCAGAAACAATATTAATAGCTTCAGAAGGCTAATTTTCTAGAGCTTATATTATGGCTTTAAGTTCTAAGGTTTGTAGAGAATCTTCTGACATGCTATATAGGATTTATTTTTTCTACTGATTCTTTTGAGATAACTAGGTGCACACTGCTTTCTTTGATTGCTTCTTAGCATCAGTAAAAACAGTTAAACCATCTACTGAGGTTTCTGATCTCTAGGGCTGTTGTTCTATCACTTGATTTTTTAACAATGTTAATAACTTATGAGGTGGATATTGGTTGCTAATGATTCCCTTACAGCTGACTAAAGTAATTTGTAAGTCATCTGAAATTCATAGGCCCCATTCTAGATAATATTGTTTCATAGGGAAGTGAATGAAATCTGGATCTTTTCTCAAAATTTCAATAATTCTTGAACACCCTTTAATTATTAGCTGTGTAAACAACTCAAGCTGAGTGGTAACTGTTTTAGCAGGCCTTATAGACAATAAGACTTATTCTAAGGGGATTTTTAATCTCCCTTAGCCATTGAAGAAGAAGAGCACATGGATTCTCTCGGGGCTGTTTATCAATTGAAGGGGTTTCTGAAGTGACTATCATTAAATGAATGGGTTGATTTGGCCTTATTCTATCTGCATGGCAAGTAACAATTTTCTTACTAATTTTCTTTAGGGCCTTATTATGCTCAGCATCAAAGATTCATTCTTTATTGGCATGACTGATGTTCTTAATAATTGCATTAATGGCTTTAGGTCATCACTGGTGATTCTACACAATGTACGTACTCATTGAATGTGCCCTATCAGCTTTTGTATATCATTGAAAGTGCAAATATCAGTTTTGAATTCTACTTTTTGTGGTCTGACTCTACTTCTACTAATGACTCAGCCTAGATACTTCTATGGTTCATGTTTCTGAATTTTTTGGGGGCTATTTTTAGACCTCTGGATTCTAATGTTTCAGTTAATTCTTTGAGTATTGGTAGATTTGCTATATAATCACTAGCAACTAATATATCATCTATATAATGGTATATAAGTAATTGTGGATATTTTTGCCTGATTGGTTCTAATGCCTATGCTACATACATCTGGCACATTGAGGGGCTGTTATGCATTCCTTGGGGAAGGGAAACTTAATGATATCATTTTGCAGGTTCAGCCTTATTGATTGATGGCACAGAAAAGACAAATCTTTCAGCATCTTTGTGCAGTGGAATAGCGAAAAAACAATCTTTCAAATCAATTATTAACAGTTCTCAGTTTTCAGGGATTATTGCAGGTGACGGCAGTCCTGGCTGTAGGGCTCCAATTTGTTCTATTATTGCATTGATTGCCCTGAGATCGTGTAACAGTCTCCATTTCTCATTCTTTTTTGGAACTGTAAAAATTGGGGTGTTCTAAGCACTAGTTGAAGGGACACTATGCCTTGCAGATAACTGTTCTTCAACCAATTCTTTGATTTCTAGCAGCTTTTGTTCTGTAAGCGGCTACTGATCAATCTACAATTGAAACAACGTTTCTCATGATTTTTCTGTCGATCAAGTAAAGGTTTTATAGCTCCACTGACTGCAGCTGCTACATAAGCAGCTTGTGCAGTCTGAGTAGCTTGTTCTGCCAGCTCTATCATTTTACAACAGAAGCACTTTTTGGCAATGTTCATAACATTTGTTTAGTTTTGTCATTTGCATTATCAAATGCTAATACCTTAAACATTTGTTCTTTCATATCATCACTAAAATCAGGGTGTTGTTTTATTGCCTGATTGTTGGGAGTTAGACGTGTTTATTTTTTTCACCTATAGAATTTTTTCCCAAGAGTTGCAAGGCAACTAATTGCCAGGTACTTATCAGTGCTCAGGTGAAACAGAGTGGAGGCTGGGTGGAGGCTGGCACTTGGCTACACCCTTTGTCTCCAGGAGTTTCCCCCCGATGGGCGGGGAGAAAGACGGGGGCTGGGGGGCAGCTGCACTTTTGGTGTGGTCTGCATCAGGAGAGGAAGAGGCTGCCATTGCTGCAAGAGTTTCTCACTGGCACCACCGGGATCTGATCCTGAAGAGAGCTGCTATCATCTGCTCGTGTGCCCAAGAAGATCCTGATTTCTCCTTTTCCTGCCCTGCTGGAGCTGTCTCAGCCCTGTCCCACTGCCTCGGTGCTGTTTTAGAGCTGCTCTGCACCGCGGGCCTGCACTGCCCTCCCTGCCAAACACCCCTGCCCCCCCCAGTGACCACCGACGGAGCTCCCAACTTCATCCGATCCACCAGCCCGGGATCCCCCACCGTTCCAGCTTGGTACCCTTTTTTTGGAGTTCCCAGAGACCAGACTGCCCCGGGTTTTGTGAAACCAAGCTCCGTCAAAGTCCCTGGTTCTGTTTTCGCTATTAATTGCTGTAGTTGTTGTTTGTTTGCCTTGTTATACCTATTAGTAAAGAACTGTTATTCCTATCCCCATATCTCTGCCTGAGAGCTGTTTTAATTTTCTAAATTATAATAATTTGAAAGAAAGAGATTTAAATTATCCATCCCAAGAGAGGCTCTGCCTCTCTTTAGCAGATACCTGCCTTCTTTCAAAACCAAGACAGATTTTGGTGCCCAAACGTGGGGCTTGAGGGCATTGAGAGAAAAAAGGGAATAACAATTCTTAAGTGACCTAATTTCTTGTTCATTCTTGTTCACTAGATATAGAAGCCTTGATAGGTAATGCCATGTGGTCTAACTTATCCTGGTTCAGGTGACATGTGGTTGTGGCTTTATTTTGCCCATTTGCAGGCCCTTACCTAAACATGGGCCCTATAACAAAAGCTACTGTAGCTGTTATCCAGTTTGTTTTATAGGCTGATAAGGTGAAGAATTCACTGATTTTTAACTTGCTCTGGACAGCAAGCACGTAGATACGTGGCTATCACACACTAAGTGGGTGTATTTGAGGTTACTTTAAAAATGGTACTTTCTGTGAGGAAATGACAGTGAGGGAAGTTTTCCAGACCTTTAGCCAGTTCCTTATGCCTACTCCACCAGTTTTTGAAGAGTTCAAATTTCCTCTAGAAACTAACCAAATGTTGCTGATGATCCTAGCTTATTTAGCTTTCAAAGATAAGGTGAAGTCAATTTAGAGCACGGCACAGACTAGAGATATTGCTGTGGGGCCTGACACTGCCCCAGAGACTAGAGATACTGCTGTAAGGCATGATACTGCCCCAGAGGCTAGGAATGCTGCCATAGAGCCTGGGGCCAATGCCCCAGAGACTGGGGATGCTGGTCCACTGCCTGACCCTGCCCTGCAGCCCAACCCAGAAATGAACCACCCCGATTAGGTGGGGGTTCTAGTGAAAGAGATACGTGAGATGGGCCAAGTGCTGAAAGAATACACTTCCCCAGCTGGTGAGAAGCCCTCCCCTTGCCCTGAAAAGGGAGAATCCGATGGTGCAGCAGTGGAACCCACAGAGGTTACAACCGTCCAAGTTTCAGCTGAACCACAAGACCAGTCACAACCAGCTGCAGTTGCCCCTGTAAAAACAAAGAAGTATAAGATGAAATCAGAGCACCCAAGTAATAAAGATAAGAAAAGAAGGCCCTCACAGCCCACAGAAGAACCAGAGGTTGGGATTATCACCGAGTCCCTGACTTATGAAAGCCTACGTAATCTGCAAAAAGATATTGCACGACGGGGACGTGAGGCTTATACAACTTGGTTACTTTGGGTTTGAGACCTTATAGGTACAGGCGTGCAACTAGATAGTAGTGAAGCAAGGAATTTAAGACCCTTGACCCAGGACTCAAGGGTGAATCAAGTATTTGTAAGGGAGCAAGGGCCCCTTCCCCTCTAGCAACAACTTCTAATGAGTGTAAGGGAGAAGTTTGTCCACAGAGACAGAATGCAAGAGCACCATCATAGAAGTCATTGGAAGACCCTTGAAGAAGAGATCCAACAGCTGAGGGAAGTAGCAATATTAGAAGTACTCTTTGAGAAAGGTAGACAGCATGACAATGACCCTGACAAGGTCAGGTGCACAGGGCAGATGTTGTAGAACCTGGCAAGTAAAGGGCCATCTCAATACACCACCTTCATTGTGATGATCAATCCTGATAGCAACTGAGAGACCGTGGGTTCTGTCGCCAACAGGCTCAGAAACTATGAGAGCATGATCAGTAGCCCAATGCAAGCTCAAGTCTCTGCTGTGATTAAGGAACTCAGAGAGGAGATGAGTGAGATGAGGGAGGAGATGAGGAGGAACAGTTCCCATGTAGCACCAGTGCGAGTCACAAGCCCCAGAGCCAGAGCCCAACGCCCTCCAGCTAGAGAGAGAGGGTACACTCCAAGGGCTGACCTGTAGTTTTTCTTGCGTGACCATGGGGAAGACATGGGAAGGTGAGATAGAAAACCCACTTCTGCCCTGGCAGCACGGGTGCGTGAGCTCAAGGAGAGAAACACTAACCGAGGGGGTCCCACTAAAATGAAAGTAGCCTCAACCTCCCATGACCGAGCCACCAGGTATTATAGAAGATAAGATGATACGTCAAATCCCCTTGAAAGAACCTCTACGATGCATGCCCAGGAAGGGAATAATAACCAGTGCTAGAGGGGCCCTGCCTCTAGCCAAGAAGAGGCACAGGAAAACCGAGTCTTTTAGACTGTGTAGATTCGATAGCCTGGCACATCAGAGCCACAGAAATATGAAGCTTTAGTAGATACTAGTGCACAGTGTACCCTGATGCCATCGGGACATGTGGGCGCAGAACCCATTTCCATTGCTGGAGTGACAGGGGGATCACAGCAACTGACTCTAGTAGAAGCCGAGGTGAGCCTGACCAGGAAGGACTGGCAGAAACATCTGATTGCAACCAGCCCAAAGGCCCCGTGTATCCTGGGCATTGACTTCCTCAAGAATGAGTATTACAAAGACCCTAAGAGACTCAGATAGGCTTTTAGAATAGCTGCTGTAGAGGCAGAGGGCGTCAAGAAATTGAACACCTTGCCTAGACTGTCAGAGAACCCATCTGCAGTAGGACACCTGAAGGTAGAAGAGCAACGAGTACCAGTTGCCACCTCGACAGTGCACCGCCGGCAGTATCAGACCAATCGAGATGCTGTGATCCCCATCCACAAGATGATCCGGGAGCTGGAGAGCCAAGGGGTGGTTAGTAAAACCCACTCACCCTTCAACAGCCCCATCTGGCCTGTGCGCAAGTCAGATGGAGAATGGAGACTGACTGTGGACTATCGTGCATTGAATGAAGTGACTCCACCGCTGAGTGCTGCTGTGCCGGACATGCTGGAACTCCAGTACGAGCTGGAGTCCAAAGCAGTGAAGTGGTACGCCACTATTGACATTGCTAATGCATTTTTCTCCATTCCTCTGCCTGCAGAGTGCAGGCCTCAGTTTGCGTTCACATAGAGAGGCGTGCAGTACACCTGGAACCAACTGCCCCAGGGGTGGAAGCACAGTCCCACCATCTGCCATAGACTGATCCAGGCTGCACTGGAAAAGAGAGAAGCTCCAGAACATCTGCAGTACATCAATGACATCATTGTGTAAGGGAACACAGCAATAGAAGTGTTTGAGAAAGAAGAGAAGATCATCCAGATTCTCCTAGAAGCCAGCTTTGCCATCAAGAAGAGCAAGGTCAAGAGACCTGACCGAGAGATCCAGTTCTGAAAAGCAAAGTGGCAAGATGGTCGTCGCCAGATACCCACAGAGGTAATCAACAAGATCACCGCAATGTCTCCACCGACCAGCAAGAAGGAAACACAAGCTTTCCTAGGCGCCATAGGCTTTTGGAGAATGCACATTCCCGAGTACAGCCAGATTGTGAGCTCTCTCTACCTAGTTACCCGCAAGAAGAACGATTTCCACTGGGGCCCTGAACAGCAGCAAGCCTTTGCCCAGATCAAGCAGGAGATCGCTCATGCAGTAGCCCTTAGCCCAGTGAGGGCGGGACCAGAAGTAAAGAATGTGCTCTACTCAGCAGCCGGGAACAATGGCCTGTCCTAGAGCCTATAGCAGAAAGTGCCGAGTGAGACTCGAGGCCGACCACTGGGATTCTGGAGCCGAAGCTACAGAAAGTCTGAAGCCAACTATACTCCCACGGAGAAAGAAATCTTAGCTGCCTATGAAAGAGTTCAAGCTGCCTCAGAAGTGATTGGCACAGAAGCACAACTCCTCCTAGCACCCCAACTGCCTGTGCTGGAGTAGATGCTTAAAAGAAAAGTTCCCTCTACCCACCATGCCACCGACGCCACATAGAGCAAATAGATTGCCCTCATCACACAGCGCGCCTGTATTAGAAACCCAAACCGCCCTGAGATTTTAGAAGTTATTACCAACTGGCCAGAAAGTGAAAGCTTTAGTCTCATAGACGAAGAAGAGCAAGAACAAGTGACACAGGCTAAAGAAGCACCACCGTACAACCAACTGCCAGTAGAAGCGACACAGTATGCTCTTTTCACTGATGGTTCCTGTCGCATTGTAGGCATGAACCGGAAATAGAAAGCAGCTCTATAGAGCCCCACACGACAAGTTGCACAAGCCATTGAAAGAGAAGGTAGGTCGAGTCAACTTGCTGAACTCAAAGCCATTCAGTTAGCCCTAGACATTGCTGAAAGAGAGAAGTAGCAAAGCTCTACCTCTACACTGATTCGTAGATAGTAGCCAATGCTCTGTGGAGTTAGCTAGAAAAGTAGAAAAAGGCCAACTGGCAGCGTCAAAGAAAACCAATCTGGGCTGCTGATGAGTAGAAAGACATTGCCACTCAAGTAGAGAAGCTACCTGTCAAAGTCCGCCATGTAGATGCCCACGTCCCCAAGAGCAGAGCTAATGAAGAGCACCGAAACAATGAGCAAGTAGATCAGGCTGCCAAGATAGAAGTATCAAAGATAGACTTAGACTAGCAGCACAAGGGAGAGCTGTTCCTAGCTCGATAGGCCCATGATGCTTCAAGGCATCAAGGCAGAGATGCCACCTATAAGTAAGCACGAGATCGAGGAGTAGATCTAACCATAGACAGTATTTCCCAGGTTATCCATGACTGTGAGACATGTGCTGCCATCAAACAAGCCAAGCGAGTAAAGCCCCTATAGTATAGAAGACAGTAGTCTAAATATAAGTATGGAGAAGCCTGGCAGATTGACTACATCACCCTTCCCCAGACCCGCCAAGGCAAGCGCTATGTGCTGACCATAGTAGAAGCCACCACTAGATAGCTAGAGACCTACCCTGTGCCCCATGCTACTGCCCAGAATACCATCCTAGGCCTTGAAAAACAAGTCCTTTAGAGACATAGCACCCCTGAGAGTTGAGTCAGACAGTAAGACCCATTTCAAGAACAGCCTTGTAAACACCTGGGCTAGAGAACATAGCATTGAATGGATATATCACATCCCTTATCATGCACCAGCTGCCGGGAAAGTTGAACGATGCAATGGCCTGCTTAAAACCACCTTGAAAGCACTGAGTAGAGGGTCTTTCAAAAACTAGGAGATTAATTTAGCAAAAGCCACATAGTGAACACCAGAGGTTCCACCAACCGAGCAGGTTCTGCCCTGTCTGAGCCCCTGAGAACAATAGATAAAGTTCCAGTAGTACACATGAGAAGTATGCTGAGAAAAACTGTTTAAGTTAATCCTGCCTCCAGCAAAGACAATCCCATCCGTGGAGTTGTCTTCGCTCAGAGACCAAGTTGCACTTACTGGGTAATGCAAAAAAATAGACAGACCCGATGCATACCTCAAAGAGACCTTGTTTTAAAGTGAACTACCCATGCCACTGTATCCGTACCCATATCTGCATGTATATATGTATATAATTAAAGTACTGCATGTATGTATATAGTTTAGAAGTTTAAATTCAAATGTAATATGTTAGTATGAGAAAAAATTCAAGGTAGATTAATGTTGGGAGTTAGACGTGTTTATTTTTTTCACCTATAGAATTTTTTCCCAAGAGTTGCAAGGCAACTAATTGCCAGGTACTTATCAGTGCTCAGGTGAAACAGAGTGGAGGCTGGGTGGAGGCTGGCACTTGGCTACACCCTTTGTCTCCAGGAGTTTCCCCCCGATGGGCGGGGAGAAAGATGAGAGCTGGAGGGCAGCTGCACTTTTGGTGTAGTCTGCATCAGGAGAGGAAGAGGCTGCCGTTGCTGCAAGAGTTTCTCACTGGCACCACCGGGATCTGATCCTGAAGAGAGCTGCTATCATCTGCTCGTGTGCCCAAGAAGATCCTGATTTCTCCTTTTCCTGCCCTGCTGGAGCTGTCTCAGCCCTGTCCCACTGCCTCGGTGCTGTTTTAGAGCTGCTCTGCACCGCGGGCCTGCACTGCCTTCCCTGCCGGACATCCCTGCCCCCCCCAGTGACCACCGACGGAGCTCCCAACTTCATCCGATCCACCAGCCCAGGATCCCCCACCGTTCCAGCTTAGTACCCTTTTTTTTTGGAGTCCCCAGAGACCAAACTGCCCCGGGTTTTGTGAAACCAAGCTCCGTCAAAGTCCCTGGTTCTGTTTTCGCTATTAATTGCTGTAGTTGTTGTTTGTTTGCCTTGTTATACCTATTAGTAAAGAACTGTTATTCCTATCCCCATATCTCTGCCTGAGAGCTGTTTTAATTTTCTAAATTATAATAATTTGAAAGAAAGAGATTTAAATTATCCATCCCAAGAGAGGCTCTGCCTCTCTTTAGCAGATACCTGTTTTCTTTCAAAACCAAGACACTGATTCAAACTATCAATAAACTTGGTATATGGTTCATTAGTGTCCCTGTTCAAGCACCAACCTGCGAGAAGGAAAATAGGACACTACTCCATGATCAATATGATCGAAGCAGGCCATTTTAATAGATTTTCCAGCTTCTTTGATGCAATTCTTAGCCTTAATCATGCGTTACATGGTACTTTACAATTGGTTACCCCTAAAAGCATGCGTTAGCCTTTTAGTCCCTATTGGTTAATTCTTTTTACATGCACAGCAAAATTATACATATCGTTTTTCTAGCTTTCTTCTGATTCCCACATTTCTGAAGTTGTTTACAATCCTTTGTTCTTCTTTATATGTGACTCTCCACATCTTCTTCTCCCTAGTGCGTGACTGCTTTCTCCTTGAAATCGTTACAGGCCTATTCTTTCACATAGGCTGGATTGTTCACATGCCCCCACCTTTGGAGGAACTCATCCTCCACAAAATTGCTTGATCTTCTACTGTACACTTAATCCATTTTTATCATATTTCCCTTTATAATTCAACAAAGACCATCATACAAATGCCAGAGTACCTGTTAATAACAGCATGGAAGACTTACTTTGATAAATTTTTAAGGTCCTGTCATCCTGCTGTGTAGGAGTCTAGAATTTTAATCTGGGGAAATCTGAGCTTTATTTTTATATTTGTCTAGTGCCAAACATGTAGATTATGCTTTATGACTAGGGATTTTTGCTGTAAATAAGGTGAAAATAATAATTAATACGGTGTTCCATTGTAAAATGAGAGTGGTTGCACTAAATCCAGGATGAATATGGACTGAATGAAAAGATGGAATAAAATGTATTGAGGTGAGTTAGCAAAATCCCATCACATTTCAGCTGTTCATTCTCCTCAGGACCATCCTTTAGTAGCATGTAAATAATATTTGTATTGTGTAGCTTTGATGGTGAAAAAGACATTGTTAACTTTCCACAAAAGATTGCTTTCCCATTTAGTGGAAATGTATCCAATACTTGAGATCATTTTGATAGGTTTTTAATTAGTCCTTCTGTCAGGAGGAGATTCTTTTCTGTGTGTTTGGGTTGTGCTGAAAGCCTATGGGTTAGATCTTTTACTTGTATCTAGGGTTAAGGGACCAGGAAAGGCTGCTGGACTTTTTTGTCCACTTGAACAGACAAGAGGAAAAGGCATAAACTGTCAGACTCTGTCTGCCTGATTTTAAAGTTACTGAAACAGGAAAAGTATTTGACTAAGCAGAGTTTTTAATTGCATAAAGTCTGAAAACCTGACATTTATGGAATGTATAAATAAAAGTAATAGATGATGCATCAGCTTCTGAAAAAAATTTTTTTTTCTTTGCTTGGCATTAGTCAGAGCCATTTTTATTAATTCATGCATTAATGCTTAGCAGGTACAAAGTGTTTTCCCTAATAACAGATTTTTTGTAGGTGGCAAGTTCATCAAAATTTAGTTGGGGCACTTTAAATGATCTGACTGCAGGATATTTTTAGTATGTTCAGTCAAAATCAGACTTGTCTTTTGAAATGTTTTAATGTCTTGAAATCATATGACCTTAGATGTTAACCCTTCTGTAAACTATCTCTATATGTCAAGGAAAGAAATTTGAAAGGTTTTTTTGTTGGTCTTGTTCAGATTCTTTATATTTCTTAGATGTCATGTTGAGGTGAGCTCTTTGAAATTAGTTCATGCAATAAATAACGTTTGGTTGTGCTAATCCTCATTTTTAAGTCATTAACAAGAATACTTCAAATTACTTCACAGGTAGTGAAAGGCAAATACATTTGAAATGTATGTTGGCTATTGACTGTCTCCTCTCTCCTACACTGAAGTGCACAGACAAATCACAACCCCAAAAGGAGTGTTTTGATTTGGAGACCATGTAATGGCTTTGTTATAAAAAACAAGAGGTTGTGGTCTTAACCCACTTATATTTTTATGGTGTGTATTTCCCCACAGGACCTAAGGTGACGAGTTTGTTACCAGAGCATCTCCTGAGGGGAAAACCTTCCTCTGGATACTCCAGTGCTATAACCAAGGGCATAAAACCCAGCACTGCTCCTCATCATCTTAGTCCCTCCTGCTACTTAGTGTGACATATTTTAATGGTGGTATTTTAAAGGAATTATCTGTAAAACACAGGAATTTCTGGTATTGTTTCAATTGTCCTAAATGCTCAGCTTTTGGATTACTCATGGTTCCAGTTATTTATGCCATTGAAAAAGTGGTTATATTAATACAGACAAAATTATCTGAGATTTACATAAATTACTTTCAAAGAGTAGAGAGAGTTTAAAGGACTCTAATGTAAACTAAAAAGAAAACAAATATTCCAGCAAAGACCAAACATTTAGCAGCTAACAGGACTTGCTAGGGTAAAACATAAGACTATGCCTCTTGGAAAAACTTCTATATTTAATTACTTAAGGATTTTCATAAGCGTTAAAAAACTGTCCTTCACTTAAAAAAAAAAAAAGAAAAAGAAAAAAAAACTTTAGACAGCCAAGTGAATCAGGGATGTCAAAAGCAAAGCAGCACTGCTGCTCCAGCCATCTCCCTTGCTACCTTTTCTATTCAAGGTCTGTAAATCTTCTATGAGCTGACTGATGTGAAGTGCAGCTCACCAAGGACCCATTAGCAGCTGATGATAAAAGCCACCAGGACATCCATTGGTATCTCAGAGCTCTCTTGCCTCTGACTGCTTTTCTTGGAAAATGTGGCGAGAGTGTTTTCAGCTATGATAATTCCACTGCTGATTACCAGAGTGCTGTTGTTTTTAAAGACTGCTCCAGATCATAATTGGTCATAACCAGCCCATAATTGGTCACTGTGCCCCTGTGGTGCCACAATCAGCCACATTCTGCTCCATCTCAGGACTTACCTGTGAGCATCAGCATTTGTTCTTTTTTATGGAACCAGTGCTAAGCTGTTTTGCTGACCATGGTTTTTCCTCCCTCATCAACCATGAGGGATTGACCTAGAAGGAACATAATTCAGATGAATAAACACAAGAAAACTGTATTTCTATTAAACAGGGTTCCATAGCAGTCTGCCTACTTGCAAAACTACTATCAGAACCTCTGATGAAAAAAATCTTTAACCAGTGGATATTATTCTCACTTCTGACCTGGTTGACCTGGTTGAGTCTTCTGTTAGTGGGAACTTAACCAGAAAAACTCACATTACTATGACAAGGTCCTCTTTTCAGAAATAGAAGACATCTGCTTCCAGATTTCAGAAAGAGTTTGACAAATGGAACAACATCCTACAAGTGAAAACAAAAACCTAAAGAGTCAAACAAAGGTGTTCTTTAGGGAAAAAACCCCACCTGCTAATAAGAAAATAATCAGTACAAATAGAAATATCAAATTATTTTCTTCAATCAATTTCTTCAATCAAGCAAGATACAATTTTATCAATTGAGATTCTCCTAAGTTTTCACTTTAAAAATTTCCATAATATTGAAGGGGAAATTGAGATTTCTTATTACAGAGAAAGTTAAGTTCAAAAATAGTACTGGAGGAAGCCCTGCATGTGAAAACTAAAATCTTCTGGTATTTCTGTTGTTCAGATCTTTCTGACACCATTTTTCTGCAAAGACAGCAAAGATGAAATAACCGAAGTTCCTCGATTTAGAAATTCATAGGAATGTTCTGTACTTTTAAATAGAGTTTAAGACCTCTGAATATTTCTACTTAGTCTAAAATAAAAATAACATCTGCAGCCTTACTAGAGACAATTCTTTTACCATTCTAACAAGAATCAGATCAGGAAAGAAAGACAAGGGTTTTTTACAAGTTTTCTCCTTCTCTGTTTACTGCTCCCTTATATCAACATTCTTGTAACAACTTCAGTTCAGTTAATTTGGTCTTTGAGGTAGATGAATAGCATGGATTTTTCTGTGTCATTTCTTTTTTGGGTATAACATTTCAGGAACAGTCATTCAGCAGTTCTGCCTCTTCCACTTCCATCGTCATTCTTTGTTCTTGTTTAGAATATCCTCTGTCTTGGGTGTAGCAGTCTCACTTACTTTGAATTTTGAAGTTGTGATTTTCTCCTAGGGGTGTTTTTTTAAGATGTGTGAATTAGGTATGTGCTACCCCTGCTTACTATGACTTTCTAGACTGGTTTTTTTTTAAAACTCATTCCACCTACAGTGAAATATTTAAATTATTTTGAATCCCTTGTGTAAACACAGTGATCTCGTGATACAGCTCCAGCAACAGACCTATGTGCAGCCCATGTCAACCACCCTTATTTCACGGTGAAGGAACTGATCAGGGAAGGAAGAAAACCTGATTTTCTTAGTCTGCTGAACCATTCACAGCAACAGCCAGTACCCTGAAGGTTGCTCCAGACCAAAATGTTTATTCTATATGGAGAAGATGCACAAAAAGAGAACAGGTGTTTATGTAGGGGAAAAGATACTTACTGCAGAGTAACTGCAATTCCTTGACAAAATTCCCTGAGAGGCCAGGCTGGAGTTTTCGCTGTGTGAAACTTTTCCATCTGGTTTGAGGAGCTCTACAGGAACCCGTGTCACGGTTCTTTACTATGGAGACTGTAATGAAAAAGGGTTAAAACAGTGTCTGAACCCATGACCAGATTGGGAGCTGCTTGGAGGAATAGACTTATTCTACCAAAACATTGCATGTGTCACAAGATTAAGAAGTGCATCTCAAGTGGTGATGGTGCTTGTACTGCAGAAGTTGATTTCATAAAGTTTATATTTAAGCCCCAGAAGTCTGTGTGCTCCTGCAGAAAGTGAAGCAATCTCAGTCCTGAAAAGTTAACATTATAATAACAAAACATCGAGGGGACCCCAAGAGGGAAGCAATACTGAAAATGTTGATATTATAAACCAAGAATTTTCAGGCAGGCTTTGAAATAGTTTAAAATGATTGCACAGAATAATAAGTGGGGGGAAATGTAAGAAAACACATTTGTGTGCTCTTTATAGCATTTTGCCGCTCTGACAACTCCTCTTCTCAGAGCTGAGGTAGTTTAGAGTGTGTTTAAGTAATTACTGGAAATTGAGTTGCTTATTGTATCTCATCTTACATATGACCATGCACCCTTCAAGAACACTGCAGTCACATGTAGAATACATTAATGTGGTCCTCACCCAAAAAAAGTCCTAAAAATTCTTAGTATACAATTGGTTGCAGTTAAGAGTTAGGCATTTTTACTGTACAGAATGAAACTTACAGCTTTTTCTACTTGCAATATTAAATCTGCAGATGGCAACTCCTCTGTCTCTTCGTAGTTGAGCAAGCTCAAGCAGAATCCTTCAGCAGACAGCTTATATTATTATCTCAGCATGGTGAATAATTGCAAGCATCAAAATCAACACTACAAAAGGAAGTGGATTCAGAAGATTTCCAGAATGTCCTAGGTAACTATATAAATGCTCTGCTGTAAGTTGTAGGAATGGCTACTGAAGAGCATATCCACATGATCAAGGTTGAAAGCTTTAACTATCAGAAGGCTGCCTTCTGTGCCTTGACAGTCTGCCATTTGTCTGTGAATAATAAAATTGAAGAAATTATTTCACATCTCTTTCAGCTGAGTGGATTTATATCTGGTAAGCACCAATGGAGATAAATGAGAATATGTTATGTGATTGTATTTCGTATTTAAAATTCAGTGATACTTTGAAATTGAATGCTGCTTCTAGACAGCGATGTCATTAGACATTTTTAATGTATGCTTGGCACTCTGAACTGTGTGTTATGAAAGGTTCTGTCTCAAAGAGGTTTGTATGATAGCCTGTATCAAATTCAGAATGTGACCATGCAAAGTGTCTAATCTGTCAAGATGTTTTATTGGGATTGTCTGTGATGGGCACACTGGTGCTTTACTTTCTTTTCTCTTTAAGACGTGAGAAATAAGACAGAGTCATTCCAGATCCTTTCAGTTACAGAGTCCTGACCTATCATATCATATCTAGGTTTTTCAGCACATGTGACTAAAAACCTTCTTTAAATACTGCATCATTTCTGAGCCATCCAGCACAGATACAGAACTCCACAGTGGTCCCACCATTATTTCTGTGAAGGATTCCAGAACCAGCTGCCTAGCACTACTGTCTGAAGGCTTCCCTTTGGAATCATCCTCCATGCAAAAGCACATCACTCAAGGCAATGATGGCCATTAACTTTTTTTGAAGCTGGTGCATCTACGTTTCTGCTCTTCTCTGCCTCATGTAATTTCAGAATAACTGATTTATTTGTCGTTCTGCTTGTGTTAAGACTAAAATTACACTGGATCTGCCTTATTTGTATCCCTGTGCATTCCTCAAGAGAGGATGGCCTATGGATCCCTGTTCTATGACACTTCAAGGAGAAATCCCAGGGAGAGTGAGGAATTGCAAGAGATAAAAACACTGCATTCCATTTCCCACTTTCCTTATCATCACAAATTCCCACAGTGTTCCATAAATTTATCTTTCATAATGCCTCACTTTCCCTGTCATTGCCTGGGATTTCTGCTTGCTTGCTTATTTTCAGCAGTCCTTCCATGTTTGGGTTTTTTACATTGCATTTCTTTGCTCATTTCATAGCAAATGTATATAAAGAGTTAAACACTGTAGAAAATTTATTTTTGCCCTGAGTGATACTCTGAGGGATGAGAGTTGTATGGACAATGCTCTGGGGCACATGGTGTGATTCTTGTGGTGTCCTGAGCAGGGCAAGCAGCTGGACTCTGATCCTTGTGAGTCCCTTCCAACTCAGCATATTCTGTGAAATTGGATGTTATTCTTCTCCTCATTGCAAACTTCAAATTTACCAAAAAAAATTATTCATGGGGGGTATATTGTAACTTTCTAATATAATAGCTTACTACATTGTAGAAAAAATGAGTTCTTCAAGAAAAACAGTGCACCTTTTCAAATATGACCTATACTTTTAAATTTTTGCCTCTTTATAAAGACTTTTTAATGAAATCTTAGTAAAACATAACATGTTGCTTTGCAGTTGTAGGTGGGTTTTGAAATATCACTATATAATTAACTGTACCATTTCTTTAATCTTTGAAATTGGTACATGCAGGACTGCGAGGAGAGCAATTACTGTTGTCTGTAGTTGGCCAGCCCAGGCAGAGAAATTAATGGAGTTTTGCAATCCAGTTTTGGAACCTGTGTCCATATGAAATCAATAACTCATTGTATTCTTAGCTGTGCTTCTTTGAAAGCACATATTGGGGTTAGCAAATAATTATCCACATTTTCAGGTTTTAGTATCTTCTCAGTAGAATCCAATGCACGTTAACATCAAAATTTTGCTTCTCTTTGCTTTAATTAGTTTACATAGACACAGATTACTGCCAGCCTCAATATTTTTGTATTTAAATTTCTGCGATTAAGGTGAATTAACACGTATTAACAAAGGAAATGCTGTGCATTAGAGGCATGAGATAAGAAAAGATATGATTAAAAACTTTTTTCTGTGATTTTTTTAAAAAATCTTTTTTCTTAAAAGAAGAGAAAAGTTTAAGTAGTTTTTTGATGGGGTTGAGATTGCTGGGGTTTTTTTCCAGAAAAATGTGTATCAGGATTTTTTTCCTGACAAGGTAGGTATAGAGAAGACTCCACACTACAGTGTAGGTCTGAAAGCTTAAGGCATTTATATGTTATTTGAGGCCTGTGCTTTGAAATAATTGTTTTGCCTGATCTGTTGCATTTTAAAACAAAGCCATTTCTGTTTATAATTAGCAATATTGTTTTTTGCCAAATCTACCTGATTTTTTGGATGCAGATATGAGGATGTCATATCCATGATCTGAGCTAGTAAAAAAAAAAAAAAATCTGTTTTTGTTTGGTTCTTTTACATTTTTTTCTGTTGGTTGGCTGAGGTCTGGGTTTTTTTCCAAAACATAACTGCAAGGGAGTTCTATGTGCTCTTACCTGATTAATTTCAGAAATATTTCAAGATACTGATTTCAATGAAATAGAAGGAAAACTCATATTGGAAGTTCTTTCAATACCACCTTAATTAGTACTGGCAATCTGTTTTCAGATTTCCATTGGTATAATATTGCTTTGGCCTTACAGGTGGAGGGAAGACTACAAATTGATTTTTAGAAAAATCTTTGTTACTTTTACATATTAGAGTTTTTTCAAAAATCAGATGCTGAGCTTGTTTTGCACATAATGTTTTGGTATATTTGCTGCTTGTAGTTTTAATAGGGTGACTTTGCAGAAACAAAGCCAAATTTCAGGTTTATGCAGAATTATGAAATAGAGTTTTTAAAGTAAATAAAATAACATTTATTTATTTGAATTTTGCATCAAGAAACAATGCTATAAATACCACATCAACCTTTCTTTTTAGTCAGGCTGCCCATGCATGCATTGCCATATAAATATACATCAATTCCACAGCCTATGATGGCTGTGATTAGGAAAGGAGTTGCGCAAGAGTGAATGGAAGTAGAATGAGCAGTGTGTGACATCCTGAAGACATCCTGAAAGTGACCTTGTGGGGAGGATCTGCAAGCACTTGCTAAAAGTTGATCAGAAGGGGTGTTTGTGTTTGTATGTGTGTATATAAATGTATAAATCACAATTTGTTCCAAGGTAGAGATTCTGCTTGAGATACTTCTGTAATGGAATGAGCCCAATTTCCCAAGGGAGCTGTTCAGTGTTTGAGTCCTGCATAATTTAATGTTGACTTGTTAACCGGACTAGCTGTAGAAATTTCACAGATTGATCAATTCAAACCTATTTTCAACTATCACATGAGACAATTTTGGAGGTTGCTCTTCCAAAGAAAAAGTTAATCTAATAAATTAGCCTGTTGTGCCACCAAAGATCTATTGCATTTCTGTTATTTGTTAGAGTGGAATCAATATTTCATCTTCAGAAAGCTGTAGGTATTTGTCATTGTCTTGGTTTTGAAAAGACAGGTATCTGCTAAAGACGGCAGGGCTTCTTTTGGAATGGTTAATTCAAATCTCCCCTCAAATTATTATAATTTAGAAAATTAAAACGGCTCTCAGGCAGAGATATGGGCATAGGAATAACAGTTCTTTACTAATATGTATAACAAGGCAAAACAAACAACAACAATTACAGCATTAATAGTGAACAGAACCAGGGACCTTGAGGGCGGCTTTGTTTCACAAAACCTGGGGCAGTCTGTAAAAGCACTAAGCTGGAATGGTGAGGAATCTCGGGCTGGTGGATCGGATAAAATCCGGAGCTCCGTCGGTGGTCACTGGAAGGGCAGGGATGTCCGGCAGGGAGGGCAGTGCGGGGCCGCGGTGCAGCTGAAAAGCCTCAAAGCAGCGCCGAGAAAGCAGCGGCGGTGGGACAGGGCCGGGCCAGCTCCAGCAGGGCAGCAAGAGGAGAGCTCAGGATTTTTCCTGGGCACACGAGCAGAATGATGATAGCTTTCCTCAGGATCTGACTCGGTGGTGCCACTGAAACTCCTCCCACAGCGAGCAGCAGCCTGACTGTCTTCTCTCCGATGCTGAGAGCAAGAGAGCGAAGCTGCCCCCAGCCCTGTCCTTTTCCTGCCCCTAAAACTTCACGTCACTTTCCCCCTCTGAGAGAAACTCCCGGAGACAAAAGAAAAAAGTGTAGCCAGGTCTTATCCCTCTATCTTTTTGTCCCACCTGAGTACCCATAATTACTCAGTAGTTAGTTGCCCAGCAACTCCTGGGGAAAAAATTCCATAAGTAAAAAAAAAACCAAAACAGAACAAGAAATAAACTTAACCCCCAACAGTCATGTTCATTTTAGGCATAGATGCAGACAGTGCAAGTACCTAAGCATCCGAACAGCTTCTTTCTTACATAAAATGGAGGTAGAAACATTTCTGTATTTTATGAGAAGTGCTAAGACTGCCTAAGGTTTTATTTTGTTTTCTTGCTGGATCTCAGTGTTGAGACTTGAGAGCTTATTTTCATTATGATCCCTTGATGCCTTGAAAAGGCTGACCTGAACAGAGACTAGACAGAGCTAAGAGAATAAAGTAGGTATTTATTAAAAGGCCTTAAAGGATACACCTTGGGCAGAAAAAGAGCCTGGCCAGGGCTACAGCCAAGATAGACCCAAAATGGTCACGAGGTTTCACACTTTTATAAGTTTTGATCCATTTGCATATTGGGGTTAATTGTCCAATTATAGCCTCAGGTTATGAAGTTCCATCCTCATTCTTTCCCCTCAGCCCTCCATTGTTTATACTTTTTTGGGCCTGAAACTTGTACCCATTGTCCAGTGGAAAGGGTACCCATTGTACTCGAGCTGAAAGAGATTGTTTTTTCTACCTACCCTGTGAAGAGAACTGACCAACGCTTCATATGAGGCTCAGAGCTACACACCTAGGCAGCACAGAATCTGAAAATCATGAAAGCTAAAACTTAAGGCATCACCCTAATAATTACCAGTCTCCCCAAATTTGACTGTATCTTTTGGGATCCCAGAATTCCAGGATCTGTAGTCATGATCTAGATAATCCTGTTCTGCCCCAGCAGATCACCTTTGCCAAAACTTGTAGAAACAAAATTCAAAGGAAAGGTTTCTGACTGCACTATTTCAATCACAGGGGAATTTCTCAGCCTCATATGAGGTCAGGAGCTTAAATCCTTTGCTTGCTCCAGCCATCCAGTCTGCTTTAAAGGACTGGAATGAGAATAAGAAGCTCCTCTTGTATTTTCACTTGGAAACTTCAGCACACGGCAGTGCTTTCCAGCTTACTACTGTGTTCAAGGAAACCTCTAGAAAGGGTGCAGAATTCTGAGCTAGCAGTTCATGCTGTAGAAAGAAAACCTTGAAATGTCTGACCAGGAGGAATGTGCACACCTGCCATGACTTTTCCTGATGATGATCTTTTGTTATGATGCTCATCATGGGAACTCGAACATGGACGCAAGAATTGTAGTTCAGAATTTCCAATTCTTGTGCTTATTTCTTGAAAATTAAATTGTTAAAGTGATGCATATGGAGAAAAAAAAAATCAGGCTAGTATTAAAGAATGCAAAGAAACTTTTATTTGCATCTTGCCCATTTGCAGAATGATTCTTTTGCCGTGCAGTTTTGTGTGTATGATGACAGAAATTTGCTACAGCTCACTCAAGATGTATTTAATGGAAAAGATGGATCACTCAAGATGAAAAAGATTTAATCACTCAAGATATATGTGAAGAGGAAACATTGTCTAACTATAATTAACAACTCAAATGCAATGACTAATAGAATTTACTTTCTTATGGTTTTGGTTTGTTTGGGGTTTTTTTCTATAGATTCTATGCACAGGCCAGAATTAGTAGTCCTAATTATATGATATAACCTTTTCTACCTCCGACAGTTGCGGGGTTTTTGCCATTTGACAGCTGTAGCCCACAAGATGATGGGAAATACTTCTGGCAAGAATGCTGAAATTAGGCATTTAGAAAAATTAGACTTTGCAGCTGGTTCTTTTAAATAATATTTACATATTCTGAATTGTACATAGGATGCTCAATAACAACATGGCTTAGTGGGACAGAGCAAAACCTCTCTGTCGTCATGTTATGGGGTTCATTGTGACTGCAGGTGGCTTAGTGATGTTTGAGAATGGAAGAAAAGGGAGTTTTCTCAGGTCTGTGCAGTGTGGGGCAGCTTTGCCAGCACCTGAGAACACCCTTGACAGAAAGCTTGCCCCAAACCTGGACTACCCAGCAGCAAAAAGGACAACAGGGCTCCTGATGCCAAGCCATCCATGCCTTGGTCCCTCCTTTTGTGCTCACAACTATCTGGCAGGAGACTGGTGCTGGTATTCTCTGGCTTTGGAAATAACATCCCTCCTCCAGTAAAGGATGATTTTAGCACTTCTGGGAAGTGTAAAGCTGACTGTCTCATAAACTGTGCCCCAAATTTCACAGGTTACCTATTGAGCTCTATGCCAAATGACTGGATGGCAGATATTGGAAAATATCTGCATGAAAATTACTGATACTTTCCTGTTTCCTGTGCTTTCCTCTCTCTGTGATTAATAATCGCAGTGAGGGAAAGGTCACAGTCACACGAGAATGACTCAGGCAACCAAACACACTGGATTTATTCCTTTGATTTCTTAAGCTCAGACTCGCACGTTATCAAAAACTTTTTGCCAGATCTGAATTTAATATCATTACATTTTAAGGTTATATCATTGAGCTCCAGAGACAGCTCTCTTTGCTTTCTGCTCAGTCTCCCTTTCAGGCTGTGATAAATGCTGATTACAGTCTCTTGTGTCTTGGGGGTTCATTCCTTCCTAATTATATCCAGAGAAGCCATCTGGATTTCAGCTCCCATCGAGTAATCAATATGTCAGCCAGGGTCAATGCTGTGTTGGGCGAAAGGGTGTCAAGGTTTGTGTTTGTATAAAGAGTTCCAAGACCTCCCTCCAATTTATTGTGCCTTTATGGCATTTGGTATCACCTAAATATAGAATGAATATATGAAATATGAGAATAATATTATGAAGAGTGATACCTAGAGAAAGTTGTTACCAGTAGCTGGAGTTCTTCTAGATACACTTACACTGCATCCCTACTTAGAATACTTTTGAGAAAATAAGATCTTTTTTAAATTATAGGTCAATGTGCTTCTGAAGCACCTGAAGAACAGATCATGCAAGGGGCTTCTAAGGCCCCCTCCCACCTACTACAGTTTTTGAGAATGCTTATGTGCCTTCTGTCTGTGATTATGGTATAAAAATTACTCATTTCCAAGTCTGGGACAGACTTGATTTAATGGTTCAATAACTCCCTTTTTCTCTTCTATTTTTTCAGCTGTATTCAGATACTGTGTCTAAAATTGAGAAAATTGATTGTTAAGTGTATTATCAAACTTACTTCTAGTAAAACCAACAACATTAGAAGGAAACAAGTATTATTTCAGCAAATATGTTAATGGACTTTGTCTGGCTCCAACAGCAAAGTTTTATAGACAATAATGAAGCAAATCTGAAAAAGTCTGTTTGTGACTGAAATATCACATGTACTAAATTTAAAGCTTGAGCCTCTTGTCAAGCAGGAAACCCAGCAGAAGGATTTCATTTGCTTTTAAAAAGCTTTTTCTGACAAGTGCATTTTTAAATTAAACACTGAAGCTGTTAAAATGTAGGGTTTCTTCTTTAGACAGAGACAAACATGACATCTTCATTTTATGATGTGTCTCATCTCTCTTAGGACATGACATTCAATTAAAAGCAGCATTAGAAAAAAATAGTTTTCTGCAAAAGAGACATACTAAAGTCATTCTTTGCTCTGCAAAACCATGGTTTTCTGTACATTCTTTGAGCTATCAAATAGGTGATTGATAGAACAGTCATTTTTAGTAACAAAGAATGATTTATAATTTATTTGTAATACCAATAAGACTGTTAAGCTATAGACAGACGCTGCTGCTTGTGAGCTCTGTGTATCTATCGCATATATTTACGATATATGTACAGGCATTTTTAACAATAGGTTATTATTTTAAAGGTAAAGGACAAACAAAACACTAAAACTGTAAGAGTCACCAAAATGTTAGTGTCAATTAAATTTCTGACTTAATGGGATTTTTGGGTTTTTATGCTTTCCCATTTTGCTCTGACAAATACATGCAGGGTTTTTTTAAAATTCAATAATCTCTTCTTCCACCACAATTTTACACTTGCAGATTTCTGGGATTACATTGCTGCGTTATTGCATTACATTGCAATTACTATTGCCAAATTCATGAAGAAAAAAAGATGAAACTCATCCCAGAAATAGCCCTGGACAACATGGTCACTCAAGGACACAGTTCAGTGTTGCAGTTCTTGTCCTGCTTTTATTTACTGTGTAATGATGCAGCAATTTTATTGTTTACCCCCTATAAAAACAACAACCAATATGCTCTGAGGCATATTGAATGTTGTAGCAAAGGAGTAGCATGACTAAATCTAGTCTTGTTCCAATTTATTCTTTCATTTACTGGTTGAAACTACAGAGTAAATATTAATATAGTGACTTTGAGTAACTGGTGTCTAACTGTTTACTTGTATTTTACATGGTCCAAAAAGACCATGAACATATATATATGTTCATGGTCTTTTTGGAATCTTTAACAATGAGCATTTACTTAAAAGCTTAGCCATATGTATATTTTTACACAGATTGTAAATATATTCAAAGATACAGTGAAAAATATTCAGTCTTTTTCACTAATAGTACCAAATAGTGAAAGGTAGGAGCCCTTCAGTGTTAAAAGCCTGTTAAAATCTCCAAAGAATTGTTATACAGACTAAACAGTTTGCTCCAAAGAAGTTTGGAAAGTGACAAAACTTTTTATATAACCACAAAAAAAATTGCAGACCTTTCTGTGTCTCAGAAGGAGATTGTGAAGGCTCTGATGGTGGAGTTGGACAGACTAAACAAGCAGTAAATATTTATATGTCATCTGGTAATTTCAGTTGAGTCAACCTAGTTTTCATTCAAGATTCACCTTCTAGGTAGCCTTGCTACTTAAAGATTGCAAAGTGTGCTGGGAGATAACCAATGTGAAGCCCAGATGTATCTGAAGGATTTTCTTTAAGACCCTAAGCCACACGTGGAGGCTCAAGAACATCTCTGGAGCTCCTGGATCTCTGCTTATATTTTCCAGTGAACAACAACTTTACAGATATTTCAAAATTGGATTCTGCATCCAGAAAACTGATCCTGTTTGAGCTGAAGGCTAATTAATATTATAACCCAAGGGTTCCATACATTTTGAATTTCAGTAGCATGACTGCAAAATTATTTACATTCTTACTCTTAACAGTGATTTAATGTTTCATACTCCATTTGGCTTCTAATATTCAAAAAATACCAGCCAATTAGTATATTTTTATAAAACTATGTGAAATGTATTGAAAAGTTGTAATGTATGTTAGTTTATTGCAGTGAAATATTTGAAGATGATTGAGTTATTTTTTTCCTGTTTTATTAATTTGGGGGGGAAAAAAATCTGGAAAAGTGTCCTGATGAGTTGCAGTCATTTCTATTTGCATTTACTTTGGCAACCACAGGTGTTTTGGGATCAGAAGACAAGTATGAAGATAATTTTCTGCTTTGCATAAACACTCTGTAAGCAACTCTGGCCAAAGAATAACTTTTAGTTTTAATAATCTTGTGCATGACATATTTGAAGAACTATCCCTTCATATTTTTATATATGAAACATACTACATGTCACTCATCAGTATTACTGTGTTTCTGCTATGCTATTCATTTTTTCCCCCAAGACAAAAAACCTTCAATTAATATACACAATTGGTTCTTAAAATCTTCTATCTGAATATGATTTTGTACATTTAAGAAGAAAATCCAATAGGTAATTCTCTATTTTCAAATCCAGTGTCAGATCATCTTCCACAAACCACATCTGTCATTATAAGGATTAGACACAGTCATATTCAAATTAATAGCATGACTGAGAATAGGTAGAGAATTGGGTTATATCAGCCATGGTTTCTACTTTGATGGGTATTTCTTATGCGTGATGAACATCCTTCACAAAGCAGTAGATTATTAAATTCTAAGAATTTTTCTCCAAGTTGCGCTTAACAACCCACATAGTCCAATATATCCAAATAACAAATACTGGGGCTACAATCTGTGAAAAACACCTAGATTCTAAATCCGGTTTTCAATGAGAATTACAGCTTTTGTTTTCACATTTGCGTCTAGACTTGTATATAAAATCATGGGGCTATAAATCACTTCTTCAGGTCTTAAATCCAAAAATGAACAGTTCAAAGGGTTACTGCAATGGCACTGTGGTTAAAGTTAGCTGGAAGGATAAAACAGAAATCACCTGTATTCTGCTTGTTCCTCATCATAAGTAGCTGTTGCAGCAGCCCTCTTGTTAGAGGGTAGAAATGAGCCAAGACTCAGACTTCTTGTTTACCACAGCATGAAAAGGGGCCTGGTTTATTCCTCTTTACAGCTCAGCCGTCCTGACTCCAACTATTCAGTGACTCTGGCTGCAGCAAGCTCCTGCTGGAGGTTTCCCTTACAGCCTCTAACTGCTGGTTATTTCCTGCTAAACTATGACTGCAGGCTTTTACCTAGCTAGACTGCAGCTGCAGGTTCCAACAACAGGCTCTAACTGCAGACCTAGGCTGACCTCTCAGCAGTGATTCTCTCTCCTCAGGATCCTTCTTCTGGATAGTCCTCTTATTCACTCTTCCTCAAGGTTCCTCCTCCTCCCTGAATTCCCTCTCACTATCTAACCCACTCCCTTTTATCACACTTATATTTATTGGGTATAGCTGTGGCTCATCAAGGGTGAGGCTGTATTGGGTAATTAACACAGCTGTTACTTATCAGGGGCAAGGTTACCTGTATTCCCTTCTCCTACAAGCAGCTTTTCATATTTATTCATGTGAGCCCTCAGAGCCTCCTGGACACCTATGTGTTGGAGAAATCCAGGGTTAGCTGTGTTATAAATGAGTGTGCTGCTTAATTTCAATCAAAAGAAATAAAAATCCAAACCAATTAAATATAGTAACAAGTTTAATTTGAGCAGCATAAAGTTACAATAATTCTTGATAAAAGATAATACTGGTTCTAATACATAAGCAAATTTAATACCGTGGGGTACATGGGCAGAACCTGTCTAGTCCCATGTACGAATTATGACGTCTAATCTAGCCCTTTTATGCCATATGTCACCTCCCATTCCCTCCTATTTTCAATTCGTAACATCTGTGTCTCCTCCTTTATCACCGCCTGTTTCTGCCTCTACTGCACAGACTCCATCACCCATTTTTGGTGGTCTTCCCCACTTTCGGTGGTCATGAAGAGGAGGACCCTCCTCTTCCTCTAGTGCCCTTCCAATGAACCCACTGGTTACACATGTGCACTAACTTGTTATTGCATTACATGGTCTATATATGTACATCCGAAATTATTTCATAATACACTAAAACAATAAATTCATTTTTAATTAACATTTACTTGGCTTTTGTCTCAAAACTGCCCCATCCTGGATAATTTTAGCTTCCTCAAGGCCAAACTACCTGGGCATCATCCCAAAACTTTCCTATGCTAGATAATTTTAGCTTGTTTGTTATCTCAAAGCTGAACATCTGCTGGAGAAGGGGGACTTCCATCCCCTCTTCCCTCTTCTCCTAAAAAGTTACTACTTTAAGGTATTGATTACTATTTGATTTTACTGTTTCAATTTTATCAGCATGAATCATACCTATTTATTACAGCTGGGAGCTTAACTCAGGTAATTCTCCTGCCTCTGTCTGAGACATGAAAGAGAGCAAAGGCATGAAGGCTCTTTCTTTGACCTAACCATAAGACAGACAAACTGACAGAGTTTTGACCTTGAATTCCAAAGGCCTCTGAAAGACTCTGTCAGATCATCTGCTTCTGCCTAACACTAGAGGAAAAATAGCAGAAACGATGGCTTTTGGGAGTTTGTGTTCTGTTTCTCTAATTTTCAGCAGAGCTTAAATGAATATGAGAATAAATAAATATGACGGGTTGACATGGATCAATTCTTACCTACATATAAAAACCACAGTTGTTTAAAGTGAGACTTGGAATTACTAAAATTTCATTCTGCAGCCACCTGATTCTACAGTATCTTATATTTTATCACAGAATGGTGTAGCAGCCAGAAATATTAAGAAATATTGTTTTATGGTCACTAAGATAAATTAATGTAGGTGACAATGTAAATGGTAGTGCAAGTGGTTATTTAAAATCTTGTTTTTCCTACTTAGCTGTAATTTTGATAAGGAATACATTGAAAATGTTTTTGCTTAAAAGCAGTGGTAAAAATTCTTGTCATTTGGGAAACTCTAAAAGAATTGAAACAGAGTTGAGAAGACAAACTTTGACAACCAGAATTTTTTGTCAGTTAGGTCAGTGATGGTGGTGGGATGTTATAGATATTATAAAATAATAAAGAAAGTAAGAGTGGTGATTTATCAGCTCTATTTTAACTTTTAACTTTGCATGTGGCACAGTAGTGAGCATGAAGCTGCCTAAATGGATGTTTTGACAGGAGAAGTTGCTACATAATATCATTAGTTGACTTTAACTTTGGACCTCATGACCAATCTTCATCAGTCTTTTTGAGAGCAATTATATTTTCTAGAGAAGGAAAAAATCAAGTCCCTGATAACTGATTTTCTTTACACTGGGGTTTTTTTCTAGGCTGAAATAACTCTCATAACTCTTCCAAGCACCTTGCGTGTGCCCGTATTCCAAGTGAGTCACAAAATTAATT
This sequence comes from Acrocephalus scirpaceus scirpaceus, assembly GCA_910950805.1. Taxonomy (NCBI): domain Eukaryota; kingdom Metazoa; phylum Chordata; class Aves; order Passeriformes; family Sylviidae; genus Acrocephalus; species Acrocephalus scirpaceus. Next base: position 17,407,257 of record OU383775.1, on the reverse strand, counting down.
TGTCTGTGATTTCTTCCAAACCCTTGTGAATCCACTGCAGGAGCTTGCTGTCATATACTGAATATCAGCCTTGCTTTATCTTTTTATAGCAACAGGACAAAATCCTGTAAAAGGCGTTTGTTATCTTTTAGTGTCAGACGCTGGGATGTGCTAAGATTTACATATTTTATTAAAGAGAATTTCTCCCTGGTATAAGTGGCTTGTGCACACACACTACAAGGTCATTAAAAGGAGCCCTGTGCACCACTCAAGGCTCATGCAGAAGAGCACAGGCAAAAATGGGACTGATACATTTTTTTAGTGGCGTGTTCCTGCAGATGGAAATGGCAAAGAAGTCATTTGAAACTTCAACTATTTGTTAATTTGCAAAGTGCTCCCACTGAGCTTTAACAAGCCAAACCTGAATTCACAGAAATCAGGACTAGTTTTATCCAGTTCTTTGGTCTTGTCAGGGCACTGGCTTGTCCCTGGCTTGTCAGTGTTAAACTCACTCCCTTTTGTGATTTAGAATGCCATAGAACATCTGGAAAGGAGCCCAGAAGTGTAGTTTTAGAAGCGCAGTTAAATGACCAGACTGGGCAATTTTGGGATGCTCGAGAAGGTCCTTTCACTTCTTGAGTTCTCCTTGTGCAACTTAAAACTGGGGCAATTATTCATTAGCTGTGCTAAGGTTCATCTCCTGTCACATTGCTCAGAGCCTGCCTGAAGATGAAAAGAGACATTTCTGACCTGACCACAGCGAGATCCCCTGGGGGCGTCCTCAGTCAAGGCAAACTGGTTTAGGATCTCATCTCAGGAAATTCAAATTCACTTCTTCTGGCCAGCATGGGGAGGCCCTTCATTCTCACTTCACTTGCCAGTGTCCTTTCTTGATGCTGCCTCTTTCAAAGCAGCAAAAAAAATCCATTCTCCTGTTGCTGATCTGCTCATTTGGAATAAGATTATTCTCAGTTTCTCCCTGAGATGGGCTCTGAATTTTATTTTAGTCAGGAATGAATTTGCTGTTGGTTTTTCCTGGACAATTCCAGCTTAATTTTATTTCCTCAGCTCCATTATATACACATTATAATTCTGTTTAGGAAGTAATAATCTTTCAGCAGGAACCAGTGCTGCTCTCTTTCCAGAGAAGAGATATTTGGATATATGTGTCTATATGAACAACACATCCTCATCATCCAGGTACTAACAGCAATTGTTCTCATCCTTATGTCCATTTTCTGTAAAATATGAAGATTTTGGTCATCCTTTTTTTATTCTGGATTACAAAATCTTGTCGACTTTGATGTTGCTATTGAACATGTATTGTCCCAGCATGATGAGGCCTGCAACTAATACTGTTATCCAAACCCAGTGACAAACATGTATCCTGTCAGACTGAAGAGAGACCAATTTATTTTTCATGACCATAAATCATATCCCTGACCTGTGCTAGTAATTCTCTGATGTAGAAGGAAGGCTGCAGGACACTCTCTGGCACAGCAGCTGAGAATAAGCCAATTGCATGAATCAGGTGTGAAGCGCAAAGACCTTCATGAGAAGAGGCAGAGAGAGAACCAGGCAGATGTAAGATTTCAACATCTATTTCACAGGTTCTCTGCCTGTTGCTATTTTAATCCGTTACTACTCAGAAGCTCATTGTGCTGATGGGATTTTTTTAAAATCGTGTTTTCTTATTTTCTCACTTATTTCACTTAGAAGAAGCTGTGAAAATTGTGTATTTCTGTAATAGCACACATGGGCACAACACACGACTAATTTGATGGAAGAAATTTCAGGCAAGCATATTCATGGAGGAGCTTATGAATCAACCCCTCATCGAATATTCTGTAGTTTCTCAAAATAGAAATGTATCATGGAGAGACCTGATGCTGTCTTAAATACAGTACAGAAAATGCCACACTGCTGTAATTCACTAAGTCATGTTATCTATAGCATAATTATAATTTCAATATTAATGAGGAGCCTTCATTAGTCACAAGGAAATACTTATTTTCATTTCATCTGGTTCCATTTGTTAAATGGCATAAAGCAACACCAGGTACATTTAATAAAATTATTATAATGTAATAGATTGGATTTTTGTATTACTTTTCTTTTTTCCTAATTGTATCTCTGAATACAGACATATGTTATCAGAAATATTAATGAATGCAACAGAATACTTTACACATCTATCAGCTATTGGAGCCATGTAGGTAAATGAAGATGCTGCATTACAGTTGTGTATAGGTGACAATTTCAGACAGAGGATGCTTGATTAGCAGATTATTACAGCTCAGATTATGGCTCATTATAGGCAAAAATTGCTGTAAATTGTCTGGGCCATGAAATATCAGTTGGAGAAGAACTGCAGCCAAAAAGTGTAGGACTTCATAAGGTACAGCTAATGTGGCTCAAATGATATAACCAGGCCCTTTCTTCCAAAGTTAATGAGGTTTGCAGTAAACTACAACTTAGATTGCTGATGAAAATTAAGAGGATGCTGAGAAATCTTTGTTTTTTACTGCTCTGTAAAATACCAACTTCATCAAAGGAACTGAGCACATAAAAACACAAGGTTAAGCAGGGAGGTAAGGAGTGAAATTGGAAATGTGTGAGTTTGCTATTAAAATAAAAATGAAAATGTTAATTTTTGTCTTGATATTTAAGAAAAATATCTGTATTTCTTTAGGTCAGTGTGGGAACATACCTTTATAACAATGTTTTTACCTGATTACAGCAACATCCTTAGCTCATTATAACAATGTTTTTACCTGAGGTTCAGAGGTGTAACATCAGCATTTTTGTCCAAAGGTTAGGAGACATTTAAATTGTTCTTTTTACATCCTTGACTTGAAGCCAGCAAATCCACCATAGAATCCTTGCAAGTTTAAGGAATGCCTTGTGGGAACTGTTCAACAAAATTTTTCTTCTTTCATTTTGATTTTGCTTAATTTAGGAAGGGGGTGTGGGGAGGGGCATGAGTCACAACCGATCAGTTGGGCTGTGATCATTTGTTATAACTTCTCACCAGGCTGAACAAAACCACTAGGCCATAGGTCAGGAACTTTTGTTCTTTACTGTGTAGCCATTCAGCTGCAGCAGCAGCCAGCCCACTACTGAGACTCAAAATGTGTTGCCAAGGAGCCCTTAAATTTGTACCACAGACTCCCACAAGTGTTGGCTAACAAGCCTTTAATTTTGTACTGTACACTTCCATGAGCTCTCAGCTCCTCACAGGAAACTTCTTAAAGGTTTATTTTGGTGGGAACTGAGAATTCTCAGCCTGGCGAGGTTCCATTCCCTGCAGGCTATGACAAGCAGATATAAACACATGCAAAAATTGCTGTATGATTCCAGAGTTCTCCTTTTGTCTGCAGAACAACTTTGCTTTCAGAGTCTTGACAAGATTATAAAATTACACATAGAAAAGAACATGAAATAGTTCTGCTTTGGTTTTTTACATCATCATTTGAGCAGCTTTCCATGAGCATCATCTGCCTTGCCAGTAGAAAAGCTTTTCCATTAATAGTTACAATATAAGGGGTTTTTTTGAAGCTGTGCTGCCAAAAGTAAATGGTTTGAATTTGAAAGTGGCTTTGAGTTCAACATTTTTCCCTTCCTTTGGGTGTTATTTTTTGCTTATATCCCTTAGGATCTACCATTTACTACAGCTCTTTTCACAGGAATTCACTTCACCTGATTTTAAGCTTTAGGTGGATCCTCTGTCTGGTCAGTTCATTAACATTAAAGTTTACGCAGTTTGAAACACAGGAGCAAGAAGGGCCTGAGTCAGGCTGACTAAACCTAGTGATACCCAGCTCCAACAGGGAATAAAGGCAGCATAAGGAAGCTCAGAAGCTTCTGGGAAGCTTGTCCTAGAGGAAGGGCAGAAAAGCTTGTGCAGTGTGCACAGTCCAAGTCACTCCCATTTGCATTTCACAGGTCCCCCAGGAGGTCACTGTCCCCCAGTTCATGCATGAGCATCCTTCCCTTCTTCAGCCAAGGGTCAGGAGGGAATTGAAGAGCACAGGCACAGGGAACTGCTACCCTCTTCCAATCCTTTATGCAGAGGGCAGGGAAACCAATGGTTGAGGTGGGAAAATGTGTTCTTCCCCCAGCAAAGCGGGTGCTGCTCCTCAGGAATACAGAGCTGACAGCGTGCAGCAAGTGAATAACCTGCTCCACCCAGCGTCTGCAGTTTGAGATGCGGCACTAGGGGAGACAGGAAGAGGTTTTGCTGTAATCCCTGGCCCTGGCACTTCTATCCCTACTCAGAGGGCAGGGGAACAAACAACCTCGAGCTACAGAAGGAAAATTACTGGAAACATTTGGCTGCAGTGCTGGATCATGTTCTGAGGAGGAAGATCGATGGGATGTTGACATGATGGGAATATGGCAACCACACACACACTCTCGCTCAGAAAAAAAAAGCACCAGTCCAGTTTGGCCAACTTCCAATTTTTCCCTCAAAAAGGTTTCCCCACTCTCAGGCTGATACACAAAGTGTTTCTGGTGACATTCGGTAACACTGTTATTGCTGACATTTGTATACCCAAAAAGGCAGAGAAGTTGTTTGAAAGACTTGTTTAAAAATTTGCTGGTCCAGATTTTCTTTTAATATTAAAAAGAGTAAAAGCTCTATCAGAGTATTTCCTTCTAATTTAAGAGAACTTCCCCAGCAGAAAACAGTTCTGTACAGACAGTGCAGTATGTTCTCCATCCACACCCAGGAAAGGTTTTCCATCCACTCCCCCTAACAGCTTTCACTTCCCAAGAGGCAAGAACTGTGCTTCTGGTAAGGTTTTCAAGAGCTCTGGCAAATGTAATTTAAGCAAACACTTTTAATACCTACAGGTAAATATCCTTCTGAAAGCAAAACTATTATTCCTGTATCATACTTCCACTAGTCTTGTAGGTCAAACTTGTATTTATTTCCTGTGCAGTAACACTTTATGTGTATGCAGCCTAATTGGGTTTGGTTTTGACTTCTAACAGAGGCCATAGGGGAAAATAAAATATCCTACAGGCAAATTGAGTGTTAATTCTGTATTTTTACAGCTGAAAGTTTTTTGAGTAGCAGAAAGGAAGAAAAAAAATGCCCAGGCAGACTAAAAGAAGCACCACAGATGAGCTCACAACACTCACTCCACAAACATGGGTACAAAAGGAACTTCAGCAAACTACACCTGTACTAAATAAGGAAAATCAATGTCATTTTATTCAGACATCCTTATGAACTAGAAAAAAATGCACTACTTAGTTTTAAGCAAAAGTTTATTTTAGCTCATAGGCTTGTTTGTATTAAAACCAGTTACTTCAAAAATCAAATTCACATAAAATTTAGCATGTAAATTAACTGAAGTTGTCATTGGTCAGGATCACATTCTGAAAGACAGGGGCTCCAAACGACATTTGAACAATCTTGTGTGGCAACAGATAAAAATGGGAACAGCAGCAGGAGCAGCTCCTGCTTTACAGGCTGAGGAATCAAAGTGCCCCCTCCTTCAGCAGATTTTAAAAGACCAGCTGCACACCAGGGCTGTTTAATGATTTCTCCATTTCCCATAAATTCACTCAGCAAGGATTGAAAAAACCGCAATATCCCAGTTTAATCTGCTGCTTCACAGGAGTGAATTATCTCGAGTCTTGTTAGAGGCACTGCTATTTTCTGCCAGCAATCAAAGCACTTGTCTTAAAACAATTTCCTTACACACCAACAATCAAGCTACATTATATACATTTCAATTGTACAATTATCTTTAAAAAATGCCCGTGTACAAAATAGGTTATTTTATTAAAAAAAGAATTACATGCTAGATTTCAATTACATCAACATTTTAAAATAACTGAAAAACTTGATAAATAACATTCCAATTTATTAGGAACACTCCTGCAAGCAAGTCCAGAAGTATCTGCACTTTATTTAATATTCTAATAAGCTTTTTAGGGCAACTTGTGCTATAAACCTCATGTACAGTGGGTGAAAAGCTTTTACTTGTGACAACAGAATAAAAGCTAATTAATTAAGCAAGAGTATTTCAGTAAAATTATTCTACTTATGAAGTAAATACCACAAGGGCATCTCATTTACAGCCAGTTAGACAAAGAACACAGCTAGTGACCAGAACACATACATTAGTTCAAAAGTCAAATATATACAAAAATATATTAGAAAGTGGTTGAGTTTAACCACAGGCTCATGTAAAAAATGTTGTTTTAAATAGCAATAGCAAAAAATAGCTATTTCTCTATCTGCAACAGTACAAAAGGCAATACCTACATATGAGGTAGCAATGCCAAATTAAAAACAAAAAGAAACCAAAAAAACAACTTTGGATTGAGGAGCATTTCCTATATTTTCATAGCATATTTGTCAATACAAATATTTAGATGAACACTTCAATTGTTTCAAGAATAACTACATTAATTTACAAAACCCTTTATTCAATTAACATTTAAAAAAAATTACTGGAAATTGGTTTAGTTACTGAATTCTTCTGTTTCTAAAAAAGCTGTTGCATTTTTCAAACCCAAACACTGTACAGCAAAAACATGGAGGCTTTATTATACACACTTGGTAAACAATATGGTACATTAAGACTTAATTTACAAAGATCAGAAGAAGCCAACTGTGGTCATTTTATCCTTTTGTGCCTAACAGGCAGACACTGGACACTTTTTACCCCATGTTCCATGCTAGAGGCAAGCTGAGGGTTCACTACTCCCTTCCACAGCCACAGCAAGTGTTTGAAGTGTTTTATCTCCCTCCAGAAGTGTAAGCCACAAGCATGGCTTCCATTTCTAGGGCCAGGGGCACTGCCAGGCAGTGGCTCAGAGCTGCCCCTGGGCTATGCTGGAACTGCCTCAACAATGTGGGGTGGGAGAAGGGAACAGCTGTGCCCCTTTTCCCAATTCCATCTCTTTGTCCTCCTGCAGGTGCAGGGCAGAAGGGGCCAGCTGAGCCTCTCTGACCAAAAAAATGCCATCATCAAAAAGCCAGGAGGGGAACAAGAATCCAGCTGAGCTGTGTCAGCTCTGGCCATGGGGCTGCAGGCCCCTCACCTGGGTCAAATCCTCTGCTTCCAGCTCCACTGACCTGCTGCTCCTCCAATTCAGGCAACTAAACTGGACATCTGAAGTTAGATGGTATGAGTAACACCAAAAAATGAACTGGATGGAATTTCAGCATTTATTCTATTACGAAAATAATATACTTTACATCACAGTGCTTAATTAAATGCAATAAAAAAATGTAAACTCAGAATTCTAGATAAAATTTAGCTTGAAAAATTAGGGCTCAAAGAGTTTTGAAAATTCACAATTTTTTAAAAATTGAAGTTACAGACAGTCAGTCCACATAACTCACATCTTGAAGATTACTTGTGAATAACACCTTCCATGCACTCCAAGGTTTGGTCGGGTTTTGTTTGTTTTGTTTTCTTTAAAAGCCTAAATAACAAACGACCAAGTGCAAAGGTAAGAGGTATCTTTTTCTCTGCAAGGAAACTAACTGTAGCAATAATTTGCCCATCAGGCCCCCGGAGTGCTCTAGTAGATGTAAGGGAATATGCGATACGGGACACGCTGGCAATACCTCTCCCAGGCCAAGCCATACTTTTGCTTACAGTGGTGTTCATCACGAGCCTCTCGATGAACAAGCAAGCAGATGAAATAGATCACATAGAAATAGGGTAAAATGTGATTAAAACCTGCAAAGGGAGAAAGTTAACTTAGGTACAAGACAAAAATCCAGAGATGGTAGCAATTAACATGTTCAAAGCTGGTGACACACACTTGTTCAAGGCTGAGGCATTTTATACTCCCATAACATCAAATACTTAACAGGACAGTGCAAATATTGTGAGGCATGTTCACATGCCGAAACCAGATTTCCAGTCAAATCTCTGCACCACCGAACTGCCCTACACAAGGTTTTCTCTATTCTGGCTGCAGACACGAGTCCAGCTTTGCTCAAAACACACGACTTGACTTGTGGATTGAAAGAACTGGACCCAGAAATACGACACTGCAGCCCAAAAAGCCAACTTGTATTCCGGGCTGCATTACGAGGAGCGTGGCAGCAGGTTCTGATTCTAACCCACTACTCTGGCTCTCCTTAGACCCCACCTGAGTGTTGTGTACAGCTCTGGGCTCCTGAGTACAAGAAACACTGTATATTATTAACATACACTTAGAAAGATAATTCCACTATGTTTCATGACCCTTCTTTTAAATGTATTTCACTTCAAGTCATCCCTTTATATGGTAGCCCTTGTCTCCAAGCAAACACTCACTTTTGGGGAACTTCAGCTGAAAACACACTCACTAGCCTAAAAAATTCAAAGAATATTGTTGGGGAGGATGAAACAGGAAAGCCTTATAAATATGACTGCTTATTTGTAGAGAATATGAAACATATTAGTGAAATAGAGTTGAAGGCAAGTTTCGATGTCTAGGATGCCAAGCTTTAGTAACTGAACAACTGGAAAACAATGGTATGGCCAGCTGTAAGTAATCTCCCCTTGACAAAACAATGCCCTTCTCCTCACCGAAAGTCTAAGGGTCAGAGCAGACCCTGACAGCTCGGCAGGAGGGGTCCAAAGAGTAGTTTTTAGAGTTTAAAATATAACACTGTATGGTAATGTAGTGATTCTTATAGGCTGTAGGTAAATGCTATAGGATTTGTATCTTGTACTAGATTGGTTGGTGTAAATTAGAATATTCAGTATAGAAGATTTAATGTATTGTAACAGGAACTTCGCTCTCTTGCTCCTTTCTCTTCTTCACTCTCTTCTCACTCTTGGACCTGCTCCGAGCTGCAGCTGGCAGCTTGAAGCAGGGCCCTTTCACCCATGCCCTATGCAATAAACTACATGCTTCAAAACTAGGCTTGACTTCAGAGATCTCTCATCTCTGTCCATCACGACTGACCTGCCATTCCCACAGAACAGCTAATTAGCAAGTAAGTCCCATGGCTATTGAATGATAAAGTGTCAGAAAGATGAGTAAAATCTTCAGTATATGTCAAATCTACAGCAAGTTAGAAAGGGTAAAATGGGAGAGAAAATGTGTTGCATTAGACCCATGACACAGAAATCTGCCATTCAATAGAGTTTACTATCTCAAATAATTACCACCTGGCTTTTCAAATCCAGTCAGATGCAAAACATAAAAGCATTTTTGCTAAAATACACTATGGTCTCAGAAACTCACCACAGGGTAGGGACCATGCCAGAGCCATGATGATGTCACCGAGGTAATTAGGGTGACGAACAAAACCCCACCAACCCGTGACAAGAAGCCCTTTTCCAGTTGCAGTGGGTATAAATTTCAGATCTGTGAACAGAGTATTGTGGTCAATGCAGTGATTGAAATATGTTTAAATACTACAAAGAGCCAATGGAATAAAAACCACACTCACTGGCCAATTTGGGATCTGCCGGATTCCGTCGGAAATTGTTTTTCTGAGAATTTGCACTACGGAATATGTAATACCCAACACCTGAAAATAGACATGATACATTTTGTATTTTCAGTAATTTCCAGTTTTCTCAACTTCAACAAAAGCACTCATATTTCATCAAAGTCTTTTTCCCAGAGACTCAACTGATATTTTCTGGTTCTGAGAGCTCTAACAAGATAGAAATGCCATTGGAAACCTGCATTCCATATGCTCCTTCTCATTACTGACCACCTTTGAGGAGATTCTGAAGAACCTTTATTTTCACATCTATTTTTATATTGGAGTTTTTTAATGTAACACTGAGTTTGAAATTCACATAAGGTGGTGTGCTGCACTTTGTAAGATTACAGCTGTATTTAGCAGCTTTGTTACAGCACCTACTCCATAAACTGACCACCCATTACAAGGTCATGATAATAAAAGAACCAGGCAATGACTTATCTGGGTTTGAAATTCATATCCCCCACAATTTTCACACAGCAGCCTAAACTTGCTTTTTCAAAAGCTGCACTGCAAAAAGATGATCACAACATATTTTGAATAAAGATACTATTTTAAAAAAATAAATAGCAACCCAAGAAAAAACATTATGTGAAGATGAAAAAAATAATTTCTCTTTTTCAGTATTGCACATATTAAGTTGCACATCTTCTCATTTTTTCCAATTTTTTGTCATGTCTACAAAATATGAGTGGGTTTTTTTGGGTTTGCTATTCACATAACAGGGACAACAAGGCTATGCTGGTGCAAATTTAAGGGTGCTTCTCACAGCACTCAGCTTTGATGAAAAAAGATGTTTTCTACTGACATGTGTTGGTCATCAGAGAAGGAGATGCAAATAGTTACTTTTTCCCTAGGTTCAGTAGAGCATAGCCAACAAGGTACTTGACTTTTTTTTGAGTCACTCAGATTGACTTAAAAAGGCAGCTATTAAATTCAAAATATGTTAAGTCACTTCAACTCCAGACAGCACCCACCTAGAGCTGCCTCTGAACAGAACAATTAGGTGTTCAGTCTCAACTATCCTTCATTTACTAAAATGAGAATTTATTATAGTCTTTGTATTTCACAGTAGCCAGACAATGCTGCGTCTGAGCTAAGCTTTACCTCCCATCTTGAAAATCAGAACTATGTTGTAACCAACAGCAACAATAACATTTACTGTAACTTACAGTTCAGAACAGTAATTGCAGCAGCAATAGGCCAAGTAATTGTGGTGGGATGACCCACTAAGTAGAAGGCCTGCAGGCTGTAGACAAATGGAACCCACACCAAATCTCCGAATGCCAGCATAAATCCAAATCCATCATGGGTAATGTCCATTGTGGTCAAAATGGCTTCCTAGAAACAAGGAGGAACGAATTTCAGCATTTCCAAAGCTTTCTTCTCTTAACAGTGAAATTGGAAATGGAAACAGTTGAAGGGGATTGGCATTTACCTCATTCCAAAGAGCATCCACCACATAGAGCAGCTGGAAGCTGTTCACAAGAATCATGGACAGGGATGGTACACTGAGATTGTGGATCTTCATCTCAGCCAAGAGCATTGCCAAGTTTATAACAACCTAAGTTGAAAAAGATTTTATTTAAAAATTCACTTGTAAAAGAAAGCAGTATTTTCTATCACACTACAGGACATTTTAACACAGGTATTTTTGATCAATGTTTAAATTTAAAAAAACAATTTCAAAAGTCAGTTTGCAACTAACCACATTTCTGAAGCTGTATAACCTCAACACATGAATACTTTAAAAAGGGTTTTCATTTGCCACAAAACAAAGAAACTAGAAATTTCCTTCAAGTGAATAAAAATGGTCATTAAAAAATTAGCAATGTGGATCTGTTTTTCAGTACTCATTTCTAAGTACTGAAATACAGTATTTATATCTATATATATCCTTAATATCAATTGTGTGTGTATGTAAAAAAGTCCCTCTGTGTAAGATTTAAGCAAATAAAATAACTCAGATTACTGACTCACCCAGCCAATTAATCCTGGACGCAATTCACAGAAGTATTTGAGGTCAAAACTGCCAATACGAGGGTTTAATTCATGTCCAGTAAAAAAATCATAAATAAAATACCCTGCAGGTAAGACACAACCTCTGTTAGCAATACTCTTCCTTTTATTTGCTGCTACACCCCTCCCCATAAATAAAATCCCACTTTCCACTAATGTTCTCTCATTACAAATTTTATAAGTTTGGGAAAAAACAGGTTTTTTGAAGAGTATGTGCAAAATACAAAACAAAAACTACATAGTTTGTATTTTAAGATGCCCTGATATTTTTAGGAGGACTAACCACTTTTGAAGTTCTCCCTGACACTTGTTCCTTCTTTATTTTCAGCCTCATCCTGAAGGTCACATCACAGTGTCTTATGAACAGTGTCATATGTCATTAATCATTTTACATTTTCTCCATTTAATTGCTTTTTTCTGGGAAAAAGAATTCCCTTCAGCTGTGACAATTACCCATACATCAAAAAAGGTGGACAAGAAGGAAAATACCATGCCCTGACCTCATGATATCTGGGACTGAGTTTACAAAACAAAACAAAACCCAACAAACAAAAAAAAACCCAAACCACTTCACAGCAAAATAAGTGTCACAGTCTTATAATAACCTGCCCTAAATCTAGCCTTCAAACTGTAAAAATGAAACTATAGCAAACAACTGGAAAGAAATTATCCAGAACATTTTAACTCACCAGAATTTCCACCTGGTGCTAGTTCTTCCTCAGGTGCTTTCAGGGATTGAACATACACATAAATGCTCAGTGCTAAAGAAAAAGCTGCAGCTGACACTGCAAACTGCATGAAGTGATCATACAAATACTGAAGCTCAAATTGAAAGTATAATAAAACTCCAATAGCTGCAGCAGTCAAAATAAAAGCATAAATCCCTAAAGGATGTAGAAGAAAAACATATTAGTCAAAAAAACCCCAAAACAAATCAATTTATCATTCTCATAGGACCTACCTAACCCAACCTTCCTGCATTTTTACTTCTCCCAATATGTGTCCATATTCCAGTAACATCTTGGATATCCCACGGGTTCACAGTTCTGGGACACAGCATTATTACTAAGAGACTCTAAGTCCTGAAACTCTGCTCATCAAAAGGACAAGAGGCAGGAACACTCTGAATACTTCTCAATTTTTTATGCCATACGATCCAATTTCAGATTTTAGTGGAAAAATGGACACTGACCCTACTAGTGGTCATAGTGGGTTAGTGATAATAGGTCACAAAATCTTATCTGTGGGACAGCTGAGACAACCATATTCTCATCTTTGAACTATCTTCATATATACCTTGATACAGATAGCAGTAATTAAAGTATTAAAATGACTTATCAAGTCAACAACTTGAACACAAAAACTTTTGCATACTTTGAGAGTATAAAATCATGCTGAATGGACTGATGCCCAAATAGGAGCAAGAAATTCTCTGCTGCTCTTAGCTAAGCACTTTCTATGGATCCCTTCATAGGGTCACAGGGGTTAAGGTAAGAAGGAACCTCAGAGTTCATTTGCTCTAGTTCAGATGGAACCTCCTGTACCTCACTTTGTGCCCAGTGCCTCCTGTCCTTACCTTTCCTCAAGAAGACTTTTAAACTTGCTTTGAAAACTAGCACCAAGTTGATGGCTTTTTTCTAATAATCCAAATTATGTAGCTTATTTCCTTCCTTTATCAGAATGCAGAAAGAATTGCAGCACTATGGCACGACTAAAGACAAAAGTCCAAAACCAAGACAGGTATGATACAGCCTCAACAAGACTGACTTTTGCAGGATATAATTCCCCTTGTTTCTATTGCTTACAGCTCTTTTCCAACTTTAACATGGTGTATCTTACCAGACTGTAACAAAACTCAGCTTTTTAATGTAGTATTTGGATTCCATTACCACCCCTGTACAGTGTAATATCTTGGGGTATTTAGTTTCTCATGATTACTAACCTTTTTCCAAGAAAAGCCTCATCATATTTTATCCAAGATGTACAACAGATATGCTCTCTGGTCAAACTGTATCTTTTAACATTTGTATTTTATGGTGCTGAGCACTGCAAATCACACAATGGAATCTGTTTTAGAATAACCAACTGCAACATGCTTACCATTTATCCTGTACTGCAGTTTCCTTCCGTTGGAAAGAGGCAGGCCTTCGACAACCTAGGAGGAATAAAGTCAATGGTCAACAGAATATTTTCTGTGGGCCCCTCAGAGGAGGAAAACCAAGCTCAACTCTGCCAGAAAGACATTCAATCAAAGCAACCAGCTGGACACACTCAAACCTGAAGCTCATGCATTGTTCTAAAAAACATACTCTGGATAGCAAATGAAAAAGATTACAAGTTTCAAATAAAAACATTTTTAAAATAAACCACTTCCTAACCAGCTTGAAGAAAGGAGAACTGCTCCAATCATTGTGAACACATACAGCAATAAAACATGATTGATCTACTTCTGAGTGTCCTTTCAGAATCTGCCAGTAACCCTCAAGTTACAAGAAAGGGAAGGAAAGTCTTTGCCTGATATGCATATAGCTAGAATGGTTTATAGCTTCTGTAAATGAAGATTACATTCCAAAATGCTGGATATCCATAAGAAACTGAATATCAAAATAGTTTGTGAAAGTCAGATACTTAAAATTCTTCTAGAATTCTATCACGCAAAGTTTATCCACACTTTGATCTGAATGCCTACAAAATGCCTTTTGCCTTCTCAACTGAAAGGCTCTGAAACACAAAAATTCTTAACCAGCTGCACTGTTTTAAGCTTACAGAAATCTGCAGCAGCCAGATTCCAGTTTATTATGAAAAACTCATTAAATTGCTTTCAAACTCACTAGATTTAGAACATACCCCACCTTCCAGTCTAACACACAGTTTACTTGCCCATAAAGACCCAATTGCTCCCAACAGCCTACCTTTCCAATTGGCAGCAGGTAAAAAACAGCTTGAAGGAAAAACCACAGAAGAAAGACACCAAACACCCTCCCCTCCCAAAGACTCTCAAGTGCTGGCAGAGGAGGGAAGTTCAGAAGACTCGGATCATCTTGTTTGCACATCAACAGCAAGTAGAATACAGTAGCAGGTAGGAGAAATATCAATGTGAAGGTCCCTGTAAACAGACATCATGGCATGTTAGAAGGTAAGCACAGAAAATAAAAAAATAGTTTCAATTCCACTAAAAAAAGCTCAATATTAACTTCAGTAACAAAGGAGAAGTTGTCATTATCTTCTCCTGAACAAGACAGTAGCAATCCCCAAGTAATGCAACAGGATACTGAGACATTATTCTCCCTCCCGTATAAGGTCATCTACCACAGGACCACACTCATTACATCCCTTCAAAAATAATCAAAAAACTGTCTAAAAATACTTTACTGTCAAGTTTCAAGCACCTAAGTTTTGAAAATGTAAAAGCCTTGCGGGTTATTCTTAAATTTAATCTAGAAATATTTAAATCTCACTGTGCAAGGGATGGCACAAGATCTTCACTGTATTTCACACAAGAACCAAGTACAATAAAGCTTCTTTGACTGCCACCAAATCAAATGAAACACAATTTTACTCTGAATTCTGCAGCAAAGGTCCAGAAAGCAGTTCTTGACATGACAGAATGGTCAATAAGTAAAAACCCACAAATAGTACTAATTTTCAACTATTACGACAATTTGCACACATACCAATTCTTCCCCCAAACTCCAGTTCCTTTGTTTTTGTTGGTACTTTCTCAATAGGTTTTACAGCCACTAAAGTCTTTTTTTCTGAATAGATCTCTTCTTTTTTCTTGTCATCTTTCCTCGAACGCAAGCTGTACTGCTCAAGCACACGCTTGACTTCCAGGTCTGGTTTTAACTTTTGCTGTGAATGAATAAAAAAAATGTACTAAAAAGTTTCCCAGTAGAATATTTTATATTTCAGAGGACATTACTCACTATGAAACACCAGTGTACAATTATCCATAAAGAGACTGCTAAAACCAGGCACTGTAACCTATTAGGCCATGATTACAAATCAGCAGCAGTTCCAGTACAGATTATCCATTGCCACCCTCCTCCTTCCCCTTTTGTCATATGCCTGGGCAGTAGATAACAATCAGGACTAACACAAAAAAAAAAAAAAATCACTTTCTCTGTAGCAAAGTTTTATTTTGCCTTCTATTTCTACTTGATTATTGCACTGCCCTTTTCTAGGAATTTCTGAGAGAGCCAAGCTAGGAACATGACAAAAAAGCTAAGAACAAATTCTGTGTTCCTACCTCCAAGATGATGCAGGATGTGTCATTTTTTTCTGTACTTTCAGGTTCACCATTGTACCTTCTGGTGTTATTCTCACTCAGTTTCTGGTTAAAAAAAGAAATAGTTTAAGCTTTCAGTGGCATATGGCACTGTTCTGCAGAACTGAAGGTTTGGTTTTCCATAAAATATCTTTGAAGAAATAAATTCTCTCAAAAATTCTCATGAGTCTAGCTTACACAGCTCTGGGAAGACACGACTCATATGTTTTATTTCAACCATAGTTTTGTTGAAGAGAACCCGGTCTTTCCAGTCATACAAGAGCCAACAGATCAATCCTACTCCTCAGATGGAAGCCAGGACAAAACCACCAAAGATTTTTTAACCTTTTTATCCCAAAAGGTTAAAAGTACAAAAAGTAAACAGTAGCTGCTGGCTAAAAAACTACATAAAAACCAGCTTGTGATCCACAGGCACTGAATCACACAGCTCAAAGAAGCTCACTGCAAAACAAACCCCACAACTGTTTCAGAGACTAAGAGTAGCAATTTATTAAACCTACCTAGCTAGTTTATGTTAATCTGGTTTAGCTTAGCTGAAACCTAACTAAAATCTGTTCATTTTCAAGAGATCAGCAGAATGCATTTCCAGTTCAAAGGACTGTGTCTCAGACAAGTGAGAAGCCATCTCAAGGACATAAGAGGCAGAAGAAATGCTGTTTGTCTCCTCATAGAGAAGCATCACTTCTATTCCTCTTCACTTAAAGATCACCAGAACCATCTTTAGCACTCAATCATCCAAAAAAATGCTAAGAACAAGCCTAATAAATTTCAGATAAATACCAGATATCAGTAAACTTAGAAATCCTTACAGGTTAGTTTTTATAATGAAACCGGTTTTGCAGTATTATCCATCAGCAAGGCCACTACTTTTGTAACAAACTCTATATGGTAACAGAACTCATTTTATTTCAAATCCTAATACCTACCTGCTATGTACCAATTAGCACATCTAAAAGTAAACTAACTTCCTTTGCCCCATTTCACCAGCAGAAGCACATGGTTAACAACGACTTTAATAATAAATATTTTTTAAAAAAAGTCTGGATTCTGAGAAGTTCACAGTATTACCAAATTCAAGTGGAACTTTATAACCTTGGTCTACCTTTCAAGGATAACTTTGCAAATTAGAAACCCTATTTATAAAGAAAAAAAAGGCAGTTCTGAGATATACTTTTGCAGGTAACTATGCTGTCCAGGGAACATGAACTGCAGCTGGCTTTTATAATGATAAACCCAGTCTGCATAAAACCAATCTTTCACAAATAGTGAAAGTTCCTTTGAATAAAATTCTAGCAAGCCCACAAAAAAACACAAACAAAACTAATACCGGTAGAGCTAAGCTGGTTTCCTGAATGGTTTTCTTTTTGTCATCTTTGTGTTCTCTGCTTTGGGAAGCAGAACGACGCCTGCCCCTCGCTGGCCGACCAGGAGACCGAGAGCGAGAGCGAGATCTGCTGCTACTTCTTCTGGAGGGAGAACTTGAAGAAGACTGGCTCTTCCTGTGCTTGAATGATGACTGTGACTAAAAGAGAGATGGAAAGAAAGCAAAATCTTATCTATGTCTTAAAGAACAATTTTAGAAACATGGTGGGGGGGGGGGGTTGCGATGAGGACTCTGGCATACAGTTCTATCGATCTATCTTGAATTTCCTCTACTGATGCTCTACAAAGGCTGTTAAAGAAAGAGCAACTGCAGAATACTCATTTTGCTGGCAATTCCCAAACAAGCCTGATCCAAGTCCAACTGCTGCTGGCAAGTCCTGTTGAAGCTACAGAAATCAGGCTATGGATGTAAGCTACCAAAGTGAGCACCAAGATGTTAAGCACACCACCCTCTCAATCCTGTGCACAGGGAAAGGAATTGAGAGCTGTCTCAAGCCCTCAGAGGCTGCCCTCACTTCCACTACTCAGCTTTATTAATGCATTTGTTATAGCAATGTTCATCATTTGTGTGAGGCAACACAGAGCAAATCAACACTAAAAAAACCTAAGTCAGGCTAATAATTTCATTATATCTGGTAACTAATTCCATAAACAGTTTACTCCAAAAGCACCCTTTGATTTCTATGTGAAGTCTACAATGCTGATTTTCCCATGTAAAATTTCCACAATGCAACTTCTACAACGCACAGATGTTTCATGACAAAGAAAGGCATTTTCCCAGCTTGAGTCTGCTAACCTGCATGCAGAAGTAACAAGTCAGAAAGTCTTGAAACAGTGAAAACAGTTGCTCACCTCAAGGCAGAAATATTTTGGTCCCAAAAGAGAAGGCCAGTTAATGGGCACGGACACTGCCACCAAGAAGTGACACTATAGTTCACATAAAGACAAACAAGCTGGCTTTGAACCTATGCAGGTTTCAGAACAAGCCATAGAAATGAACTACAGTGAACATTCAAACAGGATGGGTTTTTCCTCCTGCATTATTAATTTTCAACTGAAACTTCTATGAAGTTTTAAGGGCCTTTATTAGTAACTAAAAATGAAACAAAGATATGTGACAAGGAAGGAATGTGCTTATATGACAGGAACCTTTCTCAAGGGTTTGTAATTGTCACAAATACAGCAAATATCTCATGAAGCCTTTGAGGACCTAAACTAGTAAAAGCTATTTGCAGACGTTTTAAGTATGTGCTTGAAGGGCATGCACTGTTTGTATTTACAGTGACATTTAACAGCACCTTCCCATTTCTTATCAAATTTTCTTATTTAGAGATGGAAAACCATCAAATTAATATCAGCCCACTGATTACTACCTTTGTAAGGTATCCAAACCAGTTTTTCATGAAAAATCATGCTATAGAGCTCTTGAAGGATCAGACTTGGTTTTCCTCAAAAATATTATATTTTTTTGATATAAACAGAACAACCATGATACTTTAAAGATGGGGTCCTTCTGAACTTCTACTTGAGGTGTCACATAGAAAGGAACTTTTATTTAGCACCAACTCCTTGAAGACACAGTTAACAAAAACTTGCAAATAACTACCCAGTCATAAGTTGAAGTACTGATAATTAAATACATGCGTACTCACCCTTATATCACTTTCTTTCAGTGCAAGTTCAGTCCCATCTTTGTACTTGACAGTATAAAGATGAGCAACATCATCGTAACTGGTCACTTGTACTTCATAGTACAGGACACTTCCTGGCCAACGGCCCATCACCACCTCGCCATCAGCAAACTTCCGGCTTGGCATTTTCCAAACAGAATCCCTAGAAAATAAATCAGTCCATATGACAGATAAACATCAGGCTTCATTTTCCCCTACTCTCTGTATCATGTAACTGAAAAAGGGACACTTACAACAATTCTCCACTTTAAATAGGGAAAAGGCTGTGCAGTAAGAAAAGAGCAGTGATCTCTCTTCCAAATCAACAGTAGACAGAAGAAATAGACTAGGGAGAATATTGAAGTTGCATGTTCTAGAAAAACATTCAGATGTATTAGACTAGTACTGAACTATGATGTACAATCTCCACCATCAGGCAAAGCACATCTTTGACCAAATTACGTAATGCAGCTCATCTTATCTAGAGGGAAATGCAAATTACATGGTATTGAAGTGTCCTCTAACCCTTGTTTCCTGTGGTTCTACAGAAATGACAGAAGTGACGATTTCTAAACATTAAACACCCCCAATCTTTTCAACACAGCCACATGACACACTTTCTTCAATTTATTATGTCAAACACTCAAAAGTTAGGAAACTTCAGAATTTACGCTCCTGTCTGGGTTGAATACTTTTCTTTTCCACAAGGGCATATTGCCTCTTCCAGGGCTCTGTGGGAAAACAGAGCACAGCATCAGAGCAATCATACAGCCACCTGAAAAACTAAATTCTATTCCCCTGTCTGCACCAGGTTTTTAGTTGTTACGAACAAAATGTAGTATAAGTGACTACTACCCATGGTTCACCCCACCAGATGCTCGGAAAAACAACAACTACAACCTAGAGAAAAGTTGTTTTTAAGTGTAAAGTCCTGTAGAACTGTTTGTAAAGTGCTTTGTGTTATGTCATTGCGTTCTGAAGATAGATATCCAAAGTAGAATATACTTTTAATCTCAATGTATCAAGTGAGACTACCTTAAAAGTCTAAGGTAAAATATATACTAACATTTGTACTGGCACCATGTGTACAACCAACACAGGAACTCAGAGTGGATGGCAGGGACAGGGAAAAGACACAAATCACCAATGTTGGTGTCAAAGCATTTCATTTTAATTTGTTTGCTTTACAAATAAGATGTGAAGCCACACAAGCTAAGGTAAATACAAGTCTTTAACTAGCTAATCATTACATATTAACTAACCTGCAGTGAAAAGTTAAGATTCTTGTGGGAAAAAAATGTTAATATTCAATCACAGACCTTCATCACACGCTGGGGGATGGTGCTCAATGTGGTTTTACAATAAACATTTATTCTGGCATTTTCTGACATTGCTGCTGTTGTTAAATTTTACACCTGTGTACCTCTCCAAGTCAAAACCCCAAAAAACTCAGCAGAATTCCCTCATATGGATTTTATTACAAATATCCTAAACTGCTTCAGAACAGAAACATCTGGTCATCTCTTTTGCTGTGTAGTATTTTAAAGAGAAAAAAAAAAGTTTTATAATTTGGTTTCACTGACACTTGCCAGTCAGAAAAATTATGAGTTCTAGTCTGTGCTTGTTAGGCATGTGCTGTTCCAGCTCTTCTGCCTTCTAACTAGTGTTTCTTGTCTGTCTTATTCTTTCTGAATTCCCACTCCTCCAACTTTCTTTCACCCCAGTCAGCTTAACCCCTTCAAATTCATAACTCTGTTTCTTATGACTTCCATATTTTCATTTCAAATTCTCCATTCTCTCCTTACCCCTTCATCTTGGAGTCTTTGTGGATTTTCTGCCTTGTTCACCAAACCAGTTCCGGTTCCTCTTCACCACCTCTGCTTAAATCCGGTCTCAATCCCCATTTCTGTCTCCTTGCCCCGTTTTCTCACACAACTCACACAGCTCTTCAGGAGATACGTGTCTGCTACTGCTCTTTCCCAGCCTCTTGCAGCCACAGCTTCTTCCTGCTCTTCTATAGTCTGAACACTGGAGCTCCCGCAAGTGCACTCAGAGCTGCCACCAGATGTCATATCCTGATCCATTACTTCATTTCCTCTCTGCTGGCTGCACTTCCTAGACCCCAGCTAACTGTTTCTTCTCCTGACCTGCAGCACCTCAGGCACAGCTGCAAACCTGAAGCCTGAGCAGGACAAAGCTGGCAGATCCTCAGACATGGAGGGTAAATCCTTTTCCAAAAAGGTAGTATTTTTTCATGAAATTGTTACTAAGGACATGTACACTGGCTTTTCCAATTTATACCAACCACTTCAGAATTTAGAAACAATTTCATAGGGATAATAAAATGCAATTCTCTGCCAGATTCCACAACCCAGCAGTTCTGTATACAAACACAAAGCCAAAAGAAAAAGTAACTTGATGATTTAATTCTTGTGAAAGGCAGAAAGACCTTCCCTTCCTCCAGTCTTGTTCTCAAAAGGAGCTGAAGTTAGTTTTAAAAAATTTAAAAATATGGTTGAAAGACCTATAGCTAAATCAATGTCCTGTAATTCAGCCTGTGGTAGATATTATCAGTATGAGATTCCAAAATAATAAATAAGCAAGTGGAAATATCTTCTGACTCAAAAGTAATGAATAATCTTATTAATGGGAAAACCCATGTATTTTTCAATTCTTCTCCTTAAATATTGCAGCTTAATAAAAAGCTCAAACATTAAGCATTAAAAGACGCAAATGCAACATCTTACCCTATCAAAAATAATCACCTTGTTCTGCACCCCAGTGCCTCCTGTGAGGGAGGTTTGCAGCTTCCTCATTCCTTATATCCCACTTCAAAAAGCTGCACCCTTTAAAGGCAGCCTTCATCTGTTCAGGTACTAAACACAATTACAGGCATCCAGAAAAGACAGGAAGTCTTTCAAAAAAATTCGGTTTAGAGTTTACATTTGTAATTTACTGCTCTTTCAAGCTCTACACACCCCTGATAATTTTCATGGTATCAGTTGACATCAGCTTAATATTCCCAGTAGTTCTGCACAAACTTCTGAATTCCCAGGGCTTCAAAACATGAATCCAAAGAAGATTATTTCATATGACAAACCCTGCACTGTTCAGACACTTGTCTGCAAGCTAAGTCACTTACTCAGGAGATAAAATTTGTGTTTTCTGAACCAATACTATTTTCCTTTGAGAATCTAGAGTCTAAGAGAAAGGATCAGAAGGACTTTGTATCCTATACCAAGCCAAGCTAATTAATACAAATCTCCCTGGAGCTTAAAAGTTGGTAAGGAATAAAAGTTTCTGCTGACTCAAACAAGAATGAAATAATTAAAAAGAAACTTGGCTGAGAAACATATTGCCCCATGCATGCATTTCTGGTCTTCTAATGACTCAGTAGATACGTGGGAAGAAATTTCAGTGGAGAAAGTGATGACTGTTACCTGGTAGCCACAGGTAGATCACACCTCATCAGCAGAAATTCGGTACACAGTTTCAAGAATAAATAAACACTAAACAGGTTTCCCCTCTTGGGAGAGCGAAGCTCACACACACCCAGTGATTCCATTTACTAATTCCGACATCTTACCACTGTTGGATAACGTTCTGGTTGTCAGAGGAGGGAGTCAGTTGATTGCAAGAAGAAATGCAGGAAAATAAAGAAAACGCTGACAGTCAAGGCTAACAATACAAGTAAAGTTACTAGCGAATTCACCAAAGACAGCTGTGCAGGACGTTTTCAGCAACACCATTATTCTCGCCACATTTCTAGCTCTTCACCGTCAGAACGGTGGAGATACCTATCCCTGTCCAAGCCAGCATAATCTCACTACTAAAAACAAGCACAAATAAGCCTCGAGGCAAAAATAAAAACCCATCAACCCTCGGGCTGGTCATCGAGGATCTTCTCTTCAAAGAAGCTTTCTACCGGAAACCCCGCGAGCGGAGGGGAGGCGGCAGGAACCAGAACTCCCCGGGCAGGGCGCGAGAGCGGCGGGGCGCTGTTGACAGGAAGGGCCCCACGTGCCGGCGGAGGCCCGGCCCTCGGCCCCGCCTGCGCTCGCGGCCCGGGCCTGGCGCGGGGCCTCCGCCGCGGGGGAAGGGAGGGGTCGCACCGCCCCTCGGCGGCCTACTCCCGCTCGGAGCCCGGCGCGGCGGAGCCGAACAAAGCGGGGGCGCTCGGCCCCGGAGCCGAGCCACCTCCGGGGCCCCAAGCGCGGGGCCTGCGCCGTCCGTCTGCCCACCGGGAGCGAGGCCTGAGCGCGGCCGCGACGATCGGCCGGAGCGCTTCCCGCCGGGAAAGCCGCCAAGGAAAAGCTGGGGGGAGGGGGAGAGGGTGGGAGGTGGGAGTATCCCGGCCCGCGCGTGCCGCCATTCCCGTTACCTGGAGCCCGCGCACGCCGGGCCGGGCCGGAGGCGGTTCCGCGGAGCGGCGGGAGCGGGGCTCGAGCGCGCACCGCTCTCCGCTGATGGGAACAACCGCCCCGCCGAGCAACGGTTACGGCCGCGCGCACGGCCACGGCCCCGCCCCCTCTCCCGCCCGCCAACCGCGCCCATTGGCCGGGACGCCCCGTTTGAATCGTGGGGTGGCCGCACACCATTGGCTGCACGAGCGATGGCGCGGTCCGCCCTCCCCGCCCCGGAGCGGGCACCCGGCCCCGCCCCGCCCCGCCCCAGCGTGAGGGGCGGTGGGGGGGAAGGGGCGCGCTCAGGGCCCCCCCACCGCCCCTCACGGGGGGTGATGGCAGGAAGGGAGGGAGAACGGGGCGGAAAGGTCGCTGTCGTGGCGATGAGGGCAGGCTCAGACCGCCTGCGCCACCCAGACACCGCCGCCCGTGTAAACAAAACCGAGGGTTTTGTACCGAGGGTTTTGTTTACGGAGCGCTCGCGGCGCCGGAGAGGGCCAGACCGCGAGTACTCCTACACGGTCCGAACAATAACCTGTGTTCCTTCCAGCCCTGCACCTCCAGCGCTCAACAATGGCAAAATGTGGTAAAAATGCAGAAAACATCATCCCCTCTCGCTCAAAAAGTAAAATTGAAAAGGGCGAAAAAGCGGAGGTGAAAGACAGCGAGTGCTCCTACACTGTCTCCTACACGAACAACAGGCTGTCTTCTTCCAGCACTAAACAAAGCCAAAATGTGGGAGAAGGGCGGTGAAAACGCACCGAAAACACCCGACTCTCCCCAAAAGAAAAATAAAAACCGGCACAAAAGCAGAGGAGGCTTTTGAAGTGGCGAGACGACAGGTGCTCCTATACTGACAGAACAACAGGCTGTGCTCCCTTCAGCCCCGCACCTCAAGCTCTCGACAAAGCTAAAATGTGGTAAAAAGACGGTAATAAAAGTGCAGTAGAAGCACACTCACTCTCTCCAAAAGGAAAATAAAAAAGAGGCTAAACCCCGGCAGGATGTGGTGTGGTTACACATGTGCTTTTGGGGTAACTTTTCCAGAAAGGCCATTTGAGTTCCTGGCCAGGTTTTGAAATCAGGAAGTCTAAGCAATACATGAGCAGGCAGAAACAAACCCTGTTGTGAAAAAGTTAACAAATCGTCCTTAACACTGAGGTTTAGTGTTCACATAAGTTGCTTCCAGTGTTGAGATCTTAAAAGTGGTGAATTGCTTTAAGAGTGATATACAGACGTGTTTGTGTCCGCACAATCTGTATGGACCTTCCAAATTTTCTAAATTTGGCTAACAAGTGATGCTCTGTCCTAATAAAGCTTCCTAAATGAAGAGAAATTCCCTAAAGACAAGACCACCATTGTCCCATACAGAAAACTGCCAGTGCCATGCAGACACAGCAAAAATCTCAGATAAAAAAGAACCTTGAAATAACAGCAACATTCCCATAAAATAAAAAAATGAAAAAAAAAAAAAAAACCCAGACCAAAAAACCCCAACCAAAATGAACTGACATAAACAGGCCCCATGGTAGTCATGAGCTTAACTTGTCTGAGACATAAAGGTTATATTTGGGGTGTTGTTTTTGCTGTTTGTTTGTTTGTCTATTTATATATGGGAGTTTAAGCTTCTAGCTATAATTTTTGAATTAAGAGTATGGCAAGCTTTTTTTCCTTTAAATGATTGCAGGAAATGGGACTTCCTGGGTGGATTTTAACAAATACCTATATTTTACTATTTATTCTGCTTATCTTATGCTTGATTTTTTTTTAATTCTTGCAAGCAATTATTTTTAAATTGCATTTTGTATCTCCCCTATTTTTGTACCACAGAGGTCCAGTTTAGTTTGTCAAGAATTCATTGTATTTTTCACTATGTGATGCAGTAAAATATGTCTAAAGCAGGTTAAAATTTACTCAGTCAAACCAGAGTCACATGTAAGCATAGATTTTAAGAAATGCACTCAGAATAAATTTGGTTTTTAGTTGTGTTAAGGCGATCAGCTTTATCTGAGAGACATTTAATAACTGACTACACAAAAGAGTGCAAGTGAAGCTTGATTTCTGGCTTCAGGTAATGAATATTTTGGTTCCAGCTAAGATTTCTGCTTTATTTACTACTGCAAAGTTTACAACTATAATGTTAAGAACTGTTATCAGCAGTTCAGTCTATATTACTGTAGGTATTGTTTGGAATGAGCCTGCTTCATTTTGTTGGCAGCAGAGGCCTACAATTAATATAAAAGGTTTCAGTTGAAGTCTCATTTAGAGAATAAACTTGCCTTCAGAGAAATGGTTTGGGTTTGTTTACTGAACTTGGATTAGAAACCTCTTGGGCCACTAAGAACAGTTTATTGCAATTCTGCCAGTGATAGTTGGTATACATTTGAGAGATTATTTCAGAAATATTTATGGGACCATCACAGGACAACTATAAAATGGGACAAATATGAAATCCAGTCAGCATCACCACCACCAAATGATCTGCTGCAAGTTAGGTCTGAAATTTGCCAAGATCTAATAAGGCATCCCACAATGTAAAACTAAGAAAATAATTCTCTAGGCTTTCATTTTAATGAGAATCCCATAATCATCAAGGCTGGAAGAGATCTTCAATATCCCCTAGTCCAGCCATCACCGCAGCACCACCATAATCACCCGTAACCCTAAAAAAGTTGCAAAAACCTAAAGCTGCCAACACGAGAAGGTTGACAAACATTCTGATAAATGGCTTTAG
The DNA here is from genome assembly GCA_910950805.1 of Acrocephalus scirpaceus scirpaceus. Classification (NCBI taxonomy): domain Eukaryota; kingdom Metazoa; phylum Chordata; class Aves; order Passeriformes; family Sylviidae; genus Acrocephalus; species Acrocephalus scirpaceus. Next base: position 17,381,315 of record OU383775.1, on the reverse strand, counting down.
CAGAGGCTACAGGGGTGGGTGGGGTAATAAAGTTCTGTTTCCTCTCCTGATTAGGCCTTTGCTTCAGTGGAAGAAAACACCCATAAGACTCATAGTAGTATGGTGAATTTTATAGTCTGTTAAACAACCCATGTATTCATATACATTCATATATGTGTGTGTGTGTGTGTGTGTATGTTCTATGTGTATATGCCATATATAAATTCATGTGTGTATATATATATATGTGTGTGTGTATATATATATGTGTGTGTGTGTGTGTGTGTATATATATATATATATGCTTTCTCTTTCTATTTCTATTATCATATTTGATCAAAGCATCCCAGCCTGTCCAGGGAAAATATATCTACTTTTTGCAAGAGTGGAGGAAGATTCCTGGCTGGCAGCTGTGTTCCTGACATGAAGCCAAGCACTTACCTGCTGCAGCCAAGCTAGTGATGAAGAACACATGCACTGTGTCACATCACAAAACATAACTTGAAGGGAAGGCAGACTGAATTCTGCATGTGGACAAAATTCTTCTCCTCTCTGCTTCTCAAACATTGAAAAGCTGATGATCCACTTCTTGAAGGTGTTTGTGAGTGTGCTCAAGCATTTGGGGGATTATTCCATTAGTATATGTAATTTCCTTCCTATTTTTTCAGTGGTAGAATGCTTCTTATTAAAGGCGCGGGAGATTTGGGATTAACCACTAAATGTTACCTAAATAAATCATTAAAGGTTTTGCTTGTGCAGACCTCAATAAGGCAGGGATTCCACCTATGATCACGGAAAAGTTTCTTATTATATATTCATTTATGATGTAGCGAATTGGAACTTCAAGCCGCCTATAAAGGAGCAGCCTGCTAACAAACAGTGCTGCTCTGGGAAAATTAAGTTGAACACTTGCATTTTGGGAGGTTTTGCAAAATGTTTATCTTTAGAAACAGCTTTAAAAAAATACTGAAGGCTATCAACCATGCTGGGCTCAGCAATAAGAAGAGGGATACAGATACATGCAAACTGACTCCAGTTCTCTAAACAGGAGAAGGAGAAAAAAAGCACATTGAAACTTTGATCTCCACAACAGTGCAATGAGTTTCCTTTCTGTATTGTATGTGTATTTATAAATAAAACTCATTATTGACTGAGGGAAGTTGATGCAATTCTCCAAGAAATGGGTCTTGAGATAAGAGTTTTGGCTACTGTATCTTCTGCTGGGCTGCTTACCTTGCCACTTTTGCAGCACGGCTGTTAAATTACTCCAGCAGAAAGCCCTTGGGACAGTCGAGTTTCTGAAGGCTTATGGAAAACACAGACTTCCAGGATTTCCAAGTATTGGTAAGACAGATCCATTTCTATGTGGCTTGTTGTTATGTGCTTGAAAGAGTTGTAAATATTTAAACAGAAAGTATTCTCGAGAAAGATAGAAAACTTTAATTTTAAATGGATTATTCTGAATGCAAAGAAAAGCCACATTCATCCTCTGGGTACTTGCTGAATCACAAGCAGTTTCCCAGAAGTCTTCTGGCTTTTAAACCTGTGTGCGTAGTCTTCAGAAAGAGGTTACAGAGCAGAGTGAATTCTACAGGAACCTCCACAGGATGGGAGAGAGAGAACCTACCTTTTCCTGGTTCCTGTACAACAACCTGCCCTGCATGAGGGGTCAAACTTGGCCTCAATCCCCACTTCTGGCACATGAGCAATGTCACATCCCTAAACGTGAAGACACTCTGGTACCTGAGGAAAAAGAAACAAATTAAACACATGGCAAGTGCAAAACAGACAGAGCCCAAAGGCTTTGAAGTGTCAACAAAACCAAGTATACATGTATATATGTGCATGTATATGTGTATATAATACACATATATTACACATATATGCATATAGATAAAGAACGAAAAAGCCATTAACTTTACAGCCTTATTTTTGCAACCAATGCATGATTTTTATGCCCATGGCTGGCACTGTGCACAGCTCCCTGCAGTAAGATGAAGATAACATTTCAAATTTATTTCTTTGTAAAACAGGTTGAAGAGGCTGCTGGTCTGGAGTGAACAGGCATTGGAGCCATGGGACACAGCCAGGCAGGGATCAGCAGTGAGGCTGCTGACTGGGGCAGTGGCAATCAAGGCCCTGCATCAAGGCACAATATTGCACTCACCTCCAGTTTCCTAAATTGTGTTAAAAATTCACTCCACTATGGGGGAATATTTAAGGAAAATAACTAGGGTAAATGTGGACACACATTTGTAATAAGTATTTATAACACTGTGATATGTAGAATAGGTGATAATTCTTACCAGAGTACAGACACCAAAGATATGATTTATTTAACATGGCATTCATATTCTGTCTCTTGTAATTGGTGCTACTGCCATCCTCCCACCTCTCATCTTATTCTGGAAGAAAAAAAACCTTAATTAGTCCAAGCATGCAGGCCCAAACCAGAAGTGATAAATGAAGTAATCAGCTTGATGCCTCTAGTGAATAATGAGCTCACATATTTTGACTTCAGGAGCTGATATCACTGCATATCTACTCTCAATAAAATTGACTTCTTCTCTGATTAAACCTGCTCAACTAGTCCGGTTTATAATTTTTTAAAACACAGTAATTTAAATATTAATTAACTCTTTGAACTTAAACATCTATCTTTCTAATAATATGTTAAGTTATATATGCGTGCACTTAATATATCCACTGTGGTTTATGAAGATGGAGGGTTTAAACTGATTCAGACATGGTGTTTACTTTTTAGAAGAGGTTTCTAAAAATCAAACTAGCATGCATGCATCTAGGTCAGCATTTCCAGAAGTATTAATAACAAGTGTTAGAGAAGGGTTTCAATATAGCGTGATCCTAGGCATTGTTCATTGCTTAACATTTAAAATCCATGTTTCAAAAAATATCCACATAGATTTAGTTTTGTTAGAAGCAATTTCAGTAAATGAATCAAGATGCTTCAGGGCAGAATTTGCATGTACAAGCCTACACCTCCCTCATGTCCACAAATCTCTCTTCCTTCCCTACATTTTACAGTCTACCTATGTACATTCTGGCTGTGGCTTTATATGTGGACTATTTACAGCACAACAACAAATTTCAGGTCCTTGGTTGAGCACTGAGCATCCAACAGCTGGAACAGAATTGCTGAAAGAATTCACACTGTGAATGTGAAAACTTTCAGTGAGCCAGTACCTGGAGACAGATAAGCAGCAAAGATAGATATTTCAGTCTTCTTTTTGTCTCTCTCCCCTGTTTCTGTCTCCAGTGTTCCCATTTATCAGGCAGGACGAGCTCAGCCCAAAACATGAATTATGGCAAGCAGAGCCTAATGGCAGACTTCTCATTTAATTAAAGGAGAAATGATAGTAAGGATGATTCCTAACCTAAACTATACTAAACACCAAATTCATAATGAATTCTGGCACTAGGCAGACTGCCAGTTTTCAGATACTTCTATATTTAATTTTAACTGCAGAACCATCCCTGATATTATTGCAATAGTTGTTCCTACCATGGATACCACCGTTGCTTTTGAGTGCCACAAACCAGTCACAGGCATTCCCAAGGGTCAGTGTTCTGAAAAAAAAAAAGTGACTTGGGTATTTTTTTTTAAAAGGATTTCTGTTAGGACCAATTCCCACACAATGTTTGTTTGTTCAGCACACAAAAGGAAACTGCACTTTGTTCTTCAAGAAAGCTGGCGATGCTGCAGACATCGTTACACTGACTGAGAGTCCCAGTATGGCAATTCAGATGGCTCACAGGATATTTTTCCCCAACCTGTGCAGAGCTGACCAATCCACCAGTCTCAGACAGCTTTGATGAGGCTTTTGAGGCCAAAATGAGACCACTGTGCACACGCTGCATCTGCCATTTTCATGAGCAGTAGGTGGCAGGATGCTGGTTTAAGATTTGTTAAATACAGTATTAAATACAAAAAGCAAAATCTTGGGTACGTGATACTGAACTGCACGAAATTGTTTCCCTCTGCCAGGTAGGATGGTCACACTGCTGGAGCAAGCCCTTATTTTTCTAGCCAGAAATGTACCTCAGTGATAACCTGACCTGAGCACACTCCCCTGCACAAAAACAAAGACACTTCCTGTTCCTAAGTACTTTGCATTTATGCCAACCGGCAACACGAGTCACTCCCTTTACTTTTAAATTATGCTTTCACTTCAAAGTGGTTCTGGCTGACCTGGTCTGGGTGGATCCCTCTTGCTACAACAGCCAAACCCAAGTCCACCTGCTGGAATATCTGCGGGTCTTAACCGTGCATAACATTGTGCTGCACTGGAGTTATTTATCCTTTTTCTCACTTGTTTAATGAAGAAAAATCCATTGTTGTGTGGCTCAGAGGTTTTTCCTGTAAAGCACTGGTGTTACTTGTCTTACACAGCCCTGGTGAAGGCACATGGCAGGAGGGCCTTGTGGTGCAAAGGCAATTGGGCAAGCGAGCTGAAAACCACACCGCAGTCAAAACTGAAGCTGAAAAACACACCGGCTCTATTGGTTACTTCTCTGTTCCCTTCCTCTCTGCTATATATAATGACATTTCTCAGAGCACATTTCCCCCACTTACAACCTCTGCCGACATTGCGCCTGCCTTTGGTGAAGCTGTGGTGGCTGCAAAGCCATTTCCTGGACTGGCTGAGTTCAGGTTCTGTGGAGGTGCAGCAGCTACCCAATCTTCACCTGCCACTTTGGCACTGAGACACCGGGTGAACTTTCACCTGACGGAGGGAGAAAAAGATAAAAATCCAGGCAGAATTGCAGAGCAGCTTCTGATGGCCAAAAAACCAGGGCTGCTTTTGCAGGCTGCAGCAGGCAAGGCGAAACAGAAATCAGGAGATCATCACTGCATCCTCAAGCTTTTCTTCAAAACTGGTGTTTTACAGCATTTTTCAAGTTTAGGGTTTTTTTGTTTGTTTTTTTTTTTCTGTGCATAAATTAGCATCACTTGGCTTGAAAATATGTTTTTCAGAAAGACCATAATATTCAGACCACTAAAGCCAGTTTGTAGACAGCTATTGATCCAGCATCTCTCATGGTTCCCCCTTTCCCCTGCAGCCCTCACTTCAAAAAGGTCTATTTCATAAATGCACAAAACCTGGGGAGGCTTCTCCCATTCCTTCAAAGGAAAACCTCAGGGAAAGGCCTCTCTGTATATCCTTTCTTGCCTACATAGTTACATTTCAGTGAAGAAACTGTGCAGGTCACCAACCGCGAACTTCGCCAGTGATGCTGCTGCTCTGCTGTTCACTTGAAACCCAGTTTTGCTTTCCAGTTCAAAATGAAATACTTTTCTCTTCCTGCACACAGCAGCTGAACGCTCCTTGAGCCTTCTGAGGCGTGGCATGTTTCCTTTGCTGGGAGAGGGGAATTTCCTCTTTTCAAAGCATCAAATCCCTCTCCACACCGCAGTCTATCCCTGGATACTGTATACAACCTCTCAGAAAACTGCAATACGTGAAATACGACTTGTTTGACCACTTTGTATTTATTCAGTTGCTTTGCTCATTAATTGTACTTGTCTAAATTTTCCTTTCCTTGCAGGAGCATGGAAAAGGAGTTAAAAACATCACTTTTAAGACCAAAGAGAGCCCAGTTTCTGCTTTGCTCCCCTCCATGCTCCCCAGCTGTCTGTAAGTCAGCACCAAATATTTCCACTGACTTCCCTTTGCAAAATGAGAGCCCTGCTAGTCTTTAGTGACTTATGCCTACTCATCCTCTTTCTTCTGCCTTATTTTTATTAGCGTGGTAGAGCTGTTTTGGCTTTGCCATAGCTTTTCATGTGCAGGCAAACAGACAAAGTGTCACAGCTCCCAAGGGGCCTGGGAGGAATGGAGTCATAGGCTGGAGAGAAGTTGTCTATAACTCAATAGTTAAAACAAATCAGAGCTTACAGGCTTATGAAAATGCAAGAAACTCTTTATAAATAGATAAGAAACCTGTAACTGCAAATTTATCTCATTATATAGGCTATATATTACAAATAATTCCTAATATATTACTGCTATAGAATTCATAACTCTACAGTTATACAGAATGATGTGATTTATAATATAAAACCCCCATTTATTTTATATATATATGTGTGTGTGTGTGTACAATAGAAACACTGTTTAAATTTTATAATACAAAATTTATATGGCAAATTCAGCTATGAGATTTCTCTGAAATTCCTGAAAGTACTTTTTCCTTGAAGTCTGCTCAACCCTCTTGAAATCTAGTTTATAGTTTCAACACATTCAGTGTGTAAGAAGTTTGCCTGTGTTTCCAGAAGCCATGTGTTTGAGCCTTATTGTTGGAAAAGTATTGTATCCCTGGCATCCTGAGCAGCTGCTCCAGGGAGCTTTCTCCTAAGCTCCTGCAAATTACCCATTTGAGAACATGGCACAGTGCAAATGTGAAACAAAACATAAAAAGAAAAGGGGTAAAAAAAGAAAGAAAAATAGAGGAGAAAGAAAAATAGGGAAAAAAAGTAAGAAGAAAGAAAGAAAGAAAGAAAGAAAGAGAGAGAGAGAGAGAAAGAAAGAAAGAAAGAAAGAAAGAAAGAAAGAAAGAAAGAAAGAAAGAAAGAAAGAAAGAAAGAAAGAAAGAAAGAAAGAAAGAAAGAAAAGCAAAGCTTCTGATTTTAATCTATTTGGTTTCTTTCATTACCTGTTTGCATATTTCTTCCCACCTCTCATTATCCCATTACAAAGCAGCCAAACTTGCCAAGCATCTATGCTAGCAGCATGGGAGCAGAGATGAGCTTTGATGTTGTGCTCTGGGTATGCGTAGCTTCATGTGAGGAGCAAAACAAACCCTCAGCCATTCCTGTTCCCTAAATTTCATGCTCAGGGTGTGAGTCCTGGGCTGCACAGCACAGCACAGCAGGGGCACAGGAAGGGAAGATGCAGCTCTGTGCCCCTCCCAGTGCAGCATCACTGCAGTACTGCAGTGACACCACAACAATACAAACCAGTTTCCAACCTGAAGTATTGAGGGGCTTAGATTTGGGACCATCCCCACAAGCTAGATTTTTTTTTTTTAATGCAAGCTGTTACCTCTCAGTATAAATAACTTTTAGAGATGTTCTCAAAGAAACCACAGACACTAAGATCACAGCAAGCTACCTCTGAGCTTCACCTTGTGGTCTCAGGGGGTGGTTTCCTGCAGGACCATACAGATGGGGGTAAAACTGGACAAGGCAGAGAGGGAGAACTCTAACGAATTAGACATCTTTTGCACAAAGCACAGCTGCTTTATTCACAGCTGTGGTACCCTTGCAGTCTGGTCTACACAGTCTAATCTTCCTTGCTCTCTGGTATACAGAACTAAAAATTTTTAAAATAGCAGGGGTAAAATTAACAAATACACAGATCAATTAGGAAGAACCTGGTTTTGGTAATGAGAATAAAACCTCCACCTAAATTGGTGGAAATTGGGATATTATGCTGGTAAGAAACAGGGGAGCATTATCCTTATCCAACAGGACATTAAGGCTGTGGGCTATCCCATGCCTCACTGGTATTACTATAATTCCATGTTCCTTTGGAATACGTTTCAACTGCTGTAGTTTGCGTGTGATTGTCACTGAGCAGATCCCAACAGCCCCCTCACCTGTCTATGTGCCTGCACTGAGGGCTTGCCTTGGTGACTTGGTGACGTTGGCTGCTATAGGCTGGCACCTTGTTTTAGGGATGAACAGCCCACACAGCGTTCACAGCATGGAAGGAAAAAGCATGCACAAGTTATCCTGGTTTCTTCCCTCCCCTCCATTCAAAGTTGCACCTCCCAGTTGTCTCCTGCAGATTGTTACAGAGTTTTTGGCTCTGAACTGGCACTCACCGGGTTTAGGGGAGGATCCATCTTCCTGCTGCCACAGCCAGCTCTTCCTCTCCTGTGCTTTCTGAGGCCCGTTAGAAAAGCTTTCACAGAGACAGAAGAGCAACCCTTAGACCACGATTTACTTACTTGTCCTGATGTCTGGACAACCCCAGGAATTGCTGGGACTTAAAAAAAAAACCAAAACCCAAACAAAAAAATCTCCTTTGTTTCACTAACTTGATAAATTATTTTTTCCAAGAAACAAAATTTCCTCTACATTTTATCTATTGAAATTGTAGCAGCAAATTCCATCTGTAACAGCTTTGGTGGCTGTTGAAACTCTCCCTTCAAAGAGCTTTCATTACTAAAGCTTGCAGGGGATATTTAACACTGGCTAAAACTACACAATTCAGTGACTGCAGAACCAGAACTGGGTGACTTCATGACATGATTTCGGAACCTGCATCTAATGCCCTCTATATATGTATTTCTTTTATCTCTTCTTTGAGGAAGCCATCTGAAAGCCACCTCAAGCACAGCTTAAGGCAGACAGACAGAGGTAAACATATTTTTCCACATTCTACCTGAAAAATAGGATTGATTTGCTGTGCACATCTAACAATCTGACGATACAGCACTGGCATGAGTTGAGAACTGTTGCCCTGTTCCGGTGCTATTAATATATTATTATCTGAAGGATACCTCTCAGTATTAAAATGGCCTCACAGTTTGCTCTTTTCAAATGCCTACCTGGGGATCAGAGATGTTCTCCGAGTGCTTTTGTGTCCAACACCAGCACTCTGCAATAGCCTTCTCTCACGAAGTGACAGGTTGGCCAAGGCTGTGTAAGTGAGTTCCCTTCATTCTTGGACTCGCTCTTGTTATAAACAACAATTCTCCAATCTTTTGCTTAGGAAATTTATTGGAAAATGACAAAATGAAAATCGAGCGGAGCCACAATCAAAAGGCAGTTCTGACCCAAGGCGTCGGAGCTGGGTGAACCACAGACACGGTCTCTCCAGTACCAATGTCCCCTATGGTTCACAGTGGCAGTCTTCTGAAGCCAGTTCTTATACTGTTCTTTGTGTCCCGAGGCTGTCTATTGTTCAGTCTAAGTTTTGGATATGCAGATAGGTTTCTTTTTTCTGAGGTTTCCTTGATGAACAGAGTTCTGGGAAGGAACACTTGTTTTGATTACATCTTCTTGGGCAGGGCATTGGGATATACGTCCTTGATGAGTAGATATGATGTTTATCTGGTGTTGATGACTGAGTCCTTGGCCTTGCCCAGCTCCTTCCAAGTCCCATTACACCCTGCACTGTGCTGCAAAATACCTTATCTTTTGGGTTTAGGGAGGAGGATAGTATAGTTCCTGCCCCTTCAATCGTGAACAAAATTTGTACAGGGGTGTAGCTAAGGGATACAGTTTATTTTAACTATATACATAGTTGCTTTAATAAAACACGAATTAACTATACATATATAACAACTCCCCTCATTAAAAATCCATCTGAATCAGCAGTTCACGTGTCTGTGCACGAAGCCAGCCTGTAAAGATCAGGGCTGTGGGCAGGGTTTGCATCATTAGCAGCCCTCGCTGAGGGAGGACCACACAGTACTCAGAGATTTCAAGGTAAATTACACTTTTCTCAGCAAAGCCCACATCGAAAGCAACCTCACACACAAAACCAGAGAGGATAACACTCTCAGAGCACAAGAGACCATTGACCAGACCCTGCCTTGCACCATAAACATGTGTTTTCTGGCTTGAATGCAATCAGACCAGGGAAAAGCCAAGCAATCAGTGCAGGCTGTGACCTTTCACACTAAGTGTGTGTTAAACACATTGCAATTAGCATGCTAATTATCTGTGAGGAAAACTGCTGTAAGGCATCTAGCCCTGCCTACTCATGGGAAGAGGAAAAAGTACTTGCTAGACACAAGGTTTCTCACAGTACTCAACATTTTTTCCTATTTTCAGTGGAAGTGGAAGCCACTAATTTGTAGAGGTACGACTGAAAAAAATGCTTGAGTTTCTTCAATTTCCTCTATGTTTTCCTCAGTCACCGGCAGATCATTGAGGGCTCATGGGCTGAGAATAGCAGCACTTCCTTGCAAAGCAGTTTGACCTGGCCGCCACCAAGGCATGGCCTGCGGTACACTCCCTACAGTGGTCTCCCGATGCACCCCTGGCCTCGATTCCAAAGCCTGTGAGAGAATGTATGTGTGTGTGTGGTGTGTTTGGGAGCCAGGGCTTGTGCTGCCTTCCCCAGCACACAGCTGAGACCTCATCCTGGCCTATGTTAGATGTTGTTCTTGGGCTTATGCCCCGCTTAGCCAAGTAAAACCAAATCTGATTTACAAGGTGTTGGTCTTTAACAGGCTGTACAAAAAAATATACCAAGGCTAAGGCACTTCTCATCCCTGCTCCTTCTCCCTTCCCACCCTTGTTTGTGGGAAATAACTTACAGGATAAAATCTTGCCGTGATGCTTCTTCCACCATCTGTTTCTTCCCCACCTGTACTTGATGCTGCTTAGAGGCCTCGCCACAACACTGGTGTGTTATTTACTATATGGTACTTCTGCAACATGGTTTTAATGACCTGAAACGCAGAAATATTTCTCTACCACTTTACAAGAGTAATTTCAGTCTGTGGTGATAAAAGGTACCAGTTTTTATCTGTGATTTCAGCATTGTGAGGTTCACTGTTTGCACATAGGCTAATGCACACGTGAAGATGCTGAGGAGCACAGAAAGGACTGGACTTGTGCTTACTGGATCCACCCTCAGTTTTCACATAGTGCTGAAAGCAGGGAAGGCTGCTTTGGCTGGCAAATTGGAGGAGCTAATTGGGCACACTCTTTCACCAGGAAATAGCATCCAGCTCAGAATAGTGTAATAGGTATAATAGATAAATTCGTGTATGTAATATTGTATTATGGATTTGATCTACTAATAAGAAGCTACCCAAGAGTGTCTCCAAGATTCCAGAGTTCCAAAACATATTTGCAACTGAAACGACAAGGCAGAGCAGGAAGATGGCCCATCCATCAAGGGTGGACCCTCACTTCACAGCTCTTCAACATCTGATATCGATCTTGGTGGAGATCCTGGATGATCAGATCACCCCTCCCAAGACGAATTCTGGGAAAGACTATCAAGTAATCTTTTCATGCAGACGGGACTCCTTTAGAAAATTGAGAAACACAGCATACCTGGGCTTTCAATGGACTTGGCCTTAGGGTGAAAAAACTGTATAAAACCCACAGGCTGAAACCTAGCAGTGTGGCAGAATTCGGAGGGTACCCTTGTACCGCCACTCTGCCCACCCAACTTTCGATCGATTGTTGTCCTGTTTTTATTGTGGCTTTTAGTTTGGTGTTGGAAATTTTGCTAATAAACCCTGTTATTTTTGAATTGGCTTCTAATCATTTATAACAATAGCATGCTTTGAACAAGCAGATGATTTTTTATCTGGAGAGAGTCCATGGAAACACCAACCTTGAAGACCCTGACAGAGCAGATCTGAGCAGAAGCTGCGGGTGCCGCATGTTATAAATGACAATTTCCCCAATATTTTTCGGTTAAGAAATTTATTGGAAAAACGACAAAGTGAAAAATCGAGTAAAGCCACAATCAACGGTCAACTCTGATCCGGGGAATCAGAACTGGGTGAACCAAAAATTCGGACACAGTCTCACCGGACTGTAGCCCCTGCCCTGGTTCACACCAGCCATCTCTCGAGGGCCAGTTTTATAGGGATTTTGTGCCTTGAGGCTAGGTTATTGTCCCTAGGTTATTGTCCAGTTCATTTTTTGAATATGCAGATGGGTTTTCCTTCCACCTGGTGTGTATGTAGAATAGAATTCCAGTAAATCTGGTCTCATCTCTAAATCTGTCCATGAATTATTCCTGAAGTTCTCCCAGGCAAACATGTCTTGGTTTCTGGTTTCTCAGTGAGTGTCAGAATTCCAGGAAGGTGGAGTGATTGGATTTTCTGTCGGTTGAGTGGGATGAATTGATTCTGATGGGCGCTTGTGATTGTTATCTTGGTGCTGGTTCCTGTCATTCGACGTTATCAGCTTCTCCCTGATAGCAGTCCACCCCACATTGATGTGGAGATGTAGTCCTATTGTTCTATCAAGGGGGAAGGTTGGCATGCCAGCTGCCTACCTGCCCACCCATTAATTTCTGTACAAGGGGGTATCTCTGGATACACTTTATTTCATATAAAAATAACATGTTTCTTAATAAAAAACTCGAATTAAACCATATATTTATAACACGCACAAATCAAAAGGCACAGCATAAACACACAAGAATCTGCTCCTTTTGAAAGCCCAGGAGATTCCAAGGGCATCAGTTGTGAATCCGATGCAAACCCCCCTGGCACCCTCGCTGCCCCCACAAAGCGATCTTGACACCGCTGTGACCTACATTGCTCTTCCCAGCCGCGCTCCAGCTCCCAGCACGTTCTGCAGGGTGAGCATGCAGCCCTCGCCTCGCGCAGCACCAACAGCCAACACAGCATCATTAGTGGGTCTGGCAGCCCACAGAGCAATAATTGCAGGCATTATGAAGCAGCCACAGCGATGACAGGCTCAGAGGACAGTGCCATAATCGAGGGAACTTATAGATAAGAACAATAATAGCATACGGGAACTCAGAGGAAGGTAACAAGAGGGTTATTGAAATGTGCTTCGAGGAGTAGAAAGATCAACTCAGATAGGAAGGAATCAAACTGGCATTTCTTTAAATTCAAGTTCAATCTCAGCTATAATCTGTACATTCAGGCCTAGCTCCAATTCAGACTACCAATAGACACATATATGCCCCACTGCTTCATGTATGGAATCAAGCTAGATCACTTCAGACCTCAGCTGCACTAGAAATATTTTAAAATGTGGATTTATATAAAGTCTTGAAAATATTCAGGAGTCAATTTTTCTCTAGAAGGTTTTTGCCTTGCGAGGCAAAAATGCAGGAATCATTCTGATTAAACCTTAGATTCAGGCGACAGAATGATTATTTAAAATTTGATTATTGAAATATATATTTTATAAGAGATTTTTAGAACATTGACAGTGTTCAGAAAATTAAAAGTTTTAACATACTGGGAGCTACACATGAAAAAGCAGTAACATCCCTTTAACATTACACCTGTGACCTCATCAGCTGCACTTGGTAGCAACTTGTACATATTTTGATTTTGGGGTGAGATACAGCATTTTATGCTAAGCCCCAGAGCCTGCCAGGTTTTACTGTATCCCATTTACAGTGGGATACTTGTAGACAAACATGCAGCAGAGCAGCATCAGTCCTGGAAGAACCTGCCTTAGAAAAAAAGAACAGAGGCTAGCTCCTGTGATTTTCTGGGTGCAGATACACCTTATAGTATGGTCATTTACTGCTTGCTTTCTTCCCCTTCCCCAAAATAAACAGCACCCACTTCAATGTCACGTATTTAAATCGCTGCAATTCCAACAACCAGGGCAGGACCTTCCCAGAAACAGGGCCCAAAGCACAGCTAACCTGAGGGACTGGCACCAGCTGTACCTCCAGGGCTCCCCATCCGTTTCTCCCCCTGGGCTGCCGAGCTGCGGGAATTCAGAGCCTCTTCCCCAGCGCTCGAATTAGCAAAGAGGGCTTTACTACTGAAAAGCAAAAGATTCGGTGAATATGGAAACTGCGACTGAGGTTCAGAGAGAGTTCACGGCTGAAGTTTGCCGGAAGGGCCCCGCACGAAGCGCGGCTCAGCCGCGCTCGGCAGGAAACGAGCTCGCCGGGGCTGCTGTGCTGAGCACCCTCCACGCCCGGCACCTGGGGCGAAGCTCTGCAGCGGCGCTCCCAACTTCGTTCAGCCCTTGCTGGCCCCCAGGACAAGCTGGTAGCACCTGAGAGGTGTGGGGCAAGCCGCCAAGGGTTTTGTTTGGGTTTTTGTTGGACTTTTTTTGTGGCCGATGATAGCGCTGCCAGCGGCCGTCCCTGCGCCTCCGATCGTTTCCTGTGCGCTGCCGCAGCCCGCTCCTCGCCCTGCAGCAAGGGGCTTTCCAAACAAAAGGAAGTTTCGGTAATCTGTCGGGAATCAACCCCCCAGATGGCACGGAAAGAGTTTTTAAAAAGGAATATATTGGATTATTTAGGTCAGCGTTAAGCTGCTTTATGCCTTTTCTTCTTCCGTTCCCGAACAGATCCTGTTGTAGTGTTTCCAAAGTGTAATATACTGTGTCAGAGCATCAGTCCTGTTGAGTTGCCTTAATGAAAACCTCAGACACTGCTCAGACAAAAATTGCTCTCTTGAGTTGTGCTGGGTTTATGCTGTTGCAGCTCTGAAACATAACACTGAAAACAAATTGGTTTGCAGTGCACAATAGGCTTCATAAAGGTCCAGCAGTGCTTTGCTGTCATTTCTCTCGTTTCCTGCTGTAGAGGATAAGTTACATGTACAAATTGCTCTTGAAACTCTGCAGAAAAAAGGTAAATGGTATTGTTATGCAGTACAGTAGTAGGCCAATCTAGCTAATTTAGTGTTTCACCATAAAATTGCAAAACATAGATAGATATCTTCTGTAGAGATCTGAAACACTGAACCCAAAGGGCATCTGTGCAGGTCTACCATGCCAAGTTAAAATTTTCCCAGGGGAAAAACATATATTTCAGATGATTGCTTTCTCCCCTCCTTTTTTTTGTAATTACTTATTTACTACTATAATAATTACTTATTATTTAAAATACATTTAATGTCATTTTAGATAAAATATGCAGCTTGAAACCAAACATATAATTTGGGTCTTCAAAGACAGCAGAACCATTGAATCATACAATAAAATGAGCTACAAGGACTTTTCAGCTTCTATTACAATTGTTTCTCATTTACCAGGGATTTTGCATATAAAGAAGTGTGCTAACTAAACTGAATGCATCAAATGCATCCTTTCACATCAGCAGCAAGTCCTTTTTGCTTTAAAAGCAGACACTGTGTTCTTTCATACATGATGTGTGAGATTCAGATGACTCCATATCTTTTCTGGTGGGGACCCTTGAGGGTGAATAAAGCAGAGTTTTTCTTGTTTAGTTCAAATCATTGAATAATTGTCTCTGAAGTGACTTCTTTCAGCATTTAAAACAAGGTCTGTCCCCAGTGGTGAAGGACAATTCCCCAAGCTTGCACAGTGTTTGATGTGTTTTCACAGCAATTTTAAAAATCAAGTGTGATTTGCATGACATCCGTTCTCTCTTCCACACATCTGCATCAGCAGCTTAAGGTGACCTCAGAGAGGCTGCACACATCTGGATGAGTGCCAGGGAAATGGTTACACAGCTGGAGATCTGCTCAGGACCCTTCAGTCCCTCCTCTTGCTTGCATTGCTCCTGTCCTGGGACATATTCCTGCCTTGGACACTATCCCAGTGAAGAACTTTGAAATCAACCAGCCTGACTAGGGAAACACATCTGTTATTTTTCATTTGTGACAGACATTAAAGAAAAGTGACTTTATTTTCATCTCAGCTGGGCTGAGATGTTCTAGCACTGACACTGATTCAAGGAAAGCAAATCCTTAAAGTAAATAAGAATCAGTAGCTTTAGTCCACGATACTTAAAGCGAAGAATCAAACTCGTAAAGTGGATTGCAAGGGATATTCCAGCTGGAACAAACCCAGGCCTCATCTAACCTTCATCTCAAAACAAGGTCAGCTGTAAGGTCAGGCCTGCTCACTTGGAGCTTTATATGTCCTTGATATGGCATTTTAAATAGGTCAGCAGAACATTCCTTAGTGCCTGTACTCACACCCCGCAGTCCCACCCTGTGTCACATCACTGCAAACCCTGCAGTTTTTAACCCTGCCAGCAGATGCCTCTGCAGGAAATTTGTTATAAGATACATTAAACAGTCAAGATTAAGACTTTTTGTTACTTGGTATGTCATGGTACGTACCTAGCAGCTTTCCAGAATTGCTTAAATCAGAAGCTGGGGATTGGAAAACAAAGCCAAAGTGCTATATCACTGTCCCCCCTCCCAGGGGACTGAGTTCTCTTGGGTTTGGTGCAGAAATCACAGCATGGCAAAGACTGAAGGTACAGCAGAAAGGCTGGACATGAGTGATACTGGTCACTGCATTTAACTCCCTCTGGCAGATGCTAGATGGACAATGAGGGTCATGACAAAACCTCAAGAAATAGCCACACTTTGTGGCTGCCTAC